>QXDM01000011.1:875000-1475000 GCA_003730235.1 Pythium guiyangense
AAAAAGGCAAAATGTGTCAGCGGTGGGATTTGAAACCCACGAGTGCGAACACAGTAGAACTTGAGTCTACCCCCTTAGACCGCTCGGGCACGCTGACCATCATCCACGACCCAAAACGCACACAAACACACACCACACAACACAAACATACACACAACAACAACAACAAAACACAAACATACACAACAAACACACACACAAACACAAACACAAAATCAATCAAACATAAAGTCATGACCATCACAACCACAACACTCGCACTCAAGTCACACAACGCACCTCACTCAACAACCACAGCACGCTTGTTTCGTGACCAAACACACCAGACAGACAGACAGAGTGTATTGATTGCCAAGATATGGGACACAAAGGAGCGAGGCGATCAAAGGCCAAAGCAGCGCACAAAATCAAACAAAACAAACAGAACAAACAAACAAACAAACAAACAAAAGTACAGAAAACAGAAAACAGAACAGAACGATAACAAACGAGCACAAAACATACACATATGCGCATACGAGCGGCGGTGCGTTAGTAAGCGAGTGGATAATGTGACCCAAACCACGCTCGCTCATTTCCACCGGACGCTGCCATTCCCCCCACCTCTCACCCACTCCCACACACGCGCACACATGCATAGACTAAAGACACAACAAGCAAATACAAACAAACAACCAAGCGAACAAGCATGCAAGGAGCACACACACGATACGCAGGAAAGTGAACAAGTCGACGAGTGGGCGTACATATGTGTGTGTATGGTGTGTATGGTGTGTATGGTGTGTGTGTGTGTGTGTGTGTGAGAGAGAGATAGCAATGGATCGCGTGTATACGTACAAGAGAGAGAGAGAGAGAGAGAATAGGACGGAGTGTGTGATGGAGTGGGTTTGTTTGTGGGTGTTTGGTTTGGTTTGGATGTGGGTGAAAAAGGCAAAAATGTGTCAGCGGTGGGATTTGAACCCACGAGTGCGAACACAGTAGAACTTGAGTCTACCCCCGTAGACCGCTCGGGCACGCTGACCATCATCCACGACCCAAAACGCACACAAAACACACACCACACAACACAAACATACACACAACAACAACAACAAACACAAAACATACACAACAAACACACACACAAACACAAACACAAAATCAATCAAACATAAAGTCCATGACCATCACAACCACAAACACTCGCACTCAAGTCACACAACGCACCTCACTCAACAACCACAGCACGCTTGTTTCGTGACCAACACACCAGACAGACAGACAGAGTGTATTGATTGCCAAGATATGGGACACAAAGGAGCGAGGCGATCAAAGGCCAAAGCAGCGCACAAAATCAAACAAAACAAACAGAACAAACAAACAAACAAACAAACAAAAGTACAGAAAACAGAAAACAGAACAGAACGATAACAAACGAGCAAAAAACATACCACATATGCGCATACGAGCGGCGGTGCGTTAGTAAGCGAGTGGATAATGTGACCCAAACCACGCTCGCTCATTTCCACCGGACGCTGCCATTCCCCCACCTCTCACCCACTCCCACACACGCGCACACATGCATAGACTAAAGACACAAACAAGCAAAATACAAACAAACAACCAAGCGAACAAGCATGCAAGGAGCACACACACGATACGCAGGAAAGTGAACAAGTCGACGAGTGGCGTACATATGTGTGTGTATGGTGTGTATGGTGTGTATGGTGTGTGTGTGAGTGTGTGTGTGTGAGAGAGAGATAGCAATGGATCGCGTGTATACGTACAAGAGAGAGAGAGAGAGAGAGAGAGAGAGAATAGGACGGAGTGTGTGATGGAGTGGGTTTGTTTGTGGGTGTTTGGTTTGGTTTGGATGTGGGTGAAAAAGGCAAAATGTGTCAGCGGTGGGATTTGAACCCACGAGTGCGAACACAGTAGAACTTGAGTCTACCCCCTTAGACCGCTCGGGCACGCTGACCATCATCCACGACCCAAAACGCACACAAACACACACCACACAACACAAACATACACACAACAACAACAACAAACACAAACATACACAACAAACACACACACAAACACAAACACAAAATCAATCAAACATAAAGTCCATGACCATCACAACCACAACACTCGCACTCAAGTCACACAACGCACCTCACTCAACAACCACAGCACGCTTGTTTCGTGACCAAACACACCAGACAGACAGACAGAGTGTATTGATTGCCAAGATATGGGACACAAAGGAGCGAGGCGATCAAAGGCCAAAGCAGCGCACAAAATCAAACAAAACAAACAGAACAAACAAACAAACAAACAAACAAAAGTACAGAAAACAGAAAACAGAACAGAACGATAACAAACGAGCAAAAAACATACACATATGCGCATACGAGCGGCGGTGCGTTAGTAAGCGAGTGGATAATGTGACCCAAACCACGCTCGCTCATTTCCACCGGACGCTGCCATTCCCCCACCTCTCACCCACTCCCACACACGCGCACACATGCATAGACTAAAGACACAAACAAGCAAAATACAAACAAACAACCAAGCGAACAAGCATGCAAGGAGCACACACACGATACGCAGGAAAGTGAACAAGTCGACGAGTGGGCGTACATATGTGTGTGTATGGTGTGTATGGTGTGTGGTGTGTGTGTGAGTGTGTGTGTGTGAGAGAGAGATAGCAATGGATCGCGTGTATACGTACAAGAGAGAGAGAGAGAGAGAGAGAGAGAGAGAATAGGACGGAGTGTGTGATGGAGTGGGTTTGTTTGTGGGTGTTTGGTTTGGTTTGGATGTGGGGTGAAAAAGGCAAAATGTGTCAGCGGTGGGATTTGAACCCACGAGTGCGAACACAGTAGAACTTGAGTCTACCCCCTTAGACCGCTCGGGCACGCTGACCATCATCCACGACCCAAAACGCACACAAACACACACCACACAACACAAACATACACACAACAACAACAACAAACACAAACATACACAACAAACACACACACAAACACAAACACAAAATCAATCAAACATAAAGTCCATGACCATCACAACCACAACACTCGCACTCAAGTCACACAACGCACCTCACTCAACAACCACAGCACGCTTGTTTCGTGACCAAACACACCAGACAGACAGACAGAGTGTATTGATTGCCAAGATATGGGACACAAAGGAGCGAGGCGATCAAAGGCCAAAGCAGCGCACAAAATCAAACAAAACAAACAGAACAAACAAACAAACAAACAAACAAAAGTACAGAAAACAGAAAACAGAACAGAACGATAACAAACGAGCACAAAACATACACATATGCGCATACGAGCGGCGGTGCGTTAGTAAGCGAGTGGATAATGTGACCCAAACCACGCTCGCTCATTTCCACCGGACGCTGCCATTCCCCCACCTCTCACCCACTCCCACACACGCGCACACATGCATAGACTAAAGACACAAACAAGCAAAATACAAACAAACAACCAAGCGAACAAGCATGCAAGGAGCACACACACGATACGCAGGAAAGTGAACAAGTCGACGAGTGGGCGTACATATGTGTGTGTATGGTGTGTATGGTGTGTATGGTGTGTGTGTGTGTGTGTGTGTGAGAGAGAGATAGCAATGGATCGCGTGTATACGTACAAGAGAGAGAGAGAGAGAGAGAGAGAGAGAGAATAGGACGGAGTGTGTGATGGAGTGGGTTTGTTTGTGGGTGTTTGGTTTGGTTTGGATGTGGGTGAAAAAGGCAAAATGTGTCAGCGGTGGGATTTGAACCCACGAGTGCGAACACAGTAGAACTTGAGTCTACCCCCTTAGACCGCTCGGGCACGCTGACCATCATCCACGACCCAAAACGCACACAAACACACACCACACAACACAAACATACACACAACAACAACAACAAACACAAACATACACAACAAACACACACACAAACACAAACACAAAATCAATCAAACATAAAGTCCATGACCATCACAACCACAACACTCGCACTCAAGTCACACAACGCACCTCACTCAACAACCACAGCACGCTTGTTTCGTGACCAAACACACCAGACAGACAGACAGAGTGTATTGATTGCCAAGATATGGGACACAAAGGAGCGAGGCGATCAAAGGCCAAAGCAGCGCACAAAATCAAACAAAACAAACAGAACAAACAAACAAACAAACAAACAAAAGTACAGAAAACAGAAAACAGAACAGAACGATAACAAACGAGCATAAAACATACACATATGCGCATACGAGCGGCGGTGCGTTAGTAAGCGAGTGGATAATGTGACCCAAACCACGCTCGCTCATTTCCACCGGACGCTGCCATTCCCCCACCTCTCACCCACTCCCACACACGCGCACACATGCATAGACTAAAGACACAAACAAGCAAAATACAAACAAACAACCAAGCGAACAAGCATGCAAGGAGCACACACACGATACGCAGGAAAGTGAACAAGTCGACGAGTGGGCGTACATATGTGTGTGTATGGTGTGTATGGTGTATGTGTGTGTGTGTGAGTGTGTGTGTGTGTGAGAGAGATAGCAATGGATCGCGTGTATACGTACAAGAGAGAGAGAGAGAGAGAGAGAGAGAATAGGACGGAGTGTGTGATGGAGTGGGTTTGTTTGTGGGTGTTTGGTTTGGTTTGGATGTGGGTGAAAAAGGCAAAATGTGTCAGCGGTGGGATTTGAACCCACGAGTGCGAACACAGTAGAACTTGAGTCTACCCCCTTAGACCGCTCGGGCACGCTGACCATCATCCACGACCCAAAACGCACACAAACACACACCACACAACACAAACATACACACAACAACAACAACAAACACAAACATACACAACAAACACACACACAAACACAAACACAAAATCAATCAAACATAAAGTCCATGACCATCACAACCACAACACTCGCACTCAAGTCACACAACGCACCTCACTCAACAACCACAGCACGCTTGTTTCGTGACCAAACACACCAGACAGACAGACAGAGTGTATTGATTGCCAAGATATGGGACACAAAGGAGCGAGGCGATCAAAGGCCAAAGCAGCGCACAAAATCAAACAAAACAAACAGAACAAACAAACAAACAAACAAACAAAAGTACAGAAAACAGAAAACAGAACAGAACGATAACAAACGAGCACAAAACATACACATATGCGCATACGAGCGGCGGTGCGTTAGTAAGCGAGTGGATAATGTGACCCAAACCACGCTCGCTCATTTCCACCGGACGCTGCCATTCCCCCACCTCTCACCCACTCCCACACACGCGCACACATGCATAGACTAAAGACACAAACAAGCAAAATACAAACAAACAACCAAGCGAACAAGCATGCAAGGAGCACACACACGATACGCAGGAAAGTGAACAAGTCGACGAGTGGGCGTACATATGTGTGTGTATGGTGTGTATGGTGTGTATGGTGTGTGTGTGTGTGTGTGAGAGAGAGATAGCAATGGATCGCGTGTATACGTACAAGAGAGAGAGAGAGAGAGAG
Organism: Pythium guiyangense; assembly: GCA_003730235.1. NCBI lineage: Eukaryota > Oomycota > Peronosporomycetes > Pythiales > Pythiaceae > Pythium > Pythium guiyangense. The sequence goes on from QXDM01000011.1 coordinate 880,516, forward strand.
AGAGAGAGAATAGGACGGAGTGTGTGATGGAGTGGGGTTGTTTGTGGGTGTTTGGTTTGGTTTGGATGTGGGGTGAAAAAGGCAAATGTGTCAGCGGTGGGATTTGAACCCACGAGTGCGAACACAGTAGAACTTGAGTCTACCCCCTTAGACCGCTCGGGCACGCTGACCATCATCCACGACCCAAAACGCACACAAACACACACCACACAACACAAACATACACACAACAACAACAACAAACACAAACATACACAACAAACACACACACAAACACAAACACAAAATCAATCAAACATAAAGTCCATGACCATCACAACCACAACACTCGCACTCAAGTCACACAACGCACCTCACTCAACAACCACAGCACGCTTGTTTCGTGACCAAACACACCAGACAGACAGACAGAGTGTATTGATTGCCAAGGTATGGGACACAAAGGAGCGAGGCGATCAAAGGCCAAAGCAGCGCACAAAATCAAACAAAACAAACAGAACAAACAAACAAACAAACAAACAAAGTACAGAAAACAGAAAACAGAACAGAACGATAACAAACGAGCACAAAACATACACATATGCGCATACGAGCGGCGGTGCGTTAGTAAGCGAGTGGATAATGTGACCCAAACCACGCTCGCTCATTTCCACCGGACGCTGCCATTCCCCCACCTCTCACCCACTCCCACACACGCGCACACATGCATAGACTAAAGACACAAACAAGCAAATACAAACAAACAACCAAGCGAACAAGCATGCAAGGAGCACACACACGATACGCAGGAAAGTGAACAAGTCGACGAGTGGCGTACATATGTGTGTGTATGGTGTGTATGGTGTGTATGGGTGTGTGTTGTGAGTGTGTGGTGTGTGAGAGAGAGATAGCAAATGGACGCGTGTATACGTACAAGAGAGAGAGAGAGAGAGAGAGAATAGGACGGAGTGTGTGATGGAGTGGGTTTGTTTGTGGGTGTTTGGTTTGGTTTGGATGTGGGTGAAAAAGGCAAAATGTGTCAGCGGTGGGATTTGAACCCACGAGTGCGAACACAGTAGAACTTGAGTCTACCCCCTTAGACCGCTCGGGCACGCTGACCATCATCCACGACCCAAAACGCACACAAACATGCACACCACACAACGCAAACCCAGTATCCAGTACACACAACACTCCAAGACAAGCCACTCAAAACACGGAACATGATCCGATGACACACGACATGAACACACACATGATGACGAGCCGAAACACACAACAAAATTCACGAAGTCATTTGCGTGCATGAGTCCAGTACACAATCTCGTATCACCACACTACGCACATCGAACTGTCACAGCATCAATTGAGGAGCTGTACGCGGAACACGCGATCGTGTCGAAGCTTCCTGGTGGAAACCTGCGCGTCAAGGTTGTCTCAAGCTCGAGCGGACGAAGGTGAACATCATGTTCAAGGAGTACAACGTTCTCGCGAACAAGTACTACCTGGACATCTCGAACGTCGACTCAGACACCAACACGGACACGATCCTGCTTCGGCTCTTCATCCTCGGGTGCAAGCTCGCTACGACCACCGGCGAAGTCATTCCCCGACTCTCTCACCTCCCTACACGCGCACACATGCATAGACTAAAGACACAAACAAGCAAAATACAAACAAACAACCAAGCGAACAAGCATGCAAGGAGCACACACACGATACGCAGGAAAGTGAACAAGTCGACGAGTGGGCGTACATATGTGTGTGTACAATGGATCGCGTGTATACGTACACGGACAAAATGTGTCAGCGGTGGGATTTGAACCCACGAGTGCGAACACAGTAGAACTTGAGTCTACCCCCTTAGACCGCTCGGGCACGCTGACCATCATCCACGACCCAAAACGCACACAAACACACACCACACAACATACACAACAAACACACACACAAACACAAACACAAAATCAATCAAACATAAAGTCCATGACCATCACAACCACAACACTCGCACTCAAGTCACACAACGCACCTCACTCAACAACCACAGCACGCTTGTTTCGTGACCAAACACACCAGACAGACAGACAGAGTGTATTGATTGCCAAGATATGGGACACAAAGGAGCGAGGCGATCAAAGGCCAAAGCAGCGCACAAAATCAAACAAAACAAACAGAACAAACAAACAAACAAACAAACAAAAGTACAGAAAACAGAAAACAGAACAGAACGATAACAAACGAGCATAAAACATACACATATGCGCATACGAGCGGCGGTGCGTTAGTAAGCGAGTGGATAATGTGACCCAAACCACGCTCGCTCATTTCCACCGGACGCTGCCATTCCCCCACCTCTCACCCACTCCCACACACGCGCACACATGCATAGACTAAAGACACAAACAAGCAAAATACAAACAAACAACCAAGCGAACAAGCATGCAAGGAGCACACACACGATACGCAGGAAAGTGAACAAGTCGACGAGTGGGCGTACATATGTGTGTGTATGGTGTGTATGGTGTGTGTGTGTGTGTGTGTGTGTGAGAGAGAGATAGCAATGGATCGCGTGTATACGTACAAGAGAGAGAGAGAGAGAGAGAGATAGGACGGAGTGTGTGATGGAGTGGGTTTGTTTGTGGGTGTTTGGTTTGGTTTGGATGTGGGTGAAAAAGGCAAAATGTGTCAGCGGTGGGATTTGAACCCACGAGTGCGAACACAGTAGAACTTGAGTCTACCCCCTTAGACCGCTCGGGCACGCTGACCATCATCCACGACCCAAAACGCACACAAACACACACCACACAACACAAACATACACACAACAACAACAACAAACACAAACATACACAACAAACACACACACAAACACAAACACAAAATCAATCAAACATAAAGTCCATGACCATCACAACCACAACACTCGCACTCAAGTCACACAACGCACCTCACTCAACAACCACAGCACGCTTGTTTCGTGACCAAACACACCAGACAGACAGACAGAGTGTATTGATTGCCAAGATATGGGACACAAAGGAGCGAGGCGATCAAAGGCCAAAGCAGCGCACAAAATCAAACAAAACAAACAGAACAAACAAACAAACAAACAAAAGTACAGAAAACAGAAAACAGAACAGAACGATAACAAACGAGCACAAAACATACACATATGCGCATACGAGCGGCGGTGCGTTAGTAAGCGAGTGGATAATGTGACCCAAACCACGCTCGCTCATTTCCACCGGACGCTGCCATTCCCCCACCTCTCACCCACTCCCACACACGCGCACACATGCATAGACTAAAGACACAAACAAGCAAAATACAAACAAACAACCAAGCGAACAAGCATGCAAGGAGCACACACACGATACGCAGGAAAGTGAACAAGTCGACGAGTGGGCGTACATATGTGTGTGTATGGTGTGTATGGTGTGTGTGTGTGTGTGTGAGTGTGTGTGTGAGAGAGAGATAGCAATGGATCGCGTGTATACGTACAAGAGAGAGAGAGAGAGAGAGAGAGAGATAGGACGGAGTGTGTGATGGAGTGGGTTTGTTTGTGGGTGTTTGGTTTGGTTTGGATGTGGGTGAAAAAGGCAAAATGTGTCAGCGGTGGGATTTGAACCCACGAGTGCGAACACAGTAGAACTTGAGTCTACCCCCTTAGACCGCTCGGGCACGCTGACCATCATCCACGACCCAAAACGCACACAAACACACACCACACAACACAAACATACACACACAACAACAACAACACACACAAACAAACACACACACACACACACAAACACAAAATCAATCAAACATAAAGTCCATGACCATCACAACCACAACACTCGCACTCAAGTCACACAACGCACCTCACTCAACAACCACAGCACGCTTGTTTCGTGACCAAACACACCAGACAGACAGACAGAGTGTATTGATTGCCAAGATATGGGACACAAAGGAGCGAGGCGATCAAAGGCCAAAGCAGCGCACAAAATCAAACAAAACAAACAGAACAAACAAACAAACAAACAAACAAAAGTACAGAAAACAGAAAACGAACAGAACGATAACAAACGAGCATAAAACATACACATATGCGCATACGAGCGGCGGTGCGTTAGTAAGCGAGTGGATAATGTGACCCAAACCACGCTCGCTCATTTCCACCGGACGCTGCCATTCCCCCACCTCTCACCCACTCCCACACACGCGCACACATGCATAGACTAAAGACACAAACAAGCAAAATACAAACAAACAACCAAGCGAACAAGCATGCAAGGAGCACACACACGATACGCAGGAAAGTGAACAAGTCGACGAGCAATGGATCGCGGTAGCGAGTGCGAACACAGTAGAACTTGAGTCTACCCCCTTAGACCGCTCGGGCACGCTGACCATCATCCACGACCCAAAACGCGTGTCCATGACCATCACAACCACAACACTCGCACTCAAGTCACACAACGCACCTCACTCAACAACCACAGCACGCTTGTTTCGTGACCAAACACACCAGACAGACAGACAGAGTGTATTGATTGCCAAGATATGGGACACAAAGGAGCGAGGCGATCAAAGGCCAAAGCAGCGCACAAAATCAATGCGCATACGAGCGGCGGTGCGTTAGTAAGCGAGTGGATAATGTGACCCAAACCACGCTCGCTCATTTCCACCGGACGCTGCCATTCCCCCACCTCTCACCCACTCCCACACACGCGCACACATGCATAGACTAAAGACACAAACAAGCAAAATACAAACAAACAACCAAGCGAACAAGCATGCAAGGAGCACACACACGATACGCAGGAAAGTGAACAAGTCGACGAGTGGGCGTACATATGTGTGTGTATGGTGTGTATGGTGTGTGTGTGTGTGAGTGTGTGAGAGAGATAGCAATGGATCGCGTGTATACGTACAAGAGAGAGAGAGAGAGATAGGACGGAGTGTGTGATGGAGTGGGTTTGTTTGTGGGTGTTTGGTTTGGTTTGGATGTGGGTGAAAAAGGCAAAATGTGTCAGCGGTGGGATTTGAACCCACGAGTGCGAACACAGTAGAACTTGAGTCTACCCCCTTAGACCGCTCGGGCACGCTGACCATCATCCACGACCCAAAACGCACACAAACACACACCACACAACACAAACAACACACAACAACAACAACAAACACAAACATACACAACAAACACACACACAAACACAAACACAAAATCAATCAAACATAAAGTCCATGACCATCACAACCACAACACTCGCACTCAAGTCACACAACGCACCTCACTCAACAACCACAGCACGCTTGTTTCGTGACCAAACACACCAGACAGACAGACAGAGTGTATTGATTGCCAAGATATGGGACACAAAGGAGCGAGGCGATCAAAGGCCAAAGCAGCGCACAAAATCAAACAAAACAAACAGAACAAACAAACAAACAAACAAACAAAAGTACAGAAAACAGAAAACAGAACAGAACGATAACAAACGAGCATAAAACATACACATATGCGCATACGAGCGGCGGTGCGTTAGTAAGCGAGTGGATATGTGACCCAAACCACGCTCGCATCATTTCCACCGGACGCTGCCATTCCCCCACCTCTCACCCACTCCCACACACGCGCACACATGCATAGACTAAAGACCAAACAAGCAAAATACAACAAACAACCAGCGAACAATCATGCAAGGACACACACACGATACTCAGGAAAGTGGAACAAGTCGACGAGTGGGCGTACATATTTGTGTATTTTGTGTATGGTGTGTATGTGTGTGTGTGTGTGTGAGTGTGTGTGTGGAAGAGAGATAGCAATGGATCGCGTGTATACGTAATCAGAGAGAGAGAGAGAGAGAATAGGACGGAGTGTGTGATGGAGTGGGTTTGTTTTGTGGGTGTTTGGTTTGGTTTGGATGTGGGTGAAAACGGCAAAATGTGTCAGCGGTGGGATTTGAACCCACGAGTGCGAACACAGTTAGAACTTGAGTCTACCCCCTTAGACCGCTCGGGCACGCTGACCATCATCCACGACCCAAAACGCACACAAACCACACCACACACAACACAAACATACACACAACACAACAACAAACACAAACATACACAACAAACACACACACAAACACAAACACAAAATCAATCAAACATAAAGTCCATGACCATCACAACCACAACACTCGCACTCAAGTCACACAACGCAACCTCACTCAACAACCACAGCACGCTTGTTTCGTGACCAAAATCACACCAGACAGACAGACAGAGTGTATTGATTGCCAAGAATATGGGACACAAAGGAGCGAGGCGATCAAAGGCAAAGCAGCGCACAAAATCAAACAAAACAACAGACAAACAAACAACAAACAAACAAAAGTACAGAAAACAGAAAACAGAACAGAACGATAACAAACGATCACAAACATACACATATGCGCATACGAGCGGCTGTGCGTTAGTAAGCGAGTGGATAATGTGACCCAAACCACGCTCGCTCATTTCCCCGGACGCTGCCATTCCCCCACTCCCCACTCTCACCCACTCCCACACACGCGCACACATGCATAGACTAAAGACACAAACAAGCAAAATACAAACAAACAACCAAGCGAACAAGCATGCAAGGAGCACACACACGATACGCAGGAAAGTGAACAAGTCGACGAGTGGGCGTACATATGTGTGGTGTGTATGGTGTGTATGGTGTGTGTGTGTGTGAGTGTGTGTGTGAGAGAGAGATAGCAATGGATCGCGTGTATACGTACAAGAGAGAGAGAGAGAGAGAGATAGGACGGAGTGTGTGATGGAGTGGGTTTGTTTGTGGGTGTTTGGTTTGGTTTGGATGTGGGTGAAAAAGGCAAAATGTGTCAGCGGTGGGATTTGAACCCACGAGTGCGAACACAGTAGAACTTGAGTCTACCCCCTTAGACCGCTCGGGCACGCTGACCATCATCCACGACCCAAAACGCACACAAACACACACCACACAACACAAACAACACACAACACAACAACATACACAACAAACACACACACAACACAAACACAAAATCAATCAAACATAAAGTCCATGACCATCACAACCACAACACTCGCACTCAAGTCACACAACGCACCTCACTCAACAACCACAGCACGCTTGTTTCGTGACCAAACACACCAGACAGACAGACAGAGTGTATTGATTGCCAAGGTATGGGACACAAAGGAGCGAGGCGATCAAAGGCCAAAGCAGCGCACAAAATCAAACAAAACAAACAGAACAAACAAACAAACAAACAAACAAAAGTACAGAAAACAGAAAACAGAACAGAACGATAACAAACGAGCACAAAACTACACATATGCGCATACGAGCGGCGGTGCGTTAGTAAAGCGAGTGGATAATGTGACCCAAACCACGCTCGCTCATTTCCACCGGACGCTGCCATTCCCCACCTCTCACCCACTCCCACACACGCGCACACATGCATAGACTAAAGACACAAACAAGCAAAATACAAACAAACAACCAAGCGAACAAGCATGCAAGGAGCACACACACGATACGCAGGAAAGTGAACAAGTCGACGAGTGGGCGTACATATGTGTGTGTATGGTGTGTATGGTGTGTATGGTGTGTTGTGTGTGTGAGTGTGTGTGTGTGAGAGAGAGATAGCAATGGATCGCGTGTATACGTACAAGAGAGAGAGAGAGAGAGAATAGGACGGAGTGTGTGATGGAGTGGGTTTGTTTGTGGGTGTTTGGTTTGGTTTGGATGTGGGTGAAAAAGGCAAAATGTGTCAGCGGTGGGATTTGAACCCACGAGTGCGAACACAGTAGAACTTGAGTCTACCCCCTTAGACCGCTCGGGCACGCTGACCATCATCCACGACCCAAAACGCACACAAACACACACCACACAACACAAACATACACACAACAACAACAACAAACACAAACATACACAACAAACACACACACAAACACAAACACAAAATCAATCAAACATAAAGTCCATGACCATCACAACCACAACACTCGCACTCAAGTCACACAACGCACCTCACTCAACAACCACAGCACGCTTGTTTCGTGACCAAACACACCAGACAGACAGACAGAGTGTATTGATTGCCAAGGTATGGGACACAAAGGAGCGAGGCGATCAAAGGCCAAAGCAGCGCACAAAATCAAACAAAACAAACAGAACAAACAAACAAACAAACAAACAAAAGTACAGAAAACAGAAAACAGAACAGAACGATAACAAACGAGCACAAAACATACACATATGCGCATACGAGCGGCGGTGCGTTAGTAAGCGAGTGGATAATGTGACCCAAACCACGCTCGCTCATTTCCACCGGACGCTGCCATTCCCCCACCTCTCACCCACTCCCCACACACGCGCACACATGCATAGACTAAAGACACAAACAAGCAAAATACAAACAAACAACCAAGCGAACAAGCATGCAAGGAGCACACACACGATACGCAGGAAAGTGAACAAGTCGACGAGTGGGCGTACATATGTGTGTGTATGGTGTGTATGGTGTGTATGGTGTGTGTGTGTGTGAGTGTGTGTGTGAGAGAGAGATAGCAATGGATCGCGTGTATACGTACAAGAGAGAGAGAGAGAGAGAATAGGACGGAGTGTGTGATGGAGTGGGTTTGTTGTGGGTGTTTGGTTTGGTTTGGATGTGGGTGAAAAAGGCAAAATGTGTCAGCGGTGGGATTTGAACCCACGAGTGCGAACACAGTAGAACTTGAGTCTACCCCTTAGACCGCTCGGGCACGCTGACCATCATCCACGACCCAAAACGCACACAAACACACACCACACAACACAAACATACACACAACAACAACAACAAACACAAACATACACAACAAACACACACACAAACACAAACACAAAATCAATCAAACATAAAGTCCATGACCATCACAACCACAACACTCGCACTCAAGTCACACAACGCACCTCACTCAACAACCACAGCACGCTTGTTTCGTGACCAAACACACCAGACAGACAGACAGAGTGTATTGATTGCCAAGGTATGGGACACAAAGGAGCGAGGCGATCAAAGGCCAAAGCAGCGCACAAAATCAAACAAAACAAACAGAACAAACAAACAAACAAACAAACAAAAGTACAGAAAACAGAAAACAGAACAGAACGATAACAAACGAGCACAAAACATACACATATGCGCATACGAGCGGCGGTGCGTTAGTAAGCGAGTGGATAATGTGACCCAAACCACGCTCGCTCATTTCCACCGGACGCTGCCATTCCCCCACCTCTCACCCACTCCCACACACGCGCACACATGCATAGACTAAAGACACAAACAAGCAAAATACAAACAAACAACCAAGCGAACAAGCATGCAAGGAGCACACACACGATACGCAGGAAAGTGAACAAGTCGACGAGTGGGCGTACATATGTGTGTGTATGGTGTGTATGGTGTGTGTGTGTGTGAGTGTGTGTGTGAGAGAGAGATAGCAATGGATCGCGTGTATACGTACAAGAGAGAGAGAGAGGAGAGAATAGGACGGAGTGTGTGATGGAGTGGTTGTTTGGGTGTTTGGTTTGTGGGTGAAAAAGGCAAAAATGTGTCAGCGGTGGGATTTGAACCCACGAGTGCGAACACAGTAGAACTTGAGTCTACCCCCTTAGACCGCTCGGGCACGCTGACCATCATCCACGACCCAAAACGCACACAAACACACACCACACAACACAAACATACACACAACAACAACAACAAACACAAACATACACAACAAACACACACACAAACACAAACACAAAATCAATCAAACATAAAGTCCATGACCATCACAACCACAACACTCGCACTCAAGTCACACAACGCACCTCACTCAACAACCACAGCACGCTTGTTTCGTGACCAAACACACCAGACAGACAGACAGAGTGTATTGATTGCCAAGGTATGGGACACAAAGGAGCGAGGCGATCAAAGGCCAAAGCAGCGCACAAAATCAAACAAAACAAACAGAACAAACAAACAAACAAACAAACAAAAGTACAGAAAACAGAAAACAGAACAGAACGATAACAAACGAGCACAAAACATACACATATGCGCATACGAGCGGCGGTGCGTTAGTAAGCGAGTGGATAATGTGACCCAAACCACGCTCGCTCATTTCCACCGGACGCTGCCATTCCCCCACCTCTCACCCACTCCCACACACGCGCACACATGCATAGACTAAAGACACAAACAAGCAAAATACAAACAAACAACCAAGCGAACAAGCATGCAAGGAGCACACACACGATACGCAGGAAAGTGAACAAGTCGACGAGTGGGCGTACATATGTGTGTGTATGGTGTGTATGGTGTGTATGGTGTGTGTGTGTGTGAGTGTGTGTGTGTGAGAGAGAGATAGCAATGGATCGCGTGTATACGTACAAGAGAGAGAGAGAGAGAGAATAGGACGGAGTGTGTGATGGAGTGGGTTTGTTTGTGGGTGTTTGGTTTGGTTTGGATGTGGGTGAAAAAGGCAAAATGTGTCAGCGGTGGGATTTGAACCCACGAGTGCGAACACAGTAGAACTTGAGTCTACCCCCTTAGACCGCTCGGGCACGCTGACCATCATCCACGACCCAAAACGCACACAAACACACACCACACAACACAAACATACACACACAACAACAACAAACACAAACATACACAACAAACACACACACAAACACAAACACAAAATCAATCAAACATAAAGTCCATGACCATCACAACCACAACACTCGCACTCAAGTCACACAACGCACCTCACTCAACAACCACAGCACGCTTGTTTCGTGACCAAACACACCAGACAGACAGACAGACAGACAGACAGACAGACAGACAGACAGACAGACAGAGTTCGCAGGTTGAAGTGCGTCAAGGCCCATAGTCTGAAACCTTGCAAACACGACAACCAATAATGGTTGGGTAAAATTGCACGAGGAACACAATTTTAGGTGTTTCTATTGGTAAACATTCAACGACGGCGCCTGATTGGATAGATTTTTCTATACAACATCCGTATGAAGCTGGAAAAACGATTATATTCATCCATAATATTGTGATTGGCCGCTTTTTTGTCCATATTGACATGCAAATCGACGCCCTAATCCTGTTTTACCTCTAATTTATCCCTGATATATATGTAAATATGACACATCCACCCTGATCAGCAATAAACCAGCCATATGGTGAATGTGAATGCAAATCATTGTGGTCGTCGATTTAGGTCGATTGACGCACCATTCGGTCAGTTTACACATACCACAAATTATCGGTCCTTCAGACGGCGAACCGCATATCGCGGCGACTCGTAAAAAGCTTTTGACAGTCGTAATTACAAACGATGAAACGCGTGTTTTGCGATTGCTCCTCGCCATTTGCGCTCACTCGAACAAGAAGGATCAGCGGCAGAGAACGACGATCGACCGCGCGTGCGCAAGCGCACTCAATACAACGAGCCCCAAGTCGCAGCGGACCAAGTCGCAGTGGCGACGAAAATCATACCCGTAAGTGTGTGCGCGTCTGCGTGTACCTCTTTCTGCAGCGCAGCAGTGAGCGAAAGTGCATGGCGCTTGTGAGCTGTGCTTTTTGTCACGAGGCTGCATGTGCATGTGAGCGCGTTCGCAAACGCGCGGGATGGCCTGAAAGCAGACCGCACATGCCTAGCGCTGTGACGAGCGACCAAGAGCACAAGCAGAACCGCATTGTGTGCTTGCATGTGCTCGAGCGCTTGTGCGCGAGTGTGCGTGATTGCCAAGTCAGTTTGACTTAATAATTGTAGCCACAAGCTCCTGTTCGCCCCGACGCAGCGGTACTTGAGCTTGGGATCGGCGAACAAACGGCTTTACACGTGTGTACGTCACAGCGCGACTATCGCGTCGGACGGCGTCCCTGCTGTGCAAGTGCGAGTCGTTCGGGTGAGTGTTACGCTTGAGCAGCGAACGATACATGATAGTGTGCGCCATGGTCAAAATGTCAGCGAGCGCGCAGATCGCACGCAACCACAGCACGACGTCCGCTCCACATAGCGAGTTGACCCAACGACTGTGCGCTCAGCAAGTGCGCAGCGAGCTCCAACCTTATCAGCGAGCCGTGTATGCGCGGGAAGCGCACAAACGAGGGCACAAAGAGCTCAACGCTCGTGCAGCAAGAGCACAGCGAAGAGCGATAAGCGCACAATGAGCGCACAGTGCGCTTGCTTTTCGCACAGAGCACCGAGCTCGGCGATCACACTGCGAAAGCACAGCTAGCGAACAGCAAGAGCACATTGAGCGCTCAGCCCGCGCAGCAACCACACAGCGAGCGCACAGCGAGCGCACAACCGGCACACAGCAAACACACGGCGAGAACACAGCGAGCGCACAGCAAGCAGCACCTGACGCATTCATGTGGATTTGGCCCAAAAGCCGCACGACCACAGCATGCAGCAGTACAGCAATCCCCTCGCTCACAGCGTACGACGACGTGGGTTGCGAGCGCAATAGACCAAAGCGCGCGTTAAGCAGCGACAAGAACAAGAGCTGTGCGTCGACTTCCACGACGACTTCGAACTGCAATCAGCGCTACGTGCTGCAGCGAGCCAAGACAATCGAGCGACGTGCGAGCAAGACACAAGCGAGAAGGACAAGCGTGCACAAGCGAATGAGGTAAGCAAGTGGTGAGAGAACGTGCAAGCGCTGAGGTTGTGCATTGACCAACGCGTTTGACGCCTTCGTGTCTATGCAGTGCTAGGATCGTGTAGCGACAACACGTCGCGAGTGTGCATCGGCGACGGGTCAACGAACGCGCCAGCGGCGACAGGACGCTTGTGAGACGCAATGAGCTCGTTCAGCTCGCCGCGCTTGTGCTGTTCGCGTACCTTCTTGAGAACGGACTGTGTTCTGCGTGCGTTCGCGCCTCGGGACTTGAGGAATGAGAGCAGGCCGCGCTCTGCCAGCGCGCCTGCCTCCTGCACCTTGTCACGTTATGGCTCGTCGTCGTCGTTGAGCTCCGTCCTGTTGAGAAACAGCCGCATGTATGTGACTGTCAGCTTTGAGTCAGACTTGCGCTGCTTGTCCGTGCTGCTCCACCCTCGTGGCTCGCTGCAGAACCACTCGAACCACGTCGACGAGACGGACTTCGCGGGCGAGCGAGCGCGATTTGCTGGAGTGACAGCGCTTGAGGCAGTACTGGCGTCGGCTGCGTGCTTGGTGGCAGTGGTGCGGGCGTCGACTGGTAGTACGGACTTCGCGCCTTCGCGTTCAGCCTCGAGTGCAGCAAGACGTGCGTCTTGGCGCCGCACCAGCTCGAACAGCTGTGTGATGACGGCGCCTTGGTGAACAATGAGCATGTTCTGCTTTGCCTCAGGCTCCAGCTCGTTCTCGTTCGTGTGCTGTTGTTGCTGATGCTCCTTGCGTACGCACAGACTCTCCGCAATCGGCGATAACCAAGCGAGCAGATCGGCGACCGAGCACTGCGCTGCGAGTGCGCTTTGCTCGAGGCGCTCGACAGCCACAACTTCACTTGACGATAGTATTGAGAGCACGCATTCATCGTGAGGAGGCAGCCCTCCTTCTTGGTCTCTTGAAAGGCCAAGTACATGTCATCACAGACACGAACACACGGCCACTCGCATCACTCTCAATGCACTCGTATACATTCGCATACTCCACACTCTCCGCACTCAGAAACCTCGCGAACACGCGCTGCGCCGTCAGCTTCGAGCGCTGCGTGTTGCTCGGTTTGAGTTTGTCGATGCCCATTGTCCGAAAGCACACAAAGATAAAAGTGACATGCCCTAGACAAACAAGTTGTATGGCCATACAAATATTTTCGAGAGCTTTCGGACTCGATACGTCCGAACCACTGGTTCTCGCTACTTACCTAACCCTATCAATATCTATTGGCTATTAATGTAAAACCATTCTCAATATCGATGACATCATTGGCTAAAATGGAAACCCAGTCTATTGATTGGACTGTTCGGGGCATACAAACAGCAGTATCGGTCCGATAAACGATCATATTAATCCATATTCACGTAGGCAAACTGCCTGTCGAGCGCTTAAATAGAATACTGTTCAGTCTGTTTTAGCTTTAACCACTCATATAAAACGACTCCACACATCCACTCTGGTTTGCTGTAAATCAGACCCTTAATAGCGGTTTGTTGTACTCGCTGATCACCCTTATAAAGAGCAGTTTGGACGTGGACAAAATTCCTGCTGGGTACTGTAGGTCAAATAGCTGTTTTTCATCTGCGGACGAAGACTTTTTGCATTAACTGTACTTGGGTGACTGGCCTTCAAAATATGGGCAATACATGCTCAATACATGCTCATTGTTGGCGAAAGGTCGTGTGAAAATGATCTCTTTAGTTGATTTGATCTTTGTCGTCGAGATGTACGGGAGCATGCGCGATGACGTGCAGCAGCGCATGCTGAAGGCGCCTCCTCCTCCACCAACAAAGCCCGCGTACGTGCACTCGACGGCGCTGAAGTGCCTCGTGCTCACGCTATGCAGTGCTCTCGCGCTCGGCTCGAACTTTTGCTACCACAGCCCTGCCGCGCTCAAGAACCAGCTCCAGCAGCACTTCAGCGCACGTCTCAAGAAAGACCAGTTCGAAGTGCTCTTTGTATCCTTTCTCCAGTGTCTACGAGTGCACGTGCATGCGTGCATGTGTACTTGCGTGTGTCTTCGAGTGCTTGCGTGTATGTATGCATTGGGCTCAGTTGGTCGTTGGCGATCGCTCCTTTCATCCCACTCGCGCTCGCCCCAGAGCTTGCTCTACACAGTGTACTCGACGCCGAACATTGTGCTGCCGTTCTTCGGTGGACTCCTCGTCGACAAGTTTGGTGCACGTCAGATGCTGCTCGCACTCACGCTGCTCGTGGTCGCGGGTCAGATCGTGCTCGCAATCGGCAGCTCCGTCTCGAGCTTCCGCGTCATGCTGGTACGAACACTAGGAGTGTCTACGACACTCTCCGATAGAGCGCACGCGCTATGAGCGCTGAACAGACACTCAAGAGCTCTGTGGTGTTGTGTGTATGCGCGCTACAGCTCGGCCGCATCATCTTTGGCTTTGGAGGCGAGAGCCTCGGCGTTGCGCGCACGACGTTCATCGCGACGTGGTTCAAAAAGCGCGAGCTCGGTACGACCGCGTGCAGAGGACGCAACGTGCGTCTCGCTTGTGAGCGGAAGAGACTCGATGGCCATGTATTACGATACTAACTGAATCGTGAGTGCGCTGTAGCACTGGCGCTCGGTGTCGGCAACAGCTTCTCTGGACTCGCGAGCATCCTGAACAACTTGCTGAGTCCGTACTTCGCCAACCGCTTCGGCGCATCGTTTGCGCTCTGGTTTGGCGCATCTGTATGCGCAGTGTCGGTCGTCGCGACGCTCTTGCTCATCCCGATCGACCGCGCAGCGCGCGCAAAGGCGCCAGACACGCTCCCGAACGGAAAGCCCATGCTCACGACGACGAAGAGCGACGTCAAGATCAGCGACATCAAGCACTTTAGGTACGACGCACCAGCGAGGGTGGCAGTACACAAGTGCGTCTCTCATACACTTGCACTGACACGATCGCATGCACAGCATCGTGTTCTGGATGATCCTCGTCGCGAGTGTCTCGATCTGGGGGTCGATCATTCCGTTCCAGACCGTCGCAGGCAGCGTCTTACTCGAGCGCGACTTCTTTCGCCACCCACCGCCCGAGTGTCGGCGCTGCGGTGAAGGCAACTACGCGAGCTACACCGACTGCCACGAAGTCGTGCCGTCGTGTCCAGCGTCGCCGCCGTTCGCGTGGCCGCTCCCAAAGATCGCCGCGTCGTGTCATATCACGCGCGCGATCGACCAACTCTACTGCTCGACCGAGCCGCCGTACATCAACGACAGCGAAATCAACTGCGACGACGCGATCTGGAAGAACGGACCAAAGACGCAGCTCTTCTGCACGCAGAAGATCCGCGCGGAGCAGAGCGGCTCGCGCGTCATGAGTCTCCCACCGCTCATTGCGCTCTTTGCGTCGCCGCTCTTTGGCTACGGCGTGGACCACGCAGGGAACCGCGCTGTAATCGCCATTGGCGCGAGCTTCCTCGTCCTGCTCTCGCAGCTCGGCATTGCGTTCACGAGCGTCTCGATCTGGGTGCTGCTCTTTGTCCAAGGCACCTCGTCGTGTCTGTACTTTGCGGCGATCTGGCCGTCCATCCCATGTGCGACTCGCGGCTGCTCGTGTCTTCATACCTTTAACACTGTTGATGCCAGCGAATCCGCAAGCGCTCACGCGTCTCGACTACTGTCTGCGTGTCTGTCTGTGGTCGCGTGGCTCTCTTGAATGCGCAGATGTCGTGGAAGAGCACCACGTCGGGAGTGCGTACGGCGCGGTCATTGCTCTGGGGGTGCGTCGTTGCTCACTGCAACTTCACTCTCGCACCTCGTGAGCTCACGCTGCTGTTTGCGGACTGACGGATGCATTCAGAACCTGCTGCTCGCGATCCTACCGATGGCTGTTGCTGCAGTGTATCGCATCAACGAGCGGTACCTCCCGAACGTCGAGATCCTGCTCTCGGCCGTCGCCTGCTGCGCGTTCATCGCGTCGTGCTTGCTCCTGCACTTTGACCAGATCGATGGCTGCGTCTTGAACCCACCGACGCCGCGGATCCTGACGAGAGCGCAAGCCGTCGCGCAGTCGTTCGACGAGACCGACTTCCTCTTGGACTTTCACGACCGCCGCAGCCCAGAGAAGCCAATGACCGTGCAGTCCCATCGCACGCGACGGAGTCTCTACGTCGACTGACGCACTCGCGCTCCTAGATCCTAGACCCGACATCGCAGACTCGAGTCGCAAGCGATCGCAGCGCGCATCCAAAGCGACGTGGCTCGTGTACAAAGCGTCATATGCATCCTCGATGTGTCTGGACCGACCTCTTGCTCTCTCTCTGCCAGCCCACTGCTACTCCTACTGCTCGAACGCCGAGCACCTGACTCGCGACGACGCTACTTCCACTCGGGCTTGTCCGCGGCGCGCGAAGCCGAGAGCTGCTGCTGCTTGAGCGCTTTCGTGAGCGACACGCTCCGCGCAATGCGCTGGATGTACGCTGGCGCTTCGATCGTCCTGGGCTTGAACGTGCACTCGGCGAACTCCTCCAACTCTTTCTCCTGCACCGCGCGGCGCTGCTTGATCGTGTGCGCTTGGCTCTGCTGCTGAATGCGCTGCAAGTACGTCTCGGGACTCGTGAGGATCTTGAGCTTCCCTTCATGGCGCTCCGAGACACGATTGAGCTGCGGACGGAACGTCAGCGCCGCCATCTCCTCTTGCTCCATCTTGAGCTTCATGAGCCGCTGCGTCGTCTCGCGACGGAGCAAGTCCCCGCGACTGAGTTCCGTCACAGATCGCCCCTTGCGCTTCGTGCTCGTCTGGTTGATCGACGGCTTGAACGTGCAGTTTGGGTCCTAGCCACAGCACGCAAGGAGGCGCCATCGATCAGCTGGAGCTATCTCACACAACGCGCTCGCTCGCGTTGCTGCTGTACACACAAAGCGAGAGAAGGACGTACCGAGACGCGGACCGACTTTTTCTTGACGTTGTCGTGCTCCTTGCGCAGTGCGTACTTGGTGATGCGCTCAAGGAAGTCGCCTTTGCGGCCGTTCTCCATCATGTCGAGTGACTTCTTGTTGATCGTCGGCTTGTGCGCAGGCTGGAGCTGCTGCTTGGTCGTCTCGATCTTCTTCCGACGCGCTTCTTCGTGGAAGTGCTGGCGCTCGAGGAAGTTGCTCAGCTGCCGCGCGCGCTCGTCTCGCTGCTCGTCGTCGTCTGCACCGCCCGCTGAGCGCGGTCGCTGGCGCTGCTGCGACTGGCGCTTGTTACTACTGGCGCTTCGGCCATTTGCTACTAGCGATGTGCGGCGGCGACGCGGACTGAGGCTGCGGATGTAGCAGTCGTCTTGGCTCCGACGCGGCGATGCCACGGAGCTCGCCAAGTCGCTATCTGTCTCGCGACTAGTGTCGTCGTCTGTGAGTGAGCCAGCTCGCCGCCGCCCGCGCTGGGTCTTGACCGGACTGTCGGACGCCATGCAGCATGGACGACTGAGGCGCTCGTAGATGTCTTGCTGCAAGTAGAGCTGCGCAGAGATCATCTCGGCGCTGATCGGGTTCACTTTTGGGTAGAACGTGCACTGCTCGAGCTCTTTCGCTGTCGACTCCATCGCAGCAGCCGTGAGCGACGGCGACGGCGTCTTCTGCGTCTCCATGTATTTGGCTTTGACTTTCTCGGTCAGCGCCGTCGCGCGATTGATCTTGGGTTTGAACGTGCACTCGCGCTCGAGATCGGCCTCCTCTTCGGCCTTGACGCGCTGCGCGAGCTCTTCGCGCGCTTTGTAGTTGTCTGCTTCTTGGTACAGGCGCTCCGACACGGCGAGCGGCGAGCTCACAGCCTCTTTCACCGAGCCCTGTCGGCTCCGGAGCTTCGCTGCGACTTTGGTCGACTTGGGGTTCACCTTTGGCGCGAACGTGCACTCGTCGAGCTCGGACTGGAGGAGTTGCTGCTTCATCTGCTCGCGAATCGCGTCTTTCTGGGACTTCCAGCGCGTCACGCGGGCGTGGAACGCGTCGTCGCCGCCACTGGACGCCGCGTTGTTGTTGCTTGCGCCGCTCGCACCTGTGGCGCCTTTGCCAGTGAGGTTGAGGCTCCGGCTGCGGTCGTTGCCTGCACTCGCGTGGTCGATTTCGTCGCGAAAGTGCTCGGTGAAGTCGATGTACTCTTGCTCGCTCGCGTCCGGCGTGTTGCTACTGCTGCTGCTCTGGTGATGGAGCTGCTGTTGTTGTGTCGAGTCACGATCGTCGCGGTGGTCAAACGCGTTCTGCTGTTGCTGGCCGTGGAGCTGGCGATGTGGGTTGTACTCATACCGGTCGTCTCGCTCGACGCGGCTAAGCGTCGGTGGAGTAGCATTCGTGTCGCTCGGTGGCACGTGCTGGTGCTGCTGCTGCTGGTGCGCGAACGCGAACAGCTGCGGCGCAGTGCGTGCGAGTCCGCTGGTAGAGAGTTCCAGTCCGATAGTCGGCGGGTAGCTCCCTCCGACAAGCGTGTTGCTGACCTGCTGTGGCTGTGACTGGCTCAGTGGGAAGAAGCTCATGTGGTTGAGATCAGCTGTGTCACCGAGTGCTCCAGTGCTCGCGCGACTAGGCTGGTGTTCGACGGACGGCGCTCGGTTCTTCGTCGCCATCCACTCTTGGACACTAAAACGTGGAGCTTTGTCGTGCGAGACGCCCGATGCGAGGAACTCGGCGTCGCTCTCGACAATAGGAGCGCCTCCAGCGCGCTGGGAGGATGCAAGTGCTGATGCAGCAGCTCGAGACGACTCGAAAGAGAAGTGCGCTGGTGGTGGAGGCTGTTGTGCTGCCGCTGCTGATGTGAACAACGGTGGCGGCGGCGGGATGAATGCCGCATGTGACTGTGGTGCACTTGGGTGAGCTCCGAGCGTCGCAGAGAGTCCAGACGAGAACATTGACGACGTCGCTGTTGGTGCTGGAGCAGTTGTCGACCCTCGCAGTGCCGACATCATCTGCGGCACTGGCGGTGCAAGCACTGATGGCGTTGTTGCGCCTGACGACATCACTGCCGTGGCAGATAGATGTGGTGGCTGCGTGTTTGCGTTTGCACTCGCACTCGCTGCCGCTGCAGCCTGGAGCTTGGCGATCTGCTGGAAGAGCTGCATCTTGGAGATCTCGCCGCTCTTGAGCTGCTGCATGAGTCCAGAGACCGCGGAGCCGTGCGGAGACGGCGGCGTCTCCATCGTGAATGTAGTGATCGAGATGTTGCTGGTCGTTGCTTCGTCGCGACGCTCTGCTGCTCCAGCAACGATGACACCTCGCGTCAATGGCGGCGACTCCTGAACAAGTGTTGAGCATCGTTCCGATAGTGAAGTAATGCAGTGACTTCCTATTCTTAGATGGCTACATTTCAATGAATATATAAAGGGTTGCTGGAACACACACAGGTCACATGAAATGATTCTACAATCGTTTTGATTTCCATCAGCAGTTGGAATCCGTAATCGCAGAAATCAGGACACGATCATTTGCCAACAACATGCTCAAACAACTGCGGTCGATGCTCCTGCTGCTGCTCGCTGTGCTGCTCGATCGGCTCGCTGCACATGGCGCGCACAGTGCGGTCGTGATCAACACGTGGCCGTTCACGAACGCGACACGCGCGGCATTCGCGGCACTCACGACATCTGCGTCTGCGCACGCACACTTGGACGCGATCATTGCTGGCTGCGATCGGTGCGAAGTCGAGCAGTGCGACTTCACTGTCGGCTACGGCGGGAGTCCCGACACGAACGGCGAGACGACGCTCGATGCCATGATCCTCGACGGTACGACAATGGACATGGGCGCTGTCGCGCAGCTTCGGCGCGTCAAGGCGGCGATCCGCGTCGCGCGCGCTGTGTTGCACCACTCGAGCCACAGCCTCCTCGCTGGCGACGGTGCGCTCGCATTCGCCAAGATGATGGGCTTCACCGAGACGTCGCTCGAGACACCGTACTCGCGCGCGCTCCACGCCGAGTGGCTCCAGAACACGTGCCAGCCCAACTACTTTCGCAACGTCGTGCCGGCGCAGAACGCATCGTGCCCACCGTTCAAGCCGATCGCTCCAGACGCACTCAAGCTCAGTCCAGTGCAGGAGCACGATGAGGACCGACGGACACAAGCGCTCGTGTCGCAGCACAACCACGACACGATTGGGATGGTGGCGTTGAGTGCGGCTGGAGACATGGCGGGTGCGTCCACAGACACGTCCACTTGAGTCGTTGCCGCCTCTGACTGACGCACACTATCGCTGCTGTATCCATGGTGCTCGAGACAGCGGGCACGAGCTCGAACGGCGCGAACCACAAAATCGCAGGGTACGTCCTGCTCCAGTGACGACTGCTCTATAGTGTCATCTCCCACATGCTCACACTTGTGGCTGCTACGTGACAGACGCGTGGACGACGCAGCCGTGCCAGGGGCTGGCGCGTACGTCGACTCGCGCATTGGCGGCGCCGCGGCGACTGGCGACGGTGATGTCATGATGCGGTTCCTGCCTTCGTTCCACGCTGTGCAGGACATGGCGAAGGGCGTTCACGTACGTCTCACCTGCTGCTATCGCATGTGTCCGAGTCGTGAAGAAGGTGTTCCTCATGACAGTGTCTCGCTCTTTGCATCGGACCATTTGACGCTCAGCCGCGCGTCGCGTGTGAGCGAGCGCTCCTGCGCATCGCCGCCACGTACCCAGACTTCCGAGGCGGCATGGTCTGTCTCAACCGCATGGGCGAGTTCGGCGGCGCGGGTCATGGCTGGGACTTTGCGTTCACGGTCCAGACGTCCGAGATGGCGGCGCCTGAGGTCGTGCGCGTCGCGCTGCTCTCGCTCGCGTGAGTGCGTCAGTCGCTCCAGAGACGCACGAGATCCACAGATGAGTATGCACGAAGAGAAAGGAGAAGAAGACGATGAGCGAGCGAGCGAACATGATTCATAGCTGGCGGCGAGCTGCCGAGACGAGTCAGTCATGACGCTGCTACTGCGCGTGCTAAGAGAGCGAGAGACGTGGGCACTGCGCGTGTGTGTGAGTGAGGAGATCTACACGAGGGACTGACTACTGGTCGCGAGCGAGCGAGCGTCTACAGGAAGTACGGCACGAGTGCGCGCTGCCCAAAGTTGTCGGACGACTCGGCCACCTGCACACACAAGCGCATCCGTCAGTGCCTCGACGGTTCTCACACAGCGACACATGCGCGTACGCACCTCTCGGAAGAGCTTGAACTCGCGCTCGAGGTTCTCGTCAAACGACAGGATCGCCGCGACGTTGCCGCAGCGATAGCAGTAGTTCGGCGCAGACCAGACCGTCACGAGGCTCTTCTCTGGGAACATGTACTTGTAGCCCTCTTGCACGAGCTGGTGCGCGCGACAGATGAGGTCGAGGCCGTTGATTTGGTTGAACTCGGCCGTGACCTTGGCGCCAAAGAGGTACCCGGCGCCGCGCGGACTCATGGCCCACGTCTCAATGTCCTCGGGGTCGGACCACATGAGGTCGCAGAACGAGCCTTCGTGCGGGATCTCCTGCTGACGCTCTATTGTGCGGATCTGGTCGAGCGTCCGGATCTCCGGCGACAAGCCGCCGTGCACACAGAGTACGCGGCCGTCGATGACCGCAGCGAGGTTGAGGTAGTCAAACACGTCCGTGCAGTACTTCCACGGGTTCGCGTTGCCGTACTTGCGCACGCACTCTTCGTAGAAGCCATAGACCTGCGTGATCTGTCGGCACTCGTGGTTCCCACGCAGGAGCGTGATGCGGTCTGGGTACTGCGCTTTGAGGCACAGCAGCAGCTCGAACGTCTCGACGCTGTTGTGCCCGCGGTCGACAAAGTCACCCTGTTGGCGTCACACGTGCAGAGGCGCAGGGGCGTCAATCAATGGACGCGCAGTAGATCGATGGGGAGTGCAACGCAGAGCACTCGTCAAGCCAAGCGAACGACGGACGAGTGTCGTGACGCAGACACGCACGTACCATAAATATGTAGTTGGTCGTCGGGAGCTCGCCGCCGCAGCGGAAGAGCTCGAGCAAGTCGAAGAACTGGCCGTGGATGTCGCCGCACACGGTCACGGGCGAGCTCACGGCGACGACGTTCGACTCTTCGATTAAGATCTGCTTGACGAGCTCGCACACTTGCTTGAGCTCGTGCTCACTCAGGAGCTTGCCGGCGCGGAGGCTCTCGATCCACTGCTCTGGGCCACCGCCGACGCGCGTGATCGGCCCTGCGCCGACGTCATTCTCGCTCGCAGTCGTCATGGCAGTGTCGTGTGTGTGTGTGCACAGAGAGAGAGGAAGAGGCGGAAGACGGTGGGGAGGATGCAGCGAGGGGAAGCTCCTGCTGCTGCTGCGGCACGACACGAGTTGCTATGCGTCGCGCGTGTGCGTTTTCGGAATGGACCGCGCTCGCCTCTCAGAGGACCAAGGCATACAAAACGCAAGTGCGCGGAAGGACGACTTGGTGTTGTATGCACGCCGCTTGTTCTTCCCCTTGTTAAATAGCGTGACCACGCTACATTCGTGCATTTTGCGCCTAAAGTGCTGACTCGACCACGTACATCTAGGATATCAGATCCAGTTGTAGTGTAAGAAACGCGAAAGAAGGACAACACGTCAAGCGCGCCAGCTGCGACTTGCTGTCACACTTGACTGTCACGCCGACGCGAACGAACGCGCCGTCATCGGACGACGATGCTGATGCAGCGCAAGTCCGTCCATGTGGCGGCGCCATCGACTGCGATCTGCGCGTCGTGATCAAGGCGCCCACGCTGCGCTCTACTCGTGCTCCTCATGCCAGACACAACCTGGTACCGTGTTACACTGGAGGCTGTTTATAGCAGCCGAGTCACTCGGCACGACGAAGCGCTGACTTCCCGCTGCGATGCGCATGCGCTGCATCGTCTTGGCATCTCTCGCGAGCACGTCAGAGCGTGCGCATAAGCGAGCGCCATGGCGACTCCCATGTCGTTCCGGTCGCCGCGCACGAGTGGCAACGGCAGCACGCACGATCTCCTCAGTGCAACGCCGTCGCCGTCGCCACCGCCACCACGCAACACATCTGCGCGGTTCGGAGCGTCACCAACATCACCGCAGCAGCAGCAGCAGTCGCGCCCGCAGCACTCGAACTCACCGAATGCGAGCCGTGCAAAGCGCGAAGCGTTCCCGCGCTCGCAGCTCTGGACGTGGAAGCACAGCGATGGCGCAAGTGACACCAGCAGCAGCTTCACGAGCAGCGACAAGGACGACTTGATCGAGAGCATGCTGCGCGAGTGTGCGCCAACAGTCCCAGCGCTCTCGAGCACAGCAGCGTCGACGCCAGCCACGCCTGGGCTCTACAGTCGCCGAATACACCACCAGCACCACGCACTGCATCACCATCCGCACCATCTTCACCACACGCCACCGTCGCACTTTAGCGGCAGTACACTGCTGCTGCACCAGCCGTCGTCGTCGCTCTCGTCGTCGTCGTCGCTCTCGCCGCCGCCATCGACGTCGAGCCAGCAGCCATCACAGCAGCAGCACGCGTTCCTCGGCTCAAAGCGCCGCATCCACAAGAAGGACGCGTCACTGCGCAGCGGCCTCGCGTCGCCGTCATCGCGCAACGTCATGGGCGCTGCTGGCGACGGCTGGCGCACGTACAAGCTCGCGCATCGGACAAACCGACTGATCGCAAAGACGCGGAAGGCGATCGAAGTGCTGACGAAGGAGCGCGATGCTACGAGCAGCAGCAAGCGCAGGAAGAAGAAGCAACTGTCGCGCGACGGCGACGACGACATGGGCGACGACGTGTGCGAAGACGAGGACGAGGACGACGACGACGACGACGACGGCGGAAGTGGCGCAGAGCACGACGCGATCGCTCACGCAAGTGACGACGCACCAAGTGCGAGCGCCGAGTCGGATCCGTCTGCAGCGCAGCGCTCACTGCTCGAGCGCTTTGCGCGCGACGTGCTCGATGACGACGATGGCGAGAGCGTCGATACTACAAGCGGAGCCTCTCGACCGCACGGCACCGCAGCCAATACGCTCGACCCAGACGACGCAGAGCCACAGGCGCTCGATAGTGACGCGTTCTGGCGCATCTACAAGACCAGCGCGACATGCAAGCGTCCGGACTCGGCGCGCGGACGGTACATCGATCACTGCGAGACGGCGTCACTGCTCGTGCTCCCGGTGCTCGACTTGGACAAGTCGAGTCGGTACGATCGGTCACGCAAGGCGCTGCGGTTCGACAACTACTACTTTGGCGACGAGCGCGCCGAGGCGTTTGGCGACGCGCTCGAGCTCTTGCCCGTGCAAGTGAAGCACTTGTCAATGAAGAACGTCGGGATCTCGGGCACCGGGACGTCTGCGATCCTGAACGGCGTGCCGCTTCGGAACTTGCGCGAGCTCTCGCTCTCGGAGAACCGCATCGGCTCGCGAGGGACGCTCAAGATCTTCAAGAGCCTCCAGGACCCGCACGTGAACCTCAAGACGCTTGACCTCGGGAACAACCAACTCGGGGACCAGGCCGTGAAGCTCCTGATCCAGTGCCTCCTCAATCGCTGCACGCTCGAGCACTTGGACCTGCGGCGGAACCAGATCTTCCACGCAGCGAAAGCCGTGGGCGAGCTCCTGCGCATCACGACGCCGCTCACGTCGCTCAACTTGTCGTGGAACAACATCCGCGGCGAGCCTGCGCAGCACCTCGCGCGGTGCATGATGGAGAACCTCACGCTCACGCACCTCGACTTGTCGGACAACACGCTCGGGAACAACGGCAACGCCGACGCCGAGCTCGGCGCGTGCCTCGCAACGAACAAGTCGCTCACGCACCTCGACGTCTCGAACAACCACATCCACGCCAAGTCGGTGCTCATCTACGTCCACGGCCTGCAGCAGAACAGCGTCCTCGAGACGCTCGTCGTGCGCGGGAACCCGATCGGGACGCTCGGCGCCGAAGCGATCGTCCGGTCCGTCGCATCTGGTTCGATCACGACGTGCCAGCTCGACATGGGCGAGTGCAACCTCGAGATCCAGGACAGCAGCAGCAGCCAACAGGCGTGCATCTACAGCGGCGGCGTCTTCACGCTCAACTTGAGCGAGCGCGCCGACGTGATCCTCCTACGCGAGCTCCTACTATTGTGCTGGCGGAATAAGACCGAGATCATCGAATCGCTGCACAACGGCGCGCCGTTTGCGTTCAACCGCAAGGACGAGCGGTCGTTCCTGAGCGCGATCCCGTCCACCGGGACGATGCAGCTCAAGATCCAGCCCAACTACGACCGGCACGACGAAGTGCTCTCGGTCAGTGGCTTTGAGCAGACGCTCAAGCTCCTGCAGCGGTCGTTCAGCCACAGCCGCGAAGACGAAGAAGAGTCCAAGCTCTTCTGCATCCGACTGCTCGCTGAGGAGTACTCGTTCAGCGTTGACCAAGTGAACGCGCTCCTGCGTCTCTTCCAGAAGCACACGTCGCAAGTTGAGAAAGCCACAGCCGCCGCGGCGCTGATCCCACAGATCCGGCACTCGGCAGCTGCGTCCGCTGCGAGTGCGCGGCCAGAAGTGTACGACTGCGCGTCGATGGAGACGCCGGACGAGTTCTTCGAAGACAAGGACAAGGACGGGAAGATCGACGTGTGCGGCGACATCTGCATGGTCCTCGGGCTCCAGCACCTCTCAGACCTCGAGCAGGCGTACGTCGAGCAGAAGGTCGGCAAGTGGATCTCGTTCAACGTGCTCAACCCCACGGGCAAGTACGCGCTCAACATGGCGAACTCGATCGACCGCCGCATCCTCATGCGCATGCTCGAAGTCAACAAGTACGAGCGCAAGCTCCGGTCGCAGCTCAAGCTCATGGACGTCTCGCAACACGGCGAGCGCGCGCAGCCGATCCTCGGGAACTTCCGGAACGTCCGACTGAACCGCCGGCCGGTCGTGATGGACAGCGCGTGGCAGTTCCCGCGCCTCGGCGTCCTCGAGTTTGACTTTGTCATGACGAAGCGGCCGTTCAGCGTCTGCACGGCGCTCAGCGACGCCGCGTTCGAGAAGTTCTTGAAAGAGTTCAAAGCACTCGACGTGAGCGCCGAGCTCAAGCTCCTCGGCCTGCGGTCGATCTCGACGCAGTACTACTTCACGTGCAGCCAAGCGCAGCGCGTGATGGAGCACTTTGGGACGTTCGAGCGCGACGTCAAGACCGGCGCGCTCTTCCGCGCCGAGGTCTTTGTGATCCTCTTTAGCCGCATCGTCGACGAGTGGCACTTTGCTGAGTCCCTCGCGCTCCTCGACCTCGTCACGAAGACGCACGTGCTCGAGCGCATTGGGTACTTGAACTGCTTCCACCCGCTCCAGACGAACGAGACGTACGAGCACCTGCTCCTCGACGTCTTTGACCAGCGCCAGCTCGCGCTTCTGCTCCTCAAGCTCGCGACGAGCGGCGAAGCTGAGCTCTCGCACGTCGTCTTGAACAACGACACGGTCGTCGAGAGCGAGACGTGGCGCACGTGGACGAGCGACGAGAAGCTCCCATTACACGGCAGCTTGAGCTGCTCGATGCGCGCAGTCCATGGCGCGCAGACCGAGGCGCAGCTCCCGCCAACGAGCGTCCGCAAGAAGCTCCTGCAGACGCTGCTGCTCAAGCTCGAGAGCAAAGCGCACGAGCTCGCGCTGCAGCCGCCGACGTAGTACGCGAGTGAGTGTTTGGCCCATCGCTACCAAAGCTCCGAAACAGACAGACAGAACCCAACGGCTGCTCTCCTTGTTGTCTCTCGCTCGTCACTCCCTCCGTGACGATGTCGTAGCCTCCTCTGTCCTACTTGCGCGCAAAGAGCAGACGCGTCGTGATGAGCGCCGCAGACGCAGCGATCGTCGCCACAGCCGCCAGCGCCACGCGGTCGTCGCAGAGCGCGCGGATGCGGTCGCTCAGACTCGACGCTGGCGCTGGCGCGTCTGCCTTGGTTGACTTGAGCGATGCAGTCGAGGATGATGCCTCGGTCTTCTTGTACTTGGACGTTGTGGCTTTGTCAGTGGAGCAGCAGCCAGCGCCACCGCCGCCACCGCAGCAGCCTGCGTCAGTCTTGTTCACACCGCCGCAGCACCCGCTGCCACTCGAGCCGCAACCAGTCGCTCCAGTCGACGACAATGCGCTCGTGTCGCTGTCTTCACAGCTGCCGCAGCCGCTGTCGCCGCCACAGGACGCAGCAGACGTCGCGTCGACGCTCGAGAGCAAGTTCGCGTGCTCAGCCGACGTGAGGTGACCACCAGCGAGGATCGCACTGCGGATTGCAGCAGCAGCAGCCGTCGGCGGCTCGGACCGCGAGACGACCGTGCCCGTGACGTGGAACCGCGCACTCGCGTCGATCGTGACGAGCGCTGAGCAGCCCACGAGCGTGTCGTCGCGCGGCAAGAGCACCTTCGTGTAGTTCTTCGTGTGCGCGACTGTGAACTGCTTGTCGTCCGACACCTCCGTGTTGATCCAGACCTACGACACACACACGAGCGCATGAGCGATCACCTACTAACAGCACAGCAGTGTTGAGCGACCTACAGACGTACCTTTTGCGTCGTGCCGACGAGCGCCGGGTACGGGTCGAACGTCTCAAAGAGCTTCGTGAGCTTCCGGCTCCGGTTCTTCACGACTTGCGTCGGCACGCGCTTCATCTTGGCCGCTGGCGTCCCTGGACGCGGGTAGAACTGCGAGATATTCATGATGTGGAAGCGGTAGCGCTCGATGAGCGCCATGGTCTCGTCAAAGTGCGCCTCGGTCTCGCTCGGGAAGCCGCAGATGATGTCGGTCGCGAGCGTCAGGTCTGGGACTTTGGCCAAGAGCACGTCTGCGACTTGGCAAAAGTCTGCTGACGTGTACTCGCGGTTCATTGCGAGCAAGACGTCGTCGCTCCCGGCCTGGACCGGGACGTGGAGGAAGCTGTAGACCGCGTCGTGGTTCAGGACGTCTGCGATCGCGTCGAGGTGCTCGAGGATGTACGGCGGGTTCGTCATGCCGACGCGGAGCATGACGCCGTCTGGGAGCACGGCGAGCACGGCGCGCAAGAGCGTCGGTAGGTCCGTGCCAATGTCAATACCGTACGCGCCAGTGTCTTCGGACGAGAGCCAGATCTCGGTCACGCCTTCGCGGATCACGCTCTGGACACGCGCGACGATCGCCTCGAGCGTGTAGCTCCCGAGCTTCCCGCGTGCGTGGCGCGTCTTGCAGTACGTACAGGCGCCGAGGCAGCCCGTGCTCAGCGGAATGATCTCGACCATCGGGTTCTTCCGGATCTTGGGCAAGTCGAGCTCCGGCAAGCGGTTCTTCGACAACAGCCGCACCGTGTGGCCCTTGAGCGTCTCCTCCACGACTTCGACGACGCGGTCGACTTGCTGGATCCCGACGATGCTCACGTCGTCGAGGCCTTTGATGTGGCGGTCGGCCTGTGGCACGCAGCCCGCGACGACGACGGCTTTGCCGAGGCTCTTGCCTTTCGTCACGAGGTGCATGAACGCCGCTTGCGACGGGTCCTTGACCGTGCAGCTGTTCAAGAGCCTAGGAGAGTGCGAGTACATGCGTGTTAGTCTCTTTTGCGAGCATGTGCGGCAAAGGGACCACAGTGGCGCACCAGAGCTGCGCTTCGTTTGCGTCTTGCGTGAAGCGATAGCCGTAGCTCGCGAGCACGCCCTGCATGTACTCCGAGTCGCTCACGTTGTGCGAGCAGCCGTACGTCTTGAGCCTACAGGCACATATTTGTCGCATCAGCACACACATATGGGTTGTTAGATCTGCTCATTGTCATCACAGGCGTGATGCAGTCAATGCGCTAACACATGAACGTACCAGATGAGCTGCGTGCCTGGGACGCTCGTGTCGCTCGGTACGTCTGCAGCCGCAGCTGCGCCGCTCGGCGCGTGCTTTGGCGCAACGATCGCTGCGCGCGCCGAGGCGTCCATCGCAGCGCGGCTGAGCTCTTCCTCGCCAATCATGTCTTCGATGTCGTCCAGGTCCGCCATCGTAGCTGCTCAGTTGTTCGTTCGCGGGTGCTGGTGGTGTTGATGTGTGCAGGTGCGCGCACAATCAAGTGTGTGAATGAGTGTGACGATCGATCCGCTGCCTCTTACAAGGACGACACACACGACGATGTGCGCGTGTGGGCAGCAGCTCCGAGCTGATCAAAGCGTTCTGCTGGTGCTCACAACACCGAATGTCGGACTGACTGGGATACTGTATGGTCCGTCTTAAGTACGTCGTCCATCACCGATCTTCGGTGTTCAGCGCCTGGCGTCTTGACAACCAAAGGCGCGTGCTTCGGTCAAGACGCAGGTCCATCGACTGCTGTCGGTGCAGACGCTCAATGGCACGACTGCGACTCGTCTCCATCTCGTCATACGCGCATCTGTAGCAACACCAGCGTCTCACATAGGACCGACCGACTGCACGCAGTTGACCAACGTCGTTCAGTAGCTCTTCGTCTCTTTCTCTCATCCTCTCGCTCTCTCTCGCTCGTGAGCACTGGCATCTCTCGTTCTCGTCTGCTCGTGCGCTCAGACAAACTTGCAAATGACCGTCGGGACGCGGTAGACGTCGCCATTGTCGTCCGAGCACGACGTCTGGAACTGAATGTACTTGCGGCTGCAGTCCACGAGGCCCTCGTAGCGCGACTCGACGTACGCACGAAGAGGCAAGTCCATCTGCGTCGCGTAGAGCTCCTTGAGCGCTTTCCCAAACGCGTTGCGGTCGTAGAGCATCAAGCCACTCACGCTCCGGTACCGCACGTCTTCGTTCGCTGCCGGCGTGTTCCCCATTTCGGCGACGTCGTGGAAGAGCAAGTCGCAGTTGAGCTCGGTACGTTCTTTGAACTGCTCGAGGAAGTCCCGGAGCGTCGCGTCGGACGAGAGCTCCAACATGGTCGAGTCCCACTTGGTGAAGCCTGCCGGCTTGCACTTGACTTCGCTCATCTCGACGACGTCGTACTCGTCCTTGGCTTTCTCTGGCGGCGCCGGCTCCTGGAGCAAGTACATGTTCAAGCCGAGCGAGTTCGACGAGTCCTTGAACGCCGCGAGGTCCTTTTGCTGCAAGAGCTTGAGGAGCTCGAGCATCGCGAGGCCCGTGACCGACGCCGTCGTCGTCGCGATCGCAGGGATGATCTTCCCGGCGATCATCTTGCACTTGTGGCGCGACGCCTCGCGGATGCGGTAGTTGCGCGCGCGCAGGTTCGACGCCGCGTAGATGAAGTCGATGTGGAAGTTCAGGTCCTGGTCCTTCTCAAAGTCCGCTGGCTCGAATGCAAAGCCGTCCAGGTCGAGCGCTTCGAGCTCGCTCAAGAGCGCGACGAGCTCGTGGCGATCCGAGTCGTTCGAGTTCTTGAGCTTCTCTTCCTCCAAGCGCTTGATCTCGTCGGCGTCCGCGGCGATCTTCTCCTCCGATGGCGACCACGCTGGGAGCTGGTGCGTCGCAGCGAGCGCGTCGTACGTCGCATCGGCGCGCCAGTCCGAGTCGACCGGCACGAGCGCGACCTCGGGTGGCGCGTGGAGACCGTAGCACACTGCGAGGATGTTGGCCGTCGCGCGCACAAAGTTGAGGTGCAGCGGGTCGCGCGGGTCAAACGCGTCCATGGCGTGCGGAAAGCGCTTGGCGCCAGACCAGAACTTCTCGCCCGAGTTCGTCAAGTGGTCCTCAGGAAAGTTGTGGATGAGCTGGAGGATCCGGTCGCGGAAGCGCGACGCCATGAGGTCGACTGCGAGCGCCATGCACTTGTCAAACGTCGCGCCCTTGGCCGTCTCGAGCGTCGCTTTCAGCGACCGCAGGCGCTCGAGCTCTTGGACAATCGCAGCTTGCGCAACCTTCGGGTTTGGGTGCTCGAGCGTCGCGGCGCGGACCTTGGCGAGGTACTCGTCGCGGTGCTCGACAAACTTCTTCGCCTCGGCCGCTGGGACGACAAAGAGGTCCTCAAACTGCGCGCGGGACCACTCGATGCAGTGCTCAATGAGCGACGGGAAGTTCCGGAGCGTGCACATCGGGATGTTGTCGTCCTCGGCGTCTTTCGGGCCGTCGGCGTAGCTCTGCGTCTTGTACGGCAGCACGACTTGGACGTTGCACTTGGTCCCGAGCGTGCCGCTTTCCAAGAGCGGGAGCTTGTGGAACACGCACTTGCTGTCGACGTACAGCCGCGCTTTGACGTTGTCCAGCGCGTTCGTCACGACGTCCAAGTCGGTCCAAAAGTCGTCGTCAAAGACGTTCTCCGTGTGCGGCGCGACCAAGTGCTCGAGCGTCTTGACCTTGAGTGACGCGTTCATCTGCCGCACGGCGTTCGTCGCTGCGACCGACTTGGGCTGCCCGACGTTGTGCTCGCGGAAGAGGAACTGCCGGTTCAGGTTGCTCACTTCGATGCGGTCGTTGTCCGTGACCGTCACGAGGCCCTTCTCGCCACACGCGAGGCCGAGCATCGCAAAGTTCTTGAGGTACTCGCACCCGAGCGCGCCGCAGCCGACGAGGAACGTCCGGATGTTCCCGAGGCGGTCGTGGAACTCGCGCCCGTACGCAGTGATGATGTGGTCGTAGCGCGAGCCAAGTGGCGTCGTGTCAGTCGGACGCTCGTCTGGCAGGACCTCGAACGCGTCCAAGTGGAGCCACTGCTTCAGCGGCGTGAACTTGCCCGTGAACTTGACGATCTCCTGTGCGATCACGCCGCCAAAGAACGCCGCGAGCGGGTGGAGCTCGACTGCTGCGTACAGCGCGACTTGCTTCACGACCGCTTCATCGAGCTCGTCGAGCTTGAACGGCTCTTTGCCGTCCACGCGCGTCTCGTTCGACAAGTGCTGAATCCCGGCAGTTGCGATCGCAAGGACCTCAGCAGCGTGGTCGTCGTTGTGCGGCTCGGGCAAGTGACCATGGCGCTCTTCAAACTCCAAGAGACTCCACGTTGCGACGTGGAGCTGCTCGGCGCGGCCAAACTTGGCGCCGTCCGTGAACATGAGGCCGTAGTCGCCAGGCGCCACGGGGTCCACGAGGTTCGCTTCGAGCGACCGAAAGTGCATCGCGAACGGCTTCTTGTGCTGCGTGAGGATCCCGCCGCCTTCGTACGGCGTGAACGCCGACGTGTCGCCGATCTTGAGCCGGTACGGGTCAAACACCTCGACTTGCTTGCCGTTGCGGAACATCTTCTTGTTCGCAAACGCGATGCGGCGCGGCCCCATCGTGTTGATGCTCTGCTCCGGATCCGACTTGAGCCGCATGCCCTCGACTTCGCTGATCTCGATCCAGCCGTCGTGCACCGAGTCGGGCATCTCGTGCATCTTGCCGTCTTCGTCCGGGCCGAGGATCGAGAGCACGCCGTCCTTGTCGTTCGTGATGTCCGTGATGATGCGCGTGATCGGCGCTTCGCCCGTGGCGTCGTGC
Source organism: Pythium guiyangense (assembly GCA_003730235.1). Lineage (NCBI taxonomy): Eukaryota > Oomycota > Peronosporomycetes > Pythiales > Pythiaceae > Pythium > Pythium guiyangense. The sequence continues at coordinate 913,457 of QXDM01000011.1, forward strand.
ACCGTGAAGCTGGCGCCGTAGTCCGTGAACGCGTAGCCCATGGCGCCGCGGATGTCGCACAAGATGAAGCCGATCGCAGGCGACTGCGCGCGGCAGAAGCGGTTCCAGCGCAGGAGCTCCGAGCGCGCCGTGTGCGTGAACACGACGACGTTGTGCGTCCCAACAGCGGCTTCAGTGAGCGGCCCCTTGTGCACCGACACGGACACCATCTTGTTGAGCTCTGCGAGCTTGTGCGCCACGGCCGCAGCGCGCGGGTGCCCAATGTCCTGCTCCGAGAGGAAGAAGTTCGTCCCGAGGTCCTTTGGCTCCGTGATGCCGTCTACGCAAGCCCACATTGAGTGTCAGTCAGGCACAAGTGCGAGCAGTGGGTGCGACAGACACAGCGTGACGCACCATCGTGGAGCGTGATCGCGCCGGGACCAGCGAGGATCAAGTTCTTCGCGCACTCGATGCCGACGCCCTGGAGCCCGACGATCAGCACGCGCAGCTTGACGAGCTACAAAGAGTTTATCATGATGGCCGAGTGGTGTGAGCACAAAGAGAGAGAGAGCGGACGACGCATGTACCCACCCACAACACGTAGCAGACACGAAAGATCTGCTCGTAGTCTAAACGCACCTTGGCCATTGTCTCGAGCCCAAACGCGCCGATCTGGCGACTGTACTTGTCCATGAAGCCCGCATCTTTCTCGAGCTGCGTCGCCATCGTCGTCGTCGCGTGAAGCTCGCTCCTGCCGTGAGCCTTGTGTGCGTGCGTGCGTTTGAGTCGGCGCGTTCACAAATGGCCGTCGCCGTCATCAGCTCCCCTTCATGTGTGCATCTGTACTTGGGTTTTGTATGCTTGCGTGTTGGTTGCAAAGTCTCCAAAGTACGAATGTGTGACTTCTGCTCCCGAACACTAACAGATCATTTATGTCGCTTCTCTCAATCACTAAAAATATCAAAATGTTTAGCATATAATTATCAAGCAACTAGTGAAACTCATTTCGCACTGATTCAAATATTCGGGACACTCCAGCTGGTGACAATAGCCACTCAGACTCAATTTGCAACAAAAGAAAGTGGCTTCAACTTGACAAGCAAGTGCTTGTCATCAGACTGTCAGCACACACTTCGTGCTCACGTCTTGCTCTATCATACAATGCTCTCTCTCGCTCTCTCACACAAACATTCATGCGCAGCACTCATGCTACGCTCGCTCTCGAATCCACCGCCACGCTTCACTCGATCGCGTGCTGATAGTGCTTGCAGTCAAAGCAGAAGCGTCCGTTCCACGACGAGCTCGCAGAGCTGCAGTCCGAGCAGCACACGCGGCCGCACCGGTCGCAGTGGTGCTTGCGCGAAAAGAACGCGAACGGCTCGACGCACACCATGCACTCGCCCACGTCTGCGTCCGGAATCCACGACGGCGTCACGCACAAGTACCGCAAGAGCTACACACCAGACACGATCATTAGTACAGCGTAGCGTATCATCATCATTACACACTCGCAGGAAGATCCAAGAGCATGAGCACCGAGACGTACGTTTGTAGCTTTCGGATGCGTCACGACGCGCTCACCTTCAGTGTCAGGGATGTTCGGGTCGGCGCCGTAGCGCATGAGCAGAATCGCTTCGTCCTCCATGCCTGCAGCCCCAGACACGCACAATCACAATCAGTCAGCACTTGTTCGCACCAGCTTCCGATACTCGCAACAGCAACGCCGCAGGACGCCTCGCACCTTTCTCCACGCAGTAGTGAAGTGGCGTGCGCTTGAGAAAGTCGATCTTCTGCGGGTCTGCGTCGTGCCGCAGCAGCTTCGCCATGAGCTCAGTGCTCGACGCGCCCGTGCGCTTGATCATCGCGCACAGGTGCAGCGGCGTCTGCTTGAGGTAGTTCGCGGCGTTTGCGCTCGCACCAAAGCTCAGGAGCAGCTCCATCACGCGGTCTGCGACGTCAAACGTGAGCTGCGACGCGAGGTGCAGCGGCGTGTTCCCGTCGCGGTCGCAGCAGTCGACATCGACGTGTGGGAGGACGTCTGGTCGGAAGAACAGTCCGACGATCTCGCTGTTGCCGCTCTTGACTGCGACGTGGAGCGGCGTCATGCCTTGTTGGTGCTCTGCGGCATTCAGCATCGCCGCGCCACGCTCGTCGTCAGTGAGCAGCGCCAGCGCGTTCGCGACGTCGCCCTTTGCGACTGCGTGGTGCAGCGCCGTGTTGCCGTAGACGTCCATCGCGATGCCTGCGCGCAAGTCCAACGCACGCGGTCGCTCAAGTCGGTTGTTTGCAAACCCAGACGCTCCAAGCGATGCGCTAGGACCCAGCGTCGACACTGTCGCTGACAAGCGAGTCGCAGGTGCGAGCTGCGCGAGCGCTGCTTCTGCGGCTTCTGCGCGGTACCGAAGGCGCTCGAGCTCTTCGAGCGCTTGGCGGAGCATCGTGTTGTCTGGTGCGCGCGCGACTTCTTCAAAGAGCAGACTCGCGTTCGACGCCGATCGCGTGTGGACGTCGAGGAGGTCGTCGACTGGGTCTTCCGAGTACGAGCTCGTGCCCATCGAGTACGACGCAATGGAGCCGCGGTCTGTGGGATCGACAGGCGGCGCCTGGAGTCCTGCGAGTGAACCAAAGCGCTTCTCGTTGTTGTCATCATCGTCATCGACACTGTCGCTCTTGCTCATGTAGCGAGAGCCGTTGCTGCTGTGCTTTGCGGTACGTGCTGCTGCAGACAAGAACGCCCGACGCTCACGTCGCGCTGCGAGCTGGCGCGACCACAGACGCACTGCGCGCTGCAGCACTACCGCTGCGTCGTCGCGCATTTGGCTCTGGTACGCGAGCCACTGCCGCGAAGCACGCTGCAAGACTTTGACAGCGCAGTCGCGACGGCGCCATCGCCGCTTCAGCTCTTGCACGGCGCGCCACCGCAACTGCACGCTCCGTACGAGCGATCGCTGACGCTGATACCGTCGCGATGCCGCACGCGCTTTCCAGCGACTCTGGATCGTCACGGCACTGCGCTGCCGCAAGCGGTCGCGGCGCTTCTCGAGCGCATCGAACGCGCTCTGGCGCAGGAACACGCGCGTCTTGCCGACTTCGACTTGCTCAATCGCCAATCCGTGGACCAGCGCATGGATATCGTCGTCGGCACTGGCGCTGCTGCTGTCGCCACCAGACAGCTGTAGCACGCGGTACTGCGCGACAAACTCGGCGTGCGGCATGCGCACTGGGAACGACTGGCGCATGATCTCGACTGCTTTGAGCACGCCACCGTACCGCAGCTGGCTCGCGACCTTGAGCGCGTCAAACTGGTCGCGCGCGCTGCAGTCGTTCGGTTTGATGCACCGGATGTAGTGCGTCTGCGTCTGCTGCACGACGTCGATCAGACTCGCGAGCTGCTGCTTGAACTGCGACGCAATCCCGACTGCGCTGATCGCAGACGACCGGCGCCGGAGTTTTGGCTGCTGCGCGGTCTGGCGCTGCTGCTCTGCGTCAATGAACGTGCGGAAGAGCGCCGCCAAGTGCGCGTCGCGCGACTCGTGCAGGACGCTAAAGAGCTCGGCGTTCGGCTGGTCCTTGTTCTTCTCGCAGAACCCGCGCGTGTCGTACTGGACGCGACCGGCGTAGTGGTGGATCGTGAACGCAGCGTCCGCCTGCTCCTTACGCGAGGCGCTAAAGTGCGCGTGCTGCTGCAGGTGCAAGTACATCTTGCGCGCAAAGCCCGCGTCGCTACCTTTCGGGATGATGCACTCTTCGTCGAGCATCGCAAAGATCCCAGTCGGCCGCTGCTCGAGCATCTCGAGACACAAGGCGTTGTCCTGATACTCGACTGCGCGCCACGGCACGCCTTCGTCCACGTGCGCTTGCTGCTCCGTGACGAGGATGTCGTGGATGAACTGGAACTGGAGCTTCTCGTTCGCGTAGTTGATGCAGAACTGCTCAAAGAGGTTCACGTCGAACTCCTCAAAGCCAAAGATGTCGAGCACTGCGATGCAGCGCAGCGACGCCATCAGCTGTGGAGCTGCATCGTCAGCGCTCGATTGCTGCGGTGCGTTCGCGTTGATCTTTGTCACGAGGTACTGGAAGAGCAAGCCGTAGAGCGACCGCGCCATCGCATCGCGCGCGTCGCTGCACTGCGCTTGGCTGAGGTTCACGAGGAAGCACTCGCCGCTGATGTTGATCTTGCGCGTCGTGAGCGCAGCCAAGAACGCGTCGCGCTCGACGTCCAAGAGACTGGCAACGTGCGCCAAGTGCTCTGCTGGCGCGCGCTGCGACGGCGACGTTGGCGCGAGTCGACATGGCGCAGCGGCGCTCCCATTCATCTCGTCTTCGTCGTCTGTCGACGGAATGAACGACACGTTTCCGAGGTGCAGCAGCGCACTCACAGCGCGCCAGAGTGCGGTCTGCTCTGCGTCAGAGAAGTCGAGCGCAGTGAGCGACTCGCACACGCGCGCAAACTGCGCTGCGTCCTGGACGCCGTCGTTGCGAGCGAAGCAGTTGCCGCCGCGCGTGTACTGGAAGTCGCGCGCACAGAGGTCGCTCAAGTGCAGCGCGTGCTTGCGCGTCGCGTCGGCGCCAGCGAGGAGCTCGTAGAAGACGTGGTAGTTGCGCTCGCCTGCTGTCTGGTGGATCACGCGCACTTTCTCGAGCAAGTACGTGTCAACAGACGTCCCGACCATCGTCAGCGCACTGCTGCGACTGGCGTCTTGCGAGTCAAAGAACATGCGCACGAACTTGCCAAAGCGACTGCTGTTGTCGTTCCGGAGCGTCCGCGCGTTCCCAAACGACTCGAGGATCGGATTCGCACTCATGAGCTGACTCCCGCTCATGCCCACGCGCGCGGGCTTCAGTGCTTCGGAGCTGCTGCTCACGTCTGCGAGGTAGTTCATGAGAAACTTTGTCGTCTCGGTCTTGCCAGCGCCGCTCTCGCCGCTCACGAGGATCGTCTGGTCGCGCTTTGTGTTGGAGACGCGAGCGTGCTGCAGCGATCGGTACGCGCTCTCTGCGATCGAAAACACGTGCGGCGGGAGCACCGTCACCGTGTTCGCGTCGCTCGAGCTGGGTGGATCCCTGTTGGACAGGTCATGCTGCTCAGCAGAGGCGCCAGTGATGCGCGCGCGGTATGCGTGCATGTCGTAGAGCCCTGCGATGTCTTTGAACGGGTTCACAGCGATGAGCACTGCGCCGGACTTGCAGTAGACCTCGTCGACGTCGTAGCGGTGCTGGAGGTAGTCGACAAAAGACGCTTCGTGCAAGTGCGTGAGCGCGTCAAGGTTCTCGACGCCAGCGAGTGATTCGCAGCCTTCAGGAAGCGCATTCGCAACGAGCACGTCTTGCGCTTCGTCGACGCGCACGACAGCGCCGTCTGAGAGCGCAACTTCGACGATCGTTGCGGTTGCATTGCTATCATCGCTCTTGCTCTTGTTTGTGTCGGTAGATGATTGTTGTTGTTGTTGTTGTTGGTCGAGTGGCACCTGCCGCGCTGCATCGTCCGTGAGACGACGGAGCAGCGTGCCACGGCGCCACTCGTACTCGTGTGGCGCGCCACGTATCCGCACGTACACCTGCATGTACGCACTGCTGCTGCACGTTCTCGTGAAGGCACGCGTGAAGTTGCTGTCGAGGTCGAGGTCGAGGTCGAGGTGTCGTGTGCTTTCTCGCTTGTAAAGAACTTGCTCAGAACAAAATGGCTTAGTTTCTGAACGGGAATTGAGTTCTACTTTAATATGTTGAATCCTAGTACTCAATCTAGCGATATTCGAGCGACTTGTATTTGAATCACATTTGTCGTGATTATCGTGTTGCTCACATATCGGATCCAGACGCAACGATGGCGCTCGTGTATCTCCCAGAGCAGAGCTGGTCAATGCGCTACGGTGCGTATGCGTGCGTGCAGCTCGTACATGAGATTACATACACAGGTGCGCATGCGTTTGGACTCACTGCTCGCTGCCTCGACAAACGCACAGGACCGGACTACTTCACCGTCGCGGTCATCGGCTTCAAAGTCCACGACGACAGATTCGCGCAGTACGAGCTCCAGGTCCAGAGTGGCAAGCGCAATTGGACGCTCTTGCGGCGCTTCAGCGAGTTCGACCAACTTCGTGGGAGGTACGCCTGCACATATACGCACTTACTTGCTGCTGCTGTCGCTCGTGTGTACACAAGCGATCGAGCTCACACGTGCGTTTGCATGTCCATGTGGCGCTTCATCGGCCGCAGTGTACGACACATTGACAGCAGTCGACTGCCCAGTCTGGTACGCCGCGCTTCCTTATGTCTTGACGCCCGTATCGGCAGTACATCACGTCTTGAGACGCACTCGTTCACTCACATACTACATGCACACAGCCGCCCAAGACGTTCTTCTGTCGTGACCTGAACCCCGACTTCCTCGCACAGCGTCGAGTGCTCCTCGCCACGTTCCTACATGAGCTCCTTGCGATCCCAGGCGTGACGGACGAGCAGCACGTGCGCGACTTCCTCTTGCTCCAGAGCTCCAAGACGCTCTTTGTCTGAGCGGCCGCAAGCCCACTAGCCCACAGACTCGCTCACCACTCGTGACGACACATGTACATACGCACCGCACGAATCGCGAGTGAGCACGTGCCTATGACGCACGTGGGCGTAAGCGACAGCTGAAGAGATGAAGTGTGTATTCAAATGATCGTACTTGGTGCACCAGAGCGACTCGTTCCGCAACTGCTGCTGCCCGTGGAGCCAGCGCTCGTGACGCCATTGCGTCGCTGTCGCCTCTAGCGGCGGTTCTTCTTCCCGCCCTTCTTCTTCTTTGCGCTCTTGCTCTTCTTTGCGTCGTCCTGTGGCGACACAGACGCATCGCTTGGCGACGCAGCGCCATCGTCGCTGCCTGCGTGCGCACGCGGCGGGGTCGACGGTGGCGTCACGCCGCTCGACGGAACAAACTCAGCCGCGAGCGGGTCGAGCACCACACTCGCGCTCTTCTTGCGCACGGGCGACGCGACTGGTGTCTTCTTGTCGCCGTTCGACTTGACCGACGAGCTCGAGCTCTTGCGCGAGAGCGCTTTCTTCGCTGGACTCGCGACTGCCGGCGCTGGCTCACCGTCCTTCTCGGCAGCAGCAGGAGCTTCTGCTGGCGCTGCGATGTCAGCCTTTGGCGCGAGCGGCACTTCACGGAACGTCTCGGTCGACGCCGTCAGGTCCACTTGCACGTACTCTTCCTGGAGCTGCTGCTGGGTCACCGAGTCGACGATCACTTCGTCCACAAACGTGCTCGCGACTTCGTGCGCAGCGACTTGCGTCAACGCAAAGTCCGCGTCCAAGCTCTTTGGCGCAAGCGCTTTCGCTGGCGACGCAGGCGTCTCCGTCTTTGCAGGACTCACAGGCTTCGCTGGACTCGCGGGCTTTGCAGGCGATGCTGGTGCAGGACTCGCAGGCTTGGCTGGGCTCGCGGTCTTGGCTGAACTCGCTGGTGCAGGCTTTGCCGGTGACACTGGTGCAGGCTTGGCTGGACTCGCTGGTGCAGGCTTTACAGGCGATGCAGGTGCTGGCTTTGCCGGACTCGCTGGCGATGCTGGCGCAGGCTTTGCTGGGGATGCTGGTGCAGCTTTGACTGGACTTGCCGGTGCGGTAGCAGCCACGACTTGCTTTGCTGGACTTGCAACAGCTTTTGGTGACTTTGGAGCTGCAGGTGGTGGTGATGACGCTTTTGGACTTGCTGGTGGCGCACTACCGAGACCGAGCGCCTGCGTCACAGGGCACTTGCCGCCATACTTCTTTTTTTCCTCGTCGCTCAAGAACATTGCGCCTGGGCAGCTCTCTTTCGCGCCGTCCGTTGCATTCGTGTCGCGCGGCGGCGTCGTCGCTGACTGCAAGTAGAAGTAGCCCACGGCCGCGAGTCCGACGCTAAAGAGCCCCGTGACAACGAGCAGCGCTGCGCTGGGTCCACTGCCGCCTGCCATCGTGCTCTCACTGCTGCTGCTGGAAGTGTTGCTACTGCTGCTGCTGGAAGTGCTGCGGATGAAGACTGTGTGGCGCGCACGAGTCGCTCGGCAATGAGCGGAGCGGACGGACGTCGACCTTTGACATTTTCACCCACAACGCTTGGGCACAAGTTGCTCGGGCATACAAACATCAAGTGATCGTCAAGTGCGCGATCAGTTAAAGGCGCAAAGATATGTTCAGTACATTCTTCAAGGTACTTGCATCCCGATGATCGACTTTCGCAAGCTGCGAATATATCAACCCAAAGAGATACAAAGAATCTCACACTTGACATTGGGAATCACTATACAAATCCATTGGTTGCATTCTCAAACGATCGTTGAAATGGTGTCATAACAAGCGCTCGTGTGTTGAAGCGACACTTGCGAGTCACAGCGCAGATCAGCGCACTTGGCACGCAGCGCTCGCGACGACGACGGCGACGACAAGAACATGCCAAGAGCATTGAGGACGTGCATGCGCTGCATGGATCACATTACATATATTACTTGTTGCTTATGCTGCTTTACTTGACACGATCGAGATAGCGAGAGAGATTGCGAGAGATGAATGAGAGAACAGACACGAAGAGCGGGTAGTCGCCGACGACACCAACACGCGACAACGCGCGCACTCGACGACGCGAGTACACTAGCTCTCGTCTGGACGGAGCGCGCCGACGAGGTTCCAGAACGACGAGCTCTCTTGGCCGTGGTACACGATCTCGTACTTGTCTGGGAACGACTCGTACGTCTGCAAGAGCGCCGTCGCGTGCTGCGACGCCTCGACTTGCGTTGGACTCGCGTTCGCGCCGCACCAGACAACCATGTAGTCGGCGCATGCGACGATGAAGCTCAGCTTTGCGCTCTCCTTTGTTGGGTTGTGAAACACGTCTTCGTCGATCGCTGTGAGCGGTCCAACGAGCAGCGGCTTCTCGGCTGCGCGCGAGCCATTGCCGCCCGCGCTGTTGCTGCTACCGCTCGTCTCGCGCGGCACTTCGACACGAAACACGACCACGCGCTCGAGCTTTAGACTCCCTTCGCGATGCAAGTGCTCCCACTCCGTGAGCTGGAAGATGAAGCCCGCGTTCGGGTCCACAACTGGCCGCGCGACGCGAATGAAGTCGAGCGCCTTGTACATCCCAATGCGCTTGTACCACATGAGGTACGCGATCGCCATTGTCGGCGACCGCGAGATGCCTTTGACGCAGTGCACGAACACGCGGCCGCCACGCCGACGCGCAGTCTCGATGAAGTCAAAGACTGTGTAGAAGTGGCGCGCAATGTCCTGCGACGAGTGGTCGCGCAAGCGCAGGTTCAGGTACCGAAAGTCGAGCGGGAAGCAGTCGGGCGCGACGCTCGCAGCACAGTTGATGATGTGCGTGATGCCAGTCTGGAGCAGCGCGTCGCGGTCTTTTGCCACCGCAGCGCCGCCGACGTAGAGGAAGTCGGTCACGCGCGAGCACGTTGCTGCCGAGTCGTTGCGACGCGCAGCTGAGCCATTGCTTGCACCAGCGCTGCTACTGGACTCGAACGTCGGCTGGTCCATCTGAGAGAGGTCGAGCGAGAGGTTCCCAGGGTTCCGCGTCTTCTTGGCCACTGGCGCAGTCCAGAGCCGCGTGTGGTGCGTTGGGACGCTCGCAGGCACGTCATGCGTGTGCAGCGTTGCGCACGTACTGCTGCTAGTGTCGGGGAGCTCGAGGTCCATATCGATCGCAAGCGACGCATGTGGCGACGACGACACTAGCGAGAGCTGCTGCAGCGGCTCGGACGACCGCGTGCGGGCAAACTTGCTGCGGCTCTGCAGCCGTGGCGACTGCAGTGGTCGATCTGTGACTGCTGTTGTTGCTGTGGACGTGCAGCTCGCGAGTGGCAGTGGCGCGAGTTGTCCTGTTGGTCGACGCAGCACGCGCGTGCATGGAGACAGTGTCAGCAAGATCGCGCATGGATAGGCTCGAGCGCTGGCTCGCGATTACGCACCGTGCTTTCGCGTTGCGACGACGCTCAGCGCGTCGTCATCGTCGTCGTCGTCGTCGCACTCTTCTTCGACGCACGGTTCGTGCTGAAAGCTCGGCGGCGGCGGCGGCGCAGTGAAGAGACTGCTGCTGATGCGCGGCGAGACGCCTGTGCGCGGCGAGATGATGACATTCTTCTGCAACGCGCTGAGCGAGACGACAGTCGGAGACTGCAGGCACGGCACGCTCGACTTGCTCAAGCGATGATCGTCTGGACGGCTTGCGTCGCAGCTGCAAGCAGCAAAGAGCGCACAGCATCGAGGGTCAAGCCGTGGACAAACAACGAATATGGAGCTATTCGCCGTTCAAAGGCACTCGCACACTTGTGGTGGTGGGCGATAGAGTCTATCCAGTGCAAGTACGTACATCGTGCCGTCTGAGAGCGATCGCTTCATTGCGCACGGATCGGACGAAGCGATGGACGACGAGCCGCGGCGGCGCTGCGTCGTGTCGCGCGGCATCTTGATCGTGTGTGTCGCCGTCGCGTGCTCGAGCTTGCGCTTGGCATTCGCTGCTGCCGCGCTACTGCCGTCTGCCGTGGCGGCCGTGCTGGCGCCGGGAGAGAGGCCAAAGCAGCGAGCGCTCCGATTGCTGCTGCTCGCGCTGGCGCTCGAGAGCACGTCCATGCGGCGTCGTTTGGATCTTAGACGGCGACGACGACAGGGGCGAACAAGCGAGCGCGTGTAGATGAGAGAGAGCGCGAGCTTGGTGGTGCTGGCTCTTCTCTGCCTCGAATTCGCTTCTTTGCCCAGAACACAGGCAAGGAATTCCAATCGAGGAGCGTGTGTCTTGAAGCGGTGCGAGACAAGATCGAGTGATCGATCGATTGACGCGGTGTGGACGAGGAAATGCACGTACACTGCCACGCGGTCGTCGAGGTGTGCGCGAGCGCTGATCTGCTGGAGTGACGGCGTCGCGGATGATGATCGCCACGCAAAACACTAACTAGTGTTATCGGGGGTTTTGCGTAGAACAAAGCGCGTGAAACTGCTCGTCTTTCAGGAACATTGGACTAGGCGTCACGCATGTGCGCGAGTCTCGGGATCGACGACGCCAACACCGTCCAACGACAGCGAGACCATTCATTCATGCATTCATCCATGACACGAGAGTCGAGACCCGCGACGCATGCACACAAAACGACGCGTGACGACCAAGCGACCTACGACGCGAGCGTTGGTGTCAAGTACGTCCGGACCACGTCGAGCAAGAACGCGTTCGTGAACTGCAGGTGGTTCCCAGGCGTCGAGAGCAAGTGGACTTTGCCAGCGCGCGCGAGCGTCTGGAGCCCAAACGAGTCGTTGCGGTACCACGCGGTCTCATTGAAGCCCAAGACGCGCTTGTACGGATCGCCGTCCGCATACGCGCCAAACCACTCCGAGTCTTTCGGAAACACTTGCGTATCGCGCTCGGCGCGCACGAGCACGAGGTTTGAGAGTCCGATGAAGTTCGTGCGGTACGTCGTGTTCTTGATCGGCTTTTCGTTGTTCAGGTCTGGGAGGAACTTGGCTGTGACGGTAGGAAGTCGAGCAGTGTGTGTTGTGAGTGCAGTGGTCACTAGGATGGTGAGAGAGCAAATCTGCTTCAGATAGCGTACCATGCGCGAGGAACTCGCGGATCTTGAGCGGGTCACGAAAGTAGTTGGACTGTGCGAGACGAGCTGCGAGAGTGTGGAGGCGAGCGGTCAGTCGAGTGCGCAAGAGACAAAGAGCACACACAGAAGATAGAGGACGTACACTGGACCACATCCGAGTACACTGCGTCGCCAATGAGCTGCGTAGGGTAACACGTAAAGCAAGACACGTCCGCATGTTACAACAGCCACGTGGATGACGCGGTAGACAGAGATTGAGGGCACCAACGGGAGCGCACCTTGTTGATCTCTTTGCAGATGAACTGCGTTGGCGTGCACTGTGGCAGCGCACCGACACCAGCGAGTGGACCGTGGAACGACACGAACGTACGCACAGGCGGGTCGTTGTAGCGCTGGATGTAGCCTCGGATGAGCAAATTGCCCTGTGTGTGTTGACGTGCAGGTGTGAGTGCGATGCTCACAGTCGATCACAGGACTGCAAAGAGCGAGCACGGACTGACGGACGCACCTGCGAGAACCCGACCGCGTTGAACCCGTTCGCGAGACGTGGGTCCTGCACTCAACCACATATACACAGACACACAGAGTTAGCATGATGGCCACGAGAGTCTTTGCAGAACCAACCAACTGACACGATCGAGTAAGCGAGTGGCACCTTGCGCACTTCGCTCGCAAACCCATCGAGCTGCTCGTCCATTGTCATGAAGAAGCTGTTCTTGACGTCTTCCGAGACAGAGTCGCCAATCTGGACGTTTACAGCGTACGTCCCGAGCTCTTTCGCAATGAGCTGCGAGTCGACAGCAAGCACGCACACACTTATGTGAGTCATTCAATGTCAACAGCTGCAACGAGCAGCTCAAGTGCATCCACGCGCAGAGTCGACGTACTTCGCGGATGTGGAGCATGCCGCCGTTTCCTGCTGCATCACCCATGCCATGCATGAGCACGACTGGGAGCGGCGCTTGTGCGCGGTCGAGCGTAGGTTCAAACACGCGCACGCGCTTTGGCACTGGCGTGGTTGTGCGAAGGATCGTGACGACGCTGGACGGAGTTGCGGAATTTGGCGTCGCGTAGACGCCAGTCATGACGTTGACGATCGTGACTTGGAGCATGAGCATCGCAGTCGTCGTTGCGGCCGCGAGCAGCAGCAGCGCGCGCGTTCTCGCGCCATCGAGGAGCAGCATGATGCTCGATCGATCTTGGCTTCTTCAATCTGGGTCAATTGTGTTGTTGTGGTAGTGGCGTATCACAGTAATTATTCGTACAAGTGCGAATCAGTCCGATAAAGTGCGAATCAAGCGCAGCGCTTCTGGCCAGCCACACACAGCGAGCGAGCAACGAGGCGCAGCAGTAGCAGTAGCAAGCAGCAGAGACGACAATGGCGGCGTATGCGCGGACGCAGCTCGTGCGCGGCGCGAACGCCATGACCCGCGGCGGCGCGCGTGGTGCCGGGTGGTACCACCGCGCGCTCGCGAAGATGAACGCGCCAGAGGCTGCGCCAGTCGCGTACGACTTTGCTGTGCCGGCGCCAGCGACGCCGCGTCCTCGCGCGTTCCTCGACGTGAGCATCGGCGGCGCGCAAGCCGAGCGCATCGTGATTGAGCTCGCAAAGGACGTCGTGCCGAAGACGGTCGAGAACTTCACGAAGCTCTGCAGCGACGGCGTCGTGAACTCGCCGTTCGGCTCGGGCTCGTACAAGAACTCCAAGTTCCACAACATCACGAAGGGCGTGTACGTCGTCGGTGGCGACTTCTTGCACGGCAACGGCACGGGCGGTCACGCCGCGCTCGAGCCTGGCAAGCGCTACTTTGACGACGAGAACTTTGCGCTGCAGTTCTCGGAGGAGGGCGTCGTCGGCATGGCGAACGCGGGCTCGAACAAGAACGGCTCGCAGTTCTTCATTGCGCTCAAGGCGCTGCCGCACCTGAACGGCCGCAACGTTGCGTTCGGCAAGATCGTCGAAGGCAAGAGTGTGTTAAAGAGTATTGAGGGCGTCTACTGCGTCAAGGGCAAGCCGCTCACGGCTGTGGAGATCACAGACTGCGGGCTGCTGTAAGCTGCTCGAGGCGAGTGTGCGAGAGAAGTCTCGAGCGGACGGACAGCGCAAGAGGCGAGCGAAGGAAGCGTGTGGAGAGCGACAACGAGAGAGCAAGCGAGCGAGAGAGAGACTGAGAGAGCGATCCAGCTCCGTTGCGCAAGGCGAGCCGATGTTGCGGCTGCGGCAGGCTAGAGACGTTCTCTCACTATCGTGTTCTTCTCCACGAGACATAGCAAATAGACTGTTTCTTCGTCCCAATGCGCACACATGTGCTTGTGTTCTTGTCAGGTCGTCTCTCATGCTCTCGTTTGCACAAAAACGCAAGGTAGGAGGTTGTCACGAGCTACTAGCCTAGCTCTGCCTGTATCTGAAGGACACGACGTCAACAGCACAACACCAAGCTCGGTCCATGACCGCGACTTGAGATCGCTGGAGGGTTGACAAGCACCAGTCGATGGAGGAGGAGCAGGTTGCGTGACCCGCAACGACAGCTCACTGACCTCCGTCCTTTGCCTCCACTCAAAGCTCCACACCACATCAGTGGACTCGAAACTATCAAAGTCGCTTCCAAACACTCACGAGTTAGCTCCACGACGGATCCATGTGAAGGTGTAACAGAGATCGAGTCGTCCGAGTCCGAGACCGAGTCCGAGACGATGAACATGCTGCGAGTGATCGCGAGCCAACGCATGAGACAACAGCTACAAATAATGTATTGAAAGAGAAGGAGAGCGAGCGCCACGTCCGCGAGTCTACGAGCTCACGACTGCGCGCTTCCGAGTTGCAACAAGCCGCTCACGGCGTCTGGGCGTCCATGCCAGTAGCAGCAGCGCATGCGCGCTTAGAACTGGCTCTCGGTCACGCCGTGGCCCATCGTGTTCGTCGACGAAAGACCACCCGTGATCGTGTTCTGCATCGCGTCGACGTACTCCGTACCCGACCAGCCCTGGTGCTTGAGCGTCTCGACGCCTTCGTTGCGCTCCGCGCGCTGGATGCCCTCGACGTACGCGAGCATGCCGCGCGTCGCGTAGTCGCGCGCAAAGCGCGTGATGCCGAGCGAGTCGCTGTGGAAACCCGCGAGCGTGATGAACTGCCAGCAGAAGCCGAGGCGACCGAGGTCCTCGACAAACGTCTTGATCTCGCTGTCCGACATGCCCGCAGCGTCCCAGTTGAACGACGGCGACAAGTTGTACGCGAGCATCTGGTGCGGCACCGCGGCCTTCACACCCTCCGCGAAAGTGCGCGCGAGCGGCACGCCCGGCAGCGCCGTCTCCATCCAGATCAAGTCAGCGTACTCGCCGTACGCGCGGCCACGCGCAATACAGAACTCAACGCCGCCGCGCACGCGGTAGTAGCCCTCGACGGTGCGCGCGCGCTCCCAGCAGAACGTCACGTTCACGCCGAGCTTCTGCGCAAGCGCCTTCATGTCCGTCAGGCTCAGCGACAGCGCCTGCGCGTTCCACGTCGCGAGCGCACGCTCCTTGTCCGGGCGGTTCGAGTTCTGGATCGCCGCACGCACGGCCTCTGGGTACGTCATCGCCTTCGCGCGCTGGTCCCACGTCGAGTCCGTGCCCTTCTTGCTCGCTTCAATGAACGACTCGACGCTCAGGTCGGTCGCACCGAGGATGAACGGGTGGTCGCGGCCGTCGACGTTGTTGTCGAGGAGCGTCGCCGCCTCGGCGTCCGTGCGTGCGACGATCACGAGCGGCGAGTTGAGGATGTCGGCCTGGAGACGCGCCGCAATGAGGCGCTGGATGTGCTCCTGCGTCGACACGAGCACCTTGCCGCCCATGTGGCCGCACTTCTTCGTGCCCGGCTTCTGGTCCTCGAGGTGGATGCCCGACGCACCGCGCTCAATGAACATCTTCGTGAGCTTCATCACGGCCGTGAGACCGCCGTGGCCCGTGTCGGCGTCCGCAATGATCGGACGGAGAAAGTCCGTCGGCGGCGTGCGCGCGCGCTGCTCCGGCGTCATCTTGCGACGCGCTTCGTACTGCTTGCGGTCGTGGAAGAGCTGAGCGCGGAAGAGCTGGTCGACCTTGTTCGGGACCGTGTCCATCGGGTAGTCGGCAACGTCCGGACCCGGCTCGTTCGACGTCGACGCGGTCGACGACGACTGCCAGCCGCTCACGTACACCGTGCTGAGGTGCTTCGCCATCTGCACGACCTGGATCGTGTCGAGCGCACCGAACGTGTGGCTCGTCTTGCCCTGCGCCTGGAGCTCGCGCAGGAGCTTGTACAGCTTGGCCGACTGCTGCGCGCCAATGTGGTTCGGCACGACCGTGCCCTGGAGCTTCACGACGTCTTCGGCGCTGTACGGGCGCTTGACGTACTGGAAGCGCTCGTTCTTGATGAACGCGTCCATGTCCTTGACGCGCTGCGCGAACGCGCTGTCCTCGCTCGCGCCGCTGTGCTGGCTCAGGTGCGACCCGATCTGGTTGATGCGGCGGTTGGCGCTCATGATGATGATGGTCGTCGTCGAGAAGAGAGGGTGTCGAGAGAAGGTGGTGCTGGTGCTGGCGGCGAGTGCGCGGCGCGGAGCGAATTGGGAAGTAAGGACTGCGTAGCAGCGCTGCCGTGACGACGTCGTTGGCTTGATCTGCTTGAGCTGCGCGCCGGCGGTTGCGCTCGCTGCTTTCGTTTGGCTCGCGTTTGGCTCTCGTCGCAGACGCGCGCGCTGATTGGCGCAAAAGCAGGCGCGCGCTTCCACGCACAGACGTCATCGCTGCTTTTGCGTCGAGATTTTCAGTGTATTGCGGCGATCGAGTTATAGTGTACGAGGTGTTTGTATGCGCTACGATTGGACAAACAGCTGACGTGTGCCATCTAGCCGCGCACTTTTTACGCATCTTGACAGTACATTTTGACTCTGTTATTGTATGCACACTGTACTGTGTGCACATGACAAGTGTCCGCGTTGACCCGTCCGGACGTGAAAACGGACCCAACGTTGACGCTTCAGGATCCGAGGTTGAAGAACCTGGCATTGCGAAACACCGGGCTCTCGACTCGCCTTGCACGTGCCAAGCCTCCACCACGAGCACTCTCTCTCTCCACCGCGAGCGAGCGCAAACCGCGCCTCGTGACGCACGCGCCGTGGAGCGCGCATTTGACGCGCCTCACTGCTCTGCTTTGACAAGACGCAATGCACATCAAGCGACGCACACACACACACACACACACAATAGTACACTCGCTACTAGAGCACGGCGTTTGTTCATGCTCGACCGAGTGCTTTCAGTGCGTGAAGGAAGAGAGCAATAGACGAGGACTGCTGCTGCTGCTGCTGTCGACGCGCATGTGATCGCCGCTCGCATACATGTTGCTCGTCTCGCTAGTGCTCGCGAAAGGAGATCGTCGACGTCTCGGCGTGGCATGGGCAAGTGAGTCCATCCAACGAGATGAGTGCGTATGCGTTTCGGTGAACGCTCGAGCATGCATTGACACGCAATCGCCCGCACTTGATGCGCGCTGCAAAAGCTAGTGATAGCAAGGTTGCTCCTGCTGGAAGGCAATGCCGGAGTGCGCATTAGCACGTGCTAGATCTTGTGGCGGCGATGCAAGTACTAGTACTAGTATGGTCGAGCAAGGATGATACAAAGCAAGAGCAAAATAGAGCGGTGTGCAGTAGACCTGGCTTGCCACCATGACGGTCTCTACGACAACGCATGCGCATGTGCCTGGAGCTTAATGCGTGCGCTCGCGAGCAGCTTTGCTACTTCTCGACTGCTCGGACGGAGCGCCGGGTCAAACTGCAGACACGCACGCGCGATCTTGAGAACCGCGTCTGGGCAGTCGCTCGTGAACGCTGGACGCGGCATGATCTTGATCGGCTGGATCGCACTTGCCGTGCTGGGCTCTGTGTCACGTGCACAGGTGCTCCTGAACGGAGCTCCACTCGTGTCGAGCTCCGAGAGCACGATGCCGAACGTGTACACATCAACTTGCTCGCTGTAGTTCTCACTGAGCAAGAGCTCTGGAGTCGAGCAGTACGGGAAGTCACTGTCGATCGCGTGTGCCTCTCTGGCTGTAGCGGCGTTGTGCGAGCGTCCGTTGTACATGAGCTTGGCGGCCATGTCGGTGGTGGTAAGGAGCACGTTGCGGGCTTTGAGGTTGCCGTAAATCACGGACGGACTCTGTGCGTGCAAGTGCGCAAGTCCTTCCGCGACGCTGATGGCGATTGCGATCTTCTCGCGCTGCCAGGTCCAGTCGACGCTGCTGATTTTAAGAGCGTGAGGAGGTCGCCGCCGTCCACGTACTCCGTCACGGCACGGATGTCCTTGCCGCTTGTCCACGTACAGCCGATGAAGCGCACGATGTGCGGGTGCACGAGATGCGCCATCGTGGCGATCGCGCTCGACAACATCATCGTATCGTCACTGCTGTCACGCATGAGGCGCTTTACAGCGACAGGTTGGCCGCGATAGTAGCCGAACCACACGCTGCTTCTCGCGACCGAGTGAACGAGCTGCACCTCGTTCGCATTGAGGCGATACGCTGCGAGCTCTGGAAAGGTGCTGTTCGCTTGCTGATCTTGCTCGTGCTGAGCGACTGCTGATCGAGTGCGTGCATCGCGTTTGTTTGTGTTCACAGTGCTCGTGTCGCTATCGTTGTGCACTTCACGCAGCGAGTGGAGTGCGCTCGACTGCGTCGTTGAGCAAAGATTGCCCATGCTGCTACTGCTGCGCTTGGTTGTGTCGTGTCGTGTCGTGTCGTGTCGTGTCGTGTCGTGTCGAGCCAGGCAGGTGCGAAAGAGTGAACCCAACTCAACCATGACTGAAACGTGAGCGAGCAAGCGAGATGCGGGGTTTGGGAACCCGCGAGTTCGAGTGCGTGCACAGTGCAGTAGACAAAGGCCCACGTTGCGCACAAGAGCAAGCCATGGGCAACACGGAGCACGAGGACCGATCGATCGTCATCGCGAGATCAGCGCGCTGCTCTTCATCGGAGCACCAGGATCGGCGCTCAGCTGCCATAATGATGTGGACTACACGAAATCGAGTCGGTGGCAATAGCGCTTGTGGAGATGGGAAATCGGCATACAAACACCAAGTCATGTGTGACAGCAGTTTCGTTGGCACCGCCTTTGTGTGATTCGCAAGCCGCATACAGTTCACAAGTGGCTCCTGCGAATCCGCACAATTGAACCCTCGACGAGGGATCGATCGCTGCTCGAGGCATTGCTCTCGAGCTCTCAAGCTCGCGCTGCTTGTCGCTGTCTGCTCACACGCACGCGCTTGTGTCGTCTCGACCTCGAGGTCTGTGTGTATGTGTATGCGCTTCTACGTGTGTGTGTGAAGAGCACTGTACAGCAAGGCTTTGTGAGGCTAAGCACATCCAACGCAGTGCGCGCTTGGTTGGACAGTCGTCGCCACATGCGTGACGACATGGCAAGCCGCAAGCTGTAGTTGCCGCGCGTTACGTGCACTACAGGCTGCTAGTGCGCTTGCAAAGCACTCACACGGCACGCTACGCGTCTGTACTGACACACGATATCCGTAGTTGCCTGACAGACCCGCGTGGCGTCCGCCCAGCAACAACTACACCATCAACAACAACATTGCCACGCCAGCGCCTTTACGCATCTTAGTTGAGCAAACAAGTGCTCTACAACAGCAACCATAGCGACAACAACAGCAGCAGCAGTAGCGTCAACGACCGACAGACCGAGCAACATGTCGTTCGTCAACCTCTACGGCATCGAAGTGTATCGCATGGCGCTGCGCGACACTGTGAACGAAGGCGGCGACAACGACAGTGGCGACGGGAGCGGACACAGCGACAGCAATGGCGATGCCTCACTCGCAAGCACGACATCTCCGAGCGACAGTGAGCCGACGACTGCGTCGCGACAAGCGAGCTTGCGCAAAGACCAAGCAATCAGTCGCGACAGCGAGGAGCAGGAGCTCACGGATGTCGTGCGTCTCGACCCGATCGCGCCGCTCAAGAAGAAGCCGCTGCCCGAGACGACCGGGTCGTCGCAGCGCGTGTTACTCGTGACGCGTCCGAGCCAGCGGTGCGTACTTGCGTACAATTGACATCGTGTCTGATGCATGCGCGTGGATCGCTCACGCTCGGCGCTTCGTGCTCTCGCTGCTGTGTTTGATCCAGTGACATGGCAATCTGGACGCAGCGCGCGACGAGCAAGATGGTGCGCTCAGCTGGCGGGACGCTGCGGACGCAAGTCACGAGCGCACAGAGCAAGCGCTGGGTGCTCGAGTACAAACCTGTCGTGCACCACTCGGGCTGGCTCATCAAGCGCGGGAACGGCCGCTTGCGGAGCTTTAAGCGCCGGCTGTTCTGCATCATTGACAACGAGCTTGTGTACCACGACTCGCACAGCGCTGTCGAAGTGCGCGGACGCGTGGACTTGAGCAAGCGCAACACGACGGTCCAGAGCCTCCTGCACAGCGGCTTCAAGCTCGCGCAGGGCTCGCTCCAGATGACGCTCTACGCAGTCGACAAGGCGAGTCGCGACACGTGGATCAAGAAGCTCCAGGAGCGCAACGTCGAAGTCCTCCCGCCGTGTACGCAGGCCGCTGCGAAGCTGGCTGCACAGCAGTGCAGCGCTGCCGAGTGCGACCGGATCCTCTACGCTGGCTGGCTCCGCAAGCGCGGGCAGGTCGTGAAGAGCACGAAGCGGCGCTGGTTCGAGCTCACGACCACGACGCTGTCGTACTACACGCACCCGCAGGGCGGAACGAAGAAAGGGTCGCTCGACATTGTCGACGCCCAGGTCGCGCACATGGACACGCTCAAGTCGGGCGAGCGCCACAGTTTCCAAGTGCGCACTGCGAGTCGCCGGCTCGTGCTCCACGCGGATAGCCAAGAGGAGCGCTCGCTCTGGGTCGCGTCGCTCTCGTCTGCAGCAGAAGGCTCGACGAGTGTCTCGGACTCGTTCGCGACAGCGTCGATGGCGTCCGAGACCGAGCGCGTGTGTACGTGCAGCGAGAGTAATGACGCGGATGCGCCGCCAGCGTCGCAGTGTCCTCGGTGCGCCGCGTCGTTCATTGCGCCGTCGGAGGACGCGCTGATCGACGTCACGCGCGAAGTGCAGCTCATCCTGGCGTCGCCATACTCGCCAGAGGGGAGCACAAGCGGCGCGTTCATCAAAGACAACAGCGGCAAGTTCGTCTCGAACGGCGTCGTGCGGCAGTTCATGTCTGGACTCGCAGACTACATGATCCACACGCGCATGCACGAGCTCCGGCTGCTTGGCGGCCACTCGGACGCCACGAGCTCAGACAATGACGACAACGACGACGTGTCCGACGTGCCGTTCACGGACGAAGCGAGCGAGTTCATCGAGCGCATCTTGAGCATCATCTACGACCAGATCGAGGAGCGTGTGGTCTTCCCGCTCTACAAGACGATCCACGACAACATCGTGCAGCAGACGCGCGCCGACTCGAAGCTCATTAAAGGCAAGATCGAGGTCTTGCGGTCCAAGTCGCAGTCGTTCTTTGGCATTGGACCCGACAGCATCTCGCCCTCGGACTGGGCAAGCGCCGTCGCGCGGCTCAAAGACGTCGACAAAGTGAGCTTGCCGTACATGAAGCGCGCGCAGCTCCTCGCGGCGTGTAAAGAGATCTACAGCGTGTACCACACGGAGCACCCTGCGAACGCGCCGATGAACGCCGACGAGTTCATCCCAGCGTTCATCTTTGTGCTCATTCAGTCCAACTTGGACGATCCGCCGGCGCTGCGAGAGCTCATCACGTTCTTCGACGCCGGGAGTACGCACGGCGAAGTCGCGTACTTTGTCACGTGCCTCGAGATCGCGCTCGAGTACATCCGGTCGCTCCTGACCGCGTGCACAGTCGTGCTCGATGCGACGCGGCAGCTCGGGATCGAGTTTGCGCGCGACGCAGAGCGCGGCGTTGCAGTCGTGAACAGTCTCATTCCCGGCGGCCAGGCAGAGCAGAGCGGCGCCGTCGCGATCGGGAACGTTGTCGTGGCAGTGAACGGACTCCCAGTGTACGAAATGGAGCTCGACGAGATCGTGAAGCTCATCAAGAGCATCGAAGGCGATGCCGAGCTCTGCTTCCTCCCCATGGACGAGTACGAAATGCGCTTTGGCATGACGTCATCCAGTCGCAAGAACTCGGAGGACATTGTGCGCAGCGGCGTGTCGCGATCCGAGTCATTTGCGTAGTCTCGCTATTTGCGAGTCGAAGAACCGCGCAGGCGCATCGTGCGATGCAAGCGACCTGGAGCGAGCAAGTGTGCAAGCGAGTTGCGAGCGTGTGTATATTGTAGTACTATGCAACTCGAGTTCTTGCGCTGTGCCAGTGAATTGCATACGCGCAAGCATGTTGGCAAGGACGTTGTTGTTGTCAAGGACTTGCAAGGCAAGGCAAGGCAAGCATGCAAACTTGCTTGTCAATGACTTGCTTGCTTGCAAAAAGTGTAGCCATGTGTTTTTTCACCACGCAGCCAACCGACTCTTTTCATACAGAGCACACAGCTGGTGTCACTCGCCTCTGCAGACGACTGCGCTGGAGTATGACGCGCAAGTTGCATGCAGCAGCAGGCGTCGACGCGGAAGCGCGTGCGCTGCACGAGTGCGAAAGAGGCAGAGGCGCGCCAGCTGCTGCCACCAACATCACCACTAGCATGTGCATGGTTGCTGTTGGCTGGTGTCTGTGTGCAGCGGATAGCAAGCACGCTCTCCGTCTCGATCGTTGCTGCAGCGACTGCAACGCGCTCGCTCTCTTGCTCGCTCTCTCGCGCGCTTCAAGCAAGCGCGCACTCTTCGATTCGATCAACCGCGAGCACGCCGCGAGGAGACACTTCGGACAACAAGCGCTAGCACACGCGCGCGAAAGGCAATGGCACCGACAGCTGACGCGAGTGCGAGCGAGTTCCAGCGCGCCAAGAGCTTCTGGCAGACGCGCACTGCGCGCTCGCAGAGCCAGACGCAGGACAACAATGCGAGCGCAAGCAACGCGATCAAGCGCCGGAGCAACAGCAATGCGACTGCGCCAGTTCAAGACGACGCACCAGCTTCAGCGACGACGACAACGACGACGTCAGTGAAAGCCACAGTCGACATGTCCAAGAGCTTTGCCAAGCGCATCGCGCCATTCTCGAACGCAACAACGTCGGCGCGGGCAGCGCCGCCGGCGTCTGCAGACACTGATGCTGCAACGACTACTACAACAGCGCCAAGCGACTTTCGCCCGTCGATTGTGCCAGCGCAGTCGGCTGCGAGCGAGTCGCCAACGACGCCGGCGCCAGACCATACGATGTCACCGACGCCGGTCCTGAGCATTGAGCCAGCGACCAAGGCGACTGCAAAGCCGACGACTCAAAGCTCGTTCGTCGCTTCCGTGCCCAGTATCAACATGAGCGCGACTGCTGCGACTGCGAGCACAGTCGTGACAAGCGTATTCAAGACGCTGTCGGACGCCAAGCGCTTCGGTGTGGCCAAATCGCGCGCGACGAGCCAGTCGGTGCGCTCGCTTTCATTCGCAAACATCTCGTCGTCGTGGAAGAGCATGAGCCAAAGTAGCGAGAGCAGCAGCAGCAGCGGCGGCAGTGGCTCGCCAAAGAAGAGCGTGAGCCCGAGCGCCGGTGCGAACGCAAAGCTCAACATCCACAACCCAAGCCACGGCACGAGCCGCAGCAAGACGCAGCTGAGCGCACTCTCGACTGGCAGTCCGTACGGCGAACTGATCGTTGCCGAGGTGCTCGCCGCGCGCGATCTGAGTGTCGGCGACTTCATCCAGGGCGAGAGCGACGCGTTCGTCGTCGTGTGTTTCGACGCGACCAAGAAGACGTCTGCAGTCGTGAAGGCGACGCTCCAGCCAGTGTACAACGAGCGCTTTGTGTTCTGGGTCCCGTCGTCGCCTGCGATCGACCAGCACGTCGTGAGCGTCACGGTCATGAACAAGAACTTGGTCATTCCGGACGAGCACTTGGGCGAAGTGCACCTCTCGCTCGCGATCCCAGTGAACGAAGCGTTCGACGCGTGGTACCCGCTTGTGCGCGAAGACGGCTTGAAGAAAGGCTCGGTGCGCATCGGCGTGCGCCGCATGGTGCTCACGTCGCCGTCGTTACTCCTCGCGGCGCAGTCGCTCGCAGCGCAGGACCGGAGCTTGAACGACGCCGACCTGGCGATGCACGGCGCGACGATCCCGGAGCTCTGGTACGGCTTTGCCGAGGCGCAGTCGCCCATGGCAGCAGACGAGAGCAAGCTCAAGCAAACCGACGTGCTGGCGAGCAAGCTCAACCACTTTAGCCGGCGCTTCATCGGCATTGAGCTCACGAGCGACAGCAGCAGCGCGCGGCGCGACGTGTTCTAGGACGACAGTGTGCTTTCGTTATTTATATCACTATCAGATCGTAGCTCCTCGGATTGTGTCCACTGCTGGTAGACACTTGCTGCTGAGCAACGCGGATCTGTCAGTACATGACGTGCGGTGCTGCTGCGTGCGCGTCTAGCAGCGTGGCGTCAGCGTCGACCATCTCGGCCACGAGCGCTTGGAACTGCACGGTTGGCTCCCACTGCAGCAGCTCCTTGGCTTTCGTGGCGTCGCCGACGAGCAGGTCCACTTCCGTTGGCCGAAAGTACGTCGGGTCGATGCGCACGACGACGCGGTTCGCATCGTTTGCATCCACGCCGACCTCGTCGACGCTCCCGCGCGGCCCTTTCCAGACCACAGGGATCCCGACGCGCGCGAACGCGAGCTCAATGAACTGGCGCACGCTGTGGCACGCGCCAGTGGCGACGACAAAGTCCTCGGGCGTCGCGTGCTGGAGCATGCGCCACATGCACTCGACGTAGTCGCGCGCGTGGCCCCAGTCGCGCTTCGCGTCGAGGTTTCCAATGTACAGACACGACTCGACGCCCGCGCGAATGCGCACTGCAGCGCGTGAGATCTTGCGCGTCACGAACGTCGGACCGCGCCGCGGACTCTCGTGGTTGAACAGAATGCCGTTCACAGCAAACATGCCGTACGCCTCGCGGTAGTTCACGACGCTCCAGTACGCAAACTGCTTCGCGACGCCATACGGCGATCGCGGGTAGAACGGCGTGCGCTCGGTCTGCGGACACTCCTGGATCTTGCCATAGAGCTCGCTCGTCGACGCTTGGTAGAACCGCGTCGTGTCCTCCAGACCGCAGTTCCGAATGCAGTTGAGCAGCCGCAGCGTCCCGAGCGCGTCGACGTCAGCCGTGTACTCGGACATCTCGAACGACACTTTCACGTGCGACATCGCTGCGAGGTTGTACACTTCGTGCGGTCGGACCTTGGCGATGATCTGGCACAGGTTCGACGAGTCCGTGAGGTCGCCGTAGTGCAAGAACAGCCGCACGTCGTTCAAGTGCGGGTCGCGGTACAGGTGCTCGATGCGCGCCGTGTTGAACGCCGACGAGCGCCGGATGATGCCGTGCACGATGTAGCCTTTCGCCAGCAGGAGCTCGCTCAGGTACGATCCATCTTGGCCAGTGATGCCAGTGATGAGCGCGACGCGCGGCGGCGATTGCTTCACCGAAGCGCTGTTGCCGTCGCTGTTTTCCGAGCAATGCTCGCGTGGGCTCTGTGCATGCTGTGGCGGCATTGTTGCTGTTAGCGACGATGCTGTCAATGCTGGATCCGAGTCTGATGAGTGGTTGCCACCTTGTCGCTCGTCGCGCGTGGCATTAGGACTGCTGCTGCTGCTTCCTGCCTCTGGGCTCTTGGGCGACGCGATCGTCATGCTCCAACGTGTTCTGCACACTTGCGCGCGAATCGAGATCTAGGACCCACCGTGCCGTGCCGTGCCGTGCGCCAGCTTGACCAAGCTCTTCCACATTCTGCTCACTCATGCCTGTACGTCCAGCAAAGCCTTCAAATAGTGCTATAAACAAGTGAATGTTGCCAATCAAACTATATTGCAAAATGAAACATGTCACAAACAATTCATGACACAAACCGTATTGTAACAAGATCATTCCTAGTACTAAAAATTTCCACGGTAAAAATTCATTCGTTGCTGTAGTCATCCTTGAAAGCAAACCCGTTATAACATCCAAACAGGTTGCTGTGCACAAGAAGTACACTAAAATATTGACACGACTTTAGCTCTACGGCCTTACATTTACGACACCCAAGTTTAATTAGGACTTTGACGATAGCAAACGCATCCATGTTGTCAACATCGATTCGATATATCGTTCAGAACAATGCGACTTTCTAATATCGTATGTAAACGAGCTATTTGTAAGCTACTTTTTATAGGACGTAAAAACAAATGAGAACCGGATTTAAACAAAGCTGGAATGACAGAGAGCGAAAATACTAAAACGGCATGGAAAGAATGAATGAAATTTATCGAAAAAAAATCGATATTGTTTGGTGTATACAATCACGTATTCTTCCCGGTTTTTATCCTAGTAGATATGTTTCTTACTCGAAGTAGTTGACAAATCATTGTTAATGTGATGAATGAGATGTCTGTGTGTGACTGTAAGGATAGAGCTACAAGGACGTAGCGCCCGTCTTCGACGGGCCAGCCAAGGGGGTCCGTGAGTGCTTCTGCGCGCAAACCTTCGGCTGCTCCACATCAGCCGGAGTCACCTACCCTCGCTACACTCCGGTCGCAACCTTCATACTGCTTGTGGGCGCCTGAGGCCGCGCACAGTGATCCGGCGAAAGTTTCGCCGGATGTTGTCTATATAGGCTAAACATTTATCCAATTACCTCCCAGTGATCATATAACGTTTCTGCTTTTCAAAAATAGCCACCCATTTTGGAAACCGTTTCAAAAAATTACAAAAATGCGGCCGGACACTTTTTGCTGTGACGGACACCACTGTCAAAATATGTATATATACTAGACGAGCGCCGCCCGCTACGCAGGCGGAAAGTGTAATGTATATCGCAGTTGTGGCCTCAGCACTACAGCGCAATCCCTCAGTCGCAACAAGCAGAGCGGTGTTATAAAAATCGAAACAAACGACAGTATGTATAGTTCGTAAAATATAGTTTACGATAATCACAAAATGTGACTGTCAACATCTGAATATTGTGTATGAACGCACAGTTCTTGTGTTGATACTTTTGTTAGTCATACAACGTAACAATTGATATATACTAGTTTGAAAAAACTTGAATGAACAAAAAGACTGTAATCAAGGATTGGCATTACGTATGTCTTAGCTACACATGCCTGTAAAAATGATTGATTCTGACGTGGACAAAATTCTTGGCGACCACAATACTATCTTGAATGCACAGAAACACTGTATAATCAAGAATCGGTTTTACAAAAGCACTATATTTATCGAATATTGTTGGTGCAAAGTATTTGAACTGGTTTTCCATTAGCAAAAAGACTGCTGTCGAGTATCAGGTTAAAAATGAAATATATTTAGCATTATTATTTATAGTGTTTGTGCAATTTAGTTCCGTATATTTTGTTGCTCTTGATCGCTCATGCCTGGTGAGCAGACACGCGGATGGTTACCGATGACGAAAGATTAATAAGTCTAAAGTGTTGGTGCGAACTGTCCTCTTCTCGTTCATCCGGACAGGTGTGTGTCCGGATGAACAAGAGGAGAACGGTTCAAAGCTCTTGCAACTGTTACAATATGAGAAAATGATATCCTATTGAAAGCTATTTAAAATACAACGTAAAACAATGACAATTGGTTTTAAACATATCTTGAAATTGCGAAAGTCTGAAACCACGTTTTGGCATGAAAAAATGAATACTCAGTTGTATATCTCATAGGGCCCGCTCCTTTATTCGAAGTAGTTTTGAGGCATATCAGATTCAAGTGCATTTCTCTAAGGGGCCGACCTTTTATTCAGAGCACTTTTACCACATTTGACCGAGCCCTTTGAGATATACAATAGAGTAATATTTATCGAATATTATCGATATTGTTAGGTGTCGTTTTATCACGTATAATTCGTTTTGTAGGCAAAGAGACTCAAAGATTGAAGTTGTTCTGTCTTTTAGGTATAGATCTTTTCAATTTAAGAAAAGACGGACGCGAGTGTCTGGAAGAGACACGCATATTTTAAAGATCCCCTTATTCAGAGTTATGTCCCTCTATGGATAGTCTTACAATATGTATGTTCATTAATGAACATTGTCTTTATTGGATTGTGTGGACAGCATTCAGTGCAAATAAGCAGACAAATTCCTATGGTTTATGCAGCACAATGTCGTTTCTTAGTATGTGGAGCACACAATATTGCGTGCTGTCTGTCTACTTTTTGATGGATGCAGTGTGATTGGCGAAAACAGTGCTTTATCCTTCTTTGCCGCTGCTGATTCGCTACAATGCAAATCGTTGACTTCAATGTCTTAGATATAGATAAGATATCGAAATAGAAATGCGGATCGTTTCTATCCAGTCAAATCCTGCGCGCTGATTGGCCGAGAGGCACTCATTCGAGCTGTTGGCTGTGCGTGCGGCTCGCTCGCTTCGTGAGGCGACTGCTCCGCGCTTTGAGCGGAGACTCTGACGACGACCGCAGCAGCAGAGTCTGCGGCGGACAGCGCCATTTGGTCTTTCGGCGTCGCCTGCTCACCCACGCGCACTCGACTCGTCCCGCACACGCTTCAACGTCCCACTCCACATTGATCATGTCGACTGCCGCTGCTGCGATTGAGAACGAATGGGTCGACGGCCGCTCGGCGATCGACATCTTTGTCAAGAAGAACAACGGCGTCGGCTACACGTACGATGATCTCATCCTCATGCCGGGTACGTCCTCTCTTGCTCTTCGCTCTTGCGTCCTGCTGCCCGACTTGATGCGCGCGACCTGCTGCTGCCAAACGAGGCGGCACGCTGCGCGACTCGCGTCGACACAGCGCTCGTTGGCGGCCACACACAGACACATCGATGGTCGACAGTCGAACGGATGCGTCACGCCATCGCTGGTGACAGCGATGACGCTGATGTTGAAGTTGTCTGAGATGCGTCGATCGTGTCAAGATGGACAGAGTGGCGGACTGGCTATCTGTCAGTCAGTCTCTCTGTCTGTCTCTGTGTGTGCCAGCGCGAGCGCCAAGTCGCTGCCAGTCGACCGATCTTCCTGCTTCTGTGCCACAGCGTGCTGACTGCCTCGCTTGTGCTTTGCTCTTCTCAGGACACATCAACTTTGGCGTCGACGCAGTGAAGCTCGAGACGAAGATCTCGAAGAACATCTCGCTTCGCCTCCCACTCGTGAGCTCGCCGATGGACACGGTCACGGAGCACGCGATGGCCATTGGCATGGCGCTCCACGGCGGCATTGGCATCATCCACTACAACATGACGATCGAGGAGCAGGTGAAGGAAGTGCGCCTTGTGAAGAAGTTCAAGAACGGCTTCATCACGGACCCCAAGTGCCTCTCGCCAGACCACACGCTCGCGGACGTCGACCGCATCAAGGCCGAGTTTGGCTTTGCCGGCATCCCGATCACGAAGGACGGCAAGGTCGGCAGCGTCCTCGTCGGCATCGTGAGCAACCGCGACATTGACTTCATCGAGGACCGCTCGACGAAGCTCAGCACGGTCATGTCGACCGACTTGATCACGGCGCAGGAGGGCGTGTCGCTCTCGGACGCGAACAAGATCCTCAAGGAGAGCAAGAAGGGCAAGCTCCCGATCGTGAACGCGCGCGGCGAGTTCCTCTCGCTCATCTCGCGCCGCGACCTCGTCAAGAACCGCGACTTCCCGCACGCGTCCAAGGACGCGAACAAGCAGCTCCTCGTCGGCGCGGCGATCGGCACGCGTCCGGGCGACCGCGACCGCTGCGCGGCGCTCGTTGCTGCAGGCGTCAACTTGATCGTGATCGACTCATCGCAGGGCGACTCGACGTTCCAGATCGATCTCATCAAGTGGATCAAGGCGACGTACCCACACATTGATGTCATTGGCGGCAACGTCGTGACCATGGCGCAGTGCAAGAGCCTGATCGAGGCCGGCGCCGATGGTCTCAAGGTCGGCATGGGCGTCGGCTCGATCTGCACGACGCAGGAGGTGTGCGCGGTCGGCCGCGCGCAGGCGTCGGCGGTGTACAACACGGCGCGGTACTCGCGCCAGTTTGGCGTGCCAGTGATCGCGGACGGCGGCATTGGCAGTTCGGGCCACATCATCAAGGCGCTGTCGGTCGGCGCGTCGGCGGTCATGTGCGGCTCGCTCTTTGCCGGCACGGAGGAGGCGCCGGGCCAGTACTTCTTCCAGGACGGCGTGCGTCTGAAGAAGTACCGCGGCATGGGCTCGATCGAAGCCATGACGCAGGGATCGTCGAAGCGCTACTTTGCGCACTCGGCCGCCGTAAAGGTCGCGCAGGGCGTGAGCGGCGCTGTCGTCGACAAGGGCTCGCTCAAGAAGTACATTCCGTACTTGCAGCAGGGCATCATGCACGGTCTTCAGGACCTCGGCCAGACGACGCTCGCGAACGTCCACGAGGCGCTCTACAGCGGCGAGCTCCGCTTCGAGCTCCGCACGCCAGCGGCGCAGCGCGAGGGCAACGTCCACGGTCTCTACACGTACGAGAAGCGTCTGTACTAGATGACAGACGCCTCGTGTGCACGAGTGTGCGCTCGCGTCGGCAGCGCCGTCGTCAGCACGTCCAAGTCCAAGGAGCCGCAGAGTAGGAGGTAGCGTCGATAGCGACAGCGGCGCCGCGGTAGAGCAGTGAGCGAGCCACGCACCCCACAATATTGTATTCACCGCCATGCTGCCTCGCGTGTTCCTTGCGTGCTGTCCATTCGTTCGGACACTCGCAAGAGCACCCATGGCGGTTTGGCTCGGCGGCGGCGGCGGCGGCGGCGATCGTAGCGAGCAAGCAAGGCAAGCATCATGCTGCTGCTGTAGGATGCTGCCAGTTTATTTACAGAAAATAATATTTAGTATGAGAAATTATTCACAAGGTCACTCGTCATAGTGCAGTCACATGGCTGTTCTTGAGCAGTGTGCGCGGCTCGATCGCCGTTGCGTGCGTCGCGTCCTCTTCGATCTCGCGCTGCACGGGACCTTGGAGGCGCGCGAGGATCTGCGCAAAGGTCGGGCGCTGCGCCGGGTCGGCGAGCAAGCAGTCGGTAATGAGCGCGCGGCGACTCGGGAGACATGTCGGTGGAAGTGTCGGTCGCAAGTTGTCGTACGCGACGCGCATGAGCACTTTCACGCCGCGGTTCTCGGCTTCGCCGAGTTCGTGGTACGGCGTCTTGCGGGCTTCGAGCTCGGTCAGGACGATCCCGAACGAGTAGACGTCGGCTGCGGGGCCGTACCGGTCGTTCCGGATGATCTCGGGCGCGAGCCAGAACGGCGTCCCCACGAGCGTCTTGAGCGGGTTCACGTCGCCGCGGTTGTACCGACGACTGAGTCCAAAGTCGCCGACGTTGCAGCCGTACGTCTTGGAGCACAACACGTTGACGCTCTTGAGGTCGCGGTGGACGATTGGCGGCTCTTGCGAGTGCAAGTAGAGCATGCCTTGGACAATGTCGATCGCCATCTTGAGCAGCGGGTCGGCCCACGTGAAGCTCTTGCCGATCGACGAGTTCAGGACGCTGTGCATGTCGCCGTTCTCCAAGTACTCCATCACGATGCACAGGTTCGAGTAGTTGTCCCAGCTCGCGCCAATGAACTGCACAATGTTCGGGTGGCGGAGACACGACATGAGCACGACCTCTTCGCGAAAGCTCTCGAGCGTCGCGGCCGTGATGTGTTCGCGCCGAATGCGCTTGCACACGACGACCGTGCCGAGGTACTTGGCTTTGATCACGTCGCCCATCGCGCCGCGACCGATCGCTTCGAGGAACTTGAGGTCCGCGAATGGGATCCGAAAGACCTCGAGCGCGCGCATCTCGGGCACGTCGAGGACTTGCTCAACGACCTCTTTCTCTTTCTCGCCCGCTGGTTCGTTCATGAGCGCAGCTTCGGCCTTCGTGACTGCGGACTTGAGCGACTCGTTCTCGCGCTCGACGACAAACGTCGAGAGGAACGACCGGCGGTTCGTCAAGTCGGCCGAGCGACTGAGCACAAAGAGCAGCACCGTCGCGAACGCGTACGTGACCGTCGTCATCCACTCGATCTGGATCGCAAAGAGGAAGATCACAAACATGTACGTGATCACGGCGCTGAAGCCCACGACCATGACGTAGACGAACTCGAGCCGGATCGAGATCACAAAGATGAAGCTAAAGAGCCACGCAAAGCCCGTGAGGATCTGCGTGAGCGCGCCCGCGTACAGGTGCGTCGACACTTTGACGTACTGCTGCTGCTCGTACGTCTTTGCGCGGAGCTCTGTTGGCGTGAGCGTGCGCGAGACGTTCACTTTGACGACTGGACCGGACCAACTGCCACCTGCGTCGACCCAGCTCGCGCTGCTTGCACTGCCGACTGTCGTCAACAGGCTGCTGTTCGCTCGGACGGTCCGCGTCTCGTTCACTTTCGCTGTGTTGAGCGTGCTGCACGCGAGGCGCGAGTCGACGATCGCACTGAACTGCTCGAGCGCGAGCTGCCCCGCGTGCGCGAGCCAGAGCTGGAACGTAAAGTTGAACAGCACGACGATGAAGCACGCCCAGACGCGCCAGCGCTTCTGGCACGGGTTCCACCGACTTGGCACGAGCGCAAACGGCAGCGCGGCGACGAGGTACGTCCATTGCGCGTACGTCGACGCACTGTCGCTCGAGAGCACAAACTGGTCCGTGTTCTCAAAGCCCGAGGCCGGGAGGACGCAGAAGAGCAAGAGCACGAGCACGTGCACGAGCATGAGGAGCGCAATGTGCCACCGCGCGCGCGAGAACCAGTTGATCGCCGTGTACTCTTGGTAGAGCTGCTCGAGCGCCTTGTCGAGGAAGAACCGCGTGTAGTGGTTGAACACGAGGTGGTTCGGCTTCACGAGCGTCTCGTCAATGTACGCGATCATCTTCGCGTCGACCTTCACGAGGCCCATGCTGTCGGTCACGACGACTGGCCGCGCGCTCTTTGCGTCGTCGCTCGGCTTGTCACTCGCACACGCAGCAGCGCCGTTCGGTGGCGTGAGCGACCAATCATCGACGCCATTGTGTCGCGCGAGCCGAGCGCGGCGCTGCGCGTGGCTCCTGTCGCGCATGAGCTGCATGGGCTTGCGCAGTGCGCTGCTGACTTTGGTCGAGCGTCGTCGTGTGTCGCTCTCTCGAGACGCGCGTCGGTCGCGCTTAGCGTCTCGATCTGGACTCTGTGGTCCGTAGTGATAGAGTCCGCGCTGTTGCCGACCTGCGCTGCTGTTGCTCCTGTTCGCGCGCGGTCCGTCGCTCTCTGGCGTCGACGTCTCGTCCGTCACTGCGTCGGACTCGGAGAAGCGCACGCTCCGGCGCTGTCGTCGCGGCGGATAAGCAGCATACGTTGTGTTGTGTGGATAGCGACCGGTCTTGGCTGCTCTTGCGTCGAACTTGAGCTCACTGTCGTCATCCGTGTCGTGGCGAACGTACTGGTCCGTGAGTGCGCGACCAGACTGCGGACTCGGTCGACTGCGGTCTGACGCCGGCCACTCCTCCTCTTCTTCGCTCTCGCTATTGTCGTCGCCGCTATCGTCGTCGCGGTAGTTCTCTTCGTCGCGCTCGTCGAACGCTGTGAGCGCGTGCGCACTCGAGTGGAATGCGTGCGGCGGATGTGATCGACGAGGCGGAAGCGTTCGCGTCGGCCGTTGCCACTTCTGCTCCTCTTCGCTGTCGCTATCGTCATCGTCGTTGTTTGTATCGTCGCCTTCGAGCGCAAGGTGGCGCTGGTGCGCGGCAACGAGCGCTGCCATCGACGTGTCCTTGCGCGCGCGTCGGAGCAGCGCCATCGTCGAACTTGACCTGCTTATCGTTGTTCTTCTGCAGTTGTTTGTCAGACTCGGGCTCGTACTTTAGTGAGTCATTGTTCCGTTAAAGTACGACGCAATACTGTGGGCCACACACAGTTGTGTGGCCCACACGCTGTGCGTCTTCACCAGCCATTCGCTTGCCTGAAACGGTGTCGCGCTTGGTGTCGCCCATTCCAACAGCAGCGCCATCGCCTGACGCCATCGCTCGACGACGTCGGTAGTCTCGACAGCAGCAGACGCAGACGCAGTAAGGGATCGATCACTCGACACTGACGCCACAACAGACAGACATGTCGGTCGCAAAGCGAAAGCGCGAGGCAGAGGCCATGAAGGACATCATGAAGTCCACGGACGAGTCGGACAAGAAGCAAAAGGTCGCAGTCGCCGGCGGCAGCGGCTACATCAACCGCCAGCGCGTGCTCGTGTTCTCGTCGCGCGGCATCACGACGCGCTACCGCCACTTGCTCGACGACTTCCGCAAGCTCCTGCCGCACCACAAGCGCGACGTGAAGCTCGACGCAAAGGACACGCTCCACGTCGTGAACGAAATCGCAGAGATCAAGGGCTGCAACACGACGATCTTCCTCGAGGCGCGCAAGCGCCAGGACCTGTACATGTGGGTGAGCCGCGTCGGCACGGGTCCGTCGGTCAAGTTCCTCGTCCAGAACGGTGCGTCTCTCGTCTTGTGGTTGTGTTTGCTGGTGGCGCTGCGGACTGGGAGCCGACGAACGCGGCTTCACTCGCAGTGCCTTGTGCAGATAGACAAGCTATCCTGGCCATCGACTAACGCATTGTGATGCCATTGACTTGCTGCAGTGCACACGATGGACGAGCTCAAGATGACGGGCAATGCGCTCATCGGGTCGCGTCCGCTGCTGACGTTCGACAAGGCGTTTGACGAGGAGCCGCACCTGCAGGTCGTGAAGCAGCTCTTCACGCAAGTGTGGGGCACGCCAAAGAGCCACCCGAAGAGCAAGCCGTTCATTGACCGCGTCATGAGCTTCTACTACGCGGACGGCAAGGTCTGGTGCCGCAACTTCCAGCTCGCAGACGAAGCGGACACGAAAAAGATCGAGCAGGCGGCGCTGCACCGCGGTGAGGACCTCGTGCAGCTCATCGAGATTGGACCGCGCTTCGTGATCACGCCGATCAGAATATTCGACGGCAGCTTCGGTGGCCAGACGCTGTACCAGAACCCGCGCTACGTCTCGCCGAACGAGGTGCGTCCTTGCATTCATGAGCGTGCCGTGAGCATCTCTTGAGGTTGAGTGAGTGACTGACGCAATGTGTCGGTGATGCTGATGATATTCGTATCAACAGATGCGACGAGATGCAAAGCTCGACAAGCGCGACCGCTACGTGAACCGCAAGACGTCGCAAGCGAGCCGCGTGGCGCGCAAGCCAGAGCGCGAGCTCCCAGAGGACAAGTTTGCCGACGTCTTTGCTGGCGCAGGGAACTAAGTTGCATCGCGCACGAGTGAATCGCCGCTGCAGCAGCTGCACAATGGCGTCACTGAGCAAGCAACTCTCGATCTGCGTCGAGTTGCCTGCACTTAGAGAGCGAGAGCGAGAAAACGTGGCCAGCTTGCTGTTCACTTGTATGAACAACGCGTTCGACATTGCATACTCCAACTGGTTTGCACTTGCTTGCGTTGCATGCACGCGTGTCGGCAAGCAACGTCTTGAACATGTCGGCAAGCCAGTCAAGCAAGTCGATCTTGTCAAGCGCAAGTCCGCATTGCCATTTTGACTGGACGTTTGTATGCTGGATAGTTTGTGTGAGTTCTATGCACCGCAGCAGCATTAGCGAAAACGACTGACAAAGCGCATTGATCGCTTCGTGCGCACACGTGTGCGAGTGCAAGTGTCTCGGAGCGCGTCTTGCCCCTGGGCGCTCTCGACGCACGGCCGACAGACAATAGCAGCACCAGTGCAATTGCTTGTGTGACTGAGCCTGCATCCAACGCCACGATGGACTCGCGTGTGGCGCAGCTCCAGCATGTGATCTTCCTCAAAGACCAGATGATCCTCGAGCTCCAGACGCAGCTCGCAGCGTACGAAGCGCACTTTGGCGTGCTCGACCCCGCGACGCTCAAAGCGCTGCAAGACGAGCAGAACGGCGACAGCGCGAGTCGAAGCAACTCGCAGACGCTCGGTGTTGTCAACACTGCGTCCAGTGCAAGTGCGCGCGCTGAAGAACAAGCGCAGCAGCAACAAGCGCAGCAGCAACAAGCGCGTCGCATAAGCGCAAGCACCTCGACAGCGCCGCCATCGGAGGTGACTGCGCGTAGACTGAGCACTGACACATCTGCTCCAGCAGGCGTGATCCACTTCGACGATGACAGTGACGACAACAGCAGCAGCGATAGCGACAGTGACATTGCGATTGGCCACCTGAGCCGCACACCAGGCTCTGTGTCACTGCGGCCACAAGCTGCACCACCGTCATCATCAGCGACTGCTTCTACGTCACCATCGACAACTGAGGCGCAATCGACGCGGTCGACGTCGATCACAGCGACGACGAGCACCGTGACGACTGGCACGGGCAAGAACGTTGTGCTCGACTTTGTCGAAGACTCGCCGATGTTCCGGCGCCAGCTCGAGGGCTTCGAGGAGTCGCTCAGCGGTCTGCGCGGGTTGCTTAAAGAGATCCTCGCGCGCACGAAAGAGTACGTCGCCGCTGGCATGCGATACGGCGAAGAGGAGAACGCGCTCGCAGACGAGATCGTCCATCGCAAGTACGCGCGCGCGCTGTTCACAACGAGCTGCCCCGAGCTCGGGAGCCTCTCGTCGATCTTCAATGAAGTCCACGACACGATCGCGCAGCTCCAGAGCTCGCGCGTGAGCATGCTCTTGAGTATCGAGTCGCTCTTGCACCACGCGATCGACAAGTTCTCGGAGCAAGAGCTCCGAGAAGCGACCGACTTGCGCAAAGAGGTCGGGCGCCTCGCAGACGAGTACGAGTCGCTCTTGAGCAAGCTCCTCGCAAAGCCCAAGCCAACCGCGAGCT
Source organism: Pythium guiyangense (assembly GCA_003730235.1). Classification (NCBI taxonomy): domain Eukaryota; phylum Oomycota; class Peronosporomycetes; order Pythiales; family Pythiaceae; genus Pythium; species Pythium guiyangense. The sequence continues at coordinate 949,829 of QXDM01000011.1, forward strand.
CGAGCACGAGCACGAGCGCAGCGCTGTCGATGGCGCTCGCAGCGTCAGATCCAAACAACATCCTCGGCGGCAGCGCGATCGCAACTGGAGGCTACGGAGCGAGCTCGAGCACGCTAAACAGCAGCAGCAGTCTCAACATTGTTGGCAGTCCTGCAGTCACGAGCATCTCGTCGTCCGACATTTATGGCTCAAACAGCAGCAGTAGCTCGACTGCAGCGCGCACGAACCCCGCAGTCAAGTCGCTTGAGCGCGAAGTCGTGCAGGCGCGACTCAAGTTTGAGCTCGCGCGCTTCGACCTCGTGCGGTACCTCAATCGGCTCGACTGCCAGAAGAAGTTCCTGCTCATCGAGTGCTTCAACGCGACGCTCTACGCGTTCCTCGGCCACTTTCACGCCTGCCACGAGCTCATCAAGAGCGTCGAGCCAGGTCTGCGGCAGCGCCAAGAGCTCCTGCAGCTCAGCAAGCGCGACTTTGCGGACGACGATGCGATGTGGCGCGCGCAGCGCGATGCTCTCGAAGCGCGTCTCCAGCGCGATGTTGACAACGCAGGACCAGGCGACGCCGTCGGCAGTGGTACGCCTGCGACGCGGTCGTTCGAGCTCCCGATCGAAGTGATCTCGCACGACACGCAGAGCAGCCGCGCGTCGTACGGCAGTGCGATCGTGAAGCAAGGGTACCTCTTTGTCCGGAACTCGCTCTTCCCCGCGCGGAGCTGGAAGCGCCGGTGGTTCCAGATTCACTCGGGCAAGCTGTACCAGAACCGCGGCAAGCACATGGACCTGACGCTCGTGTGCGACCTCATGCTCTCGCGCGTGCGCGAGTCCACGGCATCGAACTTGCCGTACTGCTTTGAGATCATTGACTCAAGCCAAGCCAAGTTCCTGCTCCAGGCTACGAGCGAGAGCGACATGCTCGATTGGATCGACGCAGCGCGCAAGAGCACGGAGAGCATGCTCGAGAAGCAGTCGCATCGCATGAGCGTCCACCCAGAGCAACAGCGCGTGATCGACGAGCTCGTGGCGAGGAACAGCAGCTGCGCCGACTGCGGTCAAGCGCCAGCCGAGTGGGTCTCGATCAACATTGGCTGCTTCCTCTGCATCGAGTGCTCTGGGATCCACCGGAGCCTCGGCGTGCACGTGTCCAAGGTCCGATCGCTCACGCTCGACTCGTGGGAGATGTCGCTGCTCCTGCTCCTGCGCGACCACCTCGGGAACGATGCAGTGAATGCGATCTGGGAGCACACGGTCCCGCCGGGCTGGACCAAGCCAAGTGGCTCCGCCACGAGCCACGACGACAAGGTCAAGTGGATCAAAGCCAAGTACCACTTCCACGGCTTTGCCGAGTTCAGCGACTTGCAGTCGAGCGAAATCACGGACCGGTTCATCCGCGGCGCGCGCGAGCACAAGCTCTCGGAGCTCATGTGGTGCCTCGCCCATGGCGCAGACGTGAACGTGCGTAACGCTGCGCGCGAGACGGCGCTCCACGCAGCCGCGAGTCAAGGCGCTGCGTCGTGCTGTGACTACCTCATCTTGAATGGCGCAAGCCTCGTGCTGCCAGACGGGAGTGGGAAGCTCGCGTACGACGCGGCAAAGGCAGGAGGCCACGAAGCCGTCAAGCTTGCGCTCATGCAGAAGATGAGCCTCGAGCAGTACCAGTTCTAGAGCGAGTCGCGTCTCGAGTCGTGTACAGAACGATAGCAAGAGCCTGTGCATTGTGCATTGCGTGTGGTGTGCGTATGTCTCTCTATCGCCGCGAGTGAGGTCTCTCGAGTGTCTACTAGTAGGTGTGCGATCGATCGTGTCTCTGCTAGCCAGACGGCACGACTTTGGTCTTTGATGCGCGGCCTGTGCGTGGCGACGAGACGCGACCGCCGCTCGACTGCGAGCGCGAGAGCGCCGCCGAGAGCGACGACGTCGAGACGTCCTTGGCGAGGAGCTGGTGCGCGTCCATGTCGACAATCGACGACGTCAAGTTCTCTTCCGACCGAATGCTGTTGGCCCAGCCCAGGAGCTGCTGCTCGGACGGGTGCTGGAACACTGGCGCGTAGCCGATGTCACTCGTCTTTGATGCTGCGCCGTTCGTCGCTGCGACGGCACTGATGCTCGTACTCGACGGTGTCGAGACAATGATGCTCGAGACGGACGCAGCGACCTGGAGCGGCTGCTTGTCAAAGTTCCCGGAATGGACACCGCCGTCCTTGTCGCCTGTGCCAAAGACTTGGATCGGGCTCTTGCCATCGTCGTCGTCGCCGAGGCTCTTGCGCCTTGCGTGCGCTGCGCTCGCGGCGTTCTGTTCGTCTTGCTCCTGCTGCTGGGCGGCAAGGAGCGCCGCTTTCTCAGCATCAGCCTTGAGCTTCTGCTCCACCGACTTCTCGCGGACGTGGATCATGAACTCGACGAACTCGACAATGTCGATCTGCCCGCTCCCGTCTTCGTCGACGACGTCCATCATCTCCTTGAGCTCTTCGTACGACGGGTTCTTCCCGATCGCCGCCAAGCCAATGCGCAGCTCTGCCTCTTCAACGGACCCGCTGTTGTCAAGGTCCAGGAGCCGAAACACTTGCATGTACGACGCGATCACGACTTGGTCAACGCCTTTGCGCACGCGGAGCTCTTCGACGCGCCGCAACAGCGCTTTCTCGGCCTCCATCTCTTGCGTCGCTTCCTCCATCGACGTCGTGACGACACCGACGAAGAGCGTAATGAGCACCATTGCGCCGAGGACGATGAACGCACCAAAGTACGCAACGGCGAGGAAGCCGGACGCATACGGCGTGCAGTTGTACCCCATGGCGCGGTAGTCGTCGTAGCCGTACTTGTCGCAGCCGTAGTAGTTGATGTAGAGCACGTCGCTCCAGCCGTCCATCGTCGCGCACTGGAAGAGCGAGACCATGGCGTAGTGGAGGTACTGAAAGTGGAACGGGTCATTGTCGGCAAAGAGCATGTTCCCGAGGATCCCAAAGACGTAGAAGCACAGGAGCAGGATGAGACCGATGTAGCCGATCGAGCTCACGCCTTTCATGAGCGCCGACACGATCACTTGGAGCTGCGGGAACGCGCGCACGAGCTTGAGGACGCGCAAGAGCCGCAGGAGCCGGAGCATCGTGAGCATGCCGCCTTGGCCTTTCGTGAAGCTCCCGACGACAATGATGAAGTCGAACGTGTTCCAGGCGCTGCGGAAGAAGCCCCAGGGCTCGATTCCTTCTGCGACGACCTTGAGGATCACTTCAGTCGTAAAGACTGCGAGGATCGCCGAGTCCAAGCCCGTGAGGAAGTCGCCGATTGCGTCCTGGACTTCGTCGGACGTCTGTAGCCCCACGAGGATACCCGCGAGCACGATCACGAGCGTGACAAAGAGCGAGAACTTGGGATGCTCGACGATCTTCGTCGCGAGGGCTGCGAGCTGGAGGTACCGACCCTTGAGCGACAAGCTGTCGCCTTGGTTCTGCGACAGGATGTCGGTCAAGTCGCAGTCGTCCCAGGTCTGCAAGAGCACTTCGCGCATCTTCTTGCGGTCTTTCTTCTCTGCGGCTGAGAGCCCCTTCTCGCTGATCGCTGTGTCGGGACTTCCACCCGCAGCGTGGGCTGCAGCCGCCTCGGCTTTCTTCTTCTCTGCCATCTCGCGCTCGCGTCGCTGGGCCTCGAGCGCGCGCTTCTTGGCTTTCTTGAGCCGCTCCTTGCGCTCGACCTCCTCTTGCGCGGCTTTCATCTGCTCCATGCTCTCGGTCATGCTCATCGTGATGGCACCGATGAAGAGCGAGAGCATCACGAACGCTGAGATGAGAATGAACGTGATGAAGTAGAGCGTCGCGACGACACTATTGACTGCGCGCGTCGACGAGATCGAGCTGTCGGTCGCGTTCTCGCCATAGAGCGCCGTGGTGTTGCAGTACTGATAGCGCTTGGCGTCGCTCGGGTCGTCGGTGTAGTAGCCGCCGCGGAAGCGATCGCAGCCAAAGTAGTTGATGTTCATGATCTGTCAGCGCACACGTAGACACAGCATCGTCAGTTCATCTATCGCGAGCGTCTAGCTCTCACAACAGACAGTGTGCCTCCGATTCATGAGCACGAGGCAGCGGGACGTACGTTGGACCAGTTCTCGAGCGTCGACATGCGAAAGAGCGTGACCATTGCGATCGGAACGCTCCGGAAGTGGAACGCGTCGTTGTCTTTCCACGCGTACATGCCAGAGATGGCGTAGAGGTAGAAGACGAGGAAGAGGAGCAAGAGGATGTAGCCGATGGACTTGAGCCCGCCGATGAGACCCATGACGATCATGTAGAGCTGTGGAATGCGCTTGACGAGCTTCATGATGCGCATGAGCCGGAGCATACGCAAGATCGCGATGTTGCCGCCTCCGAGCGCCGAGCCCCAGATCGGGAGACTCATGATGATGATGCCGAAGTCAAAGCAGTTCCAGCGCATCTCTTTGCCGGTGAAGAAGATCCACGGCTTGAGGCCTTCAGCCATGATCTTTAACACGGCTTCGAGGATGAAGATCGCGAGGACGCCCAAGTCGAGGTCGTCGAGGATCACGCTCGTCGCGAGCGCCGGATACGTCTGGAAGCCCACGGACAGCGACGCCCACGAGATGCAGAGCATCACGGCCGAGTTGAACCACGAGTGGCGCAGCACGCGAATGCCGCGGTTGCACATCGCCAAGTACATGCGCTGGCGCCCCGTGACGCCCTCGAGCGGCCAGAGCTTGAACTCTTCGGCATCGGCTTTCTCGCGTGGCGAGCTGTCGCCACTGTCATCTGGACCTTTCGCTTGTGCATCCTTGCTCGATGTGGCAGCGCCGACATTCGTAGCAAGAGCCTTGTCGTTGTCAGTCAGCCCGTTGTTTGCATCGACAACACCATCGCCGTTGCCTTCAGGCAGCTCGGTGTCGTCTTCGACCGAGTTCTCGGACACTTGCTTGTTGTAGTCTTTGTCTCGCCGCGCGTTCACGAGGTTCCGATGCACCTGGCCGCGCGCAGCAAACATCGTTCACGCGCACGCGCAGCTAAGAGTAGCCACGAGCACCGCGTCGTTGGGTGTCTCACACGCGCGAGCTCGCCACCACTTGGTCAATCGACTTGGTGTGCTAGCGATCGCCAAGACTCGTTCGAAGTGCGCTTGTGACTGCAGCCGCAACACCGCGTCAACGCGTATGCGTGTGTGTATGTGAATGTGTCTCGGTCTGTTCTCAGCGCGAGCGCATCCACGCGCAGCGCGTGTGTGCCCAGCCAGCAGCAGCAGCAGCCGTAGTCGTAGCAGCAGTCGTCGTAGGTCGTCGCTAATGACGTCTCGATAGTGAAACTCTTGTATAAATAGGGGCTTGTCTAGCTCTTGTCCTGCTTGTCCTGCCTAGCGCGAGTCAAGTCGGCTTGTCCTGCTCGTCTTCGAGTTGTACCTACGAGTGTGCGTTTGTCTGTGTGAGTCAGAGCGCGCGTCGCCCTCGCCTTCCATTGAGCGAGGGGATATGCAAAATGCGTAGTGCACTATGCGCGGGGCACGACGACCACGAGACTTTGTCGGAGCTGGCTCAGCAGCGTCTCTTGACTCGCGATCGACTGCCGGAGCTCGGCGATCGTCGCGTTCGCCGTGCGACTCCCAGGACATCGACGCGACGATGACGACGTCTTGGCACTGTCTGAGGACTGCGAGAGACGCAGTAGACGGTTGTAGAGCTCGAGCATCGATGCGTCAGTCGACTGCAAACGGCTCGTAGGCATCGCGCGCTTGGTCGGTGCGTGGCTCACGACCGTGTCGAGTCCGTCATCGTCATCATCGTCATCCGTGTCGTCTGTGGGACTCGCGTCTGGCGGCGGCGGCTCGACTGGGAACTTGATCAAGTCTTCGAGTCGCACGACCTTCTTCTGCTGACTCGCGCGCGTGTAGTACGTGATCGCCGACCCGCGCGACGAGCTACTCGCTGCTGCGGCGGCGGCCACAGCGACACTGCTACGCCGTGTCGAGACGCTACTGCTCTTCTCGGAGCAACTACTCAAGGACGAGAGCTGGTACGACGACCCGCTGTTGTACGCCGACAAGTAGCCGCTGACGCCAACGTCCGACGAGATCGACGAGTCGCGGCCTTGGACGCGGAGCGAGTTCACTAGCATCGAGACACAAGCATATCGGCACGTGTGAGACGCAGGAAGCAAGCGGTCCATGGCGATCGCGTCCTTCGAGACTGTCGTACCTTTGTGGATCTGCTGTGAGAAGTCGGCGATGCACCGGTCGCCTGCGCGGAGCTCCATGACGCAGCGCACGCAGAACTTGTCTTGCGCGATCGCTGAGGCGCTGCTACTCGCGCCTCCTCCTCCGGCTGAAGCGGCCGCGCTGCTGCTCGCGATCGCGCTCGGGACGCTGCGCTTGACGTAGCACGTGCGGCAGATAACGTCGCCGCAGAGGCGGCAGTGGTGCTTACGCCGAAAGAGGCAGTGGAACCGCCGCGCGCAGACGCTGCAGGCACGACGGGCGTGGTCCGGGACCCACTCGCTCCGCGGCACGAGCGCCTGCTTGGTGATGTTGCGCGAGTCGATCACGAGCGACATGTCGTTCAGGATCGCCATCAAGTGCCGGTGGTGCGCGTTCGTCCCGAGCGACGCGTCGACGACTTCGCGAACGCCAGTGACAAAGACTTCGGTTGTCGTCGCCTGTGCGTCTGGCGTCGGGACCACGAGCATCGTGTGGCGCATGCGAAAGCGCGTGACGCGCTTCGTCTCGAGCATGTCGGGGCACTCGGGGAGCGCGATCGACGCGGCGACCGAGAAGCCGATCTCGCGTCCAAACGCGTCGGTCGTGTACCCGAGGAGCTCGACGAAGCAGCAGTCGCGCGTGCGGATCTCAGATGACGGCGACGACGACGCGATCCACTTGATCCCAAAGTACTGCTCCTGCGTCACGTGGACGCGCGACTGCGGCGCGTGGCGCACGAGCACGGGCGAAGCAGACGACGATGCCGACGATCCAGCGGGATGGAGCGGCGCTGGCGGCGAGACTGGCGACGTGCTGCTCCGGATCGTGTGGAGCACCGCTGCGTCGAGCGTGTCGGGGTACAGGATCTGCTGGAGGTTGCGGAGCTCGGGCGTCGTCTCGGCGTGGTGGACGTTGAGGATGTCGCGGTAGTAGCCCTGGACTTTGCCAAACGTCCGGAACGACTGGAGGAACGACCCGAGCTCCCCCGCGCGCTCGGAGCCCGCGAGCTTGTACGTCGAGAGGCGACCGAGCGACCCGACGCACTTCCACGGTGCTTCGAGCTTCTCACCGCCTGCTGCGCCGAGACCGTGGGCGTAGCTCGCAGCGTACACGCGCAGTGCGTCCTGGAGCTGCGCGTGGAGCATGGCTTCGTACGCAACGACTTGCGCCGGCGCGAGCCGCACGGCCGGGAAGTGATTGCTCGGGAGCGGGAACACCTGTGAGCTGCAGCAAGCATGTGTGCATGCGTCGATCTGTCAGTTGTCGTTGGACATGCTCGTCATTGTTACACGAGGCATGGAGCACGACGTACGCTGCTTGTGTCGATGCATTGCGACGCATTGCGCGAATGCGCGATCAAGGAGTGCACGCGAGCAGTGTGCGCCGCGAATGGGAGCAATGGGAGCGAGCGAGAGCGCGCGCCGGCCGCATGCAGCAGCGGGAGCATGTGTAGGAGTGTGCCTACGCTGCTGCTGTTGCTGTTGCTGCTGGCTTGGCGAGCGGGCAGCCGGCTCGCTCGCTCTCTCTTGCGCCGCCGCGAGTGCTCGCGCGCCATGTGGCGCTGGATGCACCGACTGGCATCACGGGCATCACGAGCGCGGCGTTCTTGGCGTCCGTACACACAGTTCGCCATGTTCGCCATGTGTTCAGCAACTGCCGATCATCATCATCGCGGCATACAGTTTTCAAGTATAACAGCTATGCCTCGTAGAGAGCAGTAGCAACGCACACAACCGAATCTCTCAACACTCGAGCGTCAAGTCTTGGGTCTTGGGCATTGAGGAACAACATCGCCTCACGAGTTCTCCGTGCTCGTGCTCGTGCAAGCGCAGCTTGGCGAGTTGCTCGCTTGCTTGCTTGGCATATCGACATCCGGGTTGTCGATCCGCGCCAGACCGACAAGTTCCCGCACATGGCTTCAACACCACTTGCTCAAGAGAGCCACTTCAAGATCGGAGAATCGAGCTGGCGCAATGCGCGGTCTGGGAGAACAGCACCATCGCCCGCCATACGCTGGATAGTCACCAAGACTTTTGAGTACGTACGGAGTGCAATGACCACATGCTCGCGGCAGCCTCGATCAGGATCGGCAGGCGAAAGCCCATACATGCACCACGTCAAACAAGATCGGTGCGAGCCTTGCACTTGCGCACGGGCTAAGGTTTGCTACAACGCGAAAGCAATCGCTGCTGTCAATCACGAACGGACATCATTGGCTTGACGCTCGCGACTATGCCGCACACCTTCAACGACCAACAAGCTGCTCGCAAGCGATCCAAGACGCCAAGCACCAACGCTCTCGTGTGTGAGGCAAAGTACGACCAAGCGCACGACTCGGTGTCCACACTGCGCGATTCTCGATCGTTGTTACCACTCATCTCGGTCATCTACCATGATACAACGATCTCGTGCACTCAAGGCGAGCAGCGTGAGCGGCACCGCGTCGAGTCTTGAGACACCAAGGTCGATCAGAGAGGTTTGGGACCTCAAGAGGCCTCAAAGCGGGCCTGGTGTGCTAGTCAAAGTGGACCTCCTGGCTGAAACCCCTCCAGGCTTACTCGCTCACTGCAGCAGAACAACGTCAGACCAAGAGAGACCACCACAAGCGAGCAAGCGAGCGAACGGCAGCAGCGCCAACCAGCGATGACAGCGGCCAAGACGGCGCCAGGCTTGAGCAAGTCGCTGCAAAGCGGCAGGTCGTTTGTGATGCGAAACTCGAAGAGCAGCACGCTCGCTGGGCGGAAACGAGAGGGCCTCACATGGCATCACGCGTGGGTGCTCTTGCGTCGCCTCTGCGTCGTTGCCGCAGCCGTCGTGTACATCCAGACATCGCTTCACGCATGCTTCGATTCGCTTCGGCTCTTGCGCGACGCTGATGTGCCGTCCGTCAACACGTTGCTCTACGAGAGCGCGCTCGTAGGGCAGTACGCCGGCACGACGACGATCCGAGAGAGCCCGATCGTCGCTGCACTCGGACACGACACAACACCGCGAGCAAGCGGGTCGCTCTTCCTCGAAGCTACGGCGACGTCGTTTCACGGCTGTACGAGCGTAAGCGAGTCGTCGATCTACCAGGACGAGTTCCAGCGCAAGATGTTCGTTTCCATGCGTGACTCGCTCGCGTACAACCTCACGTACCTCGATCCGCTTGAGAGCGACCTGATCATGCCGGTTATCGACTGCTCGTTCACGTCGCTCGTGTATGCAGACAACACAGCACCGCGGTTCTTCTACCTCATGCGCTCGGTCCAGGACCCGAACGACATCTTCCTCTTTGTCGTCAACATGTGCATGCAAGAGTACTACGTCGCACAGCAGCGCGCAACAGGCGCGACGTCCGTTGCCACTGTCGCGCACGTCCACGACATGCGCGCGACGACGATCGAGCACACGTTTGCACTCGCGCTCGGGTACCCGTTCCGTGAACCGCGCTTCCAGGTGTACACGTACTACGGAGTCACAGACAATGGGTCGTGGCTGCTCAAGAGCGTGCCTGCAAACCTAGTGTCGGAAGCCTCCAAGATCGTGTCGACAGCGTCGCCGACAGGGTTCTACATCTCGTCGCCGAACGAGCAGGCGAGCATCGCGTACTTGACGTGGGCACTGCTCCAAGATCCATTTACTATGCTCTCGCGCTGGGAGTGGGTCGGACTCGTGAGCGTGCGCGACTCGTGGGCGTGGGTGCACTTCTTGCACCTCTACTTTGCGCTGAGCGCCGTGTTTGGCCTCGTTGTGCTCGTCGCGCTCGTGTATTACAACGCTCGCGCCGGCAAGATCTGGATCGGCGACGCGTTCGTCGCGATCTCATCGCCGCACTGGCTCCGCAGCGCCTTGGTGCTCGTGTCATGGCGCATGGGCGAGTACTGGGCGCTCTTGGAGTTTGCGCTCTTCACTGGCAACCTGCTCGAGCAATCGCGCTCGACGTTTGCGTACGCGAGCATCATGCGCGCCGACTTGCTCTCGCTCTACATCACGGTCGTGAGTCTCATGGGCGAGGTGTTTCGCGAACGCATTGACCCGGCAGTGACGCTCGCGTGCTTCTTCGTTGGCTTTGAAGCGCGCCTGGACATCACGCAGCTCTTCCCAGCCATGACGCAGACACTCGTGGACTTTGCCAACTACGAGTTCCTGCTCGCGATCATGCCACTGGACCCGAGCATCCCAGAGATCACGCCACTGCGGGTCTGGAACAGCAAGTCACTGCCAAGCGCGAGCGCGTTGGTCGTCTTTGCGACGCTGTTTCCGATCTTCAGCACACTCGTGTTCGTAGTCGCGTACGTCGTCGCGCGCAAGCTCTACCGTCGCTTTGCGCCAGACCTTGCCGCACAGCACCAGCACCACCACCATCGCTCCAACCGCAGCAACGCGCGCACACTCGACCACAGCAACAGCAGCGCGCAGTCGAGCTTGACGCAGTTTGAGTTTGCCTCGGGCGTCGCTTTGCGCGATCGCTTTGGCGTCGTGAGCGACTACGACAACTATGTGCACCTCAAAGGCATGACATTCGCATCCGCCGACGGCATCTACACGAGCGGGTTCGTGATCGCGAACGGCATGTTCCTCATCGCGATCGACGACCTCAAAGCGATCTTGCTCATCAAGCTCACGCATATTCGATTCAAGAACGTCTATATCTACGACGTCGATGGCAACTCGATCAAACAGACGGCGCGACTCGTGTACCCGTCGACGCTGTCGTTCCGAGACCTCATACAGCTCAACCTAAAGGTGCTCTTGTAGCGAGAGCGATCGTAGGAAGGTAGCGCGACCACCGTGGTGGGCGAGGCGGAGAAGTTGACGACTTCACTACGAGTAGTGAGTAGCTAGACCGAAGTTGGACCGCACACTGTCTTATCAGCTAGGAATACGCTTGGTCGTTGTCGTTGATTAGCATCTCACTCGCCACGGCACGCTCACTTGCTCACTTGCGCTGTCGCGGCCACATACGTCGGCGCCATGAGCTCGATCATAAGGATGAAGAGCGTCGTCCAGCGCATCGCGGTTCGGAACGCGACCATGCCGCACAGCACGCAGGTCACGAGCTTTGCGACGAACCCGAGCGTGTCGAAACGCCGGCTTGCGCACCAAGAAACGAGTCGACTCAACTCGGCACTCGCGGTTCTCCGGCGCTCGAATCAGTCGCGAAGGCGCTCTGGAAGTGTGCCGCTCGCACAGCTCTGGCACTTGCTCCATCGCATGATCATTGGCGCCGCAGCAGTGCTCTATTGTGTTGTTGCGCTCCACGGCGCGGACGAAGCGCTCCAGGTCATGCGGACGCGCGAGAACCCGGTCTCGAACTTTGTTGGCTACCCGACGGTGCTCGCAGGCGACATTGTCGGCAAGACAACGATCGCTACGAGTCCACTCATGGAGGCGCTGAGCTTTGACACAACCGCACGTCGCGACACGCTCTACATCGACCGCGCAGTCAATAGCAGCGAAGACAACTCGCAAGTCGTGATGTCGTTCACGGGCTGCACGAGTGCAAGCGACGTCGACGACGTCTACACGAACGCGTTCTTGCGCTCGATCTACGCAGCGCTCGTGCGCGACGCTGCGTACAACCTCACGTTCCTGAGCACGTCCGAGAGCGAGCTCATCTTGCCAGTCGTTGACTGCACGAGCGGTGCGCGCGTCTTCAGCGACTTATCGGTCGCGAAAGTGTTCTTCCTCGTCAAGAACAAGCAGCCGCAAGCGCACTTGCTTGGCGCAGACGACGTCGGGCTGCTCACGTTCACGCTCTCGAACCAGGGCTACAAAGTCCCAGTGCGCGACGAGCGAGGATCGGTTGGCGTCGCGACGCTCGCGCTCATCCATAGCGTCGCGAACACAACTGTGACGCACCACTTTGCACTCGCACTCGGGTACCCGTACGAGAAGCTCCGGTTCGAAGTCTACGAGTACGTGAACACTACGATCGAGTCGTACTGGACACTGCGGAGCATCCCGAGCGACCGCACTGCGCAAGTGCCTAAGACGCTCTTCACTGCGAGTCGAACAGGGTTCTACCGCGACAAAGAGACCGACCAAGCGAACATCAAGAACGAGTACTGGCTGCTCGAACCGGACCCGATTGCTACGATCGCAAACATGCAATGGGCCGGTCGCGCCGTGCTCAACGACGCCTGGGCGTGGACACACTTAGTGCATATCCTGCTCGGGCTCGACGTGATTGTCCAAGTGCTCATACTCCTCCTCGTGGTCTACCGCAACTGGCAAAAGGGCACGATCTGGATCGGCGACGCGTTCATGTGCATCTCCAAGTCCTTGCACGTGCGAGGTCTCGCGGTCCTCGTGTCGTGGTACCTCAACGAGTGCTGGGCACTGACCGAGTACCTCTACTACGTCGGCAACCGCATCTCGGATGTCGAAGAGCTCGTCGTGGAGATTGGTATTGTCCAAGCCGATCTCATGACAGTGTACCTCGCAGTCGTCGACCTCGTCGCGAAAGCCACGCAAGAGCGCGTCGACCCTGCACTCACGCTCTTTCTCTTCTTCGGCGCGTTTTGGTTCACGCCAGCGCTCCTCGCACAGTGCCCGCCGCTCATTGACGTGCTCGTGGACAAGACGCTGCGCGACTACCAGATGGGCGTCGTGCAGACCGAAGAAGACCTGTCGCTCATTACGCCCATGCGGCTCTGGAACGTGCACCCGATCGGCGCATCCGAGACAGCGTTCACGCTCGCAGTCATGGCGCCGCTGCTCTTGTCGCTCGCGCTCATCTTGCTCGGCATGCTCACAGCCAAAGCGTGGCGTCGGTGCTCCGTGCCGCTGACACACCGGAGCTCTGCGTGTGTCGAGCCATTTGAACAGACTGGACGAAGCGCTGACTTGCAGTCGGAAGCCACGACCGGCGACGGCTCGACATCAAACTTGTTCAACGCTGGACCGCCAAGTGCGCCAACCACAGCGGCTCCGCCGTCATCAGCAACAGCGAGAACGCGCTTTGAGATTGCCACGGGTGTCGAGCTCGCGCACCAGTTTGGCTTGCGGTGCAACTACGAGAACGTCCGCACGATCAAAGGACTGCGCTTCATCTCGGCTGACGGTGTCTACAGCAACGGCTTTGTGATCGCGAACGGCAAGTTCCTCGTCGCGACAGAGGACGTGCTCGCGATCCTGCTCATCAAGCTCCTGCGCTTTCGCTACCGCAACGTGTACGTCTACGACGTCGAAGGCGGCCACCGCGTGCAGCAAATGGCGCGACTCGTGTACCCCGACACACTCTCGCTGCGTGACCTCTCGCGCTTGAACATCACGACGCTAGCGTAGTCGACGCACGCATACACGCGCATGTCAGGAGTTGTGGCAATGTTGGCATACAGAGCGAGGTATGTGTGTGGAGCAGCACAGTGTTGGTGTTCTGTCAGGTGAATGGACTGGTAGGTATGGCCACCACCTTCATGCAGACGCTGAAACTTGGTGCGCTCCAGGTCGCGAGCAAGCGTGTTGCCATGAAAGATTCGCTTGGCGCTGGTCACACACAAGATCTCGCTGGACGTAGTCCCGCAAGAGGCGCCAGTGTATCCATTCGCACATGCTCGGCGCGTCCCGTCGGACAAAGTGGAGGACACTCGCGTGCTTCGCTTCGCTCTGGGGCATCGCACTCACTCCCAGTCATGCCGCGACGACGATACCTGGCGCCACGCGCAGCTGATCGACTGGATGCAAGTCGATGCAAGACGCAAGACGCACGTCGATGCACGAGGAATGATGTTGTAGACGAATGCGATCGTGCGTGCGATTGGCCATTTCGAGCGCCACATGGCTTCACACGCTGGCTTTAGATCTGCGCGCTGGCAACAATAGCCGTCGAGACGCATGATGCATGGCGCCAGCGTCGCGCCAGCGCAACCAGCCAAGTCGCCACGCGCTTGCTCTCTCGCTTGAATGCTTGGACGCTTGGACCGCCAGACCTCCCGCCAACGCCTCTTCTCACTCCAGCTGTGTCTGCGAGCGAGCTAATCTCCGCATTCTCCGACTTGGTGGCCTTCCCTCGCGCTCCACTTCCCACACACGTCGGCACACTCACTCGAGCTCATGCCGCTCCGCTGTGCGACTGCCACTGGAACGCCTCGGCGCCGCTGCTGGACCGTGTGTGAAGCACGCGACAAGACTGCATTTGCAGCAGCGACGTCTGACGCCACGGCTGCGCTTCCGCCACGCCCATCCTCGAGCTGCCCGCGTCGCCGCACGAGCTCACTCCGCCTCTCGCTCGACAACACGGACGCATTTACGAACTTTGACGCACGCGAGTCCTCGCATTGCGAGCAGCCGTCGCCACGCACGTCGCCGTCGTTCAGCTTTCACACCCTCGACGACATGTTCGCTGCGATGAACTCGCCTGTGCTGCGCACGCCGCTACCGATCAGCGAGCCTGCCTCTGTCGCAAAGCTCCAAGTGCTCTCACCCACGATCAAGCGCCAGCGCAAGAGCACAGGCGGCAGCAGCATCTGCACGCGCACAGACACGAGCACGAGCTGCAGTCGAGCTGCCGTAACACTCGAGCCACCACAGTCACGAGCGAGCCGTCGATACACGAGCATTCTCTCGCGGTGTCTCCCGCGCCAGCTCAAGCGCGACCACGCACCGCAGAGCTGCCTCAGCGGGACATCGGAATCCCCTCGAGGTAACCACGTGCGCCGAGCCACGGAGACACCAGCGGCGCCAAGTTCCATCACATACCCGACGTCGTGTGCACAGCTCCAGCTCTTGCTCGCCTCGTCGCCGTCGCCGACGCGCAAGCGCTTGAACACGATCCTCCTCACAGACGACAACCACGACCTCCACTTGTTTCGCGACGAGGCCGAGTACTCGGACTACCTCAGCGTCCGCGTCACTGGCGCACACACGGAGATCGACCGTGTCGTGTTCTACGAGCTCGAGGTGCACTTGAGCCAGATGCACTGGACGCTCTACCGCCGCTTCTCTGAGTTCCGCGCCTTGCGCCAAGACCTCATCAAGCACTTTACAAAGCGCTTGCGGCTCCAGCGCGCGGCTGGCGGCGTCTCGACGTGCGAGATCTGCGCGCACATGCTCGAAGCGATCGAGACGACGGCGTTTCCGTCGCGACAGCAGACGCACCGGCACTGGCACAAGCTCTTTGCGAGCGCACCAGAGGCGTCGAGCGCCAGTGGCAACAGCAGTCGTGCACCAGACAGTGCAGCTGCAGCTGCTGCCGCTGTGATCGTGGACCGGAAAGCCAAGTTCAGCGAGTTTGTGGGTCTCTGTATGCGCACTGTGCGCGGACTGCGGCAGCACGGCAAAGTGATGGAGGACAGCTCCGCGTGCGAGATCGGCACGGCACTGCGGCTGATCGAAGAGTTCTTTGGCCTGAGCTTCACGCGGTACTTGCGGTTCCTGAGCGAGCGCGGCGTCGTGGACGACCGCGCCACGACTGCAGCTCTCAGTCCGTGCGTTAATGAGTCGAGTCGCGTGCGAGACGCAGTGCAAACTTGGAGGCGCTTGACCAGCGCAGTGTAAGCTCATAGCTCTAAGAACACGTCTGTTGGCTCCCATCCCTCTTGCAATGAGCGATCGATTGACGCTCTCTAACACACACGGGCACGCATGCACTGGCTGTCGCCTACGCCGTTGCGATGCTGTAGATGCCTCGCCACGTCTCGAGCAGATCAAAGCGCTCGATGATGCGCTCGTACACGACGTCGTCGTCTGCGCCAGGCGCAGAGCGGATCCGAAAGAACGCTGGGACGCCGCGGAGCGCGAGCACCGGGTCTGTGTTGAACTCGTTCGGCTGCTTCCACTCTTTATACGTCGGCGTGACCTCTATCCGCACGAGCCGCGCGTTCGGTGGTGCGAACGCATAGAAGCCGTACTCGGCCGGGAGCTCCGAGTAGCGGCAGTACGGACACCACGGTCGCTTGTTGTCCTCAATGCGACCCGAGACAAAGAAGAGATAGAGCGGCAGACGTGATGCTTCACGGCGGTACGCGCTCATGTACGCGTCGTAGTCGCGCCGGCTCGTGAGCGTGAGGATGTGCTTGCTATGCGTCGCGTCCGGTGCGATGAACGCGTCCGGCTTGTCGACGTTCTTGAACAAGTAGCGCAGGAACGCGTCGTAGAGCAGCGACGGACCGACGAGCATGCCGGTTGTCTCGCCGCGACGGCCTTCCCACTTCATGAGGCACGGCACAGACTTGACGCGCAGGTCCCGGTCGTTCGAGAACGCGTTGCGGTACTCCCAGAACTCTTCTGACCCGGCGCGGATCGTCACGAGGCGATTCCCGAGCGGACTCTTGGCAAACACGTCGTACACCTTTGCTCGCGCCTCGGTGCACAGCGTCGACCAGTCGTGCATCTTGCCGTCGTCGTCGCTGCAAGTGAAGAAGAGGAAGAGCCCTTCGCTCGCGCTCGCGCTCGGGTCCTTCTTGTAGTTCTGCAAGTACTCCTGCGTCTGCTCGTAGCCAGCGATGATGTCGTGGCGGCTGTCAAACGACGACACGCTTGTGGTCGATGGCACCGGCGCGAGCTGCTTGTCAGTGCCTGGTACAGGCGACGGCGTTGCTGCGATGGCCAAGTGGATCGGCGCTTCGTTGTCAGTTCCGTCGTCTGCCTCGTGGTCGTGCGCTGCTTTCTCTTCTTCGACGGCTGCTGTCGCTGTCGTTGAGACGCGCATTGGCTCTGTTGGCGCACGTGCATCGTCCAGAGTCGTTACTTGCTTGGTTGTGGCTGGTGACTTGAGCGCCTCGAGAGCGGTCATCTTGACGCTCGCTGCTGTCGCGGATGGTGACGGAGCTGGCAGCTCGAGCGCAGTGCGGAGCTGCGGCTTGGGCGGTTCAGTCGTTGCAGCGCCGTGGCGAGTGTCTTGGAGGTCTCGCTCGCTGTGCACGAGCAGTGCGTCTTTGACGTGCACGACTCGGTTCGCGCCGCCACTGTCTCCTCCTCCGATTGCATTCGCGCCGAGGTTGGACGCGCTCGAGGTCCATACGTTCACGCGCACGAGGAAGAGGACGTAGAGCAGGCCGATCGCGCCAACGATGGCTTTCCAGGGACTCGCTGGCGCTGCGCCATGGCGTCGGTCGCGATGCGATCCCATGCGTTCGCACACACAAACACACAGCGTATCGTCGTCGTCGTCGTCGTCGTCGTCGAGTAGGGACGAGAGTTTGCGACTTGTTGAGCTGACTTGTTAAATTCAGTCGAGTATTTGAATACAAATTGTAAGATTAGTCGACTTGCCTGTGGTCGACGCAGCGCCAGCTGATTTCCACGCCCACGTGCAACCTCTACCAACATGGCGCTCAACGACCAAGCGCAAGCGGTAGATGCACGAACAAGCGAGAGCAACAAGCAACAAGGTTCTTGACACACTCCACAGTCAATACAGACACACTCGCTCGCTACACGTCCTTTTGCTGGAAAAAGAGCTTGAGCTCCTCCTTCGCGTCAAAGTCGGGGAGGAACTCGGTCACTTGCGCCGCGTGCATGTCCGCGTGCTTTGTCAGACGCGCGAGGTACGGCACGCCCCGGACGTGTGCGATCTGGTCCCGGAAGCGCTGGTCCTTGAACGGGTTCCGCTTCTTCTTCCACTGCTTGTACGTCTCGGCGACGACGACGCGGAGCATCACGGCGTTCGCCGGCGCCGTGGTGTTGTAGTAGTGCATGACCGCAATGTCCGCACGGTCGCAGTACGGGCACCAGAGCCGGCCGTTGAACGAGTGGAAGCCCGAGACGAAGAAGATAAAGAGCGGCCGCACGTCTGTGTCAAACCCGTCGACGTACTCGATCACATCGTCCGGTGTCGTGAGCGTCACGATCTCGTTGCCCGTTGGCTTTTGCCCTAACGGCCGCGACACGCGGAAGACGTAGTCGAGGAGCTCCGGGTCGAGCGTGTAGCGCTCATTGAGCATCGCAGACGAGTTCCCGCGGCCGTCGTAGCGCATGAGCGTCGGGATGTAGTCGATGTAGAAGAGCTGGTTCTGCTTGAAGTCGTTCATGTCGTCGGCCCAGTACGACTCGGGGCCGATGCGGATTTCCACGATGCGCGAGCCCCGTGGTGCGCGGTTGAACGCGTCGTAGATCGGCTTCTTGGCTTTCGCGCAGTCGGGGCACCAGTACTTGCCGTTCTCGTCGGCGTCGCTCATAAAGAGGATGTACAGCGGACCCTGCGTCTCGACGTCGTACGAACTCACAAACTTGTACCCTTCGTCAAAGCCCTGCACGACGTACTGCGTCTTGCCGAGGAGGCGACTGCGCACAGACGCCGTGAAGCCCGCGACGCCACCGGTCGTCGCGCCAGACGCATCCTGTACGCTCAGCGACACGAACTGCACCATGTACACGACCGAGAACACGATCGTTGTTGCGAGCGCGAGCTGCATGAAGCGCACGGGGTTCGAGTGCCATGCGCCTGATGCCGATGCAGGCGCTCCTGCTGCCTTGGTCGCCATTGAGCAGGTCGCCGACGTCCTCCTGCTGCTGGTGCGAATGGAGCTCTCCTTGCTCGCGTGTCAATCAAATTGTGATCCCTATCGAGTCAGGGCGAATGCAAATCGGTCACCAATAAGTGCGATTTGTTGCTAATCGGTTTGAAAACTTGAAATATTGCTAATCGGTCATTTACTCCTAACGCCAGAGAAAACGATTCTACCGTCCAAAGAACAACAACATGCTCAAGTCTAGCCAAGTCAAATCCACCCGCTCTACGACTAGTACGTGTAGTAGAAGCTTAGCACGTCCAACCCCGAGTTGTGCGTGGTGCAGATGGAGATCGCTTCACTCAAATGAAGCGTCCGCTCTATCTTCTATGTTCTCACCGCTCAAGCCACTGCAAGGCTCTTGACGCTGCTTGGCTGACAGCGCGCAATGTCGATATGAAGAGCGCGTCGGTTTGGGTCTATCACCGCCTACACGCACCGGCACAGTGTGCCGCTTGAATCAAGTTATGACACCATGCAGCAAGCGCAGCACCAACAGCAACAGCAAGTACACCAAGTGCAATGAGACGAGAAGACAAGATGGCGCTGGTGACGGCTTGAGCACTTTGCACTCGCGAGGATGCGGCGCTCAGCACTTGCACGTTGTTGCCAGTGCACTGCTGCTGCTTTCAGTGCTGTCAGTGCTACAAGCAACTGTGAGCAAGATGGCCGGCGTGCCCGAATCGATGATCGCAATACCGCCAGCTTGCGAGTGCTAATAGTATTTGTGTAACGGGGTTACCGTATACTTCCTGCTAGGTACGACTAGCGTCCCTCCGCACATGCTTATTCAATTTAGGAGGTGTTCCATTAGCGAGGAACCTCGTCTCGAGAGGTTCTCCTATTAAAGCGCCCTACATTTGAGTGGCTGTCAGTACTTTCGTACTTTAGCGGATAACACACATAAAACTAAATCTAAGACCTCAGAGCTGAAAAAATCACCCAATCGCTTCCTTGTTAGACCACGTGCAAGCCAAGGTCACGTCCCGTGACACCTGGTAGCGCTTCGTAGCCCGTCCAGCGACCATGGATGTCTCCCCGATCGAGAGCGAAGACGGGTCGTCGCTGTCGTAGGGTGACTTCCAGTACCTCACTCGGTACGAGTGAGATGCGCTGCGCTGCCTCGCACGCTCCGCCGGCATCGCAGTTGTGGCCGCGAAGCCCACCGCGACGCTAGAGGTCTAGCAGCGCAACGCCATCCAAGAGTTCAAGACACGCGATCTCGCCGACTTGCGTCGGCGGGATTCAACTCCCGCGTCGTCCAAGACCGACGTCGTGAAGCTCGACGTCCCCAGCTAATGCGGCGAGGGCTCGAAGCGCCTCGCGCTCAACCGATGGCTTTGTGAAGTCGGCATTGCTGTCCAAGCGCGCCAGCACACTGGCGAGTACGCCCGCACCCACTTACCGCTCTCCAAGCTCTCAGGCAAGGCGAAGGAGTGGGCGCTCGGCAAACTCGTCGCCGATCCATCGTGCTTCCCCACGATGGACTCGCTGAAGAACAACCTGCGAGTTGCGTTCGAGCCGCCGCAGGATGAAACGCAGCATCGCACGGCGTCCCTGATGCTGCGCCAAGGCCGGTCGTCAATGCTCAACTACATCCAACGCGCACGGCATCTCGCGTCGTGCATCGTCAAGAACCCGATCGACATGGTGACGCAAGTTCACGTGTTAATCTCGGGCATGAACTGGCCATCAGCGGCTCTACTTGACTCGGAAGCCGCCCGCGAACCTCGAAGAGGGGTTCACGATCGCTCTTCGGGAAGACTACAGTGCCCACGCATCGCGCCACCACGTACCGGTTCAGCAGTACAAGAACGAGCCCGAGCCGATGGAGATCGACACCATCGTACACTTGGCGGCTCCCCCGCACGTATGTGCCTCCCAAACCCCCAGTCCGTCCCGCGGTCGCGCCGCCGCGGGCAAAGCAATCACTTGCTACCGCTGCCGCAAGGTCGGCCACCGCGCAGCGGTTTGTCGCGCTCCAGCTCCTGTACTTGCCGTCGTCGAGACTGACGGCGAGGGACACGGTGCTGGTCCGTAAAAAAGTCGACGATCGCCAGTAGGGCGGAGCGCCCTACTGGTTGCGAAAGGAACGTTCCTCCGGTAGTGGAACATCCCCCAACGTCCCTGCTCCCCCGCGCTGCATGCGCACCTCAACGCTACCACGTCCAGCAGCGACTCGCGCCTGATCGTACTCAGTCTCCACGTCACTGGTGCCAGCCGACGACTGCGCGCCTTGCTGGATTCGGGCGCAACGAACAACCAAGTGCGTGCCGAGACTCTCTCGCTACTCTCCCCGCGAATGTGAGTCCGCGAGCTCCAAGGCCAGATGGTCGTCAAGTTCGCCAATTTTGTGGAGCTGGTGGCTGGCAGATGAAGTTGCAGCTGTGTCTGTGCTTGTCTGCGCTTTGTGACAGAGGTGAGCCGGTCGAGGAAGGAGGACAGGAGGACGGATGGAGAAGAAAGAGGGAGTCGTGGTGGACACGTGGCAAAAGGTGAAGTGAGCTGCTTCTCTCGTGTCGGTTGTTTTTGAGTGGTTGTGAGAGCTCGTAGATATGCTTCACACAACACAGTCTCATATCTAGTTATGTGACTGTTGCAAGCTAGCATTTGTTACTGATGGGTTGATTCATAATATGTGACTAATAGCAACAGGTTTGAGACGTATGACTGGATATGGCTGATTCATCCACCAACACGCTTGTCTGCGCGTCAGCAGTTGGTCACTTTTGCGTTGTCGTTCGTGTCATGGTAGCATCGTTGGAAGTGTAGCGTGTCGTCGTGAGCGCCAAGTGTCATGCTGTGCAGACGTAGCGACCGGTCGACATCTTGGTGTGGAGGATCGGTGGCTTGCGAGCATTGCGAGCGGTTGCAAAACCGCTCAATGAGAGGTCGCACCGACTGCTAGCAGCGTGTAGGAGCAGCAGCAGTCGTAGCTATCACAGGTCTCTCGCATGCACACTTTAGATCTTGCACAACAGAGCTCAGACCCACCACACTTGGCGCACCTGGTGACGATTTTGGTCGCACTGACGATCAAAGTGATCACTCAGCAGCGAATTGAAGAATCACGTCGCGCCGCCCACAAGCGTGTTGTCTACGCCACCGAAGATGAGCTACACCATTGATCGGTGATACGAAGCGCCTAGCTGCCTCTGTGCACGCTGCTTCCCTGATAGCAGGTGTAGTAGACCCGACATCGTGGTGTGGCCGAGCGCGTCCATTGCGAGTCCGACCACGCCTTCGCTCGCAAACCGCCGTGTCGACGCTCCTGATGCGCATATTGTCGAGAGTGAGCTCGAGCATGCCGCCCAGTCGTATAGTCTCGCTCACTACTGTGGCAGCGACCTTGCTGCTCCCGTAGTCTGCGTGGAAGGGCTCGTCGTCCACACCACTCTACGAACTGCACCTGATCCGTCTGTGTCTGTGTTGCTACAGTTGTTGTTGGTAGAGTTATAGGGTAGAGGTTTTCCGAGGTCAGGACCCGGTCAGGTCATTGACACGGGTCACGCCGGTTGTCGTGACTTATGTATGACCAAGTCACTTGAACCAAGCCTGTCAACTGCTCCAAAGGATGGCAAGTGAGGTTGAGTGGTCATATGCATTTGACCTATCTATTCCACTACTAGCATCTCCGCCCATGTCACTCTCTGCTTCATCTTCGCTTGTGTCAGAGCACTTCGAATCGAGTACATCGTCGTCGAGCTGCTCGTCGTCACTTTCTTCTGCTTCGTCTGGGAGCTCGACAGCAATTGGAATGTCGTACTCGAGGCGACGTGGAGCAGACGCGAGGTTGCGAGCGACATCTTGCAGGTGAGTCTCGGCGCGGCGAGCGAGTCCTTCAATGCCAGCTACAAATTCGATCAGGTTTGGATGAGGTCGTGCGAACGTGTCGTTGAGCGTGCGGTTAAACCGCTCCAGCGGGTTGTTCGTCCGCACGATCTCGGCTCGCGGAACGTTGCTGACGTTCCAGCACTCAGGCGGGTACGTCTTCAGCCAAGTCGTCCTGAAGTATCTCCAGAACAGTTGCCACTTTGCTTGTGAGTATGCGAGGAGCTACTCAGCGCACCTGTCTTGGATCGTCCGCTGTACCCATCGAATGCCTTGAACGGCGATCTTGTGAACTGGCACGACGCTCAGCATGTCGAGTACGCCAACAGTAATTGCGATGGCGGCCTCGCTATCTGGTAGGCGGCACTGCTTCATCTTGCGTCTGCAAGCCTGCTTGAAATGAAAGTGACACCTTCGGATGTCGACGTCTGGGAATTGGTCGCGCACTGCGTTGATCAAGCCGCGCTCGAAGTCGCATGACACAAACTCTGGGTCGAGCTGGTGGTCTGTTGCCTCGGCAACGAACGTGAGCAACTTCCAGTACACGTCGTGTGTCTGACGCGGGCACAGGACAAAGAACACCGGCATGTAGCACTTGGTTGCTCGGTCGTGTACCATCACGATTACACACTGTTTAAAACCGTGTGGAACATTCCTGAAGGTGCCGTCGATGAAGACCTTCGTCTTCTTGTGCTTGAGCAAGTGTACGAAAACCGGGTGGGCCCAGCCGAGCATGGTCTCAACCTTCGTCTGCGCCGTCCACGAGTGCATGAACTGGTAGAAGAACATGTGCGTGCCCTTTATCATTGCCATGGGTGGCGATCGGAGACGCTCGTACACGTCGCTTTACTTGCTCTTTGTTGAGGCCGCGCAGCGCTTGCAAGTCGTCGCGCGCATAGAACTTGAGTCTGATCTCATCCCAGATCGCGTCAGGTGGCGAGATGGTGGTCGTCGCAAACTCGTCGACAGCTTTCGTCATCGCCGAGTTGAGCGGCAACGTCGCTGTGTCGTTCGCAGACTGTGGAACGTGTGGTCGCGGGCACGTGTGAGGTGTCATGTTGTTGTAGTCGCACGCCATCGAGCTTGTCAAAAACTCGAGTTTCGCCGCACAGCCAGTACTGCGGTACACACTGCACCGGTAAGAGATCATGACAGACGTGATGTTGGCGTGCGTCCACTCAAACCCGCCGACGTAGATCTTTGTTGCGCCCTCACGCTTTCTTTCGGCCGAGCTGCTAGTGACGCGTCTGATCGTCGTTCTTCATCGCAAGTCGACGTCGGCGCGCTGTTGCGCTCGACTGAGTTGTGTTCTTGTGGTACAGCGGTGTGCACGAACGAACGCGGCGGGGTATCTCAAAGTTGTTGTACAGCGACTGAGTGAGCGTCGGTAGGTCATGGTGCTCAAGAACGTGCAGCGGGTTCAGAACAGCGTTGAGCCCGAACGCTGGCGGTAGTACAGCGTCACGTGGCACGTGGCAACAATTGAGCGTGGTGCGGTGCAGAGCTGTGGTGGTGTGATTGTGAGGGCATCGTGGATCTGTGCGTGTACTGGCGGTCGGTCATCGCGCTTGAGTAGATGTTGGAGAATGAAAGCACGATAGCATGGCATAGCGACCGACGCAGGGATGTGATCGTGACCATCCTGAGCTGCGATCGATCGAATCTGCGATCTCATGACTCTCATGAGTTCTTGAAATGTGCATGCGATCGTGCATGTGACCAAATCGTGACCCCGAGCAGACTCGACGTGACCACCGACAGAGACAGAACAGACAAAGCACCACATGGCGTGACCAAGGGTCATGGCCTGACCAGGTGGTGACCTTGTTTGAAATCTGTCAGTGGTAGTGGGTAGTGATGGTTGCCGAATGCACAAGTGACATGGTGGTGATAGTACTCATAATGCACTATATTGTCGCTTGCTCACAGTTGCTTGTAGCACTGACAGCACTGAAAGCAGCAGCAGTGCACTGGCAACAACGTGCAAGTGCTGAGCGCCGCATCCTCGCGAGTGCAAAGTGCTCAAGCCGTCACCAGCGCCATCTTGTCTTCTCGTCTCATTGCACTTGGTGTACTTGCTGTTGCTGTTGGTGCTGCGCTTGCTGCATGGTGTCATAACTTGATTCAAGCGGCACACTGTGCCGGTGCGTGTAGGCGGTGATAGACCCAAACCGACGCGCTCTTCATATCGACATTGCGCGCTGTCAGCCAAGCAGCGTCAAGAGCCTTGCAGTGGCTTGAGCGGTGAGAACATAGAAGATAGAGCGGACGCTTCATTTGAGTGAAGCGATCTCCATCTGCACCACGCACAACTCGGGGTTGGACGTGCTAAGCTTCTACTACACGTACTAGTCGTAGAGCGGGTGGATTTGACTTGGCTAGACTTGAGCATGTTGTTGTTCTTTGGACGGTAGAATCGTTTTCTCTGGCGTTAGGAGTAAATGACCGATTAGCAATATTTCAAGTTTTCAAACCGATTAGCAACAAATCGCACTTATTGGTGACCGATTTGCATTCGCCCTGACTCGATAGGGATCACAATTTGATTGACACGCGAGCAAGGAGAGCTCCATTCGCACCAGCAGCAGGAGGACGTCGGCGACCTGCTCAATGGCGACCAAGGCAGCAGGAGCGCCTGCATCGGCATCAGGCGCATGGCACTCGAACCCCGTGCGCTTCATGCAGCTCGCGCTCGCAACAACGATTCGCCCGAGTCAATTGCATTAGCGATTTTACATAAACATGATGTTCTAGTAAATAACTTTCGTTAGCAAGACGTGTGTCTCAACATCATCCTCAGCTCAACGCTTGCTTCGTTCAAGGCTGGACATCCTACTCGTCGTCATGCGCACTCGACAGCTCTTCACGTGTCTCGCTCACTTGCTCAGATGTTGACAACGATCTGGATCCCAACGACGACGGTCGCAAAGAGGAACGCGCTCCCGATGAGCCAAAAGTTCTCCGACTCGCGCACTTCCAACGGTGTGCGGTCAAAGCACGAGCTCCCGGTCGCATGGAGGTCTTGGCGATGCCGCAAGAGCTTCTCTTGGTGCTCAAGCAGCAGCACAAACTTGTGCACGATCACAGGCACGTAGCACACGAGCCAGTGTGCCCAGACGCGGAGGAACCACGAGTTGAGGACGTCGCAGAGCCCTGCGAGCACGACGCAGCGCCGGCGTAGCGGGTCGAGCTCCCGTCGCGCGCGCTTGAGTCGCCGCGTCTGCCACGAGAACGCGCCGGGGACGCCAAACCACGTGCACGTGCACGTGAAGACGAACTTGAGGAGACAGACGTGGAGGAAGCCCGTCTCTGGCGTCACTTGCGAGAAGATGAACATGAGCAAGTACGGCCAGATGCCAAAGTCGTACAAGTAGTCGATGAGCATGCGCTGGCGACTGCTCGTTGGATCGTGTCGCTCAGATCGGACGCGTTCGCTTGCTTCAGTCGGTGCCTCTGTACTGTGCTGATGGGGGTGATGGAATGGTGTCGTGCGACTCGTCTTTCGCGGCGCCGCATTCTCACTCGAGCTGTCAGTAGCCGCGTTGGCTCCGATAGCGTCGCGACTGCTGCTCGCGACGCTCTCGTTCAGTGCAGTCAGCGCCATCGGAGGCGGCAAGACGTTGCAGCTCTGGTCGTCGAACCACTTGCCCATGAGCGGGTCGAGCCAGGCGTAGAACTGCGTCGGGTCGCGCTCAATGCGCCGCAAGTGCTCATTGTCCGTCAGTCCCTCGCGCTGCGCCTGCTCGATCTTCTCGGCTTCCTTCCGCACGAGGTAGAGCAAGATGCCGGCGACTTTCTTGATCCCAAAGTTCAGGAGCGACCGCGGGATCGGACACTTCGGGTCGATGTTCGCGACGATGCACACGCGCGCTTTCGTGCGCGTGATCGGCTCAATGAGCGCGCGGAAGCCGCGCATCTCCATGCGATCGGCGTTCCAGCCGCGAATGCGCGGGACGTGCACTGACCGCGGGAGCGTCGACTCGTCCTCGGTTTTTCCCAGGAGCAAGATCGCGCGGCTCTCGTAGCACGCGTTGATCCCAAACGCTTTGATGATCGCGTCGCGCTGCAAGAGCGGGAACGCGACGCTCATGTACGCCACGACGTCGACGTGGCCGCTCTCGAGGAGCAGCTCGGACCGATTGCAGAACGGGACCCAGACGTTGTACAGGTCCGTCTCGCGAATGACGGCGATCGTATTGAAGATGTCGACGCCTTCGACGAGTCCGTCGAGCTTGAGCCAGACCGTGCCGTCTTCGCCAGGCTTCCAGTGCGTCGTGACGCCGACGTACGTCTGGCCGAACTGCCAGTCCGTGTTGACTTCGCAGTTGAACTCGCGCAGCGCTTGGAGCCCTTGCTGGTTGCGCTCCTTGATGCGCGAGACGAACGCGCGCTCTTCGTGCATCGCTGTGAGCATCGCCTTGGCGGCAGCGGCTGTCGACTCGCTGCTGCTGCTCCCGTCTCGCATCAAGTGCGTCTCGAGCTTCTCAATGAGCATCGCGGCCGAGAAGATGCGCTCGTCGGCTTTGAGCAAGTGCACGTGCTCCCACGCCCACGCCAAGTTGGCATGCGTGATCGTGACGTTTGAGTAGTCGGGAAGACACGCGCCAGGGGACGCGTCACTCCACTTGATCTCGCCAGGGTCGCTCCGCTTTATCGGCAGCGGCACAGGCGCTGCGTTTGACAGCGCTGGCGTCTGTGCGACACGACTTGTGCGGCGGTGACTGCTGCTGCTGCTGTCGTCGCTCAAGTGAGGCGGTGGTTGTGTGCGCGGACGCTCCGACACTGTTGCGCTTGCGCTGCTGCTTGGCTCATCGAACGACGTGCTGCGCCACTTGAAGACGCCCGAGAGACGCTTCGAGAGCGCTGAGCGCGCCGCGTCTTGCGTCACGCGGTCGCCTTCGACTGCGAGCGCAGCTTTGAACGTCACGACGCGCGGCTCGCTGTTGCGCCGGAGCAAGTGCGCGATCTCCGCGAACGCCAAGTCCAAGACGTAGCAGTCGTCGATCTCGTAGACCAAGTAGCCCTCGGGGACGACAACGAGGTCGCTCTCAGTCCGTTTACTGCTGCTGCTGTTGCCACCGCTGCTGCTGCGTGTGGACGACGACAGCAGTGTCGTGCTGCTCGTCGTCCCGCTGCTGAACGTCGCGCGCGTGGACTTGCTCGTCATGGACGCGCGCACGCGCTTCTTCGAGTACGCTGGCGCACAAAAGTCCGTCTTGAGCACTGCGCTCACAGACGCGTCTTCGTTCAGCGGCCGCAGCGCGCGCACAAGATCGTGCTCATCGCGCGCGACGAAGCACTTGAGCACGTTCTTTGGCGCTTTGAAGCGGCGGTACGTCTTGGATACAGCGTGGTCGGCGTGCGTGAAGCCGAGCGTGAGTGGCCGCGTCGACGTCTTGATCGCATGGAGGATCTCGCTGAACGTCATGTGCGCAACGGAGCTGCCGTTCACAGACGTCACGAGCATGCCCGACTCGATGCAGACGCTCGCGCGCGCCGCCTCGCTGTCTTTCTCGCAGTACGCGACGAGCACGCGGTTCGAGAACAGGTCCGTCTCGAGGTGCAGCCCGATCTTCTGCTTGTAGAACGCGATCGCAAAGTCGTCGTCGTCAAGTCCCAACGCTCTCGATGGCAGCGACGACGATACAACGGAAGACAGCGAGAGCGTCGGCGCGTAGAGCGTCCCAGCTGACGCAGTTTTCTTGAGTGGCGACGACGGCAGCGACGTCGCTGCGTGTTTGTGACTCGCAGGCGTTGTCTTGGACTTGAGTAGTGCTCGCAAGCGCAAGCTACTGCGCGTTGTCGACGTCGTTGCGCGACTCGCAGTGTCTTCACTACTCGCAGCGCCGTCCGAGTGCGTCGAGCGCTTGCTCTCGCGTCGATGCGAGCGCAAGACTGTGCGATGCGCCGTTCCGAGGCGACTCTGCGCAGAGTCGACTGATGCCTCCGACATGCGACTGCTGCAGCTACTGGCGGTCGTAGTACCAGCAGTCGCGGACTCGTCGCTCTTGCGCCGCACGACTTGCGACGGAATCGTCTCAACGCTGCTGTCCGGGAGCGTCTTGATGTAGTTCGCGTAGCTGGCGCACGCCGCTCGAAGCGCGTGCATGAACGACGGGACGTGCGCGGCCAAGAGGAGGTTCACGGCGTAGTTTGGGATGCTGAAGTTCGTGTCGTCTTCGTACTCGACGTACAAGTCGCAGCTACTCGTGCCAGTGGAGCGAATGCAGAGGCGCAGCGCGTACGTCTCGACGCGCACGAGGCCGTTGCATTGCGGCGCGCTGCTGTGGTGCATCGCTTGGCACGCGACGACGAACGCGTGCTGCTTGCGAAAGAACTTGGCGCGCCGGTGGTACACGTAGTCGCGGTCCGCAAACGGCCACTGCATGCTCTGCGCGCAGTACATCACGTCGCCGTCGCTCCGGCGCTCAATGACTGCGAGCTGCTTGGTGTTTGCAGCATCCCACTCGCAGCGGTACCGCGCGTCAAAGAGGCTGTTGAAGACCGTGTCAGCGGCGTACGGGAGCCAGGCTTTGAGGTAGTAGACCGGGAGCGTCGACTGCTGCTGCGCTGGTCGGAAGATCTCGAGGTCTTTCTCCGCGTAGATCGGCTCGCCGAGGTTTGCCCAGCGCACGTGCTCGCCCATGTCGACAGCGTCTACTCGTCACATTGGCAAATGCACAGCATGTAAGTATATGTGAACATGAGATGATCTTGTGTCTCTGGACGTAGCAGCATGCATGTGTACCGTAGAGGTCTTGCTCATTAAGCTGCGGATCAGACAACCGGTGCTGGAGCGGCGGCTTGCTGCGTGCTTGCGTTGCGCATCGTTGCGTCGAGTCACTCGGTGCTGCTGCCTCTGCTGCTGATGCCGCTCCAGTTGCTGCTGCGACTGCTGTCGTCGTTATTGCTGCCGCAGGCGTGCGCAGCGCCGCGACGGGGCTGAGCGAGAACGAGCTCATGCGCAGGCGCTGGCGCCACTCTGCCTCCTCGACGTGCTTGAGCTTTGGTCGAGACTCGAGTTGAGCTTGAGAGGTCGAGACTCGAGTAGTACTGTGAAGCAGCGAACGGACAAGACGCCTTTCTCTTTTTTACATAAAAAAGTCATCTATTTATACGGTTTTTTACTCCCTATTTTTGGTGCGACTTTTTGAACAGTCGCAGCAAAAATAGGGAGTATTTGAACCGTCGCACTAATATTAGGAAAATCTAATTTTGGTAACCCTACTATTTCTAGTTACGCTTAAATTAGTCATATTGCATTGGGATGTTGTGTGGACTACATTTCTGATTTTGGGATGTTGTGTGACCACACAACATCCGCGCAGCATCCCAAGGGATGTTGTGTGGTCTACATTCTGTAACTGTGGATGTAGACGAAAAGTAGACGAATGTTACGCTCTACATTTAAAAACCACAACTCAAGTAAACCACCGCTGAAGTAAAACCACAACTTAAGGTAAACCACAAAGGATTGGCTTAACCACTAAACCACCGACTAAAAACCACTATTCAGTGTCGCGCTGCGTCGCTAGCCAATTTAGCAGATAAGCAGGCGCGTGAGCGCTTCTTTTCCTTGCGGCGGCGTTTCGTCGAAGTCACTAATGTCACTGTTGTGTCACTGTTTTGCGCCGACGTTATTGATAGACTATACCTCTCAAGCGGTCCAACTCAAACACCACTTGTCTTGCCAACTTGTCTTGCGACGGTCTTCACGTCGATCTACGCTAAGAAGCTTTCGTGAATTGTTGTCGTACATGTGCGAGGGCTTCGAGTGGTCTTGTAAGTCGTGACCTCGTGTACGTTTGTGCTGTCAATGTCAGTTGACACATAGCAACCCGCAGAGCATGCACCACGTCAGACACGAGCTTGGACGCACTAATGAAGGAGATGGCAACGAAGAACATGATTGCATGTAGCACGCACCTGGAGCTTTGCGCGGATCTCCTGCTCGACGAGGAACTCGAGGCCACGCAGCGCGAGCAGCAAGTACGTCGGCGTCATTGGTGTGATGTGTGATGTTGTAACGGGGCCAAAGTGGCCAGTTACATGGATTGGTGTGGCAGACACCAATCCGGGATTTCCTGTCAAACAGTCGTCGTCCAGTCGGACGCTCTCACACTCATTCTTTAATGAGTCGCGTGTACCTCACTGTACTTAGTGTGCTATCTTGCATTTAGTATAGGGATGCTTAGGCATGCATGTTGTAGGACGATAGCCACTCAATGAACTAGTTTGGAACCTGCTCTGTTGTTCGCACAACGTCCAGGCTACGGGAACACGTTCCCTGCTACACAAGTTGTCGCACATGTGTGTGCACGCTTCCTCAAGCGCAAGGTGCCGTGTGACCCCGTCACAGATGTCATTGTTCACAGTGCTTCATGCGAAGAGGACTGATGCGGAGACACGAAGTTTTCGCGCCGAAGACACATTGACGCATGAAGTTTGAGAATGTGGACTGTTGAAAAAATAACAGTGATAGACTTGCGTTCAGTATCAAACCCACCAGGAACGATTCACGATAGTGATAAAAGCACGAAATAACAGAGATAGACTTGTGTTCACTATACTATCTAAAACCTCTAAATGATTAAATGACTGCCTCGCCATCGATCCTGCGCTCATTATTTCCGATCCAAATGGAACGAAAGGACCAGCCTTGTGGAAGGCATTGATGATGGTGTCTCGCTCTTGATACCCGCGCTTGCATTCATCGACCTCACGAACGTGTCTCGTCGTCTGATGGAAGAACTTAATCAGAACAAAGTATAATTGAGGAAAACATTCGATTGCATCGCACACTTGTCGTCGATCACCGCACGCTCTGCCGGCGATTCGCGCTAGTTGGCCGCAAGGAGGACAAGGCGTTCGTGTGGTGCTACAGCGCGGAGGTAGTATAATGTTCAGATGTATTCAGCACTATACCAAGAACACCAAAATTATACCAAACACTAGGTATTAAAGGTACAGATTCTTGTCAAAGCGAAGAGCATAGATGCATCGCCTTGGTATCGGCTCGATCAAGACTGTCAGCACACTATGCTTGACAACAGGTCACGCATATCGTACTGCTCTCCGCGGTTAGATGCGAGTGAGCAAGGACATTGCAAGCGCGCCATTCCCATGTATATACATACGTCGCAGGAGCAAGTGCAGCATGCTCGCACTCACTCTCGCCAAACCACCCGCGCCTTGCTATAAGATATCCTTCTTTTGGTCGCCGCCGCTGGCCGCTCTTGGTGAGGTCGTGTCTACCGACAGCTCAGAAAAACAGGCGATTGCCCACAGGTTCTCAATGGGATTGAGATCTGGCGAGCGTGATAGCCATGTCAATACATGCGCGTATTCTTCAATGAAGAACTTCTCTGTACACACCGCTGTGTAAAATGCTCTGTTAAATTGCTTAAAGATGTAGCCAAGATCATATAAAACGTTCAATCGCAAACTTGTTCGACGAATGAAACATTTTCCACAAATCCGGAAACGAAACGAATACCATCACCCTCAAGTAGTTTTAGACGAGCACGATAGTAATCTATGTATGCGAATGTGTGAAAGAGAGAGTGAGCTGATGCACAGCGGATACTACGCTCACAAATCAGTCACATTCAAGGCAGCCGAAATACTTAGCGTACAAAATTACTAACAGATCCCCAAACGCCTTAATACATTGGCGGATCATGTCACCGTCCTTCTGTTGTGTTGTCGCGTTAGCTTTGTCCCTCTTCATCACCCATGCAAGCCGCAGCTTGTATTGAATGGCTACATACCCCAATATAAACGTCGGTTGTGCAATGCGTTTTTTTGGGCAAAAGCGGTATCTAGCGGTAACTCAATGTTTGTGTGGCGACGCACGGTCGCAAACGGCCGCTCGCTCGCTGTGTGCATGATGGCGAAAGCGCACGAATGACTCGCTGCGCTCGCCGCTCAACTGCCAGATCGAGAGCGCACGAGTTCTCGAGCATCAACTCAGTGTGGCAAGGCTGTGACATGCCACAAGCCCCGTCTCTCGTGCACCAAGATCCGGCTGCGTCTCTTGTACGCGCGCATCTCTTCGAGCTTCACGCCCACGCCTAGCTCCAG
The DNA here is from genome assembly GCA_003730235.1 of Pythium guiyangense. Lineage (NCBI taxonomy): Eukaryota > Oomycota > Peronosporomycetes > Pythiales > Pythiaceae > Pythium > Pythium guiyangense. The sequence continues at coordinate 982,365 of QXDM01000011.1, forward strand.
CGGTCGCGCGCTTATCCAAGACCACTCACGCACAGAACGAGGGCCTCTGGGCCTGCATGAGAGCCAGACACCAGTGCACACTGCAACAACAGTGCACGACACCCAGGGACCTTGAACAAGTGCACACTAGACGTCGATCGACGGAGCGTCAAGATCGCAAGCACGCACAAGTCAGACCGGTTCGGCCCAGACAGTGGGACAGTGAACCCATGGCGATCCGGACGGAGCACAAAGAAACGACGTCTACGTGCTGGTTGGCAGCTACGCGACCACGACACGTGATGGTCGAAGGCTCAGGGACAAATACAAGTCACAAGACATCGTCCGAGCGTGCAGCATCTACACTACGCGCAGAGACTAGCTCCGACGGCCGACGTGGCGCGACCCGAGTGTCGCCGCCTCTGACTCGCGTCCCTGCGCATCCAGCACTTGTCGTGCGGTGCTACGAGCGTCGTCAACGCTCCAGATCCTCGAGTCTCTTGCGTTCTCACGCGTACGGCGTCGATCAAGCGGCGCCAGCGCTCATCAGCCAGCCGAGACCAGCTCCGACGACACAAGCACTGCGTCGGACGCAAACAGCAGCGCACTCGCGGCTGCGAGTCAGCCCAAGCGTGTGCGCAAGTCGCCAGACGAGTGGCTCGCGATCCTGCGCTTTGTCGTCCTCGGCGGATCGCACCGCGCCGCGGCCGTGAAGTTTGGCGGTCCACGCGCAGCGGTGGCCAAGGTCGTCAAAGAGCGCGAGCAGATCTGGCGCAGCGCGTCCGAGACTACGAGGACGTCACCGACAGTCGAGAATACAGCCGCTGCAGCGAGTTTGCGCTGCGCTCATCGAGGTCGCCCGGCAATAGCACACGGTGCATGGCGCACCTCCAGACCGTGTACGTCCGCTCGCAAATGCATTGCACGAGCTGAATTCCTGTCTGACCGTCGATTGGTATGTGTATGCGCACACAGTAGCGCGCAGGCGAGCTCTCGTCCTCACGGCAGCCACGGCCACAGGCGGCACGAGCGATGCAGCAACAGTGAAGCTGCAGTCGAGTCGATAAGACCCTATGTGCGCGAGGCGCTGAAGCACACCTCGTCAACATACTCCACCCTCACTGTGCATGATCACGCCACTGAGCGCTGACGCAACGACGGCACTTCGGGTGCCGGGCTTCGATCGCGTGCCTGAAGATGAGTAGAGCGCACGAGAAGGAGGCGAGAATGCAAGCGACGCTTGCGCAGCCGCGACAATGGTCACTCGAGTGTGACCGGTACCTTCTGCGCGGAGCTCCTTCACTTTGTCGTGCACTGCGCGCGATGACCACTGGACCCAGTGATTGCCAGGGTGCGTGACGCGCGGCGTCGCCGGGTCCTCGAAATGCAGCTCTGGCACAACCGACTCGTCGCGACGCGTGCCGTGGAACGGAAGGTCGAACGTGACGCAGCGCACGGGAGCCGCCGCGCGCTGGCGCAGCAGTGGCGACGCCTGCACGCGCCGCAGGATCGGGTCCCAGACCTCTTTGCAGAAGCCCGTGGCGTGTGCGAACAGCAGCGTCGTGCCACTCATGATTGACAGCTTGGTGTTTTTGTTCTGGTCAATTGTGAATTGCGAATTTAGCCTTGAGTGCAAGTGCAACTAAACACTCACGTCGGCTCTGGAATTTGCGTGACACGCAATGAGAGAGATGTCGATGGTCTCCGGTACTGTTGATTGTGCTGCTGCAGCGTTAGATGATGACGGAAAAGCTGGCACATGCGTTGAGAATACACGCACAGGTAAGTGATCATGATGCTTGGACGAGCTCTGGGGCTCTTGTGTCGTCCATGAGGTTGAGGTCGAGGTCGTCGAGCATGAAGCTCGAGATGTGCTTGGAAGTACCGGTGATTGACAGTATCGAGTCGGTTTTGTCACTTTGAATTTGTAAGGGGTCATCATCTCTGGACGTGATGATGGCGTGCAGTATTTCTGACTTCTTTGACAGTACTTCTTCACTTCGTGTTTGTATTCTCACGGTACTGTGACACTCAGCCAATATACGCAATTGAAGCCACGTTGGATCTGCACCGCGAGTCCGGTGTTTTGTGGTCACAAGGATTCAGCAGATCCACAAAACCCACACGCTGCGCAAAGCACGAGCAGCACGAGCAGAGCACGAGCAGAGCACGAGTGCGACGAGCATTAAACACACACTAGACACACCCTCGACGCACCCTCGACGCGCGTGACGATGGCAACAGCAGTAGCAGCAGCAGCGCCGACGTTCCTCTTTGCGCACGGCGGCGGCTTCTGCAAGCAAATCTGGGACCCGATCATCCGGCACCTCAAGCGCCAGAGCCCCGGACTCGCGCACGCCGACTACGTCACGTACGACTTTCCGCTGCACGGCACGAAGCGCGACGACTCGGTGCGGCCGCGCGTGTTCTACCAGACGCCCGAGTCGCCGCGCGTGGTGCACCCTGGCAACGCGTGGGTCGCGATCGGGACGCAAGAGACGACGACGCAGGCGCTGCGGCTGAAAGCAGAGCTCAAGGGCAAGCCGCTCATTGGCGTGGGTCACTCGATGGGCGCCGTCTCGCTCTGGCTCACGGAAGTGAACCACCCCGGCACGTTCGACGGCCTCGTGCTCTTCGAACCAGTGTTCGGCCGCGTCGCGCACGACAGCAGCGCAGCGGTCGACTTCCTCGTCTCGATCACACTCAAGCGCGAGTCCGAGTGGGCGACGCGCGAGGACGCGCTCAAGCACTTTGAAGGACTGCGCAACTTTGCGGCGTGGGACCGCGAGTCGCTCGCTGCGTACCTCGAAGGCGCGCTCGTGACGGACGAGCAAGACGGCGGCAAGACAACGCTGGCGTGCCACCCGCACATCGAAGCGTCGCTGTACTGTGGCATGCCGCTATACATGGCGAACGACGAGCTCACGCGGCCGCAGTGTCACATCGCGCTCCAGAGCGGCGCGCGCTCGAAGCTCTTCTCGACGCCGTACTTTGACCCGATGGTCGCTGCGATGCCCGAGCGGTACTCGATCGGCGAGCCTGTTCCGAACGCATCGCACGCAATGGTGATGGAAGAGCCGCGCATCGTCGCAGAGCGCGTGTTTGAAGCGCTGCGCAAGTTCCCAGCTGCTGCGTCTGTGGTTGAATCGCCACGATCGTCGTCAACACGAGGCATCGACCGAGCGAGTCTGTGAGGAGGTCATCTACTACTGCTCACTGCTTAATGCTCACTACTGTGTACCTCTGCTCACGAGCAACCATGATGCTGTCCAGCACGCAAACATGTTGTCGTCGTTGTCGTTGTTGTTGTTGCTGTTGGGGGCGAAGGCGAGACAACACACGCCGCCACACAGACTCTTTCCAGGACGCGACGCCATTTATGTTATCGTTTTATCCTGAAACCCGTTATTGTTCGCGTTTGATAGTGCACAAGGCAAGTGAGGGCCTGCAAATTTTATGCGTCCCGAGCGGGTTTTTCTGGCTATCATGGATGGATTAGTATATATTGAAATGTCCATGCTCGACTTTTGTAGCAAAAAGACAAAATCCGGGAAGCGAAATTGTCGAAGTATGATGCAGTATATTTCGCTGTTAATTGCAGCATTTGTACCATTGCGCATTATATCATTTAGTGTTGCAACCTTTCCATTGAGCAGGAGGTAGATTCACCAATGCAGTTGCTAATCTCTCCTTAATCACAACAGCTGCTCTGACTGGTACCTAGAGCTTGATGTGTGCAAGTTGTGAGCTGTGCACCGTGTGCTGTCGAGACTTAGGCACTATGCAGGCACGCGCCGAGATTCAGGAAGAGCAGCGAAGTGAGAAGCAAGACGAGGAGCAGACACACCACAAGTGCAATAGGAGCCATATTTAGGCGACACCGCCCTTCAGCGCAACGGCGTGGCTAGCCACTGTAGCACAGAAGTACCGCATCGCTGGTGAGCGTGATGTAGCTGCTCACGATGGATGATACGTATTCGCCGACATCGAGAAGCGGCTACCACGAGGCTTCTTCATCCCTCAACCCAACCCAGATCACGTGAAGCTCTTAGCACTGCTGAGCATGGTTGTATCAGCGATGTCTGTAACTTTAAGAAAGAGGTTTGTTGCGAGACGAACTCGAGTCTGCACGATCAATGGCCGCAAAATTCGCAGTAAAACCAGAGTCACGGGGCATGAGCTGCATGGACAGCCCCTTCACGAAGTAATAAGCAATTGAGGAGTACTCACGCGCTTCGGCGACGACAAAGTGGCCTATCCACTACCCCTCGACAGGTATACACATACCTGAGTACCACTGCGAAATATATTTGGTGGCCGTTGATCGTGCAGACTCGAGTTCGTCTCGCAACAAACCTCTTTCTTAAAGTTACAGACATCGCTGATACAACCATGCTCAGCAGTGCTAAGAGCTTCACGTGATCTGGGTTGGGTTGAGGGATGAAGAAGCCTCGTGGTAGCCGCTTCTCGATGTCGGCGAATACGTATCATCCATCGTGAGCAGCTACATCACGCTCACCAGCGATGCGGTACTTCTGTGCTACAGTGGCTAGCCACGCCGTTGCGCTGAAGGGCGGTGTCGCCTAAATATGGCTCCTATTGCACTTGTGGTGTGTCTGCTCCTCGTCTTGCTTCTCACTTCGCTGCTCTTCCTGAATCTCGGCGCGTGCCTGCATAGTGCCTAAGTCTCGACAGCACACGGTGCACAGCTCACAACTTGCACACATCAAGCTCTAGGTACCAGTCAGAGCAGCTGTTGTGATTAAGGAGAGATTAGCAACTGCATTGGTGAATCTACCTCCTGCTCAATGGAAAGGTTGCAACACTAAATGATATAATGCGCAATGGTACAAATGCTGCAATTAACAGCGAAATATACTGCATCATACTTCGACAATTTCGCTTCCCGGATTTTGTCTTTTTGCTACAAAAGTCGAGCATGGACATTTCAATATATACTAATCCATCCATGATAGCCAGAAAAACCCGCTCGGGACGCATAAAATTTGCAGGCCCTCACTTGCCTTGTGCACTATCAAACGCGAACAATAACGGGTTTCAGGATAAAACGATAACATAAATGGCGTCGCGTCCTGGAAAGAGTCTGTGTGGCGGCGTGTGTTGTCTCGCCTTCGCCCCCAACAGCAACAACAACAACGACAACGACGACAACATGTTTGCGTGCTGGACAGCATCATGGTTGCTCGTGAGCAGAGGTACACAGTAGTGAGCATTAAGCAGTGAGCAGTAGTAGATGACCTCCTCACAGACTCGCTCGGTCGATGCCTCGTGTTGACGACGATCGTGGCGATTCAACCACAGACGCAGCAGCTGGGAACTTGCGCAGCGCTTCAAACACGCGCTCTGCGACGATGCGCGGCTCTTCCATCACCATTGCGTGCGATGCGTTCGGAACAGGCTCGCCGATCGAGTACCGCTCGGGCATCGCAGCGACCATCGGGTCAAAGTACGGCGTCGAGAAGAGCTTCGAGCGCGCGCCGCTCTGGAGCGCGATGTGACACTGCGGCCGCGTGAGCTCGTCGTTCGCCATGTATAGCGGCATGCCACAGTACAGCGACGCTTCGATGTGCGGGTGGCACGCCAGCGTTGTCTTGCCGCCGTCTTGCTCGTCCGTCACGAGCGCGCCTTCGAGGTACGCAGCGAGCGACTCGCGGTCCCACGCCGCAAAGTTGCGCAGTCCTTCAAAGTGCTTGAGCGCGTCCTCGCGCGTCGCCCACTCGGACTCGCGCTTGAGTGTGATCGAGACGAGGAAGTCGACCGCTGCGCTGCTGTCGTGCGCGACGCGGCCGAACACTGGTTCGAAGAGCACGAGGCCGTCGAACGTGCCGGGGTGGTTCACTTCCGTGAGCCAGAGCGAGACGGCGCCCATCGAGTGACCCACGCCAATGAGCGGCTTGCCCTTGAGCTCTGCTTTCAGCCGCAGCGCCTGCGTCGTCGTCTCTTGCGTCCCGATCGCGACCCACGCGTTGCCAGGGTGCACCACGCGCGGCGACTCGGGCGTCTGGTAGAACACGCGCGGCCGCACCGAGTCGTCGCGCTTCGTGCCGTGCAGCGGAAAGTCGTACGTGACGTAGTCGGCGTGCGCGAGTCCGGGGCTCTGGCGCTTGAGGTGCCGGATGATCGGGTCCCAGATTTGCTTGCAGAAGCCGCCGCCGTGCGCAAAGAGGAACGTCGGCGCTGCTGCTGCTACTGCTGTTGCCATCGTCACGCGCGTCGAGGGTGCGTCGAGGGTGTGTCTAGTGTGTGTTTAATGCTCGTCGCACTCGTGCTCTGCTCGTGCTCTGCTCGTGCTGCTCGTGCTTTGCGCAGCGTGTGGGTTTTGTGGATCTGCTGAATCCTTGTGACCACAAAACACCGGACTCGCGGTGCAGATCCAACGTGGCTTCAATTGCGTATATTGGCTGAGTGTCACAGTACCGTGAGAATACAAACACGAAGTGAAGAAGTACTGTCAAAGAAGTCAGAAATACTGCACGCCATCATCACGTCCAGAGATGATGACCCCTTACAAATTCAAAGTGACAAAACCGACTCGATACTGTCAATCACCGGTACTTCCAAGCACATCTCGAGCTTCATGCTCGACGACCTCGACCTCAACCTCATGGACGACACAAGAGCCCCAGAGCTCGTCCAAGCATCATGATCACTTACCTGTGCGTGTATTCTCAACGCATGTGCCAGCTTTTCCGTCATCATCTAACGCTGCAGCAGCACAATCAACAGTACCGGAGACCATCGACATCTCTCTCATTGCGTGTCACGCAAATTCCAGAGCCGACGTGAGTGTTTAGTTGCACTTGCACTCAAGGCTAAATTCGCAATTCACAATTGACCAGAACAAAAACACCAAGCTGTCAATCATGAGTGGCACGACGCTGCTGTTCGCACACGCCACGGGCTTCTGCAAAGAGGTCTGGGACCCGATCCTGCGGCGCGTGCAGGCGTCGCCACTGCTGCGCCAGCGCGCGGCGGCTCCCGTGCGCTGCGTCACGTTCGACCTTCCGTTCCACGGCACGCGTCGCGACGAGTCGGTTGTGCCAGAGCTGCATTTCGAGGACCCGGCGACGCCGCGCGTCACGCACCCTGGCAATCACTGGGTCCAGTGGTCATCGCGCGCAGTGCACGACAAAGTGAAGGAGCTCCGCGCAGCAGAGACTGGCGCAGCGCGCAAAATACCGCTGATCGGCATCGGTCACTCGATGGGAGCAGTCGCGCTCTGGAACACGGAAGTGAACCACCCCGGCACGTTCGACGGCCTCGTGCTCTTTGAGCCAGTCTATCGCATGCACGCGCCAGAGAACAAGCCGCTCCTGGACTTCCTCGTCACGGTCACGCTCCAGCGCGAGACGCAATGGTGCGTGTGCACGAGTGCTTGTGTTTGCTGTCTGGCGTTCAACGAGCGATCGAGGTCGCTGTGGTTGCTGCGTACTCGACAGATGCAGAGTCAACAGTGATCATACCGTCATGGCTGACTGACTGGTTTGTGGTCCCTGTGATTGACTGTGCTAGGCCGACGCGTGAAGCCGCAGTCGCGTACTTTGATACGCTGCGGAACTTTGCGCCGTGGAGTCGCGAGTCGCTCAAGAGCTACGTCGACGGCGCAGTGGTGCACGACGCAGCTACAGACAAGTATGTGCTCGCGTGCCACCCGCATATCGAAGCGTCGATTTACTCTGGCGAGACGCTCGATCTGAGCGAGAGCGAGCTCACCAAGCCGCAGTGTCGCGCGTTCTTCCAGAGCGGCGAGCGCACGAAGCTCTTCAATCACGCGTACTTTGTCGAGCTCGCGAGCAAGCTCCCGCACATCTACTCGACTGCGAGTCCGATGCCGGAGAGCGGGCACTTGATGGTGCTCGAAGACCCCGAGGAGTCGGCGAAGCGGATCCTCGAGAGTCTGGCGCACCCGCCATTCCGCGACGACGCACATGACCAAACAGGTCGCAGTGGCGCTCTGGACGCTGGACAGTCGCGTCTGTAGACTCGAGCTCGTGCGCGTTGGCACTGTCAACATAGAACTGCGCTTTGCTCAGTCGTGTTGCTGCTGCGTTGCATCGGATCGTCGTGCAATGTGTGCTCTCGGTTCGTTGGTCGTGTGCGACGTGAAGCGTGTAACCAAGCGCTTGTGTGCGAGTGCGAGTGCGAGCGCATGACTCGCCTCTCACTGGAATGAGAACGCTGCAAACCGAGCATGCAGCGCATTCGCCAAACAGGCACGTTGAGCTCCCAAAGCTAGAGTCAGCGTCGCTTGTCGTCGTGGAAGCAGCACGACACACACAACAATCATGCGCACATGCGTGTACTGCTCGTGGAGTGACTGGATCGAGCGAACCTGGGGGCGACTGCGACGCTCCACGTCATGCATGCATGCGAGGATCACAGAGATCGCCACGCTTTCGCCCAGATGTCGAAGGACTGACGGGTGCCTTGGAATCGGAGCGATCGCTCTGTGTGTGGGCTCACAATCGCCTGTTCCGTGTCTGAGATGCGTTGTCGATGCTGGTATCACTTGATCGCCTCGCACCAGCCACGTTGCAATCAGACAGCGCACGATCTCGACACTCAAGCTCCACGTCGCGATCGGGCAGTTCGAGGCGAATCCGCCAGCGTCAGCGTCGATGAGCGAGCGGAGACTGACGACTTGTGTGAAGTGGTCGATGAAGCCATCTCTCGCGAGGCCATCGATATCGGAGACTGTCGGAGCTCGGGTCGTCTGGGGTTCAGTCCGCGCTTCCAATCGCACGACGCAGTGTGCGTGGAAGCCTTGCGGATGCACTAGCAGCAGCAGCACGTGAGCTCTTCCAAGCAGACATCGCTCGCAGCACACTCGCGCTTGCTTCAAGCAACAAGCGCTGCTCGGTCGGCGCGTGCACACACATAATTGAGCTCAAGAAGCCTTCTTGACAGTCATGTTCTGCAGCACACGAGTGTGACGGAGCACAGCTGCAGCGCATGGCATGACGCCACCGCCACGCACAGTCGCTCGCTCGACGTCTTCAACGCGTGCTTTGTAGATCTCTGGGGCTGTTCCGCACAAACGCACACACACATCGTGGTACAAGGAAGGATGCAGCGCAGCAGCTTCGTCATCTGGGGACACCATGACCGAGCGACCGATCTTTCGGCGAGCAACACGAGATAGAAGGACACACTCGCCTTGGTCTCACTTGGCGACTCTGCTCCTGACGCCGCCAGGCAGCATCGTCGTGGCATTTCATCCCACTCGGAGCAGTCGGACAGCCAGTCAGCCAGGCAACTAGGCTCTGCATGCAGACATGACTGACTGGTCCACTCTGCTGCGAACGCGCTACGTCCTGATTGACCGACCGGTCGATTGATCTATTGAACTTCCGCCTTGCGCGCTCTGCTAGTCGACCGAGCGCTGCGCTCGAGCTCCTCGTCACTCCGTCTCGGTCTCACTTCCGCATTTGCTCTCGAGCTCTCACGTCTCGCTCCACTCCCAGCGTCCTCGTCGGCCATCCCTTCCTCTCTCCACTCCACTACGCTACGACGCGCAGCCATGAGCGCCACGACCAAGCACGCAACGCTCCTATTTGCACACGGCGCTGGCTTCTGCAAGCAAGTCTGGGACCCCGTGATCCGCCGCGTGCAGCGGTCGTCGCTGATCCAAGCCGTTCCGACCGACATTGTGAACTTTGACCTGCGGTACCACGGCACCGAGCGCGACGAGTCCGTGGCACCGAAGGTCGTGATGCTCGACGCAAAGACGCCGCGCGTCGTGCACCCTGGGAACCACGCAAAGCTCACGACTGCGGAAGACGTGCAGCGCCAAGTCGACATGATCCGCGCACGTGAGCAGCGCCACGGCTTGCCGCGGTCGTCGATCATCGGCGTCGGACACTCCATGGGCGCCTGTGGCATGTGGACTGCCGAGATGGTGCGTCCCGGGACATTCGACGGTCTGATCCTGTTCGAGCCGATCTACGGCTTCCACCGACCCGAGAACAAGAAGCTCGCCGACTTCTTCGTGTCCGTGACGCTCCAGCGCGAGACGCGATGGTACGGTACTCTTGCTACTCTGTGCTCGTACACTCTGTCTCAATCACGCCGCTCACAACTGATGTTGCTACTGTGTCTGCTTCTCTCGTCTCTAGGAACTCGCGCGCCGAGGCGATCGCACACTTCTGCGGCCTCAAGAACTTTGCCAACTGGCACCGCGAGGCGCTCGACGGCTTCCTCGCTGGTGCACTCGTCGACGACGGTGCAGGCGTGACGCTCGCGTGCCACCCGCGCATTGAAGCGTCGTTCTACTCGGGCGAAGCGCTGTGGCTCTCAGACCGCGAGCTCGCACTGCCGCAGTGCCCTGTGAGCTTCCAGCACGCCGAGCGCTCAGCGCTCTTCGACTCCACGACGTTTGCGGCGTTTGTGAACAAGTTCCCGCACATCTACAAGATGGGCGACGCGCTGTCAGGTCGGTCACACTTGATGGTCATGGAGGACCCGGACGCAGTCGCGACGCGCGTCGTGCGCGAGTTGGAGCAGCTCCCAGTGTTTGCTGAGCACGCGACCGAGGCGGATGGTCTGTCGCACGAACCACTGAAGCTCGAGCTGTGTGCGTGAACTGCCTGCGCTGCCGTCGTTTGTAAAAGCCCAAGTACACTATCCTTGCATCGATCTATCTTGCGTTGTCGTGTGTCGAGGCCGCAGCGCGTGCACGTTGAGCGTGATGTCCTGGAGCTGACTGCGAGGATGCTGATCCTCATCAAGGTCGAAGTGAGCTTGTCAAGTATCCTGGTTGATTCACACACATCTATACAAATCACAACTATAGCACTAGAATACGCTACTTGTTGCACGAAACGAAACAACTATACGACCGATACAGTCCACGCCGCTCATTCATTTCCGAGCTGACAAGCAACTAGCACACCAAGAGCTCGCTCGTTGCGACACCATGGCGGCGCAAGTGCTCCTGCGCAGCAAGCGCGGGTCGCTCTGGGAGATGTGCATCGGCCTCGAAGTGCACGCACAGGTGCTCTCCAAGTCCAAGCTCATGAGCGGCTCGGCGTCCGCGACGCTCGCGTCTGCGCTGCCGAATCGCCAAGTGAGCTTCTTTGACGCCGCGCTGCCTGGGACGCTCCCAGTCGTGAACCGCGAGTGCGTGCACCAGGCGATTCGCACGAGCCTCGCAGTCGGCGCGCAGGTGCACCCGCGCTCGGTCTTTGAGCGCAAGCACTACTTCTACTGCGACCTGCCGCTCGGGTACCAGCTCACGCAGCAGCGCGCGCCGATCGCAACGAACGGCGTGCTGCACTTTGACGTCGCAGCGAGCGCGCTCGCAGCAGCAAGTGACGCGACCACGAGCACGACGAGCGCAACGTTCGACGCGTCCAAGTACAAGTCGCGCAAAGAGAAGAACGAGGCGCTGCGGCAGTGGAAGGAGCAGCAGGCGCAGCAGCAAGCGGCGCAAGCGAGCGACGACGTCGTCACGCGCTCTGTGCGCATTGCGCGGATCCAGATCGAGCAAGACTCGGGTACGTCCTTTGCTCTCTGTCTGTCTGCATGAGGCTGAGCTAGTGGCTCTTACGCACGCGCACGCACAGGCAAGAGCATCCACGACCTCGAGGACGACAGCACGGTCGTGGACCTGAACCGCGCAGGCACGGCACTCATGGAGATCGTGATGGAACCCGACTTGCGGTCGCCGGTCGAAGCCGGGCAGGTCATGAAGCACCTCCAGCACTTACTGCGCCACCTCGGCGTGTGCGACGGCAACATGGAGGAAGGCTCGATGCGCTGCGACTTGAACGTGAGCGTGCGGCGCCAGGACGACGCGGTGTTCGGCGAGCGCGTCGAAGTGAAGAACATGAACAGCATCCGCAACATGATGCGCGCCGCTGAGTTCGAGGCGCGTCGGCAGATCGAGCTCCTCGAAGGCGACGACAGTGGCGCGAGCGTGCACCGCGAGACGCGGTCGTTCGACGCTGCCACGGGCGAGACGGTGCGTCTGGTCCTCTTGCGACTGCATCTAGAACGCCACTGACTGACAGCGCTGTGCTCTCACACTGCGCTCGTAGAAACGCATGCGATCGAAAGAAGGCGCGAAGGACTACCGGTTCTTCCCAGAGCCCGACTTGCCGCCGCTCGTGGTGCCCGAGACCGTGATCTCGCAGATCGCGTCGACACTCCCAGAGCTCCCGACGGCGCTGAAAGAGCGACTCATGGCCACATACGCGCTCTCGGCGTACGAGAGCTCTGTGCTCGTGAACGAACCTGGCGCTGCGGCGTTCTTTGAAGAAGTCGCAGCAGCACCGTCGCGTCCTGCCAAGCTCGTGGCGAACTGGGTCTTGAACGACCTCTTTGGGCACTTGAAAGCCTCGAATGGCGAGATCAGCGCGAGTCCCGTGAGCGCGCGCGAGCTCGGGGAGCTCATTGACTTGATCGTGAACAACACGATCTCGGGCAAGATCGCCAAGGACGTGCTCGAGATCCTGTTCTACGAGAACCTCGCGCGCGCGGGCGACGCGAGTGCCGCGCGTCCGGCGCGATCGCCGCTCGAGATCGTCGAAGCGAACAACTGGAAGCAGATCCAGGACGTCGATGAAGTGCGCGCACTCTGTCGCGCTGTGCTTGACGATCCGGTACGTTTCGGTTTGTCTGTCTGTGACGATGCTGCTGTCGTGTGAAAGCGTGAGTCCTCACAGTGGATCTCTCTCTCTGTGCGTGCGACGGGCGAGACAGAAAGCGAAGAAGAACTTGGACGCGTACGTGAACGGCAAGCGCCAGCTCTTTGGCTTCTTCATCGGGCAGGTCATGAAGACGAGCGGCGGACGCGTGAACCCCGAGCTCGCGAACTCGGTCATGCAAGCGCTCTTGACCGAGTACAGCGAGCAGCAGCAGCAGTAGGTTCTGTTCATAGACGCTGTCTCCTACTCTCACTCGCTCTCACTCTCGAGACATCTCAACGAGCCAGACGCAGAGACATCCCGCATATATCCTGGCTGGTTGCGTGCCTCGCAGTGCTACGTCTGCCCAACGCTAGCGAGTCGCCACGCATGCCTAGCTCAGGATAGTGATGTTGATGTGCACGACGTCTTGCCACGTGAGCGTCTCGGGGTACACCAAGCGCGCTTTCTGCTGCACCGAGTTGCCCTGGAGCTCGTACACGTAGACGTTCGTGAACCGCGTCTGCGCGAGCTTCATGAGCACGATCCAGAACAAGTCGCGCGCCTGGATGAGGAACTTGCCGTTCGCGATCACAAAGCCGTTGCTGTAGATGCCGTCGGCCGACGCGAACTTGGTCCCGCGCACGAACACGCACGTGATGTAGTGCGACATCAGCCCGAAGCGGTTCTCGAGCTGCGCGCCGGTCGCGACTTCAAAGAGCGTGAACTGCCGCTTCTGCGCCAGCAGCGCCTCCTCGTTCTCCGACTTGTGCGTGTTCGACGTGTTCTTGGACCGCAGGACGAGGAGCTTGTCCGGGTTGTAGTACCGATACACTTTACTCGCAGCGATGTAGAGCACGATGAGACCGAACGTGAGTGGGATCGCCACGAGCACCGTGAAGATCATCTTCGCCGAGCTCTTGGTCTCGGACGTCGTGCGGAACTGCATGGGCGTGATGTTGCTCTGTCCGTCCATCGCAGCTTGCGTCGACGCAGTGTAGATCGCATGGGCGTGCGCAACAGCGGTGGCATGGAGCGACGGGAACCACGCGAGGATCGCGTGGCGATAGCTGTATCCGAGCTCAAAGCACACGACAGCGACGAACGGATCGACGCGCTCGCGAAAGAGCATGCCGAGCACGCCAGCAGAGCTCAAGTAGAGCGACAGGAGGTCGGCGTGCGTGATCGACTCGTAGATCGTGAGCGTCGGCGTGTCGGACACAAAGCTCGCGTCGTACGTGCAGAACTCGGTGAGGGACCAGAACTTGTTCACGAGGAGACTCAGGAGCACGACGACGCCGCGAAAGAGCAGCGTCGACGACACGGCGACGAACGAGTCGCCCATCCAGAGCGTGCCTTTCATGACGTTGTGGATCGACACAACGAGCAAGATCGCGAGGTTCACGAGCACGTCAAAGCCGAGGTAGAACTCGACGATGTGGACCCACGCCCACGAGTCGCGAAGGACCGTCATGCGCGTGAACTGCATCTGCACGAGCGTGTTGATCAAGCTCGTGCGACTGAGAACCCAGATCTCGTTATTCACGTTCGACTGCTCCGACTCGGACTTGATGTAGCTCCCGGCTTTGGACGACACGAGCAAGCGCTTCGAGAGCTCGCGGTCTGGGTACTTGGGGATCGTCCGAAGCGACCACGCGCCTTCGTTCGTCAGGCCAAGGAACCGGTAGACTCGAAAGTCGATCTTCTCGAACGGGAACCCGATCGTCACGACCGTGTAGTGCTTCACTTCGCTCGCCCACAAGTCGTTCACGAACGTGATCGTCGCGACACCCGCGGGTCCTGCTTCCGCTTGATCTGGCAGTGCGTACTCCATCGCTGCCATGCGAAGAGGGATCATGTACACGTCGTTGACGTCCCGGAGGCTCCGAATGAGGTAGAACGCGCGGAGGAACGTCGTGTCGTCCTCGGCGATCTGCGTGACTGTGCAGTCGACAACTGGCGCAATGAGCTCGGTTTCGGTCGTGCGAAAGAGCGTGAGGTTGTACGCGAGACTCGTCGCGAGCGCGCCGTAGAGCTGCCGCAAGTGCGCGTTCTCGTACAGTCGCTGAACGCCAGGCTTCATGCCCGTGCACGGCGTGAACGAGTACCCGGTCGAGCTGTTCGCATCGAGGAAGAGCGTCGTGTTGAGCGGCGCGGTGCTATCACCAAGGGCTGTGACCACGAGCGGACTCGCGCGGATCGTCGTGTTCCCAATGAACTTGCGCATCACGCGCGAGTCCTCGATCTTGCTCAGGATCGCCGTGTTGTCGTGCCCTTGCAAGAGCTTGACCGTGTCTGGGATCGCCTCGAAGCACGAGACGACGTAGAAGAGCGCTGCGGCAAAGATCGCGAGGCGATGCACAAAGTGCACGACGTCTTCGCGCGAGATCGCGCTGTCTTTGCGCACGTGCGAGACGCGTGAGTGGTTCGGACTCGCGCCCGTTTTGGGCTTCCTGTGGTTGTCGTCGTCGTTTGCCATGGCGCGGAGCTGGGACATGGAGACACCAGCTTGGATCGGCCCCGGCGGCGTTGGTGCCACAGCGGCCGGCGCTGGCGCCTCGGCTGCAGCATCGTGGCTCATGATGGTTCACTAGGCCACAGCCAAGATGTCTGGATGGGCAGCTGATGGTCGTGATCGCTGATCGCTGAGAGAGCTGCTGACTGCTTTGAGACTGACGGCCCTCCAGATCTGGAGACGTCGGTTTTGCGTTGAGCACCGCGGCGCTTTGGACATGACAGACATGGATGCATGACTCGATTCATGTGATGGTGGGGATGCACGTGCGACGCAGCGGTCTAACAGAGAGAGATGGAGATGGAGGTGGAGAGAGCTAGAGAGGAGACGGATGCACTCGCGTCGCTACGGAAAGCACTCAGCAAACACGCAGTTCCTACTGGAGCACGCCCTGGAGCTTGAGGAGCTTGCGGTACACGAGCGCAAAGAGCGCGACGAGGCACGCGACCATGAAGTAGTGCAGGAGCGTATCGACGCTGCTCGTCACACGGGTCGCTGCTTGAGCCGCAGCAGGAGTACTCTGAGCTTCGGTTGTCGTTGTTTCGACAGCCACAGGACGCACAGGATCCGCTGCTGGCGCAAGTGCTTGAGGAGGCGCTGCTGCTGTTGCCGTGGCTCCTGTCGTTGATGATGGCGTATTGGGAGTTGCAGCCACGTCCGGAGCACTTGCGTGTGCGTCTGCGCTGTGCTCTGAGGACACAGGCGCAGATTGCTTCGTCTCGGACTCGTCGCTATCACCATGCGCCTCTGAAGACGTCGTCGATGGTGTCTCTGTTGCCTCTGCTGTTGCTGCTGCTGTGGATGATGAAGCAGCAGCTGGTGCTGTCGCTGGCTCGAGACTGTGCATGTGCAGCTGCGCGATCTGCGCTGCGTACTTGGACGGCTTGGCGTCTGCGTCATCCGTGCTGCTGTCGCGCAGCTCGGGCAAGAGGTCGGCGACTTTGCCACATGCGTCGCACTTGAAGTGCACCGACTGGCGACGCATGAGCGAGCGCAGGAGTGTGAGCGTACGTTGCACTATGGCAAGAGCCACTGCGAACGACTGACGCACCTGCTTGGCGAGGCGCTTGCGCTCTTCAGGCGTGAAGTCGAGTGCGCCGATCGCGCCTTCGCCCTTCGTTGGCATGAAGCTAATGAGCGCTTCGAGGATCAGTCGCACTATGGCATTAGGCGTCGAGAGCGAGAGAGTCGCTAGTCAGGACGCGTCGTACAGTCGACAGGAGCATGTCTAGGACGCATAGTGTATGGGTGTGAGTGTCGAACACGCACCGCCCCATGCTGGCTGCCACTCCTCTGGGTGGTACGCCGAGATGCTCAGACAGATCTTCTTGCGCACTTCGAAGCGGCCGTTCGGCGTCAAGAGCATGATGTTTGGCGGCTTGAACGGGTAGTCCGATGGCAGCAGGATGCGGCCGTGGTACACGCCGCCTTCAAACTCCGTGTCGCGCGGACCGCGGAGCGTAAAGTGCCAGTCAAACATGTTCGACTGCATCGATCCATAGAGAGTTAGCGCGCGTAGGCGTGTGTGTGCCAGAGCAGTCGCGCGCTACACGCAAAACGCACCTCGAGCGGCGCGGCAGCGTACTGGTCGCTCGGATTCGTCATCATCTCGCGAACATCCTACAGACACACACGCACAGCGGCAGGAATGAGCACGGAGCGCAGCGAGCTGCAGCGTGGTAGAGCGATAACAGAAGCGCCTGGGCACGCACGCCTTGGATGCGCTTGATCGCCGTGTTGCGCACGCTCGCGGCCATCGCACTCGCAGTCGTCACGCGCTGCTCGAGACGTTTTGCTTCTGAGCTGTTGCCGCGTGACCTGAACCTCTGCTCGGAAAATACTTGATTATGTCACTATCCACTCTATACATGAGCGATGCGCTGCAAGACGCTCGACATGCGTTCGATGTGAACCGATCGTCTCGCGTGTGTCAACGTATGGATGGATAGCAATGGCGTGTGTCTATCGCACCAGTGGCTCGCTCGTTCTCTAGGACAGGTTCGTGACGTCGAGGTGGAAGAGGTCGGTCCACGCGAACGTCTGCGGGTACACGAGCCGCGCCGTTTGCTTCACGGTCGAGCCCTCGATCTCGTACACAAAGACGTTCTTGTAGCGCACGCGCACGAGCTTCATGAGCACGATGGGCCAGAAGTCCTGCGTCTGGAGCAAGAACTTGCCGTTCGCGAGCACAAAGCCGTTGCTGTAGATGCCGTCGGCGGACGCAAACTTGACGCCTTTGATGAACACGGCGTTGTCATACTCGGCGAGGAAGCCGAAGCGGTTGTTGAGCTCTGCGCCAGTTGCGAGCTCGAAGAACGTGAGCTTGCTCTGGAGCTGCCGCAGCGTGTCTTCGTTCCCAGACGTCGCCGTGTTGCGCGAGTGGAGCACGCGGATCGGGTCGGGACGAAAGCGCCGGTAGATGCGGCGCACGACGATGTACGCGAGCACGACGACGAGACCGAGGATGATCGGCAAGAGCATCGTGAAGATGAACGCCACGCTGCGCTCCGACAAGTGCGCCGTGGTCCAGAAGAATGTCGGCGCCACGAGCGGCTGGAACGGGTTCTTCGTCGCACTGCCGTGACTGTACATCATCAACGCGTGCGCTCCTGCGTCCGCGACGAGCGACGGGAACCAGAGCAGGATCTTCCGGCGGTTCACGTACGCGACCTCGAAGCTCGCAAAGACCACGAGCGGGTCGACGCGGACGCGAAAGAGGATGCCGAGCACGCCCGAGAGCGAGATGTAGATCGACCGAAGGTCGGCCTCGGTCACGACTGGGAACACCGTGATCGACTCGATGTACGTGAACGTGTTCGCGTCGCTGAGGCAGAACTCGTACACGGACCAGAACTCGTTCATGTACCACGAGAAGAGCACAAAGGCGCCGCGCATGTGGAGCGTGTTGTAGACCGACACGAACGCGTCGCCGATCCAGAGCTGGCCCTGTCGGAGCTTCTCGTACATGATCACGATGAGGATCACGATGTTTGCGACCATCGTGATCGCGAGGAGGAGGTGCAAGAGGTGGACCCACGCCCACGAGTCGCGCAGACCGGGTTTGTTGCGCCACTGCGTCGTGACCATGGCCTCGATCGGAGCTGTTGGGAGCACCCACACGTGCGTGTTCACGTTCGACTGTTCTGTCTCGGCTTTGATGAAGAAGCCCGAGCGCGTCGCGGTCTCGATCGTCTTGGCGATCTCTTTGTGGTCCGTGGCCGGGATCACGCGCACGCGCCAGAGCCCAAACTCGGTCATGCCCAAGAGCGTCCCAGCGCGAAAGTTGTACTTCTCGAACGGGTAGCCCATCGAGACCGCGACGTGTTGCTCGATGTTTGGGACACGCAAGTCGTTTGCAAACGTGATCGTCGCGAGCGCTGCTGGTCCTTCGCCAGTCTGCCCGGGCGTGCGGTAGTCCTGGTTCCCCATCATCATGCGGAGCATCGAGACGTCGTCGTGGTTCGAGCGACTGCGCACGAGGAAGAAGTAGTTCACGACCGTGTTGTAGCCCAAGACGATGATGCGCGTCGTGCAGTCAACGACTGGCGCAATGAGCTCGATCGCGTTCGGGTCGAGGAACGTGAGGTTGTAGCTCGCGCCAGCAGTGAGCGCAGCGTACGTTGTGCGCATGTGCGCGTCCGAGTAGATGCGCGCCATCATGGGCGAGAGCTTGCACGGCGTGGTGGAGTGGCCCGAGGCGTTGAGGAAGATCGTGCCGTTGCGCGGACTCGTGTCGTCGTGGAGCATCGTCTTGACGAGCGGGCTCTCGCGCAGCGTCGTGTTTCCGATCGCTGCCGCCATGAGCTTGGCTGTCGACGCAGGTTTGGGATCCGGCGAGAGCGCCACGCCGTAGAGCAAGTCGAACGTGCGCGCTGTGGCGCCGAGCAGTGTCACGATGTAGATGACTGCGACAACGAAGATTGCGAGGCGATGGACGTGATGGAGCGCGCGCCAGAACGAAAACCCTCCCTTTGTGCTTGTGTGCTTCAAGTGCAAGCGCACGGACGTCGTACCGCCCTTGTGATCATGGTGCTCATTGCGCTTGTCGTCCGTCGGTGGGAGGTCTTCGAGCGCCGTGAGTCCCTTCGTGTCGATCAGGTCCTTTGCCACCATCGCTGCGCAGGCTGGTGTCTAGCGAGGCGAGGCGAGCGCGTTGTGCAGCAGGAATCGGAGACTGGCTGATGCACTGCACGTACAACGGGCCTTGTGGCGGCACGCCAACAAGCGCATTTAGATAAATGTCTGGTCGGCGGTTGCACGAACAACAAACTCACACGAGCAACAAGCTCACACCAGCGCAACAACAACTTCAGTGTCGGAGATTGGGAGCTGCGCGAGGTCGGTCGGTCGGTCGGTCGGTCGCTCGTCTAGACGAGATTGAGGACTCACAGCAGTAGTTTTGCAAACTTGCCGATTCGAGTCGGGTTAGCTTGGGTTAGTTTGTCAGAGCGCAACTCAGTGCACGGAGTGATTCCTCGCAGACACCTCTCCACAGCGTCTGATCGTAGGAGGTACTTGCTCTAGCATTGAGGCTGTAGTTTGCCCACAGAGGTGCGGCTACCAAGTTGGTATTCGACGTCTGCTGGTGCTAAGCACTTGACTGAAGACTTCTTAAGCGTCCTATGACGACGTCGTACCTCGAGTGTGCTGTATCATTCCTTTGGGCATTGTGAATAACCGGGTGAAGCATCGTAGATTGATAGCCAGCCCAATGTACGAACGATAGTTCGCCGGCAGATAAGAAGAATTGCACGACAACTTCACAACTTTGAGAGGTATGTGAGAGCTGTACTCGTCTGTTTAGAGGACGCGACGGTGTTGCATACGTAGCGACTCGAGCCAGGTTAGTCCAAGCGCGCAACTCGAGTGCACGGAGGGATATCGCGACACGCAAATCTAGCATTGCTCGCGTAGATGTGGCCTTGGCGATGATGTGAGTTTGACATATCCGACCAGAGGTGTTGAACATCCTACGACGTACTATGAGTGCTAACTCGGGTGTGCTGTATCATTCTTTTGAACATTGCGATAAACCGCTTCATGCATCGACTGGAGAGCTACAAGATTGTCACGAAGCCAACTTGATGGACAAAGAGCGTCGTAGAAAGTCAGAACTTGTTGAGCGCAGCTTCGCGGGTGGTTTGTTCGGAGTTGTGAGGGCTTTTGCTCGCATTTCTTATACGCATGACGGTTGCACGAGAGCTCACGCCAACGTAACATCAACTTCCGTGTAGGAGTGGTAGGAGTGGTTGCACGAACGAGCTTAGAGGACACAGAGGGCTCGACAGTGTTGTGTACGTACGTACGTGCCAGCTCGAGTCGGGTTAGTCAGAGCGCCGAACTCGAGTGTAAACCTAGAAGTGCTCGCGTTGATGTGGACTTGGCGTGGCCTTGGCGATGATGTGAGCTTGGTGACCGGAGGTGTTGAGTGTACTAGAACGAACTACGAGCGCTAACTCGAGCGTGCTGTATCACTCTTTTGGACATTGTGATGGACCGGTTGAGGCAGGAGCGCTACAAGATCATCACGAAGCCAACTTGGCGGGCAAAGGAGCGCCGCAGAGAGCCAAGACTAGCCGAGATCGGTGCTCGGGAGTACTTCGACACTCCAGTCTCGGCATGTCGACTGCTACAGTTGGAAGACATCGTCAATACAAAACAACGACAACAAGTCTTTCCAGAGTGTGGGAGAGCCTCGCTTGTCGCCCTTGTTTTTTTCGCGCTTACGTTTGCCGTGTGTGGGAATCACTTTATGCCCAAACCAAGTGCAATTCGTATTGAGGTCATTTGCGCGCCGTCCTGCGTCGTGTGGCGCACACCATCATCTGCTTTTCCCCCTTTTCTCCTCCAGAGCCAAAAGAGAAAAAGCGAAGCCACCCGCAGTCGAGTGTGTGTGAGTGCGCTGCTCGACCGACGACGACGACGACGACCGCTGGGGCTGCTGTCTACGCGCGTTCGGGCTCTCGACATCGACACTAGCGAGCGACTCTCGTCTCTTCTCTCATCTCGCACGCATTCGCACCGCCGCATTGCCGATATGAAGAAGTCGCCTGTGCCGATCGCTGCGCTCCGCGACGCCGTGCGGCGCAAGAGCGTCGGGCTGAGCTTCACGACGAACTTTAGCATCTTTAACCGCGCAACGTCCGGCAGTGGCGCAGACGACGACCCGGACCAAGCAGCGCTCCAAGCAGCAGCAGCAGCGAACGGCGGCGATGGCACTGGCGCCACAGGAGCAAGTGGCGCCGACGACGACTTTCAAGACGACGACCAGGAGCTCAGTAGCTCGTACCGGAGCCGCGAAGACTCGGTCCCGCGCGAGAACGACGCGCCATCGCCAGCGCTCGGACGCCCGGTGCGCAGTACGTCGTACATTGAGCCGCCCGAGCCGCCATTGCCGCCGCCGGGTGGGCTCCTAGAAGCCGCGACGAAGAACGTGCAGGGCAAGATGAAGGAGATGATGGAGACGTTCCACGAAGTCACGACGTCGCACGTACGTCTCGTGTGTGTGTCTGTCGTCTGCGCGAACGAAAGTCGCTGCGTGGCGCTGTCGCCAACGCCCATCCCACCTCTCGTGTCGGTCTGTCTGTGATACTCACATACTTGTGCTCGGTGTGTCACTACAGGACGACCCGTCGATCCAAGCGAGCGTCTTCCTCTCGCGCACTGCGATGTTCTCGGACCGCCTCGTCGTCTTCCTCGGCGACAGCGACGGCAGTCCTGCTGGCATCTGGAGCGCAAAGCTCTGCGTGCGCTCGGGCCACGAAGGCGGCGGGATCATCAAAGGCAGCCTCGGCTCGATGCTGCCGTACATCATGAAAGCAAAGGAAGACAAGCTCGGGATCGTGCTCTTTGACGACGTCTTTAAGGACACGGTGCGCGGCGGCGAAGTCGACGTACGTCCTTCTGCTCCACTCTGTCTCCTCGCCGGTCCCTTCCGCGCTCTCTCTCTTTGTCTCACACTGACTGACGCCGTGTGTGCGCTCTCTATGAACAGATGAAGCGCGCAGTGAACCGGTTCATCACAGGCTGGCGCAACCACGTGCTCACGTCGCGCGCGACGCACGTGTTTGTCGTCGCGTACCGCGCAGGCGGCAACTTGCTCGTCGAGACGCTCCGATCGCACGTGAAAGAGATGCAGCGCCACATCAGCGGCGTCGCGTTCATTCAGTCGACGCACCGGATCTCGTCGGACGACCCGTACGTCCTTCGGAAGCTCACGGCGCAGTGGTGCGTCGCGTACATCGCGTCAGTCGACGTTGCGCTCGCGCGCATCAAGTCGCGCGAGCACGACCTCGGCTGCGTCGTGCTCTCTGCTGGCACGGACGAGTCGGACGTCGACGTGCTCCAAGCGATCGTGGACTCGGTCTACGCGAGCTTCAAGGCCCGCTGGTCAGGCTTCCGCGTCAAGAACGTGAACCACGGCATGGAGAAGAGCTGCTACGTGTGCAAGAACCCGTTCAACATGCGGCGCTGGCGTCGCCACTGCCGCACGTGCCAGAACCCGTGCTGCGAGAAGTGCTCGTCGGTCGAGAACACGCGCCACGAAGGCCAAGTGCGGCTCTGCCTCACGTGCCGCGCACTGCCGTCGCTCATTCACTGGTCGCGTCCGCGCGCTGTGCGCACAGGCGAGAAAGAGAGCGTCTTCAGTGGCTCCGCCAAGCCTGGGAAGATGTCGGTGAACGACTTTGAGCTCGTGACGGTCATCGGCCGCGGCGCATGTGGCAAAGTGCTGCTCGTGCAGAAGAAAGACGGCGCCGATGCTGGTGGTCTGTACGCGATGAAGGTGCTCAAGAAGGACTGGGTCATGAACAAAGACCTCGTGACGCAGACGATGGCCGAGCGCCGGATCCTGCAAGAGGCGAACCACCCGTACATTGTCCAGCTCAAGTACGCGTTCCAGAACCAAGACAAGCTGTACATGGTCATGGACTACTACAGCGGCGGGTCGCTCCGGCAAGTGCTCCGTCGCCGCGGTCGGTTCAGCATCAAGCGCGCGCGGTTCTACCTCGCGCAGATCCTCTTGGCGATCGCGCACCTCCACGGTCTCAACATCCTCTATCGCGACCTCAAGCTCGAGAACATTGTGATCACGGCCGACGGGAACGTCGCGTGTACGGACTTTGGCTTGTCAAAGGAAGAGATGGACGACAACGAGCGCACGAGCTCGTTCGTTGGGACGTGCGAGTACCTCGCACCGGAGCTCATCTTGAAAGAAGGATACGGCAAAGCGGTCGACTGGTGGGCGTTCGGCATTCTGTCGTACGAGATGATCCAAGGCGACTCGCCGTTCCGACACAGCGTCCCGACGATCTTGTTTGAGAAGATCTTGAAAGACGAGCCGGTCTTTAGCGACCGATTCACGCCGGAAGCGAAGGACTTGATCACGCAGCTCTTGGAGAAAGACCCAGCGCACCGCCTCGGCTGCGGCCCGGACGGCGTCGAAGAGATCAAGATGCACCCGTTCTTCTCTGACATGGACTGGGATGGGCTCTTGAACAAGACTGTCGAAGTCCCGCGGCCGCCGCACCGCATGGAGGACGTCACGGACGAGAGCCACTTGACGCGCGCGATCGCCAAGATGCGCGAAGCGCGCGAAGAGATGATGCCGGACTCGCCCGTGTCGCTGCCGTCGTCGCCATCGGAGCAGAAGCACTTTGACCGGTTCTCGTACCAAGGCCTCGACGGCTGGCACCCGAGTATGGCGAACATGAACTTTGACGAAGACGGCAACGGCGAGTTCCAACCGGATACGATCGCCGAAGACGAAGAGTACGTCGAAGAAGAGTACGCGAATGACGGCGGCGACGGCGACAGTGTCCCGCTCTCGCCCGTGTCGCTCGCGAAGCAGACGTCGCTGACGTCGACCAAGTCGTCGCCGAGCAAAGCGAGCGAGAACGCGTCGCCGCCAGCGTCGATGCAGAAGCTGTCGCTGTCGCCGCGATCGGCGCCGAGCCCTGGGAGCCCAGGCAGTCCTGTGAGCCCTGGGAGTCCTCGCGTCGACACGCCGACGAGCCCAAGCGCGAACGGTCTTGCGTCGCCGTCGACGCCAATTGAGCTCGCAGACGCGCCTGCAACGCCAGTGACTGGCGCGCCGAGCGAAGCCGCGATCTAGAGGCTTCAGTTGCAGCGCAGGTAGACGCTGCAGCGCCTGCCTCGTGCCGCGATCGAGCGAACAAGTAGGAAGTGCGACGTGCAGCAGCAGCAGCAGCAAGTGGAGAGACACTGTGGCGTGCAGTAGGACGGACCGAGTGAGTGCGTGAGTGCGTGCTGTACATTTTTTCAAGCGTGGTGGCGTCCTGGAGCGTGTGTCTTGTATCAATCGTTGTGGTCATCGTGCGTCGAGCGCTGCTGCATGCACGCGAGGTCGAGCGATTGATTGCCTGTGCACGAAGCAGCATCGAGGTCAAAGCGCGTAAGCGACTTGCGTGTCAACTTGATAGCGCGTGCCTCGTACTTAGTCGGAGCTTTCATGTATTTGTATCGAATGTGCAGGGACAATCTATTAAGCAGGTGAAGTCACTATTCTTTACAGTAAGTGTGTGATCCACTTAACAATCGATTTACAAAGGGATTAGATATTGCAAGCATATCCTTTACCCACTACGTCGATCACCTATCAAGGGGTTAAACGACTCTGCATGAGCTGACTGAAGCGCGGATAGGGCAGTCACAACTCTGCACTTGGAAATTGTATGGTCGGTGCGCCACGTTTGAGTCGCTGGCGAGGAGGGAGCCGAACGTGCGGCCGCGCTGCTCGCCATTCCTCGATTCGAAGCAGCGTGCGCAAGTGCCGTCCAGCCTCCTTCTGTCCGTCATCACGATGTTCTCCAAGTCGCTCCGCACTGTCGCGGCCACCAGCTCGCGCCGTGGATGTGCGTCTCTCTCTCTCTCATTGTCTTGCGTTGGATCGAATGCGTATGGACGAGCTCCGTCTCACGACCAGCTGTCTCTATCTACTGCTGCTGCTTCAGTTGCCAGCAAGTCCAAGATCGTCGTCCAGAAGCCGATCGTCGAGCTCGATGGCGATGAGATGACGCGCGTGATCTGGTCGCAGATCAAGGAGAAGGTGCGCGCGATAGCCGATTGATCACTTGGACGCACGCACTCGCTGCCATGGCCACACACTCACACTCGCCATGGATCTGTGCCTTCTCCACTTGTAGTACATCCACCCGTACCTCGACCTGAACATCGAGTACTTTGACCTCGGTCTCCCGCACCGTGACGCCACGAACGACCAGGTCACGATCGACGCGGCGCATGCGATCCAGGAGTTCAACGTCGGCATCAAGTGCGCGACGATCACGCCGGACGAGCAGCGTGTTGAGGGTGCGTCTCTCATTCTTTCTACTGCCATGCGCAACTCGACCGTCGCACTCCAACCTCTCTCTCTAACGCCTTATCTCTCTCTGCATCACTAGAGTTCAAGCTCAAGAAGATGTGGCGCTCGCCGAACGGCACGATCCGCAACATCCTCAACGGCACGGTCTTCCGCGAGCCGATCGTGATCTCGAACGTCCCGCGCCTCGTGCCGGGCTGGGAAAAGCCGATCGTCGTCGGTCGCCACGCGTTCGGTGACCAGTACAAGTCGACCGACTTCATTGCGCCAGGCCCGGGCAAGTTCGAGGTCGTGTACACGCCAGCGGACGGCGGCGAGAAGCAGACGTTCGAGGTGTACGACTTCAAGGGTCCGGGCATCGGCCTTGCGATGTACAACACGGACGAGTCGATCTACGGCTTTGCCAAGTCGTGCTTCTCGTTCGCGCTCAGCAAGGAGCAGGACCTGTACCTCTCGACGAAGAACACGATCCTGAAGAAGTACGACGGCCGCTTCAAGGACATCTTCGAGGAGGTGTACCAGACTGAGTTCAAGGCCAAGTTCGACGCCGCCGGCATCTCGTACACGCACCGCCTCATTGACGACATGGTCGCGCAGGCGCTCAAGTCGGACGGCGGCTTCGTCTGGGCGTGCAAGAACTACGACGGTGACGTCCAGTCGGACATTGTCGCGCAGGGCTACGGCTCGCTCGGTCTCATGACGTCGGTGCTCGTGGCGCCGGACGGCAAGACGGTCGAGGCCGAGGCGGCACACGGCACGGTCACGCGCCACTGGCGCCAGTTCCAGAAGGGCAAGAAGACATCGACGAACCCGATCGCGTCGATCTACGCCTGGACGCGCGGTCTTGCGCACCGCGGCAAGCTCGACGGCAACCAGGAGCTCGTGGACTTTACGCTCGACCTCGAAGCCGCGGTCATCAAGACGGTCGAGGCCGGCCACATGACCAAGGACTTGGCGATCTGCATCCACGGCTCGAACGTCACGCCAGACCACTACCTGTACACGGAGGACTTCATGGACAAGGTCAAGGAGACGTTCGACGCGAGCCGCAACTAAGTTGTTGCTGGGGATGTGTCGTCAGTCTCTCGGTCGGTCAGTCGCAGAGCTCCTTGCCGCTCAGCGATCGATCGATCAGCTTCTGTAGGACGACTGTAGGGAACAACAGAGAGTATGACGCTGCGTGGAACAGCGGACGCTCGCAATGCCATGACACCAACCAACCGACTGTCTCGATCTTGTGTGACTTGACTGTCGATGTCTCCTGTTGACTGCCTCGCTCACTCCTCCCGGTGCCTCCGATGCCTCCGATGCCTCCCGATGCCTCCAGTGTCGACAAGACCTCCAGTGTCATGAGATCATGTATGCTGCTGTTATTAGCCTCAAGCGTACATCCTCTCGGTGTACTCTGAGCGTACCGCAGCTCACACTTCGCTTGCTTGCGAGTTGCAGGACACCCGAGGAGTCCGAGGCGCTCACGATCATGACGACGTCGCCAGCGTCTCCATCGGCTCCGACCAAGGTCTCAGCTTCGGCCGCAGCGACAGTCGCCATTTCTCCAAGCGCTGCAAGTGCAGACGACTGCGACTCGAATGACGACGACAGCGAGGACTGTGAGATGGATCCACTCAGCGACGAAGCCAACCGCGCGATGGGCGTGCCGTACATCAGTCTCCTCGCCCGCGCCAAGGTGCTCGAGCAAGTAATGGAAGGACCGCAGCGCCGCAACTCGCTCGTGCTCTCGAGTTCCCGAGACTCGAGCGACGACAATCAAGTCGGCAGTGCACTTGGGGCAGCGATGGCGTCCGGACCAGGAGCACCCGACCCGAGCAAGCGCATGTTCAAGAAGACAGCAAAGACGACGCGGAGCTTTCGCATGAGTTTCATGCTCAACAGCGGCGACGATGGACTCGACGACCTCGTGAACAACATCAGTAGCGAAGGTACGGACCGCCGGACGCTCGTGATCCACGCTGCGCTAGCACTGTGGGAACATCGTCGCCAAGCTGCTGCGCTCCGGTGCTGGAAAGAGGTTCTTGTGATCAACACGAACGTGCTCGAGCTCACAAAGACCGGCGACCTGAATGAAGAAGCGCGGCGGATCCTGTACAGCGCAGAGGCGACGCGCGCAGCGATCGAGAACGCCGCTGCGTCAGCGCCGATCTCGCCGCGCGCAGGGTCCCAGAGCTTTGACGTCGTCATGCCTGTCAAGTTTGCCCGCGGCGACTTGGACTTGCTCGTGGTCTGGGCTCGCGAGATGCAAGCCAAGACGTTCCCACGCGGGGTCGAAGACGCAGCGATTCGTGAAGCGATGAAGTACGTGCGCTTTCGACAGTACCAAGACGGCGACGCGCTGTTCTTCGAGGGCGAGATCGGTGAGATCTTCTACTTCCTCTTCCAGGGCACGGTCGCCGTGTACGTCGGGTCGTCTAAGAGCCAACTCAAGAACGTCGAAGGCACGCGCCGGACGACGCGCATCCAGGGCAAGCCGGACCTCAAACAGCTCGGCAAACGCGTCTTTGCGTACCGAACTGGCGAGGGCTTTGGCGAGACGGCAATGTTTACGAACGACGCGATTCGCACGGCGTCGGCGATCGCCGTTGGCTCGTGCGAGGTCTGCGAGCTCCCGAAGGAGATCTACCGCCGCACGCTCAAGAAGTTCCACCAGCAGTTCTTTGAGCAAGCGCAGAAGATCAACTTTGTCCAGCGCGTCGCGCTCTTCCGCGACTGGCAGCGCGTGCGCCTGAGCGCTGTCGCCGACTTGGTCGAGAAGCGCAAGCTCGCGTTCGGCGACCACCTCGTCGTCGAAGGCTCGACAGTTCTCACGTCGTGCTACTTTGTCCTCACGGGCCTCGTGAAGCTCACGAAGTACATTGACATGGCACCGCCGCCGCTCGGTACCTCGACGAACCAGAGCACGAGCAAGAAGCCAAAGCACCGGATCCAGATGAGCATTGAGCTCCAGACGCTCGGGATCGCCGACATCGTTGCGCTCGAGGCCCTACTTGAACCGAACTCGCGCGCGACGTACAGCGCCGTCGCTGCGTCTGCGAGTGTCGAAGTGTACGTGCTCAAAGAGGTCGACGCCCGGAGCATCCTCGGGAGCGCGCAGTCGGCGCTGTACCAGCGCGTGCGCGAGATGTGCATGCACGAGCGACATCTCCGCGCCGCGCGCTTGAACTCGGCACGCCAGACGTTCCAAGACCACGAAGTGCTCAAGCGAGACGCGGAGCTCCTCCAGAGCCAAGACGACTTTGACAACGCCGAGCAGCTCGAGCAGTCGACGCGCAAAGCGCTCGATGCGCGCGCTAACGCTGCGCTCCAAGGCGCGAACGTGGCGACGTCGCCGCTCTTGAGCGCCAGTGCAGCGCCGTACTTGCCGCACTTGCGTGCCGCGAGCTTGCTCGAGATCACGAAGACGCCGTTCGTGCCAATGAGCTCAGCGTGTCGCGCAGAGCTCGACGCCATGACTGCGATCGCGTCGCCCAAGATGCTCTCGACCTGCGCCAAGAACTTCATCTTTGAGCATGCGAACACGCTCGCGAGCGACTACCCCGAGCGCTTGCGACTGCACTTCCCAGCAGCGCCGCCCGTGAACCGGTCGCTCGTCGAGAAGGTCACGGCGTTGATGTCGCCCGTGTCGCCAACGACCTCGTCAGCAGCGTCGCCATCTTCGAGCGTGACAATGTCGCCGCGACAGACTGCTCGGCGTATCAAGCCAACGAGCGAGAGCCGTGACGAGCAGCGCGTGCTTGGGCAGCAGATGCAGCGGCTGCACGAGAGCAAGATGCACTGGGACGCTGCGCGCAAGGACTTTGTGCTCCTCCCGCCGCCAGCAGCGAAGCCGTCGATCGCAAAAGCTACTGGTGTGACGACACACCCAGTGCGACCGACCACACTGCATCACGAGCTCAAAGCGACGCAAGACGCTGCGCGCAAGCTCGTGGAGGACCACTTGCGCAAAGTGAACCAGCGGCGGTCCGAGGCGCCAGGGCAAGCGACGTTCCTCCACTTCTTCTAGCACATGAGCGTGTCTTGATAGCGAGGAAGAGGACACTGGCACTTACGAAGTAGGTAGGTAGGCAGACAGATAGACAAGCAGACGCATCATCGATGGAGAGAGAATGGCGATCTGGAGCGCCTTGGGAGTCTCAGCCTCTCTCTCTCTCCTCATAGTTCATCTGGTCTGGTTCAGTCTCGTCAGCGCGCTTCGTTCGCTGTCGCTGGTGCACGGAGCCACGTGTGCGTGTGTGTTGGAGGACAGGAAGGACGGAGGATGGATGGGTGGGTGGGGTTGGCAGTGTACAGCATCCTCTCGTTCTCTTCGTCGTCGTTGTGGCCGACGCCCTCGTCACGCGCGAGTGTGCGCTGTCGTTCAGTTTGTTGTCTATGGCATCGGTCGGTGCGTCCCAGTAGATGCGAACGGCGACACAGCTGGCGCCACGGGCTTGAGCGTCTTGGGTGCAATCGCGATCTTCGTCGACGTCGACGCCGATGAGACTGACGTCGCGCCTGTGAGTCCCGTTGTTGACGACGCTGGCGCTGCTGCCGAAGTCGGGAGGGTCCCAAACGCACCGGCACCGAGAGCAAAGCCGCCCTAGAGACACACGAGCGCGCACACACGAGTCAGTCAGGCTCCAGGCTTTCCATCATTGTCATGAGGCAGCTAGTCGACGTACGGGGACTTGGAGCCCATGCGGCACGCCTGCGAGAAGGTTCGCAGCATTGGAGCTGTTGAGCTGCGCGAGCTGCTGCGCCGAGAGGCCCATGTTCATGTGCTCGAGCTGCTGCTGCGGTGTCTGAGTCCCTGGCGCTTGAGCCATCGACATGGCGTTCGCGACCGAGCCCAAGTGCGAGTACTGGAGACACGTCGCGAGCTTGCTGACCTCCTGCTGTAATCGGTCGCGCTCTCGTCGCATGTCGTCGCGGTCGCGCTTGAGCGCCTGCGTCCACAGCGAATAGCCACACGCGTGTGAGAGCACTGATACAACAGAGTGAGAGCTAGAGCGAGCGCTGCAGGACGCACTTTGATCGCAGCGACGGCTTCTTGCAAGATCGCGCTCTTGCGCACGCGGTTCGAGAGCCCGAGCAAGTCGATGAGCTCGTCAAACTGCAGTCCAGACAGCAAGGACAGCAGCGCGTGAGTCGCTGTGCGCTCGACAATGTCAGAGAGAGCGAGAGAGACGTACCTTGACGTTCACTTCTTGTCGCCGCATCTTCTCGCGCGACTTCTTTCGGTACCCGCGGTCGTCCTCAGGCTGGGCGATCGTCGAGCAGCTGTCCATGCTACACGGCTCGACCTCGTCGAACGGACTGCGCATCGTCACACAAAGAGGACGAGAGAGAGTGACACTCGGGACGTCAGGCACGACTGTCACTACGTGGCGCAAGAGAGAGACCCAGGTCGCCATACCGTTTTGCGCTTGCGCTGAGCGCCGCTGCGGCGGCTGCTGCTGCTGCTTCTTCGCTCGCGGTCACGGCCGCTGCTGCTGCCATGATCGCCTTGGCAGTCTCACTCACGCTGCGCTCGTCCTTCGAGCCGAGGATGTTCTGACACACTGGCGTCGGTGGCTTTGCAGGCAACGGCTTGATCGCAACACTGTCGAGGACACACGCACACAGAGAGACAGTGTCAGTCTCAGGACGCGCTCGTTCGTGCTGGAAGACTGGACGCGAGAGCCGCAGGCGTGCGTACGTGGACGATGGTGCCGGTGCCAGTGCTTTTGGTGTGCTCTGCTGCTGCTGCATCGGTGCTTGCGACGTCTGCTGCTGCTGCTGCACTGGCACGGGCAGCTTCTTGAGTGCGTCCAAGCTGAAGTTGGACAGGTCCATCGGGTCGTCGTGCATGCGACTGCTGTCGCCACTCGTCTTGAGCATGTTCGCTGCGGACGCAAACATCGCAGGCGAGAACGAGAAGTCCTGCCGCGGCGAGCCGAGACTGAACGCGCCGCCGTGCTTGAGCAGCTCCGAGAAGCTCGACATTGGCGGCGACGCCAAGAGCTGCTGCTGCTGCGCTGCATTCGGAATCGCAATCGGCGCGCTGCCGAGTGGCGTCGCTGTTGATGTCATGGACCCAAGCGCGGATCCAAAGCGCATGGCTTGCGACGACGACGACGCGCCTGCGGCTCCTGTGCTGCTGTGTCCCATGTGCGCTTGTCCAGACGATGACGATGGTGGCGGTGCTGACGCTTTCTCTTCTTCGACGTACCCGAGCGAGAAGCCCTTCCAACTGTCGCCAATGTCGGTCTGGAGGAAGTACTCGCCGAGGTCCTCGATCTGAAGCCCCGACATCTCATCGTCAAAGTCCATGGCGCTATGGTGGTGGCGATCGTTGGTTCACGTGGCTGCACACACACCGAGTCAATTGCACCAGCAGACACAGCACATGCAACGTAAGTGGCTTGCTGCAGCAGAAGCGCAGTGTCGTGGCAATCCGACACGCTCTATACGTTTGACACGAACGCACGCACGAATGAGCAGCAATGCTGCTCATGCGCGCGCGTCACATCGTCGTGAGCCACTGGTCGGCTATGGCGTCCGTCGAACAGCGCCATCGCGCGCACTGAGCAGGCGCGACGCACTGACGACATGCATCGACGGATCGATTGCCGCTCAATCGTTGGCGCTGCATTGCGACGCAAGATTCGGACGCACCTCGTCGTAGATCGAGTGGCGCGCACGCGACTCGAGCGATCCTTGTCGGAGAGTGCAGTGTTTGTCTGTCCAGCCGCCACTGCCGCCGCTGCCGCTGCGAGCGCCGAGCGTGCGCACCGATGCGCTCGGTATCTCTTGGGCGTCGACCGACCATCGGACTGTTTTTGCGCATGTATTGACTTGCGTGCCGCGCGCCAATGAGAAGCCGGGAATTCCATACGGAAATTTGCCTAGTGCACGCGAAAAAAGTGAATTTGCACTCGAGCGCGCTCGTTTAGCATTCTGGTGGTCGTGCGCGCACGAAGTGCTTGGAGCCGTGCGGGAGCGAGTCTGCACTGATACCTCGTTGCTGTTGAGCTGTGAGTACCGATGTGCGTGAAAGCGAGCGCTTGCTTGCAGTGGACTGCTGCACTACAGCATGGTTCGTTTGCTGACTAAGTCGAAAAAAGTGGGATCGCAACTGTTAGCACGAAACTAAAACGCGATTACTTGGTAAAAAAAATATTGTATATTCCGGTCACCGAGTTGTACTATTTTGGCGCCTTTTGCAATTTCAGCGACGAAAATCGTCGACTTCGCGAGACCAGCGGCACCATTGTGACTGTGACGCCTGACGACACACACGCTCAACGGCAGCGTTCGTGTGTGTGAGCAGCAGCTCCAGCGTCGTCCTTGTGCAAGAAGCGACCGCGATGTTTGCATCCGCACTGCAGAAGCGCAAAGCGGTCGTGCTTTCGCAGTCGTCTCAGCCATCCTCGCAGCAACAACAACAGCAGCAGCGTCCACTTCAACTCTCACAGCCTCAACCTGCAGCGCCAATCGCTCGGAACCCAATCACAACCACAGCGTCTGCTGTTGTCGCCACGGCCAACTCCAGTAGCAGTAGCCAACATGCCAGCGTTGTCTCGAGCGCCACTACTGGGCAGTCGCTGAGCGCGATGCTAGCGAAGCGCCAAAAGACCGAGACTGCTCAGCCACAGACAACTGCTATCAGCGGGTTCACGACTGCAAAGGAGTGGAGCAGCGCTGCTGCTGCTGCAACTCGTGAACAACCCAAAGCAGCAGCAATAGCGAAGATGCGCACGTCGCCGCCAAAAGCAAAAGCCCGCGCAGCGAGTGCGAGCAAAGCGCGACAGCAGAGCAGCGAGCAGAGCGACGAAGGCGTCGTGTTTGAGCTCTCGTCCAAGCGCCGCGTGACCGTGCGCAAGTGGCGCTCCGCGGTTCTCATTGACATTCGCGAGTACTACGACGACAACGGCGTGTCCAAGCCTGGAAAGAAAGGTGCGAGCGTCCGTGCCTCGTGCGAGCATCAGCTGTGTCTGAGTGCGCTCACTTACTGACGGTATGTGCGTCACACTAGGCATCTCGCTCTCGCAGGACCAGTGGCGCGCGCTCCAGCGCCTCGCGCGGTCGATCGACGAAGCGATCGGCCTCGTCGAAGACGACAGCGTCGACGACCAGAGTCTCCAGGACGTCCCTGAGCGCATTAGCGCAGACACCAACGAGCGAACGATTGCGTTCACGGTACGTCACGCTTGCTCTCGACACTCTATCGGCGTCCTCACGCTCTCACGAACCATACGCGTTGCTCTCTGCAGCTCTCGTCGAAGCGGCGCATCTCGGTCCGATACTTTCGCAACGCGGTGCTCATTGACTTGCGCGAGTTCTACGACGACAACGGCGTCTCGAAGCCTGGGAAGAAGGGCATTGCGCTCTCGAAGCAGCAGTGGCGCGCGCTCTGCGCGTCGACACAAGAGGTCTCGGACGCCGCGAGTCAGCTCTAGCTCCTGTGTGCGTCATTGCGAATGTAGAGCATGGTCTATGACGATGGACGTGGCGCGCAAGCGAGTGAGTTCTAGATTGACGGAGATACAAGAGGAGGAAGAGGAGATGGCGGCTGTCAACGTCTGCTGCGGCTGCGAGAGACGCGTCACAGCTCCACGCGTTGGCGCTTGCTCGAGTGACCCGCTGTCAGCGTGTCGTCGTCAGAATGCAGGCGCTTGTGGCTCGACTCGACAGTCGATGGCGCTGCACTACTGCTGCTCTCATCTGCCACTGGCTGCGCTGACCGAGACGACGACGATGCCTTCTCTGGCGCACTAGCTGCTGCTGTTGCTGGCATTGGAAGCGGTGCGACTGCTGCAGCGCGCGTCTCGCCTGGCGATTGCGCAGCCGAGTCGTCCGCTGGTGTTGGCGCGGAGTCACTCGATGATGTCGGATCGTTTGTCGTTGCCACTGGTGCTGCTCCTGACGACGCGCCGCTGTCTTGCGTCTCGGACGACAGCGACTCGGAGCTCGGAGCTGGCGGATTCTCAGTCGCATCTGCCGTAGACACCTCGGCTCCTGCTGCAGTCGCGTCCTTTGCGCTGTCGCTACTCTCGCCTGTGCACTTGTCGGTCGCACCAGCATCGGCTTGGGGCTCCTGTCCTGGCGTCTCGTGGTGCTCTTGCTCCTGTTGCTGTTGCTGCTGCTGGAGGTGGTGCTGCTGCAGTTCGTGCTGAAAGTGCTGGTGGAACGCGTGGTAGTGGTGCGGGTCCAAGTGCATCGCGTGCGGCGAGTCGCTCACGAGCGACAGGATGTTGGTGGTGGCTCCGCCGACTGGCGACCCAGGGCGGTGACTCGACGCCTTCATCGACGACGACGACGGTGCTGACTGCTCCCCGTTCTGCTTTGGCACGTAGTACGACTGCTTCATCTGCTGCTGCTGGAGCGAGGTGCTCGATCCGTTGTGACTAAAGTCCGATGGCACGAGGCTGAGTCCGATCACGCCGTTCTTGTCGTGGTGGTCGCCTGGCGTCCCGAGCATGTGGTGCCCAAAGAAGCTCTGCGCACTCGGACTGAAGTCGTGGCGCAGGAGCATGCTCGCTAACAACGACAGGTTCATACGAACGCTCTTGTCAGCACGCAGTGTCGCTGCTTGTCAAGGCAAAGCTCTAGCGTGTGAGATCGACGTACTGGTTGGCGACGGCAAGATGCCCGAGAGGCTTGGCGGGCTCGGGAGCGCGAGGATGTGATGCGACGGCATACCACCGAGCATTTGCATCTAAGAGCAAGAAGCACAGCGTCTGTCAGTCTCGAGCCAAGCATTGCAACCCAACGCTGTGAGACGTACGCCAGGTTGGTAGAGCGGCGATGGCGGGAGGTACAGCTGGTCCTTCTTGAGCAGTTGCTGGAAGCTGCGGTGCACGCGCTTCTTCGATGCAGCGCCATTGGTACCGCGTGCACTGTTGAGCAAGTACTGGTCCGGGTCGTTCGTGAGACCGAGCGACGCGCTGCTGGCCAAGTACGCTGCCTGTGCGTTCTGCTGCTGCTGTTGTTGTGCCTGCTGCTGAGCCTGCTGCAGTGCCTGCTGCTGTGCCTGCTGCTGTGCCTGCTGCTGCTGTTGCTGAGCGACAGTGAACGCGGTCACAGGCTCTGCGTTCTGGTCTTTCTGCGGCTGCTTCTTCTTCTCGCCAAACATGATCTCGTACTGCAGCAGCACACGTATGAGCGCGAGAGGTGAGCGGCCTACCAGACAATCCGTCAGAGCTACCCAGCCAGTCAGCTCATTCGCTGTACGTACGTCAGTGTTGTCCTTCGTCTCGTACGGGTCGCCGTACTCGGTGTACTTGAGCAGGATCTGGTCGACGCCCGTGCTCGAGTACTGATAGAGCTTGTCGTTCGAGTCAAAGACAATGAGCGCGATCTCGCAGTCGCAGAGCTTCGAGAGCTCCATGGCTTTCTTGAAGATCCCGTTCTTGCGCTTCGCGAACGTCACTTGCCGGTTGCGGTCGTCTTCAATGCGCTGGATCTTGATCTTCTTGCGGCCCATCGTGGACGACTGATCGTGTGTTGAGTGTTGCTACGGAGAGGACGATGCGCTGGTGCTACATACGCATGTTCGTGTGAGTACTCGTGCACGTATCCGCCATGCGGATCGCGAGCGAGACACACAAGCACAGATCCACACACACACACACACGTCATGCCATCGTGGACTCACCGAGTGCGGTCGAGTCTGGAAATGGATCACTCGATATAAATAGTGAAGCTTCCTTCTCCTGCTGTTCGTGCTGTTGCGTAGCGCAGGCAGTCGATGAGGTCGACGAGGTCGATGAGAGGTCGATGAGCGTGCGTCGATGAGGTCGATGAGGTCGTCGATGAGGTCGTCTTGCGCGTGCGGCGGCAGGACTTTGCTCGGGAGGAGCTATTTTTACAATGGCACTACGAATAGCTGAGAGTGCTCGAGTTTGGTGCAAGCCGCGAGAGGCAACCTAGCGGACTTGTGTGAAGGGCCGTTGCGTGGCAGTTTCGAGGGACTTCCGCTCGGCGCCACACGGCACAAGCCATCGTGACAGGCAACTCGAGCCGCGCACAAGCGAGTAAGAGCCGAGCTGTCCTGTGCAGGTGGCGTTGACGCGACGGTGCGCGCGCGCTCGAGCGGACAGGACGCTGTTACAGGCAAAGCGAGCCACGAGGCGGACGCGCTGCTTTTAGAAAGAACCCTCGAAGCGGCGAAACGACAGATGAGCAGACGCGCGCAAGTGAAACCACTGACACGCGCTTTCTCACAGCAGCAGGCTTGCAGCCCGCGTCAAGTGCGAAAGCCATGGGACTGTGACAACAGCTTGAGAGCCTCGAAACGACGCGACTGCTCATGAACCCATTTTATTTTGCATTTCTGAGCCATCTGGCGCTGCGCACTACTGATTCTATTTTGTACAGTGTGCTTAGTTG
This sequence comes from Pythium guiyangense, assembly GCA_003730235.1. Lineage (NCBI taxonomy): Eukaryota > Oomycota > Peronosporomycetes > Pythiales > Pythiaceae > Pythium > Pythium guiyangense. The sequence goes on from QXDM01000011.1 coordinate 1,019,212, forward strand.
TATAATGTCGACTGTATTGTGGATACCATTGTCTAACTTCAGAAACTATCGTTCGATACATTCTCGCTGTCTACTCAACTTAGTTGCTAACAAATTTTCCTAAGATCTCCAACAATGTGAGCTCTTCCTCACTCCTTGCCTCTCAAAGACACCAACAACAACATGCACGCATGAGCACCTGCCCGCCAGCCAACGAAGCACAAGATGAATCAAAGATGCTAAATAGTGGCTATTGCTTCGCTGCTGCTCACAACCAACGAGAGCTCATGCTACGTCGGCGCCTGCGACGCGACTGTGCGTCTGCTGCAGCTTGCGCATGACGTCGACCCAGCGCAAGTAGATTCCAATGTTCCCAGACGCGATGCCGAGCGCGCCAAAGAGACCGTCGCTCACGCGCTGGTCGCGGAACGCAATGTACGCGACTGGCAAGTCGAGGAGTTTCTTGAGCGTACTCAGAGCGCCATTGCGTCCCATGATGTGGTCGAGCGGGAACGCCAAGAGGATGCTCAGGCACCAAAAGCCGTTGAGACCGCGCTTGAGCAACTTCACGCGCGGGTCGCGCGGTGCGAGGCCGTGCACGCGCAGGAGGTAGAGCATGCCGTTCTCGAGCACGTAGAACAGGAAGAAGCACACAATGCGCAGCCGCCGCAGCACGCGCACAGCTCGCTGCGGCTCGTTCACGTGGCGCATCATGTCAGCCATTTCGAGGAACTGGAGCAAGCGAAAGACCTTGCGCGCGTCGCCAAAGAGGAGCTCAACACGCGAGAGCGCATGGAGAATTGAGGTGCGCCAAGCGTCTTGGTCTGTTGCTTGCAATGGTAGCGCTTTGGTTCCATTGCAGTCTGTCGTCTTGTGGTGGCCGTTCGTGTGTGCACTTGTCGAGACTGGCGCCGTACAATGCAGTGCATTGTCTGCGTGTGCTTGACTGTTGCTGCTGGCGCTGTGGAGCGATGGAGAGAACGGAGCAGTGGGCTGTTGCATGTGCGCGCGGTCGATGTGCCACACTTGCATGAGCGACCACTTGGCCATCTTTGCGCTATACTGCATGACGCGGTACACTTTGCTTCGGCTCTCTAGCGACGGCAGCCAAGCAGTGAGTGTGGTGCGTGTGAGTGTGATGCAAGTCCAAATACAAGTGAATGAGCTATGGCATCGTCGACGTACCTGTGGTGCTGAGAAAGAGGACGAGCTTTGCGAGGAGATCTGCGCGTGGCGAGCCGCTCGCAGCGGTCTTTGGCACGACAATTTGCACCATAATGTTCGCGAGTGCTGTGTTCTGTGTGTGGCGATCGATTGCAGCAGTCGAGGTGCTCGATGCTCGATGCGCTTCGTTCTTCGGCTACCCCAGACGCGACGATGGATGTGATGCCACCTTGCGTTGACCCGCGCGTCATGACACCCTCGCTTATGTCACTAGCCACTTGGGTGCAGGTCAAAAGTTTGGCTTCAAGTCAACAATTCATGGTGAATGTGATGCAATTCGATAGTTTTAGCACAAATAATGCTACTTTGTCGAATGCGGACTTTGATTGCGATTTTGAGCACTGTTTGACTTAATATCACTATTGTAAATGCCAATTCAAACATCTTTGAATAAGTATGAGCATACAAACATCTATACTAGATTGTGTGGTTCGATGTGGCGTTCCCTCTGTTTTGTCATTATCGCAATCCGCACAGAGCTCCGACGATCAAAGCTTTTGCGTAGCAAGCAAGCGAGCGCGACCTCGAGCAGCTTCAGGACACGATGGCGGGCGACGCGCGCGCACTCACGAAGAACCAGCGGCGACGACTCAAGAAGAAGCTTGAGAAGCAAGCGACCGCGAACGATTCTGCCAGCCGCGACAGCGAGCTCGCGGCTGCGACGAACGGCAAGCACGCAGACGACGCGCAGGACAACTCGAGCGCGAGCGATGTCGCAGTCGAGTACGTGAGTCTCGACGTGAAGAAGGAGCTCGCGCTGCCCGAGACCGATCCAGCGTACGAGGAGTTCTTGCGCATCTTTGGCAAGTTCTCGTCTGCAGAAGAGCTCTGTGGACAGACCGCTGCGAGCGACGATGTGGTACGAGTGTGTGACTGTGCCTTATGTGTGAGCGTATCCTCTGAGGCAGTGATGGTCGTGTGTGCATCCAACGCCCAATGGACTCACAAGCATGGCATTCGACTGGAAAGGACGCAAGCAGCCGCAAGGGGCCGAGCAAAGACGACAGCAGTGGGGACCAGACCGACCCTGCAGACGACGACCACAGCGGCAACGACGACGGCGACGACGAAGCGACCGTGTCGAAGAAGCAGCGCAAGAAGCTCAAGCGCCTGAGCGTCGCAGAGCTCAAGCAGCTCGTTGCATTCCCAGACGTCGTGGAAGCGCACGACGTGACGTCTGCCGACCCGCGCCTGCTCGTGTTTCTCAAGTCGTACCGCAACACGGTGCCGGTGCCGCGCCACTGGTGCCACAAGCGCAAGTACCTCCAGGGCAAGCGCGGGATCGAGAAAGCGCCGTTCCAGCTCCCCGAGTTCATTGCGCAGACTGGGATCTCGGAAGTGCGCGGCGCAGCGGCCGAAGACGACGAGAAGAAGAAAGCCAAGTCCCGCGCGCGCGAGCGCGTGCAGCCCAAGATGGGCCGTGTCGACATTGACTACCAGGTCCTTCACGACGCGTTCTTTCGGTACCAGACCAAGCCGAAGCTCTCGATCCTCGGTGACGTGTACTACGAAGGGAAGGAGTTTGAAGTGAAGCTCAAAGCAAAGGTCCCCGGCCAGCTCTCGGACGAGCTCAAGCGCGCGCTCGGGATGGTCGACGGTGTCCCGCCGCCGTGGCTGCTCAACATGCAGCGCTACGGACCGCCGCCGGCGTATCCGAACCTCAAGATCCCAGGGCTGAGTGCGCCGATCCCAGAAGGCGCGAGCTTTGGGTACCACCCAGGCGGCTGGGGCAAGCCGCCAGTCGACGAGACTGGCGCACCGCTGTACGGCGACGTCTTTGGACGCGCGAGCACGGCGCACGCAGTTGCGGTACGAGCGCTCGTTGTGTCGTGATCGTGCTTGCGCTGTTGATGATCGCGTGTGTGTCTGCCTCAGTACTCACTGTGGGTTTCTCCTGCTTGTGCCTCTGCCTCTGCCTCTGACTGACTGTGTTTGTGAACAGAGCGAAGAGATCAACCGCGAGCGGTGGGGCGAGCTCGAAGAAGTCGAAGAAGGTGCGGCACGCGGGCAAAGTACCTGGCGTCTCCCACGTGCGAGAGATTGTTCGACTCACTGCTCCATGCCTCGTTGCCTGTGCGTGTGGATGCGGTGCAGAAGAGGAAGACGACGACGAGGAGGAAGCAGAGGATGACGAAGGCACTGAGGACGACAGCGACTTGCTCCACGCTGGTCTCGACGCCACTGGCACCGAGACGCCGCTCGCCGACGGCATCTCGAGCGTCGCGTCTGGGCTCTCGACGCCTGGCGGCATTGTCGACATGCGCAAGGGCGTCATCCGGTGCGTCCATGGCTCTGACTGCGCTTACAATGCTTGTGCTGCACTACTGACGACTACTGCCCGTGCACTTGGATGATCGGATGCAGTGGCACCGAGACGCCAGACGGAGCGCCACCGCAGCTCTACACGGTGCTCGAGCAGAAAGAGACGTCCGTGGGCACGTCGCTCTATGGCTCGGGCCACGAGTACGTCGTACCGAGTGACGCAGTGCGCACGGAGCCAACAGCAACGACTGCAACTGGTCGCGTGCGCCGCCGCTTTGAAGACGCTGCGCCTGGCAACGCGTCTGCTGCGCCGAGCGAAGCTCCGAGTGACGCGACGACGACCGGCGACGACGACGAAGCAGGGCGCAAGAAGAAGAAAGCAAAGGCCGAGAAGAGCAAGAAGCACAAGGACTTTAAGTTCTAGACGCCGTCTGACGCACCGCTGCGACGTGCGTCGCCTGCCCGCGATCCTCTGCTACACACGACCGACCTGCTCATGTCGTCTCGTCTTCCTCTTCTCTGTGCCGTGCGTCACTGTGGTCCATCGAGTGCGTTGGCAAGCCTAGCGACGTGGTTAAATAGAACTAGACGGGCGGCAAGCCCATGGCTTCGCGCAGCTCCATGATCTGGCGCCGCTCGTCCGGCGGCAGTGACTGGATCACCTCCGGTGCGAGGTTCTGGACCTGCTCGAGGAGCTCTTGGTGCTCCGGGTCGAGCTTCTCGAGCAGATCGTTCGACACGCCCTGTACAAACAAACGCGTGCATCCAGGCGTGAGTGTCGTGCTGCTTGTGCGTAGAGACATGCAGATAGACAGACAAGTGTGCACGCACCACAGCGTTGACCGGCGCAGCTGCGGCGTCGTCGTCCTGGCGCTCGTGCACCATCCCGAGCTTGAGCTGCGCCTGCGCGATTGCGCGCGCAAACTCGGGCTGGTCCTGCAGCAAGCGGCGCATTTCCTCGGGCGCGCTCTCGTTGCACTGCTTGAGCTGATACACGAGCTCATAGAGCTCTGCGTGCGTGAGGTCGGCCACTGCGACTGCAGTCGTCGTCGTCATAGGAGCAGCAGCGCCAGTTGCGTCCATGTTGATCAGATCCAGCCTTGTGTTAATGTGCGCTTCAAAAAGCAAAATCTGATAGTGACAAAACAGAGAGATTTGTTGCTTTCATAACTCGGTCGCCGATTTGAACTGCGAGCAAATGTGCGGGATGGACAACACCAAGCACCTGATCAAGCAAGTCGCGGGTGTCCAGCCGATCTGTCTATCCGCACGCGGTCCATGTTGCGAGCTGCCACGCGCCTCCGCACTCGCACTCGCATCCTCTTGTCCGCGCAAGCAGCAGCTCCGCAGCCTGCGCTCCTCCTCACGCGCTCACTCGCGTCGCTCTCGATCTCATCGTCGGATCCATCGCTCGCAGCAGCGCCAACGCAACAACAAGCAGCAGCTCCACTCGGCACAATGAACGTCACGCGCCACAACTTTGAGGCGAGCTTCGCTGACCTCAAGAAAGACATTGAGCTCCCGACATGCCGCTTCATCGCGATCGACACTGAGTTCACGGGCTTGTCGCCGAATGAAGACGAGAAGGAGCGCTTCCTCGGTACGTCGTCGTCGTCGTCGCTTCATGTCACTGTGCGCGCATGCGGGTCTCGGCATCGCAATGTCCGTACGCTTGCTACTCATCTCGTGCGCTCACTCTCACACACATACACATTCGCTTTGCACTCGCACAGACACGCTCGAGGAACGGTACAAGAAGGTCAAGCGCGCCGGCGAGAGCTTCCTCATCACACAGTTTGGGCTCTCGACTGTGCACGTGGACGAGCACGAGCAGTTCCAGATCAAGACGTGGAACTTCTACATCTTCCCGCGTCCGTACGGCCAGAGTGACCACCGGTTCCTGTGCCAAGCCTCGAGTCTCCAGTTCCTCTCGGAGCACGGCTTTGACTTTAACAAGTTCATTGCTGACGGCATTCCGTTCCTCAACTTGGCGAAGACAAAGGCACTCTCGAAGCGCCTCGAGAAGCGTATCGAGATGCTCGCGAAGCCACCGAAGAGCAACGGACTCAATCTCTCGGAAGAGGGCGTGGTACGTCGAACATGTGCATCGATGCCTGTAAAACCCACTTCAACCCAGTTGGATCTTTATAACCCAACCCAGCAAAACCCAACCCACTAACTTTCTGAATCTCTCGTATGTTCAGACGTTCCAAGCTGATGTGAACAAGCAACTCGACGAGTGGATCGCCGATGGCGCGAAGAAAGGATCGAAGCTCACGATCCCGACGCGCAACTCGTACTTCAGCATGATCGTGCACGAGAGCGTGCGCGAGAAGGCGAGCTACTTGTACTCGGAGGCGACGGCCGGCGGCATCGAAGTCTCGTTCGTGTCGCAGAAGATCAAGCAAGAGCTCATTGCCGCCAAGACGCAAGCGGTGCGTCCTCTGTCGTTCGTTTGTATCCAGCTGTGACCTACCATCCGAGTGCTCACGACTGATTACCTGCGTCATTGTCGGATGCAGATGCGCGATGAGCTCGACCAGTCGATCGGCTTCTCGCGCGTCATCGACGTGATCAGCAAGAGCAAAAAGCCGGTCGTCGGTCACAACGCGCTCTTGGACTTTGTGTACGTGTTCAACCAGTTCTACAAGCCACTGCCGCCGACGCTCGCCGAGTTCAAGCGCGAGCTCACGGAGCTCTTTCCGGTCATCTACGACACAAAGCACGTCGCGCTGCGGTCGCCTCTGATCGAGAAGCTCCCGTCGACGGGTCTGTCGTCGCTCTTTGAGTACATGCGCGATAACGTGACGCCGACGCCGGACGCGCTGCTCTCGAGCGACGCGCGCTTTGACGGCTACCGCGCTGCGCTCAAGGCCGAGGGCGACAGCGACGAGAAGCTCTTGTGCCACGAAGCCGGCTTCGACGCGTTCATGACTGGCGTGTGCTTCTTGGGACTGCTCGCACACGACGCGAATGGTGAGCTCCCAGAGAGCAGCAGCATCGGCAGTAGCGTGCGCTTGACTGAGCGTCTCCAGGAGCTCGAGACGTACAAGAACCAGCTGAACCTGATGATCTCGGACGAGAAGTTCCTCGACCTGGGCAACCCGTCGCAGACAATCGACCGCTCGCGCGTCTACCGCGTGAGCTCGTCGAAGCGCAAGCTCCACCAGCTCCGCATGGAGGACGTCTTTGAGTCGACCAAGGTCCAGCGCGTGGTGCGCGAAGGCGACCAGGGCGCTTTCGTCGTGCTCGCAGACGCCGCGTACACACTGAGCGCGGATGCGCCAGAGGACCTCACGATCACGCCGTACAGCGAGTATGTGTCGGCGCAGGAGCAGAAAGCCAAGGACGAGCAGAGCGCTGCGGACCAGAAGCTCTACGAGCGTCTCCACGCCGAGTTTGCGCCATCGGAGGCAGCAGAGAAACCAGCAGCAGCTGCGACTGGCGCGTTCCCTGCGCTCGCTGCGACACCAGAGGCAGCCGCATCGTCGTGGACGCGCTGCACGATCTCGTAGACGCTGTTGCTACTCGTAGGAGCGCTCGCCATGCGCCAGACGACAGTAGGATTTTGATGGTGTGCCTGAATAGAGAGAGACTTGGGTTTTATTGCCTCAGACTCGACGCGACTGACGGACGCAAAGGTGTACGTACGCTCACATGACAAGCACCACAACAGACAGCGCTCGTCACACGCACAGCTCGTGTGGAATCGTGAGCTTGGGCGTCGATGCTGGCGCCGGCGCGATCTTTGGTCCGATCGAAGTCGACTTGGCAGGCGTTGGTGCTGGCACGACGCTCGGTGTCGTCTTCGCTGGCGTTGGCGCAGGACCTGGCACGGACGCAGGTGCCGACGGAGGTGGCGCGACTGACGCTGATGCAGGCGGCGCGACTGGTGCTGCCGTTTGCACGGGACTTTGATCCGGTCTCGATGTCGGCGCTGCGCCGGTTGGATCCGCTGTGCAGAGCTTACCGGTTGCGTCGCAGTACGGCGCTTTCGACGGACACTGCGAGCAGCTTGGCCCAGGAATGTACGCTTGCTCGCCTTGCCAGTTCCCTGGCGTGTAGTAGTTGCACGCTGTGAGGTAGCCCTTCGGACACAACTTGGACGCGCAGCCGACGAGGTACGAGTTGGCCCAGAGCACAGCGGATGCGTGGTCGAGGTCCATGTAGCCTGTGCCTGATCGGTCGTAGCTCGAGAGCTCGTTCTTGACCCAGTTATCCATCCAACTGTCGATCATGGCCTTGTCGAGTGCGTTGCCGCCGTACATGAGATTCTGGCCGTACGCGTAGTTCTCCGTGTCGTGCTCAAAGACGCACGTGTTCACGAGCTCGGACGCTTCGATCGCGAGGGACTCGTCCCAGCGCAGCTGCCGCATGTTTGCTGCTTCAGTTGGCACGAGGCTCCCGCGAGCCCAGTTGTGCGTCTGGACGATGTAGTCGCGCAGCTCCTGCGAGTACGGGTGCAGGTTCACACCGCCGTTGTTCACGTTTGGCTGTCCATCGGCGCCGCCAGAAGTGTCGATCTGCGCCGGTGGCTTGTTGCCGCTCGACTGCTTCCCGCCGCTGTTGTTGTCGTTCTGCTCGTACGGTTTGCCGCCGTAGAGCACTGGAGCTGGAGCTGGTGCGTCATCGCCATCGTCGTCGCCGTCGTCGCTGTCATCGTTTGTGGCAGTGTTTGCGAGGACTGGAGCTGGAGTTGTTGATACAATCAGAACTGGAGTCGCTGCTGGACTTGGTGCGTGCGTCAAAGGCGCTGACGTTGGTCCGCTGACTGGTGTCAGCGGTGCATCAGCGACATCGTCGTCGCTGTCATCGTCGTTGTCGTCGGTGCTGTTGTTCGTGTTCCCACCACTGTAGACGCCTGTGTTGGCGCCACTCGTGGCCTTTGCAGGCACTGGTGCTGGTGTCGGAGCAACTGTCGGGACACCACCACCGATGTACGACTGCTTGATGTCGTTGTAGTTGTTTGCACGCATGGCGGTGCTTCCTCGCACTGACGTTGCGTCTGCGTCCCAGTCCGGCGTGTACGTGCCATGGACTGCTGCAGCGAGTAGTGCGAGCACCGCTGCCGTTGTCTTGGTGTAGCGCATCATGGTGTGCTTGAAGCTGTTGCTGGCGCTCGTGTGGCACTAGAAGAGATCGCACACGACGCGTGCGAGTACACTCGAGGTCCGCAAACGCAGAATGCGGGCAGCGAGTCAGCTGCTGGAGCTCACTTGGTAGTGATCGATCACGAACGGCGTGCGGTGCTCGTCGTGTAGCGTGAGGAGATCATTTGCTTCGACTGCAGCTCTGAAGCTCGGTGGGGGCTAGAAACGAGTCAGCACCGAGATCTCCCATCCATCTGGACGACGTTGGAGCTGAAAATTGTCAACACCGTCCTCGCTTTTACCAGATGCGCTTGGTGTGCTCGGCATTGGCGTGTGCTAAGCATTGTGCGACGTGGAAGTGTAGAGGTCGAGCAGACGGGATCTTGGCGTCAACACAGCGCAGGAGCGCGACTTGGACCGTGTCGAGTGTAGTGTGCGTGTCGAAGTCTTGGTCCTAGACTTGGACGACAATAGAGCCTAGCTCCACTTGTCGAGTTTGAGCTCAATGTTGACTGCGCTAGCGAGCTGCACACATCAGAATCTGCACAAACGACTACGAGGCGATCGTATCGCTTCATGTTGGCATTCAAAGCGACGAGCACCGAGCTCTGGAGCTTGGCGCCATGCAAGCTCTGGCGCATAGCTCCAGAGTCTCTCGAGGTGTCACAAATGACAATCTATCACTATACTTTGCTCAAGATAATCTAGCATTATTTGCTGCATGGTTGAGGATTCTCTGACACAATCGATAGATTCGCTTGTGACATACAACATATAGGTTTAGTATCGAATGACAGTTCTCTGACATAACGACTTCAAAGCGCGACCTCAACGACCAGTCATTTCGAAACAGTAAGCTTCGAGCCAAAGCGTCGTTGCGATCCTGCTCGAGCTCGAGCGCTTCCGCTGCCAGACACACTCACACGCACATTCGACCGACGTCGTTGACAGCAGCAATGGTGCACTTTTGGGCGAGCGAAGTGACGGAGACGAAGGCTGCGGTCGTGAAAGTGCCCGAGGGCTTTGTGCTCAACGTGTGCAATGCGACGCTCGCGAGTGACGCCGGCGCGATCGTGAGCCTCGGGCTCGAGACGACGCAGATGGACCGCAAGAATTGGAAGGGCGTGGTCGCGCACCTCGGCGCCGCGGCGCACGCGCACCAAGTGAAGCTCGACCTCGTCTTTGGCGCGACGCCGCAGGTCAAGTTCTACGTCGCAAAGGGCGCTGGCAAAGTGAACCTCACGGGGTACTTCCAGCCAGGGCCACCAGCCGACCTCTTTGACGCGGCGCCAGCGACTGCAACGCCAGCGAAGCAGACGCAGCAGAGCTCGAAGAAGCGTGCGCGCGACGAACCCGTGACGTGGGACCAGGTACGCGAGCGTGTCCGTGTGTCCGTGTGCCAGTGTGTCTGTGTATGTGTGCATCCCCCAGTCGTAAATTACCTGCGCGCGTTGTCCGTACGCCGTCGGTCCAGACCTTCTGGGATAGGAACGTGTATCTCTCTGCGAGAGTTCTTCTCGCGCTTACTCACGCATGGTCCTTAAGGCTGTCTCCGCGTGGGCGTAAGGAGCTGCTGTGGCGCTGCGCCAGCTCTCTGTGAACGACCGCGCTGTCTTGGCTCGTAGAGATACGAGCTGAGCAGCGCAGTGTCCGGACCGACGAGCTGCGCGCGGCGCAACGTACAGCGGCGGCTCCTACTGCGCCCATAAAGACTTTTAAGTCTGTCCCATCGGAATCATACGAGTCATAACTGTGCAACAGCTCCACCGAGTGTGCCTGCATGTGTCTTGTGTGTGTCTGTGTGTGTGACTGTGTATCGAAGTGTGAGTGTGCGCACGTGTGCTGACCGTGTCGTCTTTTGTCTTCTTCTGCATCCTCAGGACGCGTCGACGAGCGACTCGGACGACAACGAGAGCGAGCCAAAGACCCAGAGCAAGCCAGCGGCGACGCCAGCAAAGCCTGCACCGCAGCAGCAGAAGCAGAAGAAGCCGCAGCAGGCAGCACCAGCGACGAACGGCAGCAGCAACGCGGCGTCGGACAGTGCATCGGCGAACAAGAAGAAGCACCGCAAGAAGAACAAGAAGCCGGCGTCGGCGTAGACGCGAGGACTCGCGTATCGATCAATACTAGCACCTATTTTATTCTTTCCTCGTGTTTGGCTCGCACATGTCGAATTGTCTACCTCGGATGGACACCTCCTACTGGTAGAACTTGCCAGTCCGCACGTCCTTGGAGAACATGGCAAAGACTGGGAGCGACGCGCGCTTTGTGCGCTTCGCCTGGAGCTTGTGCTCGAGCCGGCGACGGCGGTACGCAGCTTGGAGCCGCAGCACTGCCGCGTACGCTGGGCTCTCAGCGCACGGAATGAACGCGCCGCTCTCGGGCGCTGTCCACGCCACGCGGTAGTGCTTGAGACTGTAGTAGAACGGTCGTTGCGTGTGCACGTCGAGGCACTCGATCCACTCGTCCTCTGCAAGGAGCTCTGCGCGAGCGCGCTGGCGACTACGCTTCTCGAGCTCGAGGCGCGTCGGGACGTCACGCGCGAGGGCGTCGTCAATGAGCTCGCGGATCACGCCTGGGATGCTCGTCACGTGCGCGCCGTCAAAGTCTGGCGGCTGCGTGAGCGTCACGCTCTGCAGCAGGCGGTTGTAAAAGTACGCGACGCCGTCTGCGCTCTCGAGCTGGAACCAGACGTTCGCTTGCGGCGTGCGCTGCGGCGGCGTCACGAGCTTCTGGATCTCGGCGTGCGCTGGGAAGCTCGCGAGGCAGTGGTGCGTCATGTGGACGTACCGCGCACAGGCAGCTGCCCAATCTCGGAGACGCGCGTACGCTTGCATGCGGTGCCAGCACCGATGCGTCTCGGGGGTGCGGTACGTCTCATCGAGCAGCTCCTGCACGCGCTCGAGATGCGTCGGTGCGAGCGCGTACGGCTTTGTGAACAACCCCGCCGGCTCGTTCGTTGCGATCCACTCCCAGCCGCCAGTGTGCGCGTCAATGTTCTTGACGATCCAGAGTGCCCACGCCGTGCGCCACGTCGCGAGTGCGTTGCTTGCAACTGGGACGTCAAAGAGTAGGAGCACGGCTTCGACGGTCGCGAGGACTGCAGGATGCGGCGCTAAGTCCCACGACAGCGGATCGAGGAACGCGCGCTTCTTCTGCGCCTGGAGCGCAATGATGCACTCGTCGACGCGAGCGACTGGAGCGAACAGGTTCGTTAGTCCCGGGCGTCACAAGACTAGCCAACTCTTGCAGGACACACACGACGCAAGCGTAGCGCACCGATGTTTGCTGCTTCAAAGTAGCCCCAGCTCGCACTGCAGTACATGCGCTTCGCACGAAGCTCACGCTGCAGTTGCGTCATGCAATGTGCGACTGCATCCGAGCTTGTACGACTGCTCTCTTCACTGCTGTTGCTACCGTTTTGTGTGCGTGCGAGGACGTGGTTCCACAGCGCACGCTCCGCATCCGTTTGCGGTTCCTTCGACTCAAACGCGTCTCGCCACGCTCGTGCGACGAGCTCCTGTGCTGTCGCCATGTTCACGAACGTCTCGTGCAATGGACAAGACACAGCGTGATGCTGATCCAAGGGGAGTAACGACTCTTGATCAAGACCAGTGGCGATGATGTTGAGCGTCTCTCTGAGGAGGACACTCATGTTGAATGATGTTGACACTGACTGAGTTCGTCTGAAGAAGCGCAGCGCGTGTGGCGGTGGCGAGAAGCGCACAGCATCCATCGTGTGTGAGGATGTGTCTGTGGACTCCCTAGTTGCCAGCGTCCACGCGCGCGCCGTCGTCGCGGCCAGTCGCGAACGCACCGAGGGCGTGCACGAGCGCGCGGGTCTTGAGCAGCATCTCGTCGTACTCTTCGTCCGTGTCCGAGAGCGCAATGATCGCACCGCCAGCGCCGAGACTCACGCGCGTCGGCGTCACGACTGCAGTCCGGATCACAATGTTCAAGTCGCAGCTGCCGTCGAGCGAGAGGAAGCCGAGCGCGCCGGAGTACACACTGCGCGGCGCGAGCTCGAGCTGCCGGATCACCTCCATCGTCCGCTTCTTCGGCGCGCCAGTCATCGAGCCACCGGGGAACGTTGCGTGGAGGATGTCGACGACGTCTGCGTCGTCGCGGCGCTGCCCGCGCACTGTCGTCACGAGCTGGTGCACCGTCGCGTACGTCTCGACCGCCATGAGCGTCGGGACGTGGACGCTCCCGATCTGCGCCACGACGCCAAAGTCGTTGCGCACGAGGTCAGCGATCATCATGTTCTCGGCGCGGTCCTTCACGCAACTCGCGAGCTCCTGGGCGATCGCAGCGTCTTCTGCGGGCGTCGCGCCGCGGCGTCGCGTGCCTTTGATTGGCTTGGACTCCATCCAGCCGTCGCTGCCGACGCGCAGGAACCGCTCGGGCGACGAGCAGCAGATCGCGTACGACTCGGTCATGCCACTCGACAGCGGCGATTGCGATCGCAACGAGGCCGAGCGCGTCGTCGATGCGCTCGTGCGGCTCGTGTCAAACACACCACGCGGGTTCACGAGGTACAAGCCCGCGTACGGCGCAGGGTTGCGCTTGCGCAGGAGCTGGTAGAACGCGAGCGGGTCGTCCATCGCGTACGACGCGTCGAGCTGGTTCGTGAGGCACACTTCGTACGTCTCGCCGTCGTGGATGAGCTGCTGGATCGTCGCAATGTCGCGTCCGTACTGCGCTTTCGATCGCGATGGGCGAAACACGACGCCGTCCGATGGCGCAGCAGCATGGCGCGCAGCTGCTGCGCGGTTGGATCCTGGTGCAAGCGCGTCTGGCGACGCTTGGAACAAGCGCTGGAGCGCTGCGAGCTGCGCCGCGATCACAGCGTGCCACTGCGCAGTCGCTGCGAGGTCCAGAGGCGTCTTGCGACTCACAGACACAGCGTACACGATGCTCTCGCGATGATCAAACACGAGCGCCCGGTCTGCAAAGACAAACGACGCGTCTGGGACGTAGTCGCGTGCTGCGAGGCGCTGCGCCATTGCGCGTCGGATCGCTTCTGCGCCACTGAGTGCGCCATCAGCGTCCTGCACGCCGCTGCCGAGGACTTCGTAGCCAAAGTAGCCGACAAAGCCGCCGCGAAAGGCAAACGGGAGCTGGTCGCTGTCGTTGGACGTAAGGTCGTCATCGACGACCTCGACGTCGTGTGCGCGCAACGCAGCCATCTTCGCGCGCAAGTGCGTCAAGATGTCGCTCCCACGCTCCTCGGACACGATCGTCTCGCCATCGCGCGCTTCGTAGACGCGCAAGAGGTTCTCGAGGATGCAGTACTCGACTGCGTAGCTCAGCGGCCCCGAGCTGTCGCCCATGAGCGAGAAGCGCGACGTTGAACGCGCTGCTGGCGACGTCGCAGCGCTGTCAAAGTTGCTGCTGTCGAGCCAGAACGACCGCTCCGAGTCGGCGTAGAGCTCCGTGAAGACCGTCTCTGCGAACGCCAGCGACGCGAGCCCGCGTGCGGCTACATGCACTTGCACACTGTACGCTGTTTCCTGACTCGCTGGCGCCGCTGGACGCACAACGGCGTCAACGACAGCTGGCCGCTCGAGCACGTGCGGCTCGAGACTGCTGTGCTGGAGCAGACACTGCGACGCTGGCTGTGCGAGCGTGATGTCGCGAAAGTTCTGGAAGAGCTGGTACCCAAAGCTGCTGCACACGGCCTCGGGGTGGAACTGCACGCCGAACTGCGGCTTGCTCGCGTGCTCGAGCGCCATCACGACGCCGTCTGCGGTGCGCGCCGTGACACGCAGCTCTGCTGGCAGTGAGGCTTCGTCTGCGACGAGCGAGTGGTACCGCACGACCTCAAAGCCGTCAGGGACGTGCGCAAAGAGCGACGGCGCTTTCGAGTCGGCGGCGCTGAAGAACACTTCACTCGTGCGGCCGTGCATGACTTCCGGCGCATTCACGACGCGACCGCCGTAGACGTGCGCGAGGCCCTGATGCCCGAGGCACACGCCGAGCACTGGCACCTGCGCGAAGCGAATCGCGTCTGCGCACATGCCAAAGTCCGTCGCGACGCCAGGGTGGCCCGGTCCAGGCGAGAGCACGACATTGAACACGACGCTGTCGTCGTCATTGATCGATGCGACGTGGTCGTCGTCTTCGTCGGCGCTGCTGCTGCTGTCGGTGCTGCTGCTGTCTGCTGCACTCGCGCTGCTCTTGCTCACATACGCTGTCGATGCACCACACTGCTGCTGCCGCGCTTGGCGCTCAAACGCGCGCCACGCCGCGTGCCAGTCGCCGTGAAAGTCGTCGTTGCGCACAACGATCGGCGCGACGCCGTTCACTTGCGCGAGCATCTGGTAGATATTGTACGTGTACGAGTCATAGTTGTCGATCAGGAGCGTCGCAACGCGGCGGTGCGGCGCGCGAGGCACGTGCGCATGCGCGACCATCGCGTTCGCTTGCTTTCGACTGTGAGCTCTTTGCGAGTCACTTGACAACCGTAACTACCGTAACTTACTACCGTACCCACCGTAACTAAGGACCGTAACTAAGGACGTCCAATCACTCAGTGTCACAATCAACATCACAAAGAGCTCCGTCCTGTCCTGGGCCGATGGGCCAGCGCCACTGCTCGGTAGGACGCGGACGAGGTCGGTCTATGGCACGAGGCTCTCTATCACAGGCTTTGGTCAAATACAAGAATATCGTCATCTATCCATCCAACTCGCTATGCCTCGCTCTCGTACGCGTCCTAGTACAATGTCCTACTACGTCCTACTTCGACCTCCAACGCACTACACGCTGTGCTTTCGTCGGCGCTTGTTGTTCTTCTTCTTGCCGCCTGCGCTCGCCGCGGCGCGCTCGTCGGCCGTGAGCAAGGCAGCAGGCTTCTTCTCTTTGATCTTCTTGCGCTGGAACGCGCTCGGGAGCGGCATCTCGTCCTTTCCGATCGCCTCGCGCTTGCGCTTCCCAAGGCGCACGAGCTCGACTTCAAAGTACAGCGTCGCGTTCGGCGGGATCTTGCCGCCTTTGCCGCTCTCGCCGTACCCGAGCGCTGATGGGATCGTGAGGCACCGGAAGCCGCCCGGTCGCATCGTGCCCATGCCCTCTTCCCACCCTGCGATGACTGAGCCCGTGCCGAACGTCGTCGTGAGCATGCCTTTGCCAAAGACCAAGCCGTCTGGCCCGAGCTTGCCCTTGTACTTGACGGTGCACATCTCGCCGACGTCCGGGAGCTTGCCATTCCCAATGCGCACGTCGCGGATCACAAGACCGCTCGCAGTCGTGACGTCCGAGCCTAGGAGCGCTTCGTACTGCGCTGCGAGGCGCTCGCGCGCATCGACCTCTGCTTGCTTCGCGGCTTCGCGCTCTTCGACCGACACGACGTACGCCTCGCGCTTCTCTTTCTTCAAGAGCTTCTCCTTCTCGCGCTTCTCCTTCTTTGCGCGCTGGAGCGCCGCGGCACGTTCGTCGACGACTGGCGCGGCGTCGTCATTGTCGTCGTCTGCTGCGTCGTCTTCATCGTCGTCCTTTTCGTCGCCGTCGCCGTTCGCCGTTGCTGCGAGCTTCGCCTTCTTCTTCTTGTTGCGGTTCACGCGCTTGCGCTTCTTCGCACTCGCGCTCTCAGCACTCGCGTCCTGCGCCTTTGCGAGCGCTTCGTCCAGCGCTTCCTCTTCCTTTACCATCGCAGCGATGTCGCGGTCGATCGTCTCGGCGCGCTTTGCGAGCTTCTTGCGCTTGCGCTCCTCGGCGATCTGTTCGCGGCGCTGCTGCTCGGCCTCGGCTGCTGCGAGCGCGTCTTGCTTGGCTTTCTCGATCTCTGCGAGCGCAGCAGCGGCGGCTTCAGCAGGACTCAGCCCCATCTTCTTGAGCTTCGACTTCTTCTTCTTGAGCGCCGCGCGACTCGCGCCTTTGATCTCGACCTTGCTCTCGAGCTCGGCTTTTACGAGCTCGCCCTCCTCCATGTGGTCGCGCGACGAGATCGACGAGAACAAGTCGTTCTGCGTCTGGTGCCACGGATGGTCGACGCCCCACGTCTTGTCAGCGCGGCCGTAGCCACCGACGTTCACGCGCATGTCAGCAGCGAACCGGCCAGTGCGCGCACCGCCGAGCGACCGCACGCCTTTGTTTGCGACGATCGACGAGTCGCTCGCGACGATGATCTCTTCGGCCTCATTGCCGCGGCGCTTGTCTTTCCGGCGCATCAACACCATCGTGCTCTGGTGGTGGTTCTTCCGACTCGCGTCGACGCACGGACACACACGCAGGAGCTCTTGATGAGCGATGCACTTGGTCGAGTGTGTCGCTTTGACTGATGATGCACTTGGTCTGGAGCCAACCACGCGGTCCAATAGTCGAGTCAAGTCATTTGAAGCGCTATACTCACTCCAAGTGTTTTTGTTGTCATACTGAAAGCAAGTGTACAAGCACACCTGACAACGAAAAGACACACATGGTCATCGGACATGATGGCGCTGAGAGGAGTATGCGCGTGGCTGTCATCACGCGCACATGTGTACTATGAGCCACTCGTGCGTGCATGTGTGTGAATAGAACCCGAACCTGTTCTTCCTGCTCCGTTGTCCATAGGCAGCATCTGCTGCGCACGACTTACTTGGAGTCTTATGATCGCTCGGTTCTGAGGCTCCATTTGCCAGCTATAGGAACCGACGACGCGTCGTGCACCACCTCAGACGCCTTCGTGATAACACACACACACGCACACACTGCGCAGTGCTCGGAGGATCAACAGCGACGCCACTGACATAACGATAGTCGCCATGAAGTACGCAGACGCCGCTGCGGCGTACAGCGTCGACGACTCGGCCGCGTCGCAGAGCGACGACAGCGACGTGTCGTCCGGCAGCAGCAGTCCCGATAGTCATGCGCATCCGCCACAGGCGCTCCTCGACGCTGCGTTCCAAGTCCCCAAGACAAACACGCACATTCAGCCTGGCAGCCGCGCACAGCAGGCGCAGCGACCACCCCAAGGCTCGACTACAGCAGCAGCGAATGGCCGGCAGCGCGCGACGTCGCTCATCGCGCCAAAAGAGATGCCGCAGCGCTTGACGAAGAACTACAAGGAGCTCGCGCGGGACTTTCGGATGCTCAAGCCGTTCACGCGGCTACCGGACGGGACGTACCCGCCCCATACGCGGTGCGTCTTCTGCGAGATCGGGACGCCCAAGACCGTCTTCTTCCCGTGCCAGCACAAGTGCGTGTGCGACATCTGCATCAAGCTCCACGACATCAGCTCGGACCATGGGCGGTCCGGCGCCTGGGGGTACGTCCTACGGCTCCATGGCTCTCGCTCTTGAGTACCTGACGCCGTGCTCACTCACTCACGGATGCACCTGTGGCTACGCTGGACACTCTGCTCGACAGCGCGTGCCCTGTGTGCATGACCGACATCCGCTTGATGCTCCCGCACACTGGCAAAGAGGAGGACGAGTACTGGAAGTGGATCTCCGAGGTCAAGCCGGCGCTCCCGTCGTCGTTCAAGCACGAGTTCAAAGACGCGGCAAAGAAGCTCCGGAAGAACTCCGTGCTCCCTGGCGGTCAGCCGATCGCAGAGGACACGAAGGTGTCGCGCGGTGCGCTCCAGAAGCAGCCGTCGAGTCGGCGCCACACGTGGAGCGCAACGCACGGCCAGCAGGCGCCAGGACACGCCGGCGTCGACCCGAAGAACTGCTCGATTTTGTAAGAGAGCGAATCGACATGGCTCTCGCACGTGCGTCCTCGTTGCTCGTCTTGCTCTCGCTCTGTCCTACGCGTCCTAGAACTCGCTCGACTCGTCCAGTGGCACGAGTACGTGGAACTGCGCTGCTATGCGTCGGAGACTTGGCCACGCCTCGCTAATGCGCCGAGGCAGCGCGGCGTCAAGCACGTCGACGTGGTGCGCGACGCTGAGCTCCAAGATGTCGCGCAGCACGCGCACGAGTGCGTCGCGAAAGCGCTGCGTACTTGCAACGACGCTCGTCAGCGTCACGAGCTCATGCGACGATGGTTCTGTGGCAATGGTCGTCCTCGCAGACGTCGCAGAGTGGACGTGGAGCGCAATGCGTGGGAACTCGTTCAGCCACACGGAGTTGCTCAAGCGCACGGCACTTCGGAGCTGCTCGCCGTCAGCGCCTCGCAGTACGATCGCGACCAGCACGAGGAACAGCGCCGTGGAGTCTACAGCGGACGACGCCAAGGACGACGCTGGCTGCCACGACCGCAACAGCGCCGTCGCGACTGCTGCGGACCGCGTGCACAGCAGCGCAACAGCGTGGATGAGCACGAGCTGAAAGTGCGCGTCAGTCGCAGTCGCAGCTGCGGCACGCCACTTGCGCATCAAGACGCCTGCGAGCTCTGGCAGAGGCATCAGCGGTGCGTTGCGATCGCCACTCAACGGATCTCTACAGACGCGCAGGATGCGGTCTGCTGAATCTGCAAGTACGCGCTCGCGCTCGACGTGCGGCTGATCTACTGCGTCGGGCACTGCGAGGACGCGCCAGCGCACAAAGAGCTTGACGAGTGCGAGCGCGTACTCGAGGTGCTCCATGCGAGACGCGAACACAGGCGACACGAGCGGCTCTAGCGTGCCGTTAGCAGCCATCTTGCGATCGGACGCACCACTGCTGCTGCTGCTTTGATCGTGACTGACAACGCTGTTTGCAAAGCTGTGGAGCCACGCGAGGTGCGCGATGAACGCCTGTAGTTGTCGCTCGGCGCCGTTGAGACTGTGCGAGCGAGCTACGAGCGTCGCGCGCAGTCGCGGGAACGCGAGGCCGCACCGCGCGACGACTGCGAGAGGGAGGTCGCGAATGAGTTTGGCGACTGTGTTGGCAGACGACGTGCGCAGGACGCAGGCGATGGCATGAGTGACTGCGTGGAGGAGCGACGGCGGGAACTCGCCGTAAAAGTGCGCGCCAATCACGCCGAGCAGATCGACGAGACGTTGCGAGCTCGCGTGGCGCTCGTGGTGGCGCACAATGACCTCAAAAGCCTCAAAGCCGTGGTGCTGCAGCGCGCGGTTCGCTGGGAACACTCGTTCGTCGCCATGCGGCGACTGTCGTGACGGCTCAAGGCGACTCGCGACTGCATCGACAAAGAACATGAGGACCCTGTCGAGTTGCGAGAGCGTCGCTGTTGTTGTTCGTGCTGCTGCTGCTTGGGAATCGGCGCTCAGACGATGCATCACGTCGTTCAGCAGCAGCAGCAGGAGCGCGATCGTGTCGTCAGTCGACCGGAGCGTCGCGTCCTTGCAGTCGCTACGTGACGGCGCCTGCAGTGACGAGGAGGAGGTGCCTGCAGTCGTGACCTGAGTGAGGATCTCGGAGACGATCCACTCGACGACCGACTCGACCGACGCGATGCGGAAGGCGCCAAAGTCGCTCATCACATCGAGCTCGAGAGAGAGCCACGCGCTGATCGAACGACTGCTCTGTCGGTTGTCACCGCCGCCATCTCGTTCGTTGCTGAAGAGCGCGCGTGCGTAGCGGAGCTCGAGCGAGACGATGCGCTCGAGCTGGTGCGTCGTGATCGACGCGAGATCAAAGACGTCGCGGAACCACTCGCTGTGTGCGAGCGCCTGCATGCTCGCGCTCAACATCGTCAGCGGTGCGTCATCGGTCTCTACTGCGCCTTCGTCACTCGTGAACGCGTGTGGCGCAACGGAGCGATAGCCGAGCCACGCAATGAACGCGCGTGTAGGAGCCTCAAGCGCTTCCGACTTGAGCAGGAGCGTCACGTTGCGCGCTTCGAGCGGCAGCGCACCGAGTGCGCGAAGCGTCAGCGTGAAGAAGAGGCTTCGACGGAGCACTTGGTCGTGTGAGAGGACGGTCTCGTGCCGTTGTGACGCGTGGGATTCGGTAGCAGTCTCGTGCGTTCTTCTGGCGCTGTCATCTCTGTCGATAGCTGCGCCAATGCACGCAGCGTCAACCTCGTTGACGAGACCCACGACGTCCGAGCGCGCGCGTGGCGAGTCGCCTGCGACGCTCAGTTTGCCCACGAGCGACGCTGTGAGCGCTGCGAAGCAGCTCACGTCGCGCACAAACGGCGCGTCGACGCCACTCGAACGCCCCTTTGCGATCTGCTGGAGCCCAACAGCAGCGACGCTCGCTTCGATCGACTCGCTCGTGCGGTAGTTACTGCCGCTTGCATCCGATCGACTGAGCGCAGGCACGACGGCGGCAAAGAACGCGTCGATGCGGTCGAGTCCCAATGCGTCGAGCACGCGCACGCAGCCGTCGCTCCACATGCGCTGCGTCCACGGCGCAGTCGTCTCGGACAGACTCGTTCCGTTCGTCTCGACAGTGTTTGCATCAAAGAGCATCGCACCAAGTGCGTCTTGGAGCGAGCGCAGCGCCGACTCAGAGAGCGTCAGGCGTCTCGACGTGCTGTCGTTGCGCTGTTGTTCGAGCTGCAGACGCTCGAGCGCGCGCTCGAGTGCGTCGCCACTTGCTCGGTCCGATCGCTGGCGCTTGTGCCGCTGCTGCGTCTCGAGGCGCGTCTGTTGCTGCCGAGCGCTCAGTCGCGTCTCTGCGTGCGTCAGGAACTGCGCGTACTCGCTCACGGTCACGAGTCCGGACTTGGCGAGCGCGTGGACAAACGCGACGTGCGCAAGGAGCTGCGCATCGCCCGACCGTTCGCTGTCTATTGCTGATGAAGTGTCGTGATCGTCAAACGCGAGGTCGAGGCAGCACGGCACGAGCTCGTGCTTCCAGAGCTTGGCCTGAAAGAGCTTCCACTGCCGGAGCTGCGGCGACAGCTTGTGCGTCTCGCGGTGCAGCGCAATGTGCTCGCGCACCATCGCGCGGACTTTCAACGAGTGGATCGACGCTGTTGCTGCCGTGTCGGTGCTGTCGCTTGGGCCCTTGCGATCGCTCGCAGTTGCAGCAGAAGCGGCTTGCTCGCGCTGGAGCAGCTCCAAGTACCGCGACCGCGTCTGGGAGCAAAAGTCCATGATGAGGCCGCCAGTTGGGAACTGCGCCTGGTGCGTCTTCATGACGCTCAAGTGCGCCGCGACGTGCTCGGAAAGTGCCACTGGACGCCGTGCGCCGTCGTCTCGAGCGCTCGTGTCGCGCCGGTCAAACTCGAGCAGGAACGCGCAGAGGAACTGGATCTGGCGCTTGCTCGTGATCAATCGGCACGTCGTTCGCGGCTTGCGGCAAGAGGAAGACGACAGCGACGCAGAGGCACTTGCGCCACTTGCACTGTCTGCGCGCTGGCGCATCGCGTCGCTCTCGTCCAACGCGCTAAAGTGGTCGTAGACCCAGTCGCGGTAGCTGCTGCCACGCGCGACAGCAGCTACGAGCTCGAGCGCGTGGCGAAGGAGCGCGCCGCGCATGCTCTGGACGCCATCGCTCGCGAGTTCGTGCGCGAGCGTGAGGACGTGGCTCGCAAAGTCGCCGTCGTCGTGAGCTGAAGCCGTCGGTCTCGACGCTCCTGCGCTCGTCACGAGCTCGTACAGCGCACCAGCGATCACAGACGCAGCGTCCTGACCGGTAGCGTCCGTCAAGACAGTGTCCAGTGGCTCGCTCTCGTGTCCGTGCGTCGCTTCGTAGACCGACTGGCGCACGATCTGCACGCGCGCAGACGCTCGGAGACACGCCTCGTACGCCTGAAGGATCCGCTGGAGCTCGTCCGGACGGAAGCGCGTGTGCGCACTGGACGCTGGCGCCACGAGACGCACGAGCTGCGGTTGCAGGAACTCAGCGACGCGGTCGCATGCGATCGCCATTGGTCCATAGCGACGACGGCTGCTGGTGTCGAGTGTCGCTGCTGTGCGCGCGGCCAAGAGCTGCGTGACGCACTGCAGCGCTGGGACCGAGAAGCTCGCGCTCGTGAACGCACAGAGCGCGTCGAGTGCATCTGTGGCAGCTCGCTCGACAGCGCTGCTGCTAGGACTTGAGTCACTTGCGTCTGGGAACGCCAAGCGAATGAGGTAGAGCAGCACGCACTCGACAATCGCATGCGTCGTGGTAGTGGCGGTAGTGGCGCTCGAAGCGTCGGTCGCTGGCAGCAGCAGACGCTGCGCTGGGTGCGCTAACAGCGTGTGCACTGGCGCTGTGAGCCACGTCCATGCGTCGCTGTCGTTGTCATTCGTAGCAGTGGAAGCAGCAACGCCGAGCAGCACGTCCTCGAGACGCAAGAGCCCTGCGCTGTGGAGCAGCCACACGCACAGGAGCTCTGCGACGCGACGGAGCGCACCACCCGCAGCTGTGTTGTCGTTGTTAGACGCATGTGCTGCAGTTGCTGCGAGCGCAATCGTCGCTGGTAGTCGCCGCTTCCGTCGCTTAACGCGCATGACGTGCGCTGTCGTGTGTATCGAGTGCACGACTGCGGCGACGAGCGCGCGCCGTTCATTCCCAACGTACTGCGCCAGCTCACGCAGCAACTTCGAGACGTCGCGTCCGTGGTTGAACGGACTCTGCGCGTGCTGAGGAGCGGCGCTGTTGCTGTGAGTCGCTTGCACAACGATGTTGCCATCAAGCCACGCAACGCACGCGACGCGGAGCGACTCGTAGTGCGCCGTCAGTTGATCCGTCGCTAGCACACGTGAGCGCGTCGACCGCACGAGCGCCAGCACATTTTGCTGCAGCTCAGTAGCAGAGCGCGCACGCGGTCGCACTCCTGCAGCTGCTGCAGTTGCGCTCCGCCGCCGATCGCCGTCACGGCGCGCGCTGTTGTCATGGAGCAGCAGCGCATGATCACTTGGCGGCATTTTCGAGTGTGAGTATACTGTTCATTTGGTTTTTGTATGGGTTGACATGTGAAGGTTGTATCCTCCATCCTACATTGAAGGCTCAATGGAAGCTCCGAGGTCATCGGAAGCTGCTACGTGCCGTCGGATGCGTCGGTCTCTCTATCGCAGGCGCCGCTGTCTCCGTAGACGTACGCATGTACGCGCACAGGTGCAATCGCTTGGTTCGTCTGTGCGCCGTTGTGTCCACAAGCCTCCAAACGCAGCGTCGACTGCGTCCCACGATGCACGCGCCGCAGTCGCCGCAGCAGCGCGCGCACTTGCAGACTCGCGTCGCGCGTCACGTCACGACCAAAGTGCGCAGCGACGTCCGCATTGTCGAGCGCTTCTTCCGCGGTTGCGAGCGCTCGGAGCGCGACGCTCACGGCTTTGCGCTGCTCTCTCAGCGCTGTCAGTGCGTCCGTCTGCTGAATGGGAGGAGGAGGAACAGGAGCCATGGGACGTACGAACGACGCGCTGTGAAGTGGCAGCGCATGCAGATGCGCGTAGTCAAAGCCCACGCTGTTGGTCGGATCCATTGACAGCGCAGTCTGCTGGAGACTCGAGGCGAACGGACTCTGCTGGTGGTCGTACACTGCGAGCTGCTGCGGCTGTGGCGATTCCTCGACTGGAGTCACTGGGACCGCAGCGTCAGCACTCGCGGGCACGAGCGACGGCGTCTCGAGCGCCACTTGCACGCAGCGCTCCTCTTCGGTCAGCATGCGCTGGACTTCGAGCAGCAGCTCTTGCTGCATGCGCTCGCTCGCGTCGTCGTCTGCGTGGAGCCAGCTCCGGACGTCCTTTGCTTGTACGCTGTGGCCGCCGTTTGCGCGTTCGAGCAGCGCGACGAGCTCAGTGACGACTGCGTCGTCCGAGACGCCGACGCTGCGTGCGTCGCGTACACTGCGGCAGTCGGGACTCACGTGTGCGCGCTGCCAGCCGAGACGCAGGAGCTGCGGTGGGATCGCGTGCCACGCGTCGCTGAGCAGCGCAACAGCGTCGCCAACGTGCGGCAAGTGGCCAAACGCGACGCCAGCAGCGCCGAGCGGTCGCTTGCGCGCGCGCTGGCGCAGTCGGTACCGCTCTTCGTCCGTCCGCTCGGCAAAGCTCAGGACGTCGTGGACAAGCGCGACTTTGTACCGGCGCTTGAGCTCACGTGTGACGCCGTGCGTGAGCGGCTGGAAGGCGTCGAAGGCACTCGCAGCGGTGCCAAACTGGCACGACGCGCTCAGACTCGCAGGCCGCGTCGGCACAAAGTGCGTCGCGATCGTCGGTGTCGCGAACGCCGTGAGGCTCCCCGCGGGGTTGTCGAGCAGCAAGAGCACGGCGTGCGTAGTGCGCGCTGCGATCGCCGGCGCAAACACGCGCGCGCACCAGAACTGGAACGTCGCGTCGTCGCACCAGACGTCGTGGTCGCTCACGTACGCAGTCGCGAGCGCCGATGTGGTTGAGAGCGCGTCGCACGGTGCGTGGCGCTTGCTGACGACTAAGAGCGGGATCTTGTGCGTCCCCGTGCCGTTGGCACACACGAGCAGCATCACGCGCTCGCTGTCGCCTTTCGACTGCGCGGAGGCACTGCTCTCACTGCGACTGTCGGACGCCCGTGCGCGGCTTGAGGCTGTTGTGTGGCTGGTGTTGCTGGTGCTTGCGACGGCTGCGAGGAGCGGCAGTGGCAGTAGGCGGTAGAACAGCCGCGCCTCCGTGAGCGAGTAGACGAACTCGGGACCGTAGCGCTCGACCGTGTCCTGGAGCACACGCACGCGCTCGGACGTCACTGGGTCGTCGCTCCAGTCAGGCGTACGCGCAACCTGAGCGCTGTTGACTGGTCTTCGGCTCGCGTCGCTGTCGCTTGCGTCGATCGCAGCAGGCGCCGTGACGGCAGTGCCGCTGCTAGTGCTGCTACAGCTCGTAACAACGTCGCTGCTGCTGCTGCCCGAGTGCAGCGAGCCTGGCACGAGCCCGTAGCGCGCGCAGAAGCGGTAGTACCAGCCATTCGAGGCCTTGAACGCGTCGTTCACGCGGTGCTTTGTCGCCAAGATCTTGGCTTTCTGCTGCACGTGCGCCACGAGCAGCGGGATGCGCCGCGCACGGAGCGAGCAGATCCACTGGAAGAGCTCGTCTTCAAAGCACATGTTCTTTGAAAAGCCGCCGCGCTGGCGCTTGTCGCGCAAGTGCCCGGCGTCTGCACCTGCGTCAGCATAGCGCTTCTTGACGCTAGCGCTCACTTTCATGAGCTTCCCGATCGCAGCAGGCGAGACGCCGTAGAGCCGCGCGCACTCGGCGCGCGACAGCGGCGCCGTCTTGTCTTCCAGGAGCGCAATGATCTGCATGCGCTGCGCGTCAGTGAGTCGCTTGCCGCGTCCTTTTGCAGACGCTGTCTGCCGATCGTCGTCAGCGTCAGGTGTGTGCTTCATCGCGTCATCTGCAGCCTCCAGTGGAGCATCTGCAGTGAGCGTCGTCGTCATGTCATCGCTGCTCATGTTTCCGCTGCGATATTGTGTGTGGGCATGTTCAAATAGGATAACATGATAGTGACAAAAACAAGGGACAACATCCAGCAGCTTCTACATGTGCAGTCATGTTGTCTCTCGCTCTAGCTCTTGGTCTCTATGCGCGTGGATGCCGATCGGTCCCTGCGACTGCGACTGCGTCGCTCGACGCACTCGCGCGCTTCACGAGCACAAAGATGTCGCCGCGGATGCCGCCAATGTTCACTTCGTAGTCGTGCACGATCTCGAGCTCTGGCAGGTGCTGGAGCGACGACAGGAACAGCTTCTTGGCGATCACGAGCAGCACTGTTCATGTATACGCAGCAGCATCTCTTAGTCATCCGTGCGTATGTGTACAAGCAGCGCTCGTGACTGTGACGCACCTGCTCGGCCACCGACGCGGAGCACGCGCAGCAGCTCTTTCATGATCTTCGGGTACATCTGCGACCACAGAGAGACTCTGTCAGTCAGACGCTCGGCATCGCATCGCATGAGCACGTAGCGCACCTTGTTGTTCAGTCGGTGGTTCCCGCAGCGCACGCCAAACGGCATGTCAATGAGCACGCGGTCGACTGTCGACGGACGGAGCGGCAACCGCGTGCTGTCCCACTGCAGGACGCCAACCAGTCGTCCGCGCGCGTTCGCCATTGCTTTCGCCACTGGGAGCGCTTCGAGCTCGCCGCCGAGCGCAAAGACGCTGTTGTGCGTGAACACGGCGCAGCCGATCGGGATCGTCCCGACGCCGCACATGGAATCGAGCACGACGTCGCCGCGCTCGCACGCAGCGAGCTGGACCATGAGGAACGTCGTGCTCGGCCGGAGCGTCGAGACGTAGTCAACGTCGAGACCAAGCGCGCTGCGGTCTTCGTTGGCGAGGCGGCTCTTGAACTTGACCTTCGCGGGGTCGGCGAGCGAGAGCCCGGCGACGAGGAAGTTGTGGTACAGGATGACGACGACTTCGAGGTCAAAGTCTGTGAGCTGCACGCCCCAGCCAAAGCGCGCGATCACGCCTTCGCCAATCGCGCCAGCGACGTCCATCGACTTGTATGCGTGGCGCCCATCGCGCACGCACGAGCCGCGGAACGTCGGTGTGTCAGTCGCGCGCGGCGAGTGAGCACGCCAGAGCGCGAGTGCTGGCTCCCAGTCGGCGTGCTCGATGAGGGACTAAAGCACATACGCTGAGCGTTAGCTGCTGATGGTTGTTGTAATGCGCAGTGCGCGTACACACAGACGTACGCTGATCTGGTCGGCACCGTCGATCGAGTCGGTGATGATGTCGTCGCGCTTGACGAGGAGCGCGAGCACGGCTTGCACAGACTGCAGCTGCATCACTGCAGCCGGTGGCGACGACGTGCGCAACAAGATGCGACCGACAGCAGCTTCGCCTTGCATGACGTTGATGTACGGCCGCGCTGCGTCATTCTCGACACTGCAGATCTCCAAGTGCTCGACCTGCACGTTCAAATGCGCAATGGATGGATGGACATGCGACACATAGCAACCCGCAGAGCATGCACCACGTCAGACACGAGCTTGGACGCGCTGATGAAGGAGATGGCAACGAAGAACATGATTGCATGTAGCACGCACCTGGAGCTTTGCGCGGATCTCCTGCTCGACGAGGAACTCGAGGCCACGCAGCGCGAGCAGCAAGTACGTCGGCGTCATTGGTGTGATGTGTGATGCCGGTGTTAATACCCAATAGTGAGCTTTTCGAGGTCGCCTGTCAGCAAAAATCCGACAAAAGTTAATCAGTGTACAGAAAATATATTGTACAAATTTGTAGGCACTACACTTACATTCCAGACAAGGGCACGTGATACCTTGATATCGCGGTAACGGTGTTCTGTATGTGCGTGTGTTTTTAGCGCTCTCCGAGCACGTATGTCGATGTTTGAAAGCCTGTGGTAGGTGTGCAAGTGCTAGCTGGTGAAAGCTCGTGTCGACATGGATTGCATTGAGTGTAATCGACTGTGAGAGTTTGCATTCTCTGTATTGATGACTTGTTAGCGCTTGTTGTGGCAACACTTACTGTGGTTTGAGTCTGTTGTCCTCGACCGCTTCGTCCATGACGAACTTCTTGCGCACCACCACGCGTCGTTCGTGCCTGAAGTGCGCGATGAGCTGCTGCGTCAGGTTCGACGCAGGCTCCTACGGGGCTCTCACTAGCTCAGGTACAGCATCGTCTTGGTTGTGGGGTCGCGGTGCTAGTCGAGAGTGCGCTTGACCTGCCACGTCGGCTGGCTCTGCATGATGCCCGTGATCATCACCTTGCACACGTCTTCGTCGCTCTCCTTGCTTTGTTTGTCGCTGCTCTTGTCCCCGCTTGTCGCTCCGATACTGCTCTTCGTGCCCAGGTTCAGCCACGCACGAGCGTCATCGCCCATGACACGTGAGTAACCACATATTGGAGCATACGACACCTTGATCTGTCAGCACGTTAGTTGTGTCTGGACAAGCCTAATTAAGGACCCTACATTAGAGACAAAGATCGTCTGCTTTCGCATCTCTCGTCCGTGCTTGAGATGGCATCCTTTGTAGGCGCAGAATTATACATCATACAAATAACCGGTCAAAGTCTAGCGCAACCCAGGAGTGCGAAAATCCTACCAGCGCTCTCTCCAAGCTTCTGGTCATGTTAATGTTTATGCATCGAATGGATATATGTCGTGATCGAGCGCTTGGTCAATTGTACATTCATACAAACACAGTCTCTCTTACCTTCTCGTCCAGCTCATACAAAAGGTGCCGTGTACGTCACCTACTTCTCAGTTTTGTTGTTCAATTGCGGACTTTAAATAGGCTCTTCATGGCTAACTTGCCGTGGGTGACGTCGACTACAACTCGACTGGACAACCATACGGTCATAGTGTGCTCGAGGTTGAAGTTAGCAATGAGCTGTCATCAATGGTTTTTGTGAGGACCAAGTGATTTGACGTTAACCAACTCGTTGCGTGAGATATAGAGCTTGCATAACCAACCACTTCTTCAAGTATATCATGTGAATATATGACGTTGGCGACGGCAGCGATGCGCAGAGCAGATCGGCCATTGAGATCGAATGTGGAGGTCTATCGCGGCGCGTGTGGTTCGATCTGACGCACGGAACCACAAACACTGCGAGGGCCGTCACTCAAATCTACTCGACACGACTTGGTAAAATCCAGAATGATTGTTGGTGCTGAGTGTGTCCGATTGTGGTTACAAGTTGTTATTCGTAGTTACGTAACTGTTAGGATTAATGGTCTATACGAAATTAGTGTAAGAGTGGAGACGTACGAGTGACTGGGAGCACCCTGCCACTCGGAACTCCTCGGGTGACGCATCCCCTTTCTCTACTTTCACCGGATTCCACACAAGCCATCTTCCACCGCTCGTACTATATGTATGTGCGGCGTTTGATGGATCTAAACAGAGTGCTACATCCGCTCCTACTTGATATAGTTCTTGTGCTAGTTTTCGCCCTTGGTCAAGCGCGACGTGCAAACCACCTTGGCTCTACAAGACTTTTAACGAAATTCTTCTCACATGTCAATCCCGATCCAATATGTAGGATAATTTTCTTAACATAACTATCTTGTTTGGATTTTTTGGATTATGATGATTGTCGTGTTGAAGGTTCGATTTTCGGTAGGTACATTTTTGACACCTTCATTTTGACGACGACGCGAAGGTCGACGAGCTCAAACATGATGGAGCGCATGCTGAAGCTCTCGGTGTCGTCCGTGCGCGCGTCGCCGACTGCTGCTTCGTCCGCGTCGGCTCCGACGTTCGATGCGTCCCCGCGAGGCGCGAATGGTCGAAGTCTCCTGAACGATGCGTTGTCGCCGAGCGGCCGACGCATCTTGCAGGACTTTCTCGATGACGACGAGCGCGTGCGTCGCGACAGCTCCGTTGCGATGGCGCGTCAGACGCAGTCGCCCGTGTACGCGTCGCAAGGAGAGTCATCGATCCGGTCGCCGTCGTCGTACATTCGGTTCTCGCCTGCGGCGCGCGACTCGACAGTGCGGCTCTCATCCTCTGTCTTTGACCTCACGAGCCCAAACAGCAAGAGCACGAGCAGCTTCGTCCGGATCCAGTGCAACACGCGTCCGTTCTGCCTCAAGCTCGTGGAGGAGCGCGGCGAGATGGTCGTCACTGGCTTCGTGCCGGACCTGCGCTCTGGCGCTCAGCGCGGCGTGGTCGAGCGCTCGGGACTTGTGCTCCCAGGCGACGTGCTCGTCGCAGTGAACGACGAAGTCGATGCGCTCACGAGCGTCCAGACAACTGTCGACGCGCTCATGGACGCGCAGCTACCAGCGGTGCTCACGTTCCGCCGCGTGCCAGTCGTGAAAGCTCGACTCGGGGACTACACTGTCGCTGACATTGCGCGCAACTTGGAGCTCCGCAGCAGCGGTAGCGCACTGCTCCGCTCGCGCACAGTCGACGACGCGGCGCTGCTCGTGCGCGCAATGGTCGACGTCCTCGACTGCGCAAGCGCTGCGACGTCGCTCGTGACGTTCATTGCGCGCGTCGAGAAGCTCTTGTTGCCGCCAGCGCCAGCGCTGAACGACGCAGACGCGCGCGCACGGCGCATTGAGCGCCTCGAGCAGCTCATGTACGCGATCCATCGAGTCGTCGACGCGCAGCAGAAGGAGCAGCTCCGCAAGTGGAACGCTGATAAAGCGTCGCAGTCCAAGCGCATCGATGTGATGGCGAAGCAGCGCGCGAGCATCGACAAGAAGCTCGAAGCGATGCGCGCGAACCCGGAGCTGCTGAACCCAGAGAACCACGCGACGTGGCAAGCGTACGTCGAGCTGCGGCACCTGTCGCACCAGATGCGCGACAGTGTCGAGCGCGCCAAGCGCGAGCACTACCTTCCTGACATGGAGCACTACCGCCTCCGGCTCGGAAGCGACGGTCTGTACGTCGGCATTGGCGACATCTGGGTCCCGTCTTTCTACGCCAAGTTCACGCTCGAGACACGCGCGCAGGCGCCGCACGTGTTTGTGCACGTCTCGACGCCAGCGACCCACGGACTGAAGCTCCGCGCCAAGAACTTTACGCTCTCGACTGAGGGGCGTCTCCCGAGCTTCCACTGCGACGAGCTCAACCTCGAAGCGCAGCTCATTGCCGACGTCCCGCTCGTCTACGACGCGATCCTCGGCTGGCGCGTGCCGCCAGATGAGCTCCACGTGAAGCTCATGAGCTTGGCGTACTACGAGCGCACAGCCGAGAGCACGAAGAAGGGGCAGAACCATGACATGGTCATGAAGATGCTCATCAACCGCGTGCTGCCGTCGCTCGTGCGCCACGCCGTGCAGAACGTCCTCTGCGGCGAGCTCGGACCGCTCCTCGAGAGCCGCAACGCGCAGGTCGTGCTCGCGGGCGAGATCAAGATCCAGGGCACAAAGCTCGCGCTCTACGACGCTGCGCTCGACGCCAATGGCGGTGCCAACACGCCAAAAGAGCGTGCGCTCGCAGCTGAAGCGCGCGAGCTCTTGGGCATGAGCCATCACGACGCGACGACGCTGTGCGCAGTCTTCAAAGCGCTCACAGACGCAGCGCCAGCAAAGAAGAAGGCGTTCTCGTTCGCGCCAATGCTGCTCGCGGCTGAGCCGAAGCGATTGTCGATCCGGAGTCTCCAGAACCACTTTGCGCAGTTCGAGGCGCTCCCACACCATCGCGCACTTGCGATCGAGCTCTGGTCGCAGATGATGGAGCTGTTCGCGTCGCCGTCTGGAGCTCCGAGCCCTGGACGCTCGGCAGTGGAAGCGTCAGCGTCGTCTAGCACCGGCACAACGTCGTTCCGTGCGATCGTCGACGCGATGGACGTCCTGAACGCGTACCCTGTCGACGTGTCGGTGTCGCTCTTGGACCTGACGTTCCGTCTCGACCTATGCGAAGGCGCAGCGACGTACTACACGAGTCTCCAGCGCATCTTGCGCCAAGAGATGGACTCAGTCTCCGTCGGGCTCTCGAACTTGGACTCGATGCGCGACGGCACTTTCCTCGAGCACGAGCTTGCAAAGCTCGACGACCAGTACGAGCGCATCAGCCGCATCCTCGCGTACATCACAACGAACGTCGATGACTGCGGCGCCGTCTTTCGCGGCCACATGCCCGCGGGCTTTCGCAGCAAGCTCTCGCTCGAAGCCACGGACGTCGCGTGCAAAGGTCCGTGCGGCGGTACGTTCACGATCCCACTCACGGACTTGGCGCAGCTCCAGCGCGGGAGCGTCGCAGTCGATGCGAACCGACCGAACAACGACAGCAAGAGCAAAGCGATGGCGTCTGCGCTCACGCACGAAGATGGCGCGCTCGTGTTCTCCAAGTTCTTCCTCCCGTCGCATCGTTCAGACGAGCGCGCTGGTGCGTCCGAAGACGACGAGACGTCGTCGAGCAGATCTGCGAGCGACAAGGACGCTCCTGATGCTATGAGTCTGACCGAACTCCCGCGCGACCGACTGCAAGTGCGCGTCAAGAACACGTCTGTACGCGTGCTCTTTGAGCTCCCGAGCGACCGCTCAGCTCTCGACACCGCCACGACAGCGTTCGTGCCGTTCTCGCTCGCGCTCGTGACGAGCGACGACGCAGACGAACCGCCGCAGCTCCGCGTCGAGACGGGCGAGTTTGCCAAGTGCCAGTACAAAGCCGAGCACGTGGGTGTAAGCGGCACGGCGTGGCAGTTCCTCAAGCGCACGAAGGCGTCAGCGGGACACGTCCTGCAGCCAACCGACAGCAACAACACCGACGATGATGCACAGGGCGATAGCACGGCGGATGCTTCAGAGACAGAAGACAGCCGCAGCGTGTGGGAAGAGTACGTCGAGTCGCCGTTCCTGCGCCTGCAGTTCCTCTTCTTTACGTCCTGCCAAGTCACGCGCGAGCACATGTTCTGGAGCATCAAGAGCGCGTCGCTCGCAGAGCCCAAGGTCGCGCACGTCAAGCACCGCGTGTGTCTCGTGCAGCTCTTGCAAGACGCCAAGTCGCTCGGTCGCAAGCTCCGCGACGAGAGCCCAGCGCGTCAGCGTGCGCGGCAGCGGTACCGCGCCGCGGAAGCTGCTGCTGCGCACCGTCGCGGCCGGAGCCTCTCGATCTCGTCGACTGTCTCGGACCGCGAGACGCTCTTCTCGCACGCGAGCTTTGCGGACACGAACGATGACGACTTTGATCGCTTGAGCGAGTCGATGCACTCGACAGACGCGTATGACGCAGTGGACGAGAGCAGTGCGTTCAACGGCATCGAGGCGTTTGAAGAAGAGAACAGCGGCGACGAGAGCGACAGCGACGAGAGTGACGAAGACAGCGACAGGGACGATGTCGACGACCGCTTTCACGTGTCGCCTGCGAAACCAGACGACTCGGTCACGAACCAGACGAATGGCGCAGCTAACAGCAGCAACAGCGAAGCGGACGAGGATGGCGATGACTACAAGAACGATGCGAACAAGTCGGAGCCAGAAGCTGCGCAAGCGATCTGGGAGCAGCGATTCGAGCGCGAAGTGAGCGACGTCTCGACGAGCGACGCGGCGCCAAAGACGACGACTGGCGCTCCGCTGCACAAGCAAACGTCCGTGTTCTTTTGAGGACGTCGATGTGATGCGAGCGTGAAGCAATGACTTGTAGCTCCATGCGCAGAGACGACCATCACGAGCAGATCGTCATGCTTGGTTGTCAACGTCAGTTTATGAGACAGTCGAGCGCTGAAACACATTCTACACTGAGTGGAATTCAAAACAGTAAATGAATCATATGAGTCGATTGTGAAACGCATTGTATTGTGTATGCACTTGGTTTTATCACTATAGCACTTTCGCTTCAATGGTTCAGTCGAGGTGTTGTTGTTGCCTCTCTCCCACTTGCGTTTTTTCACGCACGCGACTCAAACAGACAGACACTCCATCAAGTGAGAAGCATCATGTACCAGCAGCGCCGCACTGCGCCAGCCGTGTCGGCGTACGAGTCGCAGGCTGCGCGCTGGAAGCAGGGATTCAGCGCGCCAGGGCAACCTGGTCATCCGCACCAACAGCAGCAGCAGCAGACAAGCGGCGCGCGCCACAGCGACCTCGAAGGCGTGCTCATTGGCGAGCTCTGCTCGTCCATCGGCTCGTCGTCGTTCCCACCGCGCGATGTGCTCCAGAAGCTCGTGCGGTACCTCCCGAGTCTTGACCACAGCGTACGTGCGCTCACCAGTAGCTGCTGTCTATCGCATCCCTCTTATCGCTCTGTAACACTGCCACTGACGATACCATGACACTGTACGCAGTACGTCTGTGAGCTCCTCGACGACAAGCTGCAGCACCGACTGTGGCAAGTGCAGGGCAAGGCGCTGTCTGTGCTCGACGCGGTGCTCAAGACGCCACACGCAGAGCCGTACAAGCTCCACTACCACACGCGCATTGCGCTGTTGCACGAGCTCGGGCACTCGCGCAAAGACATTGTGAAGAACCGCGCCGAGAAGGTACTGGCGGTCATCAGCGCGTTCGTACCGCCTGCCGCAGCACAAGAGCCGCCGTCGCACGAGCAGCAGCACTACGCGCAAGCGTATCACGAGCCAGGACCAAATGACTACCACCACCACCACGCGCAGTACCAACAGCAGCAGCAGCAGCAAGCGCACGAGATCGATCTGCTCCAGGGCTTTGACGACCTCGAAGAGCACGAGGACCACGACGCTGCGGCAGCTCCAGAGCCTGCGGCACAGTCGGCGTTCGGCTTCATCAGCGCTCCTGCTGCACCTGGCGCAGCTCCAGTGCCGACAGCGCCTCCGATGACCGAGTCGAGCTTTGGCTTCTTGAATGCGCCGCCGCCTACTGCACCAGCAGCGCACTCTGGCGCTCCTGTTGGTCCTGCTGTGCACCTCAGCTCGACGTCGCCGCCGCCGCATGACCGACCGCTCACGATCAAAGACCTCTCGACGTCGATGCACCAGCAGTCGCGCATGCAGCAGCAGCAGCTCGCAAACAGTGCGATCGCAGACGTCCCGAGTGCGTCTGCGTTTGCGTTCATGGTGGCGGCTGCTGCAGAGAACCCACTCGAAGCGCCAGTCGCACTGCCGGGTCTTCCGCGACCTGTCGACATCTGGGACGTGCTTCCCGTCCCAACGCCAACGGTTGGGCTCGCGCTGTCTGCGTCCGAGGTGCGAACGCGCGTGACCGTGACTTGCCTTCATCTGTAGCCACCGCTCATGTTCATGCTCTCTCTTGCTGCCTTGTGTGTCGTAGAGCGCGTCTGCACCTCTGACAGACGCCACTGACGCTGCCAATGACGGCGAAGAGAAGCCACACGATCCGATCCACGACGCGTTTGAAGGGCTCGACGCGTCCGCTTCGTCGGACATTGACGCACTCGACCACACGCACGTGTCACTTGCGACGCCGTATCCGCCACGTGAGTCCATTGTGCAGACGCGCGAGCCGCTGCGAGAAGTGATCTTGGACATTGAGCTCCCGCCAGGTCCGATGGGCGTCGTGCTCGACCGGACGATCACGGACATGGCAGTGATCGAGCGGTTCATTCCGCTCCCGAACGGCGAGCGCGGGTACTTGGAGATGCATCCGGCGATCTGTCCAGGCTGCGCGCTCTTGAGCGTCAACTCTGTCAGTGTCGAAGACAAAGGCCTCGACGAAGTCGGTCCTGTCCTCGCAGCGTTTGCGCAAGTGCCCAAGGTCCTGCGCTTCAAGAAGCTCATGAACGGTGGCCGCACGGCGAACCCGTCGACGCTACTCATGCCGTACGTCCCGCCGCCGTCCGAGGAAGAGGAGGCCGCGAAGCGCGAGAGCAGCGAGCACATGACGCGCTTGACCGAGTTTAGCGCGTCGCTCGACGATGTCGAGAGTAAGCTCGATGACCTCGAGCGCCGCGAGCAGCTCCACTTGCCGATCGTGGACAAGAAGAACCAGCTCGCGCAGCTCCATGGGACAGTCGAGAAGATCCAGACGCAGGGCATCGACGCTGTGATCCTCGGACCGAACCCGCCGCCGAACTTTGACGAAGTCAAGAAGTTCCGCTCGTCGCTCGTGCGCCGCGCCGACGCGCTCACGAAGCGCATCCAGGCAGCGGCCGAGCCTCCTGCCCCTGCTCCTGTCGTTGCGCCAATGGCGTCGCCAGCGCACGACTTTGCAGCTGTAGTGGCACCGGTTGCTGCTACTGCGGCATCAGAGGCACCAGCAGTGGCATCGCCCGTGTCAGCGTTCAGCTTTGTCGCTGGCGCCCCTGCAGTCGTGCCGCCGTCGATGGCGCCGCTGTCGCTGCCGCCAGTCGCTGAGACGCCGGTGTCGAGCTTCCACTTCCTGAACCCGTCGACGCCGCCAGTGCAGCCGCCACCGGCGCCTGGGACCTCGAGCTTTGCGTTCATGGAGGAGAGCAGCGAGCCGCCAGCGTCGAGCTTTGCGTTTCTCCAGAAGCCGCCGATGCCAGCAGCGCCACCGGCGTCAGTTGCGTCCGTCTTTGAGGGCTTGAGCGTCAAGGACGAGCCAGCATCAGTGCGCGCTGCGTCGACTGTGAGCGCTGGACCGCTGACGCTGAGCGCGCTCGGG
The DNA here is from genome assembly GCA_003730235.1 of Pythium guiyangense. Taxonomy (NCBI): domain Eukaryota; phylum Oomycota; class Peronosporomycetes; order Pythiales; family Pythiaceae; genus Pythium; species Pythium guiyangense. Next base: position 1,055,471 of record QXDM01000011.1, read on the forward strand.
ATGGCGTCGTCAATGGCGTCCGTGTCGACGCTCGCAGCGTCAGGTCCGTCTGGCTACGTGCCGACGCCGACGCCCATGTCGTCGTTTGCCCACAACGCGCATGGCGACACGTCGTCGACGAACTCGTCTGCGTTCGGATTCCTCTCGGCGCTCGAAGACACGGGCGTGAGCTCTGCGCCGACTGCTGTGTCGTCGCAGTCGGCATTCGGCTTCATGCGCTCGAGTGGCGGCAGCAGCAGCACGAGCTTGAACTCGAGCTCATCGAGCGCGACGTCCGAGACGGCGCCAGCACCTGCGTCTGCGTCTGCATTTGCGTTCATCTCGAGCTAGTGTGAGCTCTTCTTGCTTGGGTCGCTAGAGAGGACGCGCGTCGTCGTAGCGTGTGCTTGTTCATACATCGTCCGATACGCATGCTCTCGCTCGTCTGTGGCGCTCGTTCGTACAAAGTGTTCTGGTCACTTGCTCTTACGATGCCGCTTGATTGATGGCCGCTTGTCAGGGCGTGTGACTTCGTGCGAACAAGCACACGCGCTCAAAGTCCTGGTACGTCACGCGGCCGTCACGGTCGCGATCGGCTTCGTGGAACGCACTCAGCACGACGTCAGTCGATGCATGTGGCAGTACAGTCGCACACGCCTAGCGTGATCAGTCAGTGGCGTTCCTGTCAGTCAGTATGGTTGTTGCTCGACTCCTCGTGCTGTCTGTGACTGAGAGCAATCTTTGTGCACACGCACACACACCTCTTGAAAGCTCTCGAGCGAGATGAAGCCCTGGGAGCGCGCATCGAGTGCTTTGAACGCGCGTCGGACGTCTTCCAGCAGCTCTGTCCTGCGCATGCGCTCACTCAGAACGCGCGCGAACGTCTCAAAGTCGACGCGAATGTGCTCGATACATCCGTGTGCTGCATCAAGAGCGAGCGCAGCGTGTCAGTGTTGTGTCAGTCGACAAAGTTCATATCAGTTGTTGTCGTACCAGGCACAACGTCAGCGAAGAGCTGTGCGAGTACGAGCTGTCGTGTGAGAGAGAGCTCCGAGTGAGTGAGAAGACTGAAGAATTCCTCGTTCCAAGCGATCGTCTAGCTCGGATGCAGGACATACCTTGGACGCTTTGATGCCGAGAGCTGCTGCAACGCCGCACTTGAGATCGACAAGCGTCAAGGAGCCTGACAAGCGTGCACATGAGTGTTATCGTCAACACCGACGTGGGCAAGACGAGAGCTCAAGGCATACACACCTTTTTGTTCACGGTCTGCGTGTGCAAAGCACTTGCGCAGCAGCGCATGGACATCAGCAGCGTCCATGCGTGACGACACGTTCGCGGTGTTTGTGACCTTTCGCGAGCAAAGCCGATCTCACTCGAGCTCGGCGCTCGTGATGCCGCCAAGCTACGGATCTGGTGATCAAGTAATGCGCCATTCAACGCTAGCTAGCCATCGATGCGTCCTTCGAGTCTCGAGCCGACGTCGCTTCGTTCGTTCGTTCGCTCGAGGCATGGAGCAGAGCTTGAAGCCGGCGTCACGCGCTGGGCTTGTTGGCTTGTTGACCAGACTGGTTCGACCGCTCTATGATGCTCGCTCGCTACACGCTGGACGCACACTGCAGCACCTGAGTGACAACAGCAGCAATGAGCAGCAATGAGCTCGAGTACATGCCACTCATTCTTTCCAAAGTCGCGTGGACTTGGCGACCTACACTAGCAAGCGACATATCGCCACGCTGCTGCCTTACCACGGCAATGACCGTAGATCGCGGCATTCCTCGACACAGTAGTTTGTAATGGCTAGCGCTGCATGTAGCGTTGGTCCGCCTCAAGCAAGCAAGCAGTCAAGCAGTCCAGCAAGCAGCGAGGCGTAGACAGCATGGAGCTCTCTCTCACACAGGACAAGTTGAGAGTAGCACTGATGAGCGCAGGTAGAGCAAGCGAAGCACACGACTTGCAGGTGTCTCGGTGTTTTGTAGAGTGAGCTTGACGGGGCCAAAGTGGCCAGTTACATGGATTGGTGTGGCAGACACCAATCCGGGATGTCCGGACATGGACATGGACTGTTGTGGTGTGGGACACACCAAACAGGGATCGTCGTCCAATCGGACGCACGACAGCGACTCATTCTTTAATGAGTCGCGTGTTCCTCACGGTACTTAGTGAGCTATCTTGCATTTAGTATAGGAATACTTAGGCATGCATGTTGTAGGACGATAGCCACTCAATGAACTAGTTTGGAACCTGCTCTGTTGTTCGCACAACGTCCAGGCTACGGGAACACGTTCCCTGCAACACAAGTTGCCGCACACGTGTGTGCACGCTTCCTCAAGCGCAAGGTGCTGTGTGACCTCGTCACAGAGCTCGTGAGGGAAAGCCCTGTCCTGCGAGTCTGGGACAGACGTAAAACCCTCGGCTACCACACTACGGTTTACATACATAGATCCAAACGCTCACACATGAGACACGAACGACCTCGATTCGCTCATAGAGAGGACTGTCAGTGACGACGACGTTGTTCACAGTGCTTCATGCGAAGAGGACTAACTGATGCACGAAGTTTTTGCGCCGAGGACACATTGACACATGAAGTTTGAGAAAGTGAACCGTTGAGAAAAAAACGGTGATAGACTCGAAGACAAATGTATACAGCAAGTAACGAAAAGTGGAACGAGACGAAATACGAGTGCAACAAGAGAGATGACCTCGCGTGGGGTAGAAACAGGCGTCGCAATTTTCTGAACAAATCATACTTTATTCAAGTGTTTGAATTTTTTTTTGCGAAACGTAGTGTTCTTTTGGCGGAATCGCAATGTCTTTTTTAATGATTTGATTAAATATGAAGTGTTCAGAAAATTGCGACGCTTGTTTCTATCCAGTGGGAGGTCATCTCTCCTCGGCCCAGTAGACGTTTCTTGAAAATGATTGTGACGAAATTGCGTTCAGTATCAAAGCCACCAGGAACGATTCACGATAGTGATAAAAGCGCGAAAAAACAGAGATAGACTTGTGTTCACTAAACTATCCAACTGTAAATTTAATTTCGGATAGTGACAAAAACGAAAAGCAGACATAAAACGGCCAGAATTGTAACGACATCTTGTGTTCAGTATAGGTGCGGCATATTTTCAAAAATCTGCCGCGCGAGCGAGTAGGCATACATTTTTGACATGTGGTCAACTGTACTAACATTATCGATAAAGTACGGTTTATGTGAGTTCTGTACACCAATAAGTTATATGATACAGAAAAAATTATAAGTTTAATTAAACAACTACAATAAATAATCAATAACTATGTCGATCGTATGACTTTTACGGAGAAATATTTAACTATTGAAATTTTCGAGTAAATAGTATTGAGTATCAGCGTCTTTGTATGGTCGGTGTGTTCACTATGTCCACTTGATATAGATCTATATACCATTGTATTTTAAAGGGACTCTCCAGTTGCGTGAGATAGAGCAAGAGAGAGAGCATTGGTTGATGTTTTGCACGCTGTGCCATTAGTTCATGTTGCCGACCCTGTCGCGATGGGTTGGTGCAAGCGTGGGCCGGTCGTATCTTCCGCTCGGTGTTTGTTAATGCGAGCGAGGGAGCATTGCTTCTTTGGTTCAAATTGGGCGAGGGTCGAATGTTTATCACGTTTCATATCAAACGTCTATTGGTTGTTCAGACGCTATTATCTGACCATTCGTTATCGGGTGTTCGTTTGGGAGTTAGAAAATGAAGTGTATTAGTAGCAAATGGAGAGTCTGTTTCTGTATGGTCGGTCATGTAAACTTGATCTTGGGGGTACCTTTATACTATGTACTTATAATATCGCCGTACTTATGCTATCACCGTGCTTGTTTATAAAAGACCAGAGCTCTTGACTTGACACGCCGCTGACCGCAATGTCGTCGAGGACCTTGAAACGCTCCTGGTTGTTTGGCTGGACGTACGGCATCGCGCGCGCGAGTGGGAGTGGCAGGCTGTGTGGCGCTGAGCTCGCTGGCGCTGGGTGTGTTTTTACGTGACTAAATACCCTTTTTCATCAAGCAAGAGTTTTTTTCAGTGGTTGATCATCATGGGCTTGATGAACTAAGTGTTGGTTGGTATGAATTCGCTGTGTTGTAAATTACTTGGCAGCAAACCATTCGGATTTTGTCTGAGTTAAATACAGAACTTGACAGTTCTAGTCAAAGATATTCACGAGAGAGGCTGTACTAGTTTATATACACGACATATTTGCGGTCGACCAACACACAGGGCACGAACTTATGACAAACACAGTGGCATTCGCTGTTATCATCGTAAGCAATCGCCCCTAGAATGTTTGTATATTTGCATTGACTATCTCGATTTATACTACGCTTGACAGTAATTGTAAAGTATCATGACAATGTTGTCACAGTTGTGCAACACGCTATGTGGTGTTATCCTCACAGACTCCCAGACGTTACTGTCATGTTCATGGCCACGTGCCTTTTGATAGCAATGATAGCATGTGTCGGTTTCCTGGTCTTCACGAGCTTGAAGAACTAAGCGTTGGTTGGCTTGAACTCGCTGAGTTGGAAATCACTTATCATTTGGATTTTGACTCATGAGATATCATTCACCGAAAAGATTTCATCCACAAATTTGTCGCATATATCTTGAGAGTATATTTTGTCGACTTGAACCGCCACAAATGAACATGAACATCAGCACATGTACGTCGCGAGCACGAGCGCTCTCACTTGTTGCTGCTCGCGATGCCTCTCGCTGTCCCTGGCACGAACTCACTCTCACGCCATTGCGCAATATTCACGCACTTGTACTTGCATCTGCAGCAACTCCAGGCGCGTCCATGGCGGGCGGCGAACAAGATCACACGAAACAGCGTGTGCTCGCTGCGCTGGCGCGACCCGAGAACGCGATCTGCGCAGACTGCAGCGCGCCGAGTCCAAAGTACGCGGGCGCATCGGTCGCCACACTTGTCTACTGTGTGGTAGCTGCTACTCTCGTCTTCTCGCAACTTGACCTGACTGTGCGTTCGTTTGTGTTTGCTCGCGCAGGTGGGCGACCGTGACGCACGGCGGCTTCATCTGCACGCAGTGCGCAGGCGTCCATCGCTCGCTCGGCGTGCACGTCTCGTTCGTTTTGAGCTGTACGCTCGACAAGTGGGCGGTACGCGCACGCACATCCAGCCATGTTGTCTGCGTCACGACAGACAGACCGACTCACAGGACAAACCACTCGCTTCTGATCGCGCTAGGACGCGCAAGTGCTCGTGGTCGAGCGCGTCGGGAACGCGGCGCTGAACGACGTCATGGAGTACTCGGTCCCCGCAGAGTTTGAAAAGCCGCACGTCGAGTCGAGTCGCTCGGAGCGCGAGCGCTACATCCGGGCCAAGTACGAGACTGAGCTGTTCAAAGCGAGTCCGCACCGCAAGAAGCAGCAAGCCGTGTCGTCGTCGAGCTCGTCGACGAATCTGTCGCCGTCGACGTCGTCTGCTGCGCTCGTTGGTGCGCCCAGGACTCCAACACCAGGCTCGCCAGCAGTGCACCACGGCATGGTCGAGTACATTGGCGTGCTCGTGATCGAGCTCGTCGCTGGCGCGCAGCTCGCTGGCATGGACATCAACGGCAAGTCGGACCCGTACGTGACGTTCCACTTGGGCGAGCAGACGATCACAAGTTCGCGGGTGGACAACAGCGTGAACCCGCGCTGGGACCAGACACTGATGCTGTCGTGGGACGGCGTCGCGCCGCTCGTCGTCGACGTTTTTGACTACAACAAGATCAGCGCCGACCGGTCGATGGGCCGCGCGATCGTCGACCGTGACGTGCTCGCGCCGCTCACACTCACCGAGACCGCGTCCGTCGACGAGTGGTTCCAAGTCATGATGTCGAAGGAGTGGGCCACGAACTTTGGCGAGCACATGGTCGCAGGCGCCGAGGGCGTCGGCAAGGGCCTCTACAAAGGCATCACTGGCGTGTGGAAGGACCCGATCAAAGGCGCCAAGGCCAATGGCATCGAGGGCTTTGCGAAGGGCGTCGGCAAGGGCGTCGCAGGCATCGTCTATCGTCCGATCAAAGGCATTGGCTCAATGGTCAAGCAGACGGCGCTGTCGGTCGGCGTCGGCAAGAAGCACCGCAGCAGCGCATGCGAAGAGCTCGTACCCGCCGGTTCGCTGCACCTCAAGCTCTCGCTCCAGCGCTTCTGAGCTTGTCGCTCTCTCTGTTGCTGTCGATCAGGTATGAACGAACCACGAGCCAAGGACGCAGCGCTGCTCTGTGAGCCAACAATGTGTAACTTATGACCTCCTGTCGCTCGCTCTCCCTCCTGCGTCGCAGTCTGTCTGTCTCCACTGCTCCTCCTGTCTGCTTATGGTTCTTGGTGGACGGACGCCTGCGAGCGTCTACATGAGACTGCGAAAGCTCAGCAGGTCGGTCTTCACCCGTCGGAACTGCTCGAGGAGCGTCGCGGCGTCCGCGTGTTCGTCTGTAAGCGCAAGAGACAGACAACCAACAGTGTCGACAGGTCGTGAGCCACCGCATCCTGGACAGAGAGAGACCAAGAGAGAGAGACAGAGACAGTGGAGACGCACCGAGCGGAATGGCCGTGAGGTCCGTGATGAAGTCGTCGCAGAGCGTCACGAGGTGCGGACAGCACGCTGCAAAGTCTGCGAGCTGGTCCTTGCCGGCGCGCGGCGCCATCGCGTGCTTCTTCCAGAGCATCACGATCGCGAGCATCGACTGGAGGACGTGGAGCGACCACGTCAAGCTTCCTTGCTCGCGGTAGATCTGCTCGTAGTAGCTCAAGAGCACGCGGTGCGGCACGCCGACGTCGAGGAAGACCTTGAGGACCCAGTTGAACGTCGTCGCGTCGATCGACGACGCCGACGCGCTGCTCCCAGCTGCGTACGACGGCCGCTGCGTCAAGCGCAAGTACCACGACGACACGTGCTCGAGCTGCTTCGCAATGAAGCCAACGGGGAAGACAAAGCCGCCGAGCGCAGACGCCGCTGCAGTCGTCGCCGCGCCGCTGTGCGCGTCGTCGCCGCCAAAGTACAGCGTCTTGCCGAGGCGCAGAACTTTGCACTGGAGCTGGCCGATCCAGAGCCCGCTCTCGAACGAACTGACACCAGTAAAGTGGTGCGGCAGGCCCGCGGCGTCGCACTGGTCCGCGCGCCAGGAGTTGAACTCGGCGTTGCTCGACGACGGCGGGACGTTGCTCAACAGGATCTTGCGCCAGAGCGACGCGATCACGTCCGCCTCTTCCGACTGGCACGAGTGGATGATGTGGAGGCACTCAGACCACATGTCGTACTTGGCCGCGAACTGGTTGTAGAGCGTCGAGGCGTCAAAGATCTTGTACGTGAGGACCTTGAGGTCGTCGCGGCGCTCCTGGAGCTGCTCGTTGATCGCAGCGAGCGACGCCGCAGAGGCTTCGAGCTCGATCGTGCTCTGCTCCAGCGCTTTCAGCACGCGCACTTGGAGCTGGAGCACGTCCAAGACGTCGCGGACTTCGCGCGCAGCGTCTGCAGCTTCCCCGACGTCTTCGAGGCTCTTGAGGCACCCGAGCGCTTTCGAGACGTAGTACTGGCGCTTGACCACGTCCGGGTTCGCTTCGAGCATCACGCCGTCGTCGCTCGTGTCTTCGTGCGCACGGGACCACCAGACTTTCGCTGCGACGAGGTACTTCTGCTGGTCCATGTACAGCTTGATGAGCAAGTCCTGGTCCTTGTCTTTGAGAAAGTCTTCGATGAACGGCGACCGGAGCGTCGTGAGGATCTGCGCATGACCGTTCTCAAACAGCCACGTGTACAGCAGCTCGTGGAACGACCGGTCGTCCGACGCGAGCGCAAAGTGGAAGATCTCGTCGACGCACTTGCGCCGCGTGTCGTCGTCGAGGCTCGTCATGTCGTCGATCGCCTGTGGACTCTGTCCAGATGACGCGGTCTTGGGGCTGAGCACGCGCTGGAGCGTGAGCAAGATACAGCCAAAGCAGTTGCGCTTCCACGCGAGCTTGGCGCCGCTGAGGTCGGACGCCGCCGCGTCGTGAAAGTGCTTGGCGCACGCGAGCGCGAGCTTGACGGCGCCTTCGTAAAAGTGCAAGAGCGCATAGTCGTCGCAGATGCCCTGGAGCACGTCGACGCAGTCCTCCGTGTCCCACATGTGGCACGAGTTGAGGAACTGCGTGAGCGACTCGCGCAAGTGCGCTTTCCGCGCGCTCGGCGCACTGAGCTTCGCCATTGCGAGGCTCTTGTAGCCCTGGTAGTGCCACAGGTCGGCGACCGAGAAGAACGACGGGCACTGCTCGCGGAGCTGCTTGATCAAGTACGAGTTGTTCTCGTTGCGGCCGCGCAAGAGCGTCTTGATCATCGCCTTCGCCGCAGTCGTGCCTTCCGTCGTCGAGACAAAGTCGCTGAAGCTCAAGCGCGCGAGCGGCTCGTCGAGCGAGACCTTGTAGTCCGACGCAATGCGCAAGAGCGAGATGCCTTCGATGCTCCGGAGCACGAGCTGGTAGATGTAGTAGAGCGAGCGCTGCTCGGCTTTGAAGCGCAGCTCGCGCTGGAGCTGCTCCTCCGATCGGTGCTTCTGGTACCGACTCGCGAGCTCCGAGACGCGCGAGACGCCGTCGCTGTCGCTCAAGCCATCGAGCGCGAGGTTGTTCTCAAGGACCGAGCCGCTGCTGATCGACACGGCGTACGGCCCAGCGCTCTCCATGAGCTGCCGGAGCTGGAACAGGATCTCGCGCACTTCGTCGAGCTTCTCAGTCGAGTGGAGCGACTCGAACGTCGTCGTTGCCGACGCTTTGGTCGACGACGTCCCCGCGGCACGCACGACGACGCGCTTGCCAATCGCCTTGGCGCACCAGAGCGGCCGGAGCAAGCGGCAGACAAACATCACGAGCCCGTCGTGCTGGTACGACATGCCAAACTCGGTCGTGAGCACAATGCGCGTGCTCGCAGCCGTCGACTCGAGCGCTTTCGCAGCTTCGAGGTTCTCAGCAGCGCCAGCCACGCCGCTCGCAGCGGCTTGGCCGCACTCAAAGATGCCTTGCATCGCTGCTGTGTAGATGTAGTCGTCGCTCTTGATGCCATTGCCAGTGCGGCGCGTCACGAGCGACGCAGCAGTCGTCTCGGTCGTGAGCGGGTCGCTCTGGACACCGCAGGCAAGGCCGATGAGCATGCAGCACACTTGGATCTCGCCAAAGCACCGGATGAACGGCGCCAACGCGCCTTTGAGCTCACTCCCGCGCGACAGCAGCAGGATGCGGTGGAGCTGGTCGATCGGACGGATCTTCTTGAACACTTGGATGCCGGCGTTCGTGAGGCAGAGGAAGTGGCGCGACGGCTGCGAGTACTGCAGCGCCATCTCGCCGACGATCGCAACGGCGCTGTCGCTGCCAGTCGCCATCTCGTCAAACGAGCGCTTGCCTGCGCGTCCAGCAGTAGCAGGCACGGGCGCACCAGTGACGTCGCTCACGTCAAGCTCCTTGATCTCGACGACTTTGCCGATGCACGAGTCGAGCGAGACGGACTCGCGGATCGTCGGCTTGCGCGACGTCGTCTGCGTCGGGATCGACGTCGTGATCGGGTCGTGCGCAATGCCAACGAGCTGGTCGTGCTGGTCTTTGCGGCCGTCGACTGCGAGGAACACGCCTTTGCGGTGGAACGCAACGTGCACCGACGACGGCGACTTGCCCGGTGCGTAGCCTGGCTGCATGCCCTCTTTGCTGTGGTACGGCGGCGCGTCAGCGAGCGCAATCGCCGGTGGTGGCAAGCGAATGTACACGACTTCGAGGCGACTCGGTCGCTTCGCGCGTGGGATCGCAGACCCGACCGTGTACGTCCGGCGCGAGTAGACGGTCAAGTACAAGCGCATGCCGTTCGACGCGATCGCAACGAGGTTCACAAACGCCGACTCGGTGCGCGGCACGACTGCGAGCGCGACGATCTGCATGCTCGCGTGCTGGAAGAGGCGCTCGTCCGGGCACGACACGCGCGTGCGGCGGTTCTCGCGCGCGTACTTGGCGCCCGCGTCGAGCAAGTTGAGCGTGCACACGACCTTGGTCTCGTCGCCGTTCGCGCCTTGGTCAAACAGCGTGAGCTGGCCGTGCTCATGGAGTGCGTAGAGGATCTGGCGCTCTTCGTCGCTCGCAAACTCGAGGAGCTTGCCAGGGGCGCTCGTGAGTCCGAGCAAGAACGTCGGCAAGTACGCTGCGTACGACGTCGTGTACGCGACTTTCTTGCACGACTTGCTGAAGAACGGCAGCGCGCTGCTGTTCGCAGCGTCCGGGCCGTACAGGAACTCGTAGACTGCGCCGTCCGAGCCGCCAAAGAAGATCCGTCCGCGCTGCGTCGTCACGATCCGGCGCACGACGCAGTTGTCCGTGCTCACGCTCAGCTTTGTGCGCTGGAGCTTGATCGCGCTCGCGTCGTTCGGTTCGTACAAGACAGCGACAAGGAGCACTTCGACAGTCGTTGCGACCACGAGCACGTGCTGGACCTTGTCCGTGAACACGCCAGCGACGGGCGTGACGCAGAGCCCGACAGCGACGACTGCTTGGTCGAACTCAAAGACGGCAAACTTGCCGCGCTGCTTGTAGTTCCAGAGGAACACGCGCGTGTCGACGGATGTCCACGCGTAGTCAATTGGCGCGAGGAGGCCCGAGAGTGAGAGCGCTTTCGTCTCTTCGAGCGAGCTCGCGACGACGCCCGGGAGCGGGATCACGCCGCCTTTTTTCACGACTTGCGGACACCACTGCGTCGCGTACGGCTCGAAGAAATAGTTCTGCGGCTCGGACTGGTTCGCGAGCTGGTCGTACAGGTCGGGGTACTGCGCGTCGTCGCGCGCGACTTGGTCCACGCGGCTCTTGGCGTCGTGGAGGCCCTTGAGCAAGCGCTGCGCGCGCTGCGCGTCGTCGCTGCTCGCCATGTTGCAAGAAGAAGAAGAAGTGGTGTGTGTGTGCGTCGTCTCGCTCCCTTGCACGACACGCTCCGACTCGTGCGAGGGCGTGCGTGCGGCCGATCGATCGCTCGCGCGCTTGCTTGCTCGAGCGCTTCGAGAGCTTCGTGCCGCAACAACAGCGAGTTTGTATGACTGGACGAGGCGGCAAAGTCGCAAAGGGGAAAAAAGCGCGTTTCGTGATTTTCAGCATTGGCAGGACTCGTAAATCGTACTTAGCACACGTTTCACTTGATGAATGTATGTGAAATTGAGTCCCGCGTTGTAGATTTCAAATGATAGGACCTGCTCGAGTAATTGAATTCGTAATTTGTCGAAGATCGAAACCTGCGCTAATTTATCGCAGCAAAGACTGCGATCTCGTGTGCGCCACGTAATTGTATGTGCGCCACATCGATAGTACAAACGTGGGTCTTCCATCCGTTTCTCCCTCACACACAAGAACAACTTGCATCGCATCGCCTTCGTCGTCGTCGTCGGGTCCGCTCGTCCGTCCGTCGATCGTCGTCGTTGCCTGCTACTGCATCTGTCTTGCCTCTCTGTGTGTGCACGTCACGTCACGATGGCGCTCCGTGCAGTCCGCGTGCTTGCGGCGCACCGCGCGCAGCTCGCGACCGCTGTCGCCCACCCGCTCGCAATGAGCGGTGCGCGTCGCGCGTTCATGTCGACCGGCGCGAACCACCTCTTCTCGGAGCCGTCGTTCCCGATGCGCAGCAACGGCGTCGACGGTGACGACCCAGCGGTGTGGCTCGAAAAGTACGCGCGCATGGACCCGGCCGACATGTGGAAGGTCGGGTCGTTCCCAGTCCAGGACGTGGCGCGGGACGAGTCGAAGGCGTCGGCGCTCACGTGCTCGGAGGACCTCTGGGACACGTCCGGCATGCTCAGCGCGCTGTCGGACAACTTGCCGCTGCGCGACGCGGGGTCGCACGGTGTCGACGAGCTGCTGCGCGAGATGGACATGACGTACGGCTACTTCGCGGACAGCGTGCTCAAGAAGAGACGGAAGAAGATGAACAAGCACAAGCACCGCAAGCGCAAGAAAGCGCAGCGCATGCGCACGAAGAAGAACTAGTGCGCTCGTGCGTACGAATGCGAGTGCGAGTGGTGCTGGTGGTTCGTGGCTGCTTGGACGCGAGTGTGCTTGCCAAGCAGCCGCAGCAGCATCCGCTACACACACACACGCACGCTGCAGTGCTACGCAGTAGTAGTTCGCACACCCCACTACCAGATGCAGGACGCGAGGACTCGGCGCGCCGTGCAGCAGCAGCAGCACACACGCGCGCGCGTCGAGGTCGCGTCCACAGCGCTGGGTTTGCAGGAGGAGGAGGAGAGAGAGCGCGCGGGCGACTTGTCGTCTGCGGCACATAGAGAGAAACCATAAACAATGAGAGACGCCCATGACCCGCTGCCGCCACTGCGTTCGTGTTCAGGGACTCGTGTCTTGCGTCGATGGGGCTGGAGCTGCCTGCCTGTGTGAGTGTGTGTGTCGTAGAAGAAGATCTTTTGGGCGATCGACGGTGTTGATGAGAAAGCAACGACGACTATGAGGTGGAGGCTGACGGTCGCGAGCCGACGCGTGCCTGTCTAGACGCGATCTTCTGCTGCTGCTTCGAAGCGATCGATCGTAAGAGTGAGTGGTGAGTGGTGAGAGCACTCGACGGTCGAGACGCTCATGCTCCGGAAGCTCACTTCGCCAAAAGCCAGAGGCGCACGAGGTGGCAGCAAGAGCGCCGCGCAAGCAGCAGCAAGTGGCGACCAGGAGCTCCAGTGCGTCACACCACTGTGTGAGATGGATCGTGTCGTCACGCTCACATGCTTACTGATGCACTTGGATGCTGCTTGTGCTCGCTAGTGGCTTGGCATCGACATCGACGACACTCGAGGCTGGAGACGCCCAAGACACACGCGACAACGGCCGCTCGTCCAGCGTGAAGCGCGACGGCGCTGGCAATGGCAAGACGGACAGCGATCATGGCGCCAAGAGCGCAGCTAGTCACGACGCTCCCGTTGCATCCAGCGCTCGAGCAAGTCGAGATGCCACACCACCAACGACAGCGGAAGCCAAGACGTCGCTAACTCGCAGCGATTTGCATCTCGACTTGCGCACCGTGACGCAAGCTACGGTTGATACTGCCGCTCCAGATGCAGAGTCTCGTTCAACTGAGGCATCGGCGGAGCGGCGCAAGACGCTCGCACGCAGCCCACGCATGCGGAAGAACCTCTTGAGCGTCGACACTGATGACGCACCCACCGAGTTGCAAGACGATGCGAAAGCAGTCGACTCGAAGAAGAACAATGTGGCGGTAGCATCGCCGTCGAAGCGCGAGAAGTTTGGCGGCTTGCGAGCGCTCAAGGCGCGCAGTGGCGCCAAGCACATCGACGACAAGGGCGGTGGTGATGGCAAAAGCGATGCAAAGGATACTGCAGCGTCGAAACGAGGCGAGCGTCGCGCAGATGACGACAAGGACGCCGAGAGCGACGATGCGCGTCGCGATCGCAAAGCCACAAAGGCGAGCAAAGCGAAGCGCGCAGCGGACGACGGCAACGCGAGTTCCAAGACCAAGAGTACGACAGCGGATCGCATCGATGAAAGCGACGAGCTAGATGAAACAACTGACAAGAACAAGCACACGTCCGAGCCCAAGACTGCAGCACCAGAGCCAACGAGTACGCTCTCGCCACTCCGACGACGGTCGCAAACGCGCGAGACACAAGCTCCTCACACTTCGAGTACAACAGATGCCGTCGCGTCGCGTCTTGGGCTCCAGCACCTCGCGCTTCGGACACTCCCGCCCGCGCATCAGCCAGAGGTGCACATTGTCGGCGAGATCACAAGCGGCGCTGGCTTTGGTAGCGGCGGCTTTGCGTGCAAGTGGGGCGTCGAAGTCGGCGGCGCGTGGCACCACATCGCTGGCGACCAGGTCGGTCAGACACAAGTCGACTACCCGCGCTCGGCGCACCACGCGAGCGTGTGGAGCCACCCGATCGAGCTCCACTTTGCCACGACGTCGTTCCACGGCTGGCCCAAGCTCGTGCTCCAGGTCTGGCACTTTGACGCGCACATGTACGCACACGTCGTCGGCTACGGCTTTGTGAACGTGCCGTTCGCACCAGGCGAGCACGCGCTCACAGCGTCGCTGTGGCGACCTATGGGGTCCGCAAAAGACGAACTCGCAGCAACGCTCCTCGGTCGCACGCCCGAGCTCGTGACTGACGACGTCGTGTTCACGTCGGCGAATGCCGATCGGTGTCGACTCCAGACTGTCGCGACTGGACGCGTGCAGCTCCAGGTCGGCGTCGTGCTGCGCAACTTCGAGACGTCCAACTTGGCGATGTAGGACGTACGTATCGATGGATGGATGGATGGATGCATTGGTTCGTTGATGGAAGAGATCGAGCGATGGAGATGGTCAGAGTACATGCGCGTCTAAGTGCAAGACAGCGGCTGGTGCGTCTTCGCTGCAGCGAGCTACCGAGCGCAGCCGTCAGCAGCAGGAGCAGCAGACGCGTCGTCGCTGGCAAAATCCCTGTGCCACGACCGACGACCACAGTTAGTCACGACGAGCGAGCGAGTGTGTGTGGTGGTGCGTGCTGCGCAGATCCACGCACGCACAGGACGCGAGTGCGCTCCTTACTTTAGTTCATGCAAGGACCTCCGCTTTAGTTCGACCGCGAGGCGCGAGAGCAGCAGTGGGTTCCCGCGCAGTCGCGTCAGCGCTTCGTGTGCTGCGAGTGTCGCGAGACTCGAATCGGGCAGCGCTGTGCATTGAGGTAGCCAGATGATCATAGTGTGAGGACGTTGTGTGCGCGTGTGAGCAGAGTGGAGCACATCCACTACGACGTACCTCGAGCAAACTCGTCTCGACTCAGACACGACTTGGCCATCGAGAGCAAGAGACGAGCGGCGTCTGCGTCTGCGAGGCCGACGACGTTCACGACGTGCTCCGACACGGCGCTCGCTTCGTACAGCGCGACGCGCATGTCTTGACGCGTAGTGACGACAAACTGCACACGAGTCCGACAGGATGAGGTGTCAGACGTACACTTGTACAGATCCAAGGCATCCAGACTCGCATCTGCCGCACCTGCACGGCTGGGAACCGAGCGATGAGGTCGACGACCATGTCTCGAAACGCAGGCGGCGAGAACGCGTCGCATCCATCGAGGATCACGAGCGCAGTCTTGTCGTCGTCGCTCGCAGCACTGCACACACAACCAGCGTCATAGAGATGTCAGTTTGTCAGTCCATACATGTGATAGAAGCAACATGACACCATCAGAGAGCGCACCTTGGGAACGACAGCAAGAGCGCGCTGATGTCGTCGACAAACTGCGTGAGCGCAAACTGCCGCGCCTTCTCTTTCACGCGCGCGCTGTCGTCGCGCCACGACGAGCCATCGAGCTTGTGCTGCGGACTCCCGACGTAGCGCCGCTCGGTCTCCTGGACGATCCGCTCGACGGGGTAGTAGTACACACCACTGCGGTACCACCGTCGGTCGTGAACGTGCTTGGCGACGTAGATCGCAATGGAGGACTTGCCGATGCCTGGGCGACCTCGGACGCTGCACACTTGGACTCTAGTCGCTCGGAGACACGAGAGGATCTGTTCACACGAGCATGAGGCACAAGCGCGTTAGTTCGCAAGTGCTCACGATCGACCGATCACCTCACTGCCGCATTCTCAAGACAAGACGCTACGACTCGCCGCACCTGCGCGATCTCAGACTCGCGACCGACAAACGTCGACGGCACGAGCGGGATCAGCGACGCACTCAGCGACGGCGCGTACTGCCACGTCTGGCGCTTTGCGTCCGAGCTCGCGTCGAGCGGCAGCACAGACGCGTCGTCATGGCCTGGTGATATGAGTAGCGCGCAGAGGTCGTTGCGCGCGCCGAGGAATATCCGCTTGTCGCTCAGCGCCACGAACTCGGCGAGGTCAAAGCACTTGCGGATCGAGTAGCCGCGTAGCAAGCCAGCAAACAGCGCGCTGGAGGAAGGCAGGCGTTAGTATGAAGTGTAGGAACTATCACTCGCGCCAAGTCTGCGCAGTTCGTACCGCAAGAACGCCACTGCTCGCGTGTGGTACATGTCCAGCGAGCTCACGAAGACGACGCTCGAGACACCGCAGGCTTTGACCATCGAAGCTAACGATCGCACGACAAGTCGTCAGCTCTGCTCGACATGCAGCGAGTACGCCGCGGCAGGACGTACCGACAGCTTCTGTCGGAGAGAAGACAATCACGAGCTTCGTCGTGGCGCGCGGATCTAGTGAGCGACAGTGACGCAACTCGTTCAGTATCGCTCAGGTAGCAATGCGCCACATGAAGTGACTGAGACTGTAGACGCACCAGTGCCTAAGAGAGCCGTGAGTTCGTCTGGCGCGAGCTGCGCCGGTAAACCGTTTGCATCTTCAGTGATGATGTGCGTCGCGTCGCCGTCGCCAGCGTACAGCAGCACGCCTGCCGCGTCGCGAACCGCAGTCTTGAGCGACGACGACGTCGCCGAGTCAACGTTCACCTGCACGTGCATGATCGAGCGCTAGTGTCAGCCTGGATCGTCCTAGAGCGGTCTCTTTCATCCATTCACACAAACGTACTTGGAAGCCTTCGACAGACGAAAAGCTCGCGAGGATGCTCGACAACTCCTCTCGGTAGCCTCGGTGCAGCACACTCGTGCCAGCAGTTGCGAGCGGCTCTGCGATTTGCACGTGCTGTCGAGTACATCGACATGTTAGTGCAACTGTGCGCCAGTCGCAGTAGCAGAGAGAAGGTGCATCGATCAATCGCTGGACGTACACACACGAGTCGCAGTGCTGGATCTGGCGCTGCCAGCGCTTTTGCACTGGCAGCGCTGTCGCCGTTGTTCGGTGCGGGCTTTGGCTTCTCGACATCTGGAGCTGCATCGGCTCGAGCAGCTGCATCGACTTGGAGCTGCTCTGGTACACCTCGCACAGACTTCTGCGCTCTTGTGGCGACCTCATGATCCGACTCGTCGCTGCCGTCCGACGACATTTCGCGCGGCTTGATCGACGGCCGATTCAGCAAACTGCTGTCGATCGGTCGTCGGTTCTTCATACACCGCACGTTGTACGACAGCGCGAGATCGCTCTGTCGCGTCACAAGAGAACGAGAGAGGCAGCAACGATAGAGTGCGTTAGTTTTGGTCGTCCACCACAGTCAGCAGCGCGTCGGAGCGTTTGTACCCCGTGGTTGCGGATCTTCAGTAGCGTGACGGTGTCGCCGAGCTGGAGCTCCCGTCGCTCGCCGCTCTTCATCGGTCGGTTGTTCACCTCCAAGCCGTTCGTGCTCGTGTTCTCAACGACGACTGAGATCGTGCTCTGTCCGACGCCATTGAGTCCGCTGGTGCGCTGCGTGACGTAGAAGACGCAGTGCCATCGACTGAGCGCAAAGACGTCGGCACCGCGAATGCGCTCGCCAAACACAGTGTAGAACTGATCGCGGCCGAGCATGATCGGGCTCGGCTCCTTCGTGAGCGCGATCACGTAGATCCCGAGCTCTTTCATCGTGCTCTTCTCGCTGCTCGTGAGGCTGCGCGCGAACTTGCCGCTGAGCGTGAGCACGAGCGCTTGGTCGCTGTCGCTCGGGTCTGGAATGTCACAGAACGACAGGTCCTGGAGCTTCTCCTGCGAGAGTGAGATGTCGTTGTTGATGAGCGCGAGCTCTTCGTCGCTCGACTCTTTGTCCGAGTCGCTCTCAAAGTTGTCGAGGCGGAGGTCGCTTTGGAGCACAAAGCTGTTTGGGACATGCCGTGGCGCGCTCGACGGTGTGAGACCTGGCGACTCGAGCGGGAGCTTTCGCGAGAAGCTCATGTGCTGCGACGGACGCGGCGGATTCTGTATCATACACCAACAGAGTAGAGCAGGTAGCACAGAGCAGTGAGTCGCAGTACTCTCACGACGTCAGCCATGATGCTCAAATTGATCCTTCACGGACCGATGGCGCGAATGGCGACGATGCGTGGAAGGCTGCGTCTTTGGGATGCACGTGGCTCTTGGATGCAAAGAACTTGGAGATCTGCTAGCCAAAGACGCACATCAGTTGGCTATTAGAGCAGCAAAACAACCTCAGAACAAAGTAGAGTGGCGTCGCACGCACCGGTTGCTGCACAGGTTCGCTCACGGCTGGCACGAACGCACGCATCGCAACGGGTTTTGTGACCCGAGGAGCCACGGGTGCCTTGTTCTCGTTTTGCTCGACTGGTGCTGCTGGTGGCGGTGCTAGCAGTGGCTGGTGTTGCTGGGGCTGGTGCTGCAGTTGTTGTGGCGGTGGCGGAGGTGCAGCCACGAGGCGTCGCACCATGTCGTTGTCGACGTTGCTGTTCACGTAGATCGGAGAGTATGGCATCGCGTGGTCGATGTCCCAGTGTTCATTCCGGCGCTCGAGCGCCAGGACATCGTCGTGTGCAGCCATGAGGACGTCGTGGTGCGGGTTCATCCCAGGTCGCACGACGGGTGTCTTCTGCTCGTGCTCGTGGTCCAAGCCCGCGTACCGCGACTTCGCTGGCGCTTTACGCGGACTCTTGTTCTGGACGTCCATGACGTTGAACGCGCTGTGGCGAGCGCGCGCTGGTAGCGCGCCATTTGCAGGCGTGCTCGCGCTGCTCGGGACGACCGGGCTGAGCTGCGGCTGCTGCAGGTTCATGCGCATGCTGTGGAGCTGGTGCGACTCACGCGGCGGTGAGCCATACACGCGACGAGGGTACGGGAGGTGTTGTTGCTGTTGCTGGTGCGGCTGCTGATGTAGCGGCGGTGCATGCAAATGCGTAGCGTGCATGTGGTGGTGGTGGTACTGCGACGGATATTGCTGCTGGTGTCCAGCATAGTGCGCTGGGATTTTGTTTGGCAGCGCCGACGCAGGTGCGTCGCTGCTCAGCGGCGGCGCGATCTCATCGAGCGTGCGCTTGCGCGCAGCAGACGGCTCGACGAAGCTCATGTGAGTGACTCGCGGGCGCTCGCTGCGCTTGCTCTTGCTGCCTGCACGTCGTCGTCGCTGATGTCGCTGTCCGCTTCTTGACGCAACTGAGTGTGTGCATCTTGCTGGGTTTGGTCTTGTTTTGCGACTTTTGCGGCTCTCCGTGAAAAACCTACAACCTCAAGAGATGTGTAGCCAAGTGCGTGCTTTTGTAAGTCCAAGTGTTGTAGACAATAAATATGTAAATGCTATGAGTTTGTCTACTTCTGATGGAAACACAAACACATAACCTCAAAACCTCACATGCATTGCTTTTCTCTACGGTTATCGTTTGCTGACACACTTTTCCGTTTTTCAGGAATTTCGTCGTAGAATGTTGGTCCGCGAAAGGTCGCGAGAAGCTTTTGCCATACAAGCATCAAGTCAAGTCAGTCGGTGCTCGCGATCTTTCGTTTACCTAGCCTCTGAGTCCAAATCTCTTGCGAGACCTGTGAACTTGCTTGCAAGAGTATCGAGTGCATCGTGTGCTCATGAGCACGCTACAACAACGACGACAGCGACTACTCGAGCTCGCTGGCATGACGGTGTCAAGTCGTTTTACACCATACATCCGTTTGGTCGCTCCAACAACAACGCAGAGCATAAAAGAGCTCGAGGAGTCCTGGACGACGCGCACAGCTGACCGAGATGCGAGAAGTGGGACAACTAACGAGCGTAGTGTCCTTGCGGCGTAGTGTCCTTGGTGTCCTTGGCGTAGTGTCCTTGCGTACATACATCGCACCGAAAACGATCGATCAATCCTTGCTCGGTCCTTGCTCTAGATTGCCTTGACTCCGAGAACACTCGTTCGTTGTGCGCATGACGTTGACTCGAATCTCAGGTCCTTCATCGTGTCGATACACAGAGTCAGCCACTAGCGACCGTGTCGTCACGCACCAGCGTGTATCGCGTTCAATGCATCAGGCTTACATTACTGCACGTTGGCATTGCTGCATCATGGTATTGCTACACTGCCAAGCATTGCTTCACACTCTCGACAGTCGACTGCAGCAGACACGTTGACACGGATACATACCGTCCGTTCTACGACGACAGCGCAGAACTCGAGTGCAAACCACGACGACCTGGAACTAGAGCTGGTGATACGCACGCATTGCTCTTACAACGGTTCTCGATCCTCAACTGAGAGCTCGAGTGCAAGTATGAACAACAACCTCCAACGACGTCTCTGAGCTAGGACACGTTCCACACTGCGCGTGTCCGGTGTTGGAGCCAAACACGTCACACTCGCATCGTCAGAGTTTGTCAGGGAAGACGCTCGCTCAACGAACACGTTCGTTTGTTGTTCGCTCCCGTTTAGTCTATTGGAAAGAGCGCACTCGCTGCGCTGCGTTGCACTTTGCTACTGCACTCACTCACACACACATACACGTACACGTACGTCTCGGTCTCTCTATCTCTCTTTTGCGCGGAGTCGACTCGCTGTCTTCATCCGACAGCTCGCTTTTTCGTACTTTGGACATCCAGCACCGCTAGATGCAACGCTAGAGCTCCATCTTGACCGTCGATCGCAGCCGCGGCGACGATAGCACGCTGCTGCTGTCCGAGAAGCTCGACGGCGCTCGCTCGCGAGCAGGCGACACGACCATCGTCACGTACACGTTCGAGCCGCGCACTGAGAGCTGGCTATCAGAGGCAGTCGTCGACACCTTTGGTTCGTGTGCACTGCTGCTGCCACTGCTCACGTCGCGCTCGAGCGGCGTCTGGAATTCGACC
Source organism: Pythium guiyangense (assembly GCA_003730235.1). Classification (NCBI taxonomy): domain Eukaryota; phylum Oomycota; class Peronosporomycetes; order Pythiales; family Pythiaceae; genus Pythium; species Pythium guiyangense. Next base: position 1,076,099 of record QXDM01000011.1, read on the forward strand.
ATGTCAGGCACGAGCTCATCGGCGTCGTCGGCGTCCTCGGCGTACAAGTACGTTCGATGGTGGTACCGACTCGTGTTGTTGCTGTGGGTGTACGTATCGGCTTCAGTAGCACGGCGGCGCTGCGCGAGCGCTCGCAGCGTGAGCACGAGCATGACTGCGTGGCGCACAAACCACGCGATGAGCACGACTGCGTTGATCAGGATGAACGCCGTTGCAGCACGCGAGCGCACGCGGCTCGAGGCGTTCGTTGCATCGAGAAACGCGAGTGCGAGCGCGTAGTTGGCGATCTTCACGACTGAGAGCGCAAACGTAAAGAGTCCGACCGAGAGACTCACGAAGCCGGCTTGGAAGAACACGGCAGCGAGGTACGCGACTTGGAGCACGAGCAGCGCCACGATGAGCGCCGTTGCAGACCCAGCAGCCGTCATTGCGCCAATGAGCACGCCATTGCCGAGCTGCACAGCGGCCACGACAACAAAGAAGAGCCGACGGCGGTACGTGTACGCGGCGTAGAGCGCTCCCCAGACCGCCAGGTTCTTGACGTCAGCAAGCTCGCGCTCGCTCTTGTCGTAGAGCTCGCGCACGCACTGGACTGTCACGCCGAGACACACGACGACGAGGATCGTGAGCGCAAGGACGAGCGAGCCGGTTGCGAGGACGTGCGAGTCGAGCTGCATCGCGATCTCGAACGACGCAAAGAGACTCAGCGGATAGAGCGCAAAGAGCCACAGGAGCAAGCAGAGACCGAGGAACCGGAGCGAGACGAACCGGAGCCCAAACACACTCGCGCGCGACGCCGTTGCGCCTGCAGCAGGGTCGATCGCGTCAAACTTTTCTTCGGCTTTGCGCTTCGCGAGCAACACCGTAGCGACGTACACGACAAAGAGCGTGCCGACGACGAGGAGGAACGCAAGCGAGCTCAGGTACAGCAGACTCGCTTCGTCAATGCCAATGCGGTCACTGAACGCGACGACGCCAGTGAGCACGACTGCGTCGAGGCGCCGTGCTGGGGCGACAGCACTGGTACTGGTACTGCTACTGGAGCGCTGGACGAGGAAGAGCGACCACGTGAACGAGTCGGTGAAGTCCCAGAGAAAGTAGGGCGTGCGCGGGAGACTGAGCTGCGAGAGCGAGCCCATCTGCTGCAAGTAGCCGAGGTAGAGCACGAACTCCCACGTGTTGGGCGACCACAGCAGCGCGGCGCCACTGCTGCTGCTGCTGCGAGACGCCCAGTCGACGCGCGGATCGAGTGCGACGTAGTGGAAGAAGAGCAGCAGTGCGACTGAGGCGCCTGCGAGCGTGCACGCCGCGTACCGAATGACGTCGTGGAACGCAGCGACGCCTTTCGACATCGCAACCGCGTTGATCGGGTTGTCCCGCGTCTTGCCGCCGATCACACTGCCGCCGCGTGTCGTCGACGTCGCTGGCGACGACGTTGCTGTAGCCGCTGCGCCAGTTGTGCGGTCTTCACTGTCGTCATCATCATCAGTTGTTGTTCTCGCATTGTTGTTATTGCTGCTGCTCGTGTCACCACCACTCGTGCGCTTCGGCGACGGCGATGGCGTGGTGGACGCGCTGTCCTTATCGCTGCGCGTGTACTTCTTCGCTGTGCTCTCGTCGCTGTTCACGACGCGGATGTCAAAGATGATGTTGCCCTTTGGTGTCGGTGACGGCGTGGGTGCTGTCGACGACGGAGTGTCGCTCGGTGCGGGCGTCGCGCTCGATGGCTGCGGCGTCGCGCTCGTTGGTTCAGGTGTTGGCGATGGTGGCGCAGTCGTCACTGGATCCGGCGTGACTGGCGGCAGACTCGTTGGACCTGGTGATGGCTCGACACTCAATGGCACTGGCGTTGGCTCGACCATCGTTGGCACGGGTGTGGGTGCTGGTGACGATGGCACGGGCGTAGGTGCTGGTGACGGAGTAGGGACGATTGGCACTGGCGCTACCGAGCCATTGTCGCTCGGGTTCCGCGTCGGTGGTGATGGCGGCAGCGATGTCGGCGACGGCGGTGGCGATGGCGCTGCGCTCGATGGCAACGGCACTACGCTCGGTGGCGAGACGCTCGCGAGTCCATTTGGCGAGTCAGTCGCTGCGCTGCCAGCACGCAGCGCTGCATCCGAATCGACGAGCACTCGGGTCTGTGTACCATCTAGTGTACGCACTCGGGCATCGTCTGTGTGTGACAGCTCTTTGATCGAGCTGCGCGCCAAGGACGTGGACGAAGCGAGCGCTGCAGTCGTGTCGAGTCCATCGAAGCCTGCGTCGTCGCTCGAGATGGCGATTGCTGCTGCGAGCGCATCGGCATTCGCTACGTATGCTCTGTTGCCAGTGCAGCTGAGACTCAGCGCTGCAATACACCCGAGCAGCACACGCATGGTCGCCATGGTACGCTATGCGTGCGTGTGTGTGTGTGTTTGGGCGGCTCGACTCGCCCGTTGCGATGTGCTCAACCAAATGCACTGACCAACGATGAGCGTGTGTGTGAGACGCACGTCGCGAATGGCCGAGTGACGGCTCTGCGCACGGAGAGTCGTGCGACCGCGCGTTCCGCCAGCACTGCTGGTGGATCTGCGACGTCGTCACGTGCCAGCTGCTGGCTGGTTTCTTCCGCGCTCACCAACAGCGCCAATGCGCCTCCACACTTGACACTCGCCATCACTGACACTCGCCATCACTTGTTGAGTCGAAAGTGAGTCACTCGCACTGACTTGATTGCGCTAAACCCATCGGACGAGCAACCCATCGGACGAGCGATCGAGCGATCCGCCTCGTTGCGCTGCTGCTTGAACGTAGCGTTCACGTGGTCTTCGTGCGCGCGTGTTTGCTACGCTCATGACGTGTAAAAGCACATGCACACATGGTCAAGCAACGACATGGTCAAGCAACGCTCGACGAGCGTCTGTGCAAGCCTCTACGGCCATTCCGACACGCAGGCCGGCTCAAAAAATAATATTCTGAAACGGAACTATTATTTTTCGGTCGTCCCCAGTACGTAATTACTATTTTCGTACGAGTTCAAGTGCTCAAATGGATGGACAGAGTGAGCTGCAGGCGCGTACAAGTAGCTTGGATCTCCTCGCGTCATTTGCTCTTTCACCACCATGAAGCTCTCCAACAAGATCGTGTGCTCGCTGCTCTTCACTAAGTGCGTGCCTGGGACGCACCAGTGCAGGTCGTGCAGCAAGTTGTACAAGCGCTCGAACGGGTACGCCAACCTGATGCACCACCTCATCAAAGCACATCCTGACTACATGCGGCTCGCGGAAGCGGCGTATCGCACCAACAATACACTGCGCCTCCAGATGCCCGACAAGCGCACCACCGAGATCTTTCGTTGGATCGAGTGGTGTGTGGTCGGCGCGATGCCTGTGAGCTTCTGCGAGCGGCCGCTTGTGCGCAAGAACTCAACGCTCCCGCCGATCTCCGCGTCAACCCTTCAAAAGCACATTGACGCGCTCTACACACACGTGCGCGACGAAGTCGCAGCAACTTTGCCCTCGCGCTTTGGTTTGGTGCTCGACGGCTGGACGAGCGGCAGCCGACACTTTGTCGCCATCATGGCTGTGTTCAATGACGAGCGCGGCGCACCTTCGCGGCAGCGCCAGCACGACTACGACGAGCACGTTCAGTGTCTTTCTTGGCGCTACTTGCTGCTCGCGTTTTGCCCGCTGCAAGACGAGCAAGATCTGAGTGCTCAGAGCCTGCTCGACCTCATCGCGGACACTTTGTCGACGTTTGGCCAGTCGTGGGCGTCCGTGCTGTTTCTAGTCGGAGACAATTGCGCCGTGAATCAAGCGATCGGGCGCAAGATCGGTGCTCTTCCTTTGATCGGGTGCGCGAGTCACAGGTTTCAGCTCGCAGTGCGCGACTACCTGGAGGCCGACGAACCTCTTCTCGCCCGCACCCACGCACTTATGAGGCTCCTCACGACGATCAAATGCCGCGTGGCGCTCAGAACAGTCACAGAGCTCAGCCCTGTGAGTCGCAATGCAACAAGGTGGTCGAGCTCGTTCCGAATGGTTGAGCGCTACACTACCATCCGGAGCACGCTCAACCAGCTCAGCCACAGCACGACAACCAAGCTTGGTATCTCGAACCATCTGCTGAGTGATAGTGAAGACTCACGCGCAAGCGAGCTGTTCGAATCGCTTCGAGAGCTACACGAGGTGACCGTGGCGCTCCAAGACTCGACGTTCACGTTGGTCGGTGCGCGCCGTGCGTTTGACGCAGTGGCGAAGAAGTACGAGCAGATGCGCCCGCGGCTCGCCAGCGACGCGAAAGTCGTGAACTACCTGGAGCTCAAGGCTGGCATCGTGAAGGTCATCACTGGCGCGCGTTTGAACGTACGTGAGCAAGTTGCGTGCTCGAGATTCAAGGCACAACCAGCCTCTCCAGTCGTCTCAGACGGTACCGAGTCGCTGCTGTCGTCTGCATTCAAGGCAGCGCCCAAGACCTCGAAATACATGCCTCTCTCCTGGATCCCGGCGACGTCCGACGAGTGCGAACGCTTCTTCTCGTGAGCGAAGCAGGTGTACTCGTACAGCAGGCAGAGTATGACAGTTGACTCGTTTGAGGTGCTGATGTTCTTAGCTTACAACAGAGACTGCTGAGATGTGCTGAGTGTGGTGGCTTCTCGTCTGAGTATTCGCCAAAACACGACTGCATAATGCAATTATTATTCTGGCCACCATACTTCGTGCAAATATATTTCGCATTGTATTTTGAGTAGCCCTGCTGACACGTATGTACCAGTCGTGTCGAGTCCATCGAAGCCTGCGTCGTCGCTCGAGATGGCGATTGCTGCTGCGAGCGCATCGGCATTCGCTACGTATGCTCTGTTGCCAGTGCAGCTGAGACTCAGCGCTGCAATACACCCGAGCAGCACACGCATGGTCGCCATGGTACGCTATGCGTGCGTGTGTGTGTGTGTTTGGGCGGCTCGACTCGCCCGTTGCGATGTGCTCAACCAAATGCACTGACCAACGATGAGCGTGTGTGTGAGACGCACGTCGCGAATGGCCGAGTGACGGCTCTGCGCACGGAGAGTCGTGCGACCGCGCGTTCCGCCAGCACTGCTGGTGGATCTGCGACGTCGTCACGTGCCAGCTGCTGGCTGGTTTCTTCCGCGCTCACCAACAGCGCCAATGCGCCTCCACACTTGACACTCGCCATCACTGACACTCGCCATCACTTGTTGAGTCGAAAGTGAGTCACTCGCACTGACTTGATTGCGCTAAACCCATCGGACGAGCAACCCATCGGACGAGCGATCGAGCGATCCGCCTCGTTGCGCTGCTGCTTGAACGTAGCGTTCACGTGGTCTTCGTGCGCGCGTGTTTGCTACGCTCATGACGTGTAAAAGCACATGCACACATGGTCAAGCAACGACATGGTCAAGCAACGCTCGACGAGCGTCTGTGCAAGCCTCTACGGCCATTCCGACACGCAGGCCGGCTCAAAAAATAATATTCTGAAACGGAACTATTATTTTTCGGTCGTCCCCAGTACGTAATTACTATTTTCGTACGAGTTCAAGTGCTCAAATGGATGGACAGAGTGAGCTGCAGGCGCGTACAAGTAGCTTGGATCTCCTCGCGTCATTTGCTCTTTCACCACCATGAAGCTCTCCAACAAGATCGTGTGCTCGCTGCTCTTCACTAAGTGCGTGCCTGGGACGCACCAGTGCAGGTCGTGCAGCAAGTTGTACAAGCGCTCGAACGGGTACGCCAACCTGATGCACCACCTCATCAAAGCACATCCTGACTACATGCGGCTCGCGGAAGCGGCGTATCGCACCAACAATACACTGCGCCTCCAGATGCCCGACAAGCGCACCACCGAGATCTTTCGTTGGATCGAGTGGTGTGTGGTCGGCGCGATGCCTGTGAGCTTCTGCGAGCGGCCGCTTGTGCGCAAGAACTCAACGCTCCCGCCGATCTCCGCGTCAACCCTTCAAAAGCACATTGACGCGCTCTACACACACGTGCGCGACGAAGTCGCAGCAACTTTGCCCTCGCGCTTTGGTTTGGTGCTCGACGGCTGGACGAGCGGCAGCCGACACTTTGTCGCCATCATGGCTGTGTTCAATGACGAGCGCGGCGCACCTTCGCGGCAGCGCCAGCACGACTACGACGAGCACGTTCAGTGTCTTTCTTGGCGCTACTTGCTGCTCGCGTTTTGCCCGCTGCAAGACGAGCAAGATCTGAGTGCTCAGAGCCTGCTCGACCTCATCGCGGACACTTTGTCGACGTTTGGCCAGTCGTGGGCGTCCGTGCTGTTTCTAGTCGGAGACAATTGCGCCGTGAATCAAGCGATCGGGCGCAAGATCGGTGCTCTTCCTTTGATCGGGTGCGCGAGTCACAGGTTTCAGCTCGCAGTGCGCGACTACCTGGAGGCCGACGAACCTCTTCTCGCCCGCACCCACGCACTTATGAGGCTCCTCACGACGATCAAATGCCGCGTGGCGCTCAGAACAGTCACAGAGCTCAGCCCTGTGAGTCGCAATGCAACAAGGTGGTCGAGCTCGTTCCGAATGGTTGAGCGCTACACTACCATCCGGAGCACGCTCAACCAGCTCAGCCACAGCACGACAACCAAGCTTGGTATCTCGAACCATCTGCTGAGTGATAGTGAAGACTCACGCGCAAGCGAGCTGTTCGAATCGCTTCGAGAGCTACACGAGGTGACCGTGGCGCTCCAAGACTCGACGTTCACGTTGGTCGGTGCGCGCCGTGCGTTTGACGCAGTGGCGAAGAAGTACGAGCAGATGCGCCCGCGGCTCGCCAGCGACGCGAAAGTCGTGAACTACCTGGAGCTCAAGGCTGGCATCGTGAAGGTCATCACTGGCGCGCGTTTGAACGTACGTGAGCAAGTTGCGTGCTCGAGATTCAAGGCACAACCAGCCTCTCCAGTCGTCTCAGACGGTACCGAGTCGCTGCTGTCGTCTGCATTCAAGGCAGCGCCCAAGACCTCGAAATACATGCCTCTCTCCTGGATCCCGGCGACGTCCGACGAGTGCGAACGCTTCTTCTCGTGAGCGAAGCAGGTGTACTCGTACAGCAGGCAGAGTATGACAGTTGACTCGTTTGAGGTGCTGATGTTCTTAGCTTACAACAGAGACTGCTGAGATGTGCTGAGTGTGGTGGCTTCTCGTCTGAGTATTCGCCAAAACACGACTGCATAATGCAATTATTATTCTGGCCACCATACTTCGTGCAAATATATTTCGCATTGTATTTTGAGTAGCCCTGCTGACACGTATGTACCAGTCGTGTCGAGTCCATCGAAGCCTGCGTCGTCGCTCGAGATGGCGATTGCTGCTGCGAGCGCATCGGCATTCGCTACGTATGCTCTGTTGCCAGTGCAGCTGAGACTCAGCGCTGCAATACACCCGAGCAGCACACGCATGGTCGCCATGGTACGCTATGCGTGCGTGTGTGTGTGTGTTTGGGCGGCTCGACTCGCCCGTTGCGATGTGCTCAACCAAATGCACTGACCAACGATGAGCGTGTGTGTGAGACGCACGTCGCGAATGGCCGAGTGACGGCTCTGCGCACGGAGAGTCGTGCGACCGCGCGTTCCGCCAGCACTGCTGGTGGATCTGCGACGTCGTCACGTGCCAGCTGCTGGCTGGTTTCTTCCGCGCTCACCAACAGCGCCAATGCGCCTCCACACTTGACACTCGCCATCACTGACACTCGCCATCACTTGTTGAGTCGAAAGTGAGTCACTCGCACTGACTTGATTGCGCTAAACCCATCGGACGAGCAACCCATCGGACGAGCGATCGAGCGATCCGCCTCGTTGCGCTGCTGCTTGAACGTAGCGTTCACGTGGTCTTCGTGCGCGCGTGTTTGCTACGCTCATGACGTGTAAAAGCACATGCACACATGGTCAAGCAACGACATGGTCAAGCAACGCTCGACGAGCGTCTGTGCAAGCCTCTACGGCCATTCCGACACGCAGGCCGGCTCAAAAAATAATATTCTGAAACGGAACTATTATTTTTCGGTCGTCCCCAGTACGTAATTACTATTTTCGTACGAGTTCAAGTGCTCAAATGGATGGACAGAGTGAGCTGCAGGCGCGTACAAGTAGCTTGGATCTCCTCGCGTCATTTGCTCTTTCACCACCATGAAGCTCTCCAACAAGATCGTGTGCTCGCTGCTCTTCACTAAGTGCGTGCCTGGGACGCACCAGTGCAGGTCGTGCAGCAAGTTGTACAAGCGCTCGAACGGGTACGCCAACCTGATGCACCACCTCATCAAAGCACATCCTGACTACATGCGGCTCGCGGAAGCGGCGTATCGCACCAACAATACACTGCGCCTCCAGATGCCCGACAAGCGCACCACCGAGATCTTTCGTTGGATCGAGTGGTGTGTGGTCGGCGCGATGCCTGTGAGCTTCTGCGAGCGGCCGCTTGTGCGCAAGAACTCAACGCTCCCGCCGATCTCCGCGTCAACCCTTCAAAAGCACATTGACGCGCTCTACACACACGTGCGCGACGAAGTCGCAGCAACTTTGCCCTCGCGCTTTGGTTTGGTGCTCGACGGCTGGACGAGCGGCAGCCGACACTTTGTCGCCATCATGGCTGTGTTCAATGACGAGCGCGGCGCACCTTCGCGGCAGCGCCAGCACGACTACGACGAGCACGTTCAGTGTCTTTCTTGGCGCTACTTGCTGCTCGCGTTTTGCCCGCTGCAAGACGAGCAAGATCTGAGTGCTCAGAGCCTGCTCGACCTCATCGCGGACACTTTGTCGACGTTTGGCCAGTCGTGGGCGTCCGTGCTGTTTCTAGTCGGAGACAATTGCGCCGTGAATCAAGCGATCGGGCGCAAGATCGGTGCTCTTCCTTTGATCGGGTGCGCGAGTCACAGGTTTCAGCTCGCAGTGCGCGACTACCTGGAGGCCGACGAACCTCTTCTCGCCCGCACCCACGCACTTATGAGGCTCCTCACGACGATCAAATGCCGCGTGGCGCTCAGAACAGTCACAGAGCTCAGCCCTGTGAGTCGCAATGCAACAAGGTGGTCGAGCTCGTTCCGAATGGTTGAGCGCTACACTACCATCCGGAGCACGCTCAACCAGCTCAGCCACAGCACGACAACCAAGCTTGGTATCTCGAACCATCTGCTGAGTGATAGTGAAGACTCACGCGCAAGCGAGCTGTTCGAATCGCTTCGAGAGCTACACGAGGTGACCGTGGCGCTCCAAGACTCGACGTTCACGTTGGTCGGTGCGCGCCGTGCGTTTGACGCAGTGGCGAAGAAGTACGAGCAGATGCGCCCGCGGCTCGCCAGCGACGCGAAAGTCGTGAACTACCTGGAGCTCAAGGCTGGCATCGTGAAGGTCATCACTGGCGCGCGTTTGAACGTACGTGAGCAAGTTGCGTGCTCGAGATTCAAGGCACAACCAGCCTCTCCAGTCGTCTCAGACGGTACCGAGTCGCTGCTGTCGTCTGCATTCAAGGCAGCGCCCAAGACCTCGAAATACATGCCTCTCTCCTGGATCCCGGCGACGTCCGACGAGTGCGAACGCTTCTTCTCGTGAGCGAAGCAGGTGTACTCGTACAGCAGGCAGAGTATGACAGTTGACTCGTTTGAGGTGCTGATGTTCTTAGCTTACAACAGAGACTGCTGAGATGTGCTGAGTGTGGTGGCTTCTCGTCTGAGTATTCGCCAAAACACGACTGCATAATGCAATTATTATTCTGGCCACCATACTTCGTGCAAATATATTTCGCATTGTATTTTGAGTAGCCCTGCTGACACGTATGTACCAGTCGTGTCGAGTCCATCGAAGCCTGCGTCGTCGCTCGAGATGGCGATTGCTGCTGCGAGCGCATCGGCATTCGCTACGTATGCTCTGTTGCCAGTGCAGCTGAGACTCAGCGCTGCAATACACCCGAGCAGCACACGCATGGTCGCCATGGTACGCTATGCGTGCGTGTGTGTGTGTGTTTGGGCGGCTCGACTCGCCCGTTGCGATGTGCTCAACCAAATGCACTGACCAACGATGAGCGTGTGTGTGAGACGCACGTCGCGAATGGCCGAGTGACGGCTCTGCGCACGGAGAGTCGTGCGACCGCGCGTTCCGCCAGCACTGCTGGTGGATCTGCGACGTCGTCACGTGCCAGCTGCTGGCTGGTTTCTTCCGCGCTCACCAACAGCGCCAATGCGCCTCCACACTTGACACTCGCCATCACTGACACTCGCCATCACTTGTTGAGTCGAAAGTGAGTCACTCGCACTGACTTGATTGCGCTAAACCCATCGGACGAGCAACCCATCGGACGAGCGATCGAGCGATCCGCCTCGTTGCGCTGCTGCTTGAACGTAGCGTTCACGTGGTCTTCGTGCGCGCGTGTTTGCTACGCTCATGACGTGTAAAAGCACATGCACACATGGTCAAGCAACGACATGGTCAAGCAACGCTCGACGAGCGTCTGTGCAAGCCTCTACGGCCATTCCGACACGCAGGCCGGCTCAAAAAATAATATTCTGAAACGGAACTATTATTTTTCGGTCGTCCCCAGTACGTAATTACTATTTTCGTACGAGTTCAAGTGCTCAAATGGATGGACAGAGTGAGCTGCAGGCGCGTACAAGTAGCTTGGATCTCCTCGCGTCATTTGCTCTTTCACCACCATGAAGCTCTCCAACAAGATCGTGTGCTCGCTGCTCTTCACTAAGTGCGTGCCTGGGACGCACCAGTGCAGGTCGTGCAGCAAGTTGTACAAGCGCTCGAACGGGTACGCCAACCTGATGCACCACCTCATCAAAGCACATCCTGACTACATGCGGCTCGCGGAAGCGGCGTATCGCACCAACAATACACTGCGCCTCCAGATGCCCGACAAGCGCACCACCGAGATCTTTCGTTGGATCGAGTGGTGTGTGGTCGGCGCGATGCCTGTGAGCTTCTGCGAGCGGCCGCTTGTGCGCAAGAACTCAACGCTCCCGCCGATCTCCGCGTCAACCCTTCAAAAGCACATTGACGCGCTCTACACACACGTGCGCGACGAAGTCGCAGCAACTTTGCCCTCGCGCTTTGGTTTGGTGCTCGACGGCTGGACGAGCGGCAGCCGACACTTTGTCGCCATCATGGCTGTGTTCAATGACGAGCGCGGCGCACCTTCGCGGCAGCGCCAGCACGACTACGACGAGCACGTTCAGTGTCTTTCTTGGCGCTACTTGCTGCTCGCGTTTTGCCCGCTGCAAGACGAGCAAGATCTGAGTGCTCAGAGCCTGCTCGACCTCATCGCGGACACTTTGTCGACGTTTGGCCAGTCGTGGGCGTCCGTGCTGTTTCTAGTCGGAGACAATTGCGCCGTGAATCAAGCGATCGGGCGCAAGATCGGTGCTCTTCCTTTGATCGGGTGCGCGAGTCACAGGTTTCAGCTCGCAGTGCGCGACTACCTGGAGGCCGACGAACCTCTTCTCGCCCGCACCCACGCACTTATGAGGCTCCTCACGACGATCAAATGCCGCGTGGCGCTCAGAACAGTCACAGAGCTCAGCCCTGTGAGTCGCAATGCAACAAGGTGGTCGAGCTCGTTCCGAATGGTTGAGCGCTACACTACCATCCGGAGCACGCTCAACCAGCTCAGCCACAGCACGACAACCAAGCTTGGTATCTCGAACCATCTGCTGAGTGATAGTGAAGACTCACGCGCAAGCGAGCTGTTCGAATCGCTTCGAGAGCTACACGAGGTGACCGTGGCGCTCCAAGACTCGACGTTCACGTTGGTCGGTGCGCGCCGTGCGTTTGACGCAGTGGCGAAGAAGTACGAGCAGATGCGCCCGCGGCTCGCCAGCGACGCGAAAGTCGTGAACTACCTGGAGCTCAAGGCTGGCATCGTGAAGGTCATCACTGGCGCGCGTTTGAACGTACGTGAGCAAGTTGCGTGCTCGAGATTCAAGGCACAACCAGCCTCTCCAGTCGTCTCAGACGGTACCGAGTCGCTGCTGTCGTCTGCATTCAAGGCAGCGCCCAAGACCTCGAAATACATGCCTCTCTCCTGGATCCCGGCGACGTCCGACGAGTGCGAACGCTTCTTCTCGTGAGCGAAGCAGGTGTACTCGTACAGCAGGCAGAGTATGACAGTTGACTCGTTTGAGGTGCTGATGTTCTTAGCTTACAACAGAGACTGCTGAGATGTGCTGAGTGTGGTGGCTTCTCGTCTGAGTATTCGCCAAAACACGACTGCATAATGCAATTATTATTCTGGCCACCATACTTCGTGCAAATATATTTCGCATTGTATTTTGAGTAGCCCTGCTGACACGTATGTACCAGTCGTGTCGAGTCCATCGAAGCCTGCGTCGTCGCTCGAGATGGCGATTGCTGCTGCGAGCGCATCGGCATTCGCTACGTATGCTCTGTTGCCAGTGCAGCTGAGACTCAGCGCTGCAATACACCCGAGCAGCACACGCATGGTCGCCATGGTACGCTATGCGTGCGTGTGTGTGTGTGTTTGGGCGGCTCGACTCGCCCGTTGCGATGTGCTCAACCAAATGCACTGACCAACGATGAGCGTGTGTGTGAGACGCACGTCGCGAATGGCCGAGTGACGGCTCTGCGCACGGAGAGTCGTGCGACCGCGCGTTCCGCCAGCACTGCTGGTGGATCTGCGACGTCGTCACGTGCCAGCTGCTGGCTGGTTTCTTCCGCGCTCACCAACAGCGCCAATGCGCCTCCACACTTGACACTCGCCATCACTGACACTCGCCATCACTTGTTGAGTCGAAAGTGAGTCACTCGCACTGACTTGATTGCGCTAAACCCATCGGACGAGCAACCCATCGGACGAGCGATCGAGCGATCCGCCTCGTTGCGCTGCTGCTTGAACGTAGCGTTCACGTGGTCTTCGTGCGCGCGTGTTTGCTACGCTCATGACGTGTAAAAGCACATGCACACATGGTCAAGCAACGACATGGTCAAGCAACGCTCGACGAGCGTCTGTGCAAGCCTCTACGGCCATTCCGACACGCAGGCCGGCTCAAAAAATAATATTCTGAAACGGAACTATTATTTTTCGGTCGTCCCCAGTACGTAATTACTATTTTCGTACGAGTTCAAGTGCTCAAATGGATGGACAGAGTGAGCTGCAGGCGCGTACAAGTAGCTTGGATCTCCTCGCGTCATTTGCTCTTTCACCACCATGAAGCTCTCCAACAAGATCGTGTGCTCGCTGCTCTTCACTAAGTGCGTGCCTGGGACGCACCAGTGCAGGTCGTGCAGCAAGTTGTACAAGCGCTCGAACGGGTACGCCAACCTGATGCACCACCTCATCAAAGCACATCCTGACTACATGCGGCTCGCGGAAGCGGCGTATCGCACCAACAATACACTGCGCCTCCAGATGCCCGACAAGCGCACCACCGAGATCTTTCGTTGGATCGAGTGGTGTGTGGTCGGCGCGATGCCTGTGAGCTTCTGCGAGCGGCCGCTTGTGCGCAAGAACTCAACGCTCCCGCCGATCTCCGCGTCAACCCTTCAAAAGCACATTGACGCGCTCTACACACACGTGCGCGACGAAGTCGCAGCAACTTTGCCCTCGCGCTTTGGTTTGGTGCTCGACGGCTGGACGAGCGGCAGCCGACACTTTGTCGCCATCATGGCTGTGTTCAATGACGAGCGCGGCGCACCTTCGCGGCAGCGCCAGCACGACTACGACGAGCACGTTCAGTGTCTTTCTTGGCGCTACTTGCTGCTCGCGTTTTGCCCGCTGCAAGACGAGCAAGATCTGAGTGCTCAGAGCCTGCTCGACCTCATCGCGGACACTTTGTCGACGTTTGGCCAGTCGTGGGCGTCCGTGCTGTTTCTAGTCGGAGACAATTGCGCCGTGAATCAAGCGATCGGGCGCAAGATCGGTGCTCTTCCTTTGATCGGGTGCGCGAGTCACAGGTTTCAGCTCGCAGTGCGCGACTACCTGGAGGCCGACGAACCTCTTCTCGCCCGCACCCACGCACTTATGAGGCTCCTCACGACGATCAAATGCCGCGTGGCGCTCAGAACAGTCACAGAGCTCAGCCCTGTGAGTCGCAATGCAACAAGGTGGTCGAGCTCGTTCCGAATGGTTGAGCGCTACACTACCATCCGGAGCACGCTCAACCAGCTCAGCCACAGCACGACAACCAAGCTTGGTATCTCGAACCATCTGCTGAGTGATAGTGAAGACTCACGCGCAAGCGAGCTGTTCGAATCGCTTCGAGAGCTACACGAGGTGACCGTGGCGCTCCAAGACTCGACGTTCACGTTGGTCGGTGCGCGCCGTGCGTTTGACGCAGTGGCGAAGAAGTACGAGCAGATGCGCCCGCGGCTCGCCAGCGACGCGAAAGTCGTGAACTACCTGGAGCTCAAGGCTGGCATCGTGAAGGTCATCACTGGCGCGCGTTTGAACGTACGTGAGCAAGTTGCGTGCTCGAGATTCAAGGCACAACCAGCCTCTCCAGTCGTCTCAGACGGTACCGAGTCGCTGCTGTCGTCTGCATTCAAGGCAGCGCCCAAGACCTCGAAATACATGCCTCTCTCCTGGATCCCGGCGACGTCCGACGAGTGCGAACGCTTCTTCTCGTGAGCGAAGCAGGTGTACTCGTACAGCAGGCAGAGTATGACAGTTGACTCGTTTGAGGTGCTGATGTTCTTAGCTTACAACAGAGACTGCTGAGATGTGCTGAGTGTGGTGGCTTCTCGTCTGAGTATTCGCCAAAACACGACTGCATAATGCAATTATTATTCTGGCCACCATACTTCGTGCAAATATATTTCGCATTGTATTTTGAGTAGCCCTGCTGACACGTATGTACCAGTCGTGTCGAGTCCATCGAAGCCTGCGTCGTCGCTCGAGATGGCGATTGCTGCTGCGAGCGCATCGGCATTCGCTACGTATGCTCTGTTGCCAGTGCAGCTGAGACTCAGCGCTGCAATACACCCGAGCAGCACACGCATGGTCGCCATGGTACGCTATGCGTGCGTGTGTGTGTGTGTTTGGGCGGCTCGACTCGCCCGTTGCGATGTGCTCAACCAAATGCACTGACCAACGATGAGCGTGTGTGTGAGACGCACGTCGCGAATGGCCGAGTGACGGCTCTGCGCACGGAGAGTCGTGCGACCGCGCGTTCCGCCAGCACTGCTGGTGGATCTGCGACGTCGTCACGTGCCAGCTGCTGGCTGGTTTCTTCCGCGCTCACCAACAGCGCCAATGCGCCTCCACACTTGACACTCGCCATCACTGACACTCGCCATCACTTGTTGAGTCGAAAGTGAGTCACTCGCACTGACTTGATTGCGCTAAACCCATCGGACGAGCAACCCATCGGACGAGCGATCGAGCGATCCGCCTCGTTGCGCTGCTGCTTGAACGTAGCGTTCACGTGGTCTTCGTGCGCGCGTGTTTGCTACGCTCATGACGTGTAAAAGCACATGCACACATGGTCAAGCAACGACATGGTCAAGCAACGCTCGACGAGCGTCTGTGCAAGCCTCTACGGCCATTCCGACACGCAGGCCGGCTCAAAAAATAATATTCTGAAACGGAACTATTATTTTTCGGTCGTCCCCAGTACGTAATTACTATTTTCGTACGAGTTCAAGTGCTCAAATGGATGGACAGAGTGAGCTGCAGGCGCGTACAAGTAGCTTGGATCTCCTCGCGTCATTTGCTCTTTCACCACCATGAAGCTCTCCAACAAGATCGTGTGCTCGCTGCTCTTCACTAAGTGCGTGCCTGGGACGCACCAGTGCAGGTCGTGCAGCAAGTTGTACAAGCGCTCGAACGGGTACGCCAACCTGATGCACCACCTCATCAAAGCACATCCTGACTACATGCGGCTCGCGGAAGCGGCGTATCGCACCAACAATACACTGCGCCTCCAGATGCCCGACAAGCGCACCACCGAGATCTTTCGTTGGATCGAGTGGTGTGTGGTCGGCGCGATGCCTGTGAGCTTCTGCGAGCGGCCGCTTGTGCGCAAGAACTCAACGCTCCCGCCGATCTCCGCGTCAACCCTTCAAAAGCACATTGACGCGCTCTACACACACGTGCGCGACGAAGTCGCAGCAACTTTGCCCTCGCGCTTTGGTTTGGTGCTCGACGGCTGGACGAGCGGCAGCCGACACTTTGTCGCCATCATGGCTGTGTTCAATGACGAGCGCGGCGCACCTTCGCGGCAGCGCCAGCACGACTACGACGAGCACGTTCAGTGTCTTTCTTGGCGCTACTTGCTGCTCGCGTTTTGCCCGCTGCAAGACGAGCAAGATCTGAGTGCTCAGAGCCTGCTCGACCTCATCGCGGACACTTTGTCGACGTTTGGCCAGTCGTGGGCGTCCGTGCTGTTTCTAGTCGGAGACAATTGCGCCGTGAATCAAGCGATCGGGCGCAAGATCGGTGCTCTTCCTTTGATCGGGTGCGCGAGTCACAGGTTTCAGCTCGCAGTGCGCGACTACCTGGAGGCCGACGAACCTCTTCTCGCCCGCACCCACGCACTTATGAGGCTCCTCACGACGATCAAATGCCGCGTGGCGCTCAGAACAGTCACAGAGCTCAGCCCTGTGAGTCGCAATGCAACAAGGTGGTCGAGCTCGTTCCGAATGGTTGAGCGCTACACTACCATCCGGAGCACGCTCAACCAGCTCAGCCACAGCACGACAACCAAGCTTGGTATCTCGAACCATCTGCTGAGTGATAGTGAAGACTCACGCGCAAGCGAGCTGTTCGAATCGCTTCGAGAGCTACACGAGGTGACCGTGGCGCTCCAAGACTCGACGTTCACGTTGGTCGGTGCGCGCCGTGCGTTTGACGCAGTGGCGAAGAAGTACGAGCAGATGCGCCCGCGGCTCGCCAGCGACGCGAAAGTCGTGAACTACCTGGAGCTCAAGGCTGGCATCGTGAAGGTCATCACTGGCGCGCGTTTGAACGTACGTGAGCAAGTTGCGTGCTCGAGATTCAAGGCACAACCAGCCTCTCCAGTCGTCTCAGACGGTACCGAGTCGCTGCTGTCGTCTGCATTCAAGGCAGCGCCCAAGACCTCGAAATACATGCCTCTCTCCTGGATCCCGGCGACGTCCGACGAGTGCGAACGCTTCTTCTCGTGAGCGAAGCAGGTGTACTCGTACAGCAGGCAGAGTATGACAGTTGACTCGTTTGAGGTGCTGATGTTCTTAGCTTACAACAGAGACTGCTGAGATGTGCTGAGTGTGGTGGCTTCTCGTCTGAGTATTCGCCAAAACACGACTGCATAATGCAATTATTATTCTGGCCACCATACTTCGTGCAAATATATTTCGCATTGTATTTTGAGTAGCCCTGCTGACACGTATGTACCAGTCGTGTCGAGTCCATCGAAGCCTGCGTCGTCGCTCGAGATGGCGATTGCTGCTGCGAGCGCATCGGCATTCGCTACGTATGCTCTGTTGCCAGTGCAGCTGAGACTCAGCGCTGCAATACACCCGAGCAGCACACGCATGGTCGCCATGGTACGCTATGCGTGCGTGTGTGTGTGTGTTTGGGCGGCTCGACTCGCCCGTTGCGATGTGCTCAACCAAATGCACTGACCAACGATGAGCGTGTGTGTGAGACGCACGTCGCGAATGGCCGAGTGACGGCTCTACGCACGGAGAGTCGTGCGACCGCGCGTTCCGCCAGCACTGCTGGTGGATCTGCGACGTCGTCACGTGCCAGCTGCTGGCTGGTTTCTTCCGCGCTCACCAACAGCGCCAATGCGCCTCCACACTTGACACTCGCCATCACTGACACTCGCCATCACTTGTTGAGTCGAAAGTGAGTCACTCGCACTGACTTGATTGCGCTAAACCCATCGGACGAGCAACCCATCGGACGAGCGATCGAGCGATCCGCCTCGTTGCGCTGCTGCTTGAACGTAGCGTTCACGTGGTCTTCGTGCGCGCGTGTTTGCTACGCTCATGACGTGTAAAAGCACATGCACACATGGTCAAGCAACGACATGGTCAAGCAACGCTCGACGAGCGTCTGTGCAAGCCTCTACGGCCATTCCGACACGCAGGCCGGCTCAAAAAATAATATTCTGAAACGGAACTATTATTTTTCGGTCGTCCCCAGTACGTAATTACTATTTTCGTACGAGTTCAAGTGCTCAAATGGATGGACAGAGTGAGCTGCAGGCGCGTACAAGTAGCTTGGATCTCCTCGCGTCATTTGCTCTTTCACCACCATGAAGCTCTCCAACAAGATCGTGTGCTCGCTGCTCTTCACTAAGTGCGTGCCTGGGACGCACCAGTGCAGGTCGTGCAGCAAGTTGTACAAGCGCTCGAACGGGTACGCCAACCTGATGCACCACCTCATCAAAGCACATCCTGACTACATGCGGCTCGCGGAAGCGGCGTATCGCACCAACAATACACTGCGCCTCCAGATGCCCGACAAGCGCACCACCGAGATCTTTCGTTGGATCGAGTGGTGTGTGGTCGGCGCGATGCCTGTGAGCTTCTGCGAGCGGCCGCTTGTGCGCAAGAACTCAACGCTCCCGCCGATCTCCGCGTCAACCCTTCAAAAGCACATTGACGCGCTCTACACACACGTGCGCGACGAAGTCGCAGCAACTTTGCCCTCGCGCTTTGGTTTGGTGCTCGACGGCTGGACGAGCGGCAGCCGACACTTTGTCGCCATCATGGCTGTGTTCAATGACGAGCGCGGCGCACCTTCGCGGCAGCGCCAGCACGACTACGACGAGCACGTTCAGTGTCTTTCTTGGCGCTACTTGCTGCTCGCGTTTTGCCCGCTGCAAGACGAGCAAGATCTGAGTGCTCAGAGCCTGCTCGACCTCATCGCGGACACTTTGTCGACGTTTGGCCAGTCGTGGGCGTCCGTGCTGTTTCTAGTCGGAGACAATTGCGCCGTGAATCAAGCGATCGGGCGCAAGATCGGTGCTCTTCCTTTGATCGGGTGCGCGAGTCACAGGTTTCAGCTCGCAGTGCGCGACTACCTGGAGGCCGACGAACCTCTTCTCGCCCGCACCCACGCACTTATGAGGCTCCTCACGACGATCAAATGCCGCGTGGCGCTCAGAACAGTCACAGAGCTCAGCCCTGTGAGTCGCAATGCAACAAGGTGGTCGAGCTCGTTCCGAATGGTTGAGCGCTACACTACCATCCGGAGCACGCTCAACCAGCTCAGCCACAGCACGACAACCAAGCTTGGTATCTCGAACCATCTGCTGAGTGATAGTGAAGACTCACGCGCAAGCGAGCTGTTCGAATCGCTTCGAGAGCTACACGAGGTGACCGTGGCGCTCCAAGACTCGACGTTCACGTTGGTCGGTGCGCGCCGTGCGTTTGACGCAGTGGCGAAGAAGTACGAGCAGATGCGCCCGCGGCTCGCCAGCGACGCGAAAGTCGTGAACTACCTGGAGCTCAAGGCTGGCATCGTGAAGGTCATCACTGGCGCGCGTTTGAACGTACGTGAGCAAGTTGTGTGCTCGAGATTCAAGGCACAACCAGCCTCTCCAGTCGTCTCAGACGGTACCGAGTCGCTGCTGTCGTCTGCATTCAAGGCAGCGCCCAAGACCTCGAAATACATGCCTCTCTCCTGGATCCCGGCGACGTCCGACGAGTGCGAACGCTTCTTCTCGTGAGCGAAGCAGGTGTACTCGTACAGCAGGCAGAGTATGACAGTTGACTCGTTTGAGGTGCTGATGTTCTTAGCTTACAACAGAGACTGCTGAGATGTGCTGAGTGTGGTGGCTTCTCGTCTGAGTATTCGCCAAAACACGACTGCATAATGCAATTATTATTCTGGCCACCATACTTCGTGCAAATATATTTCGCATTGTATTTTGAGTAGCCCTGCTGACACGTATGTACCAGTCGTGTCGAGTCCATCGAAGCCTGCGTCGTCGCTCGAGATGGCGATTGCTGCTGCGAGCGCATCGGCATTCGCTACGTATGCTCTGTTGCCAGTGCAGCTGAGACTCAGCGCTGCAATACACCCGAGCAGCACACGCATGGTCGCCATGGTACGCTATGCGTGCGTGTGTGTGTGTGTTTGGGCGGCTCGACTCGCCCGTTGCGATGTGCTCAACCAAATGCACTGACCAACGATGAGCGTGTGTGTGAGACGCACGTCGCGAATGGCCGAGTGACGGCTCTGCGCACGGAGAGTCGTGCGACCGCGCGTTCCGCCAGCACTGCTGGTGGATCTGCGACGTCGTCACGTGCCAGCTGCTGGCTGGTTTCTTCCGCGCTCACCAACAGCGCCAATGCGCCTCCACACTTGACACTCGCCATCACTGACACTCGCCATCACTTGTTGAGTCGAAAGTGAGTCACTCGCACTGACTTGATTGCGCTAAACCCATCGGACGAGCAACCCATCGGACGAGCGATCGAGCGATCCGCCTCGTTGCGCTGCTGCTTGAACGTAGCGTTCACGTGGTCTTCGTGCGCGCGTGTTTGCTACGCTCATGACGTGTAAAAGCACATGCACACATGGTCAAGCAACGACATGGTCAAGCAACGCTCGACGAGCGTCTGTGCAAGCCTCTACGGCCATTCCGACACGCAGGCCGGCTCAAAAAATGATATTCTGAAACGGAACTATTATTTTTCGGTCGTCCCCAGTACGTAATTACTATTTTCGTACGAGTTCAAGTGCTCAAATGGATGGACAGAGTGAGCTGCAGGCGCGTACAAGTAGCTTGGATCTCCTCGCGTCATTTGCTCTTTCACCACCATGAAGCTCTCCAACAAGATCGTGTGCTCGCTGCTCTTCACTAAGTGCGTGCCTGGGACGCACCAGTGCAGGTCGTGCAGCAAGTTGTACAAGCGCTCGAACGGGTACGCCAACCTGATGCACCACCTCATCAAAGCACATCCTGACTACATGCGGCTCGCGGAAGCGGCGTATCGCACCAACAATACACTGCGCCTCCAGATGCCCGACAAGCGCACCACCGAGATCTTTCGTTGGATCGAGTGGTGTGTGGTCGGCGCGATGCCTGTGAGCTTCTGCGAGCGGCCGCTTGTGCGCAAGAACTCAACGCTCCCGCCGATCTCCGCGTCAACCCTTCAAAAGCACATTGACGCGCTCTACACACACGTGCGCGACGAAGTCGCAGCAACTTTGCCCTCGCGCTTTGGTTTGGTGCTCGACGGCTGGACGAGCGGCAGCCGACACTTTGTCGCCATCATGGCTGTGTTCAATGACGAGCGCGGCGCACCTTCGCGGCAGCGCCAGCACGACTACGACGAGCACGTTCAGTGTCTTTCTTGGCGCTACTTGCTGCTCGCGTTTTGCCCGCTGCAAGACGAGCAAGATCTGAGTGCTCAGAGCCTGCTCGACCTCATCGCGGACACTTTGTCGACGTTTGGCCAGTCGTGGGCGTCCGTGCTGTTTCTAGTCGGAGACAATTGCGCCGTGAATCAAGCGATCGGGCGCAAGATCGGTGCTCTTCCTTTGATCGGGTGCGCGAGTCACAGGTTTCAGCTCGCAGTGCGCGACTACCTGGAGGCCGACGAACCTCTTCTCGCCCGCACCCACGCACTTATGAGGCTCCTCACGACGATCAAATGCCGCGTGGCGCTCAGAACAGTCACAGAGCTCAGCCCTGTGAGTCGCAATGCAACAAGGTGGTCGAGCTCGTTCCGAATGGTTGAGCGCTACACTACCATCCGGAGCACGCTCAACCAGCTCAGCCACAGCACGACAACCAAGCTTGGTATCTCGAACCATCTGCTGAGTGATAGTGAAGACTCACGCGCAAGCGAGCTGTTCGAATCGCTTCGAGAGCTACACGAGGTGACCGTGGCGCTCCAAGACTCGACGTTCACGTTGGTCGGTGCGCGCCGTGCGTTTGACGCAGTGGCGAAGAAGTACGAGCAGATGCGCCCGCGGCTCGCCAGCGACGCGAAAGTCGTGAACTACCTGGAGCTCAAGGCTGGCATCGTGAAGGTCATCACTGGCGCGCGTTTGAACGTACGTGAGCAAGTTGCGTGCTCGAGATTCAAGGCACAACCAGCCTCTCCAGTCGTCTCAGACGGTACCGAGTCGCTGCTGTCGTCTGCATTCAAGGCAGCGCCCAAGACCTCGAAATACATGCCTCTCTCCTGGATCCCGGCGACGTCCGACGAGTGCGAACGCTTCTTCTCGTGAGCGAAGCAGGTGTACTCGTACAGCAGGCAGAGTATGACAGTTGACTCGTTTGAGGTGCTGATGTTCTTAGCTTACAACAGAGACTGCTGAGATGTGCTGAGTGTGGTGGCTTCTCGTCTGAGTATTCGCCAAAACACGACTGCATAATGCAATTATTATTCTGGCCACCATACTTCGTGCAAATATATTTCGCATTGTATTTTGAGTAGCCCTGCTGACACGTATGTACCAGTCGTGTCGAGTTCATCGAAGCCTGCGTCGTCGCTCGAGATGGCGATTGCTGCTGCGAGCGCATCGGCATTCGCTACGTATGCTCTGTTGCCAGTGCAGCTGAGACTCAGCGCTGCAATACACCCGAGCAGCACACGCATGGTCGCCATGGTACGCTATGCGTGCGTGTGTGTGTGTGTTTGGGCGGCTCGACTCGCCCGTTGCGATGTGCTCAACCAAATGCACTGACCAACGATGAGCGTGTGTGTGAGACGCACGTCGCGAATGGCCGAGTGACGGCTCTGCGCACGGAGAGTCGTGCGACCGCGCGTTCCGCCAGCACTGCTGGTGGATCTGCGACGTCGTCACGTGCCAGCTGCTGGCTGGTTTCTTCCGCGCTCACCAACAGCGCCAATGCGCCTCCACACTTGACACTCGCCATCACTGACACTCGCCATCACTTGTTGAGTCGAAAGTGAGTCACTCGCACTGACTTGATTGCGCTAAACCCATCGGACGAGCAACCCATCGGACGAGCGATCGAGCGATCCGCCTCGTTGCGCTGCTGCTTGAACGTAGCGTTCACGTGGTCTTCGTGCGCGCGTGTTTGCTACGCTCATGACGTGTAAAAGCACATGCACACATGGTCAAGCAACGACATGGTCAAGCAACGCTCGACGAGCGTCTGTGCAAGCCTCTACGGCCATTCCGACACGCAGGCCGGCTCAAAAAATAATATTCTGAAACGGAACTATTATTTTTCGGTCGTCCCCAGTACGTAATTACTATTTTCGTACGAGTTCAAGTGCTCAAATGGATGGACAGAGTGAGCTGCAGGCGCGTACAAGTAGCTTGGATCTCCTCGCGTCATTTGCTCTTTCACCACCATGAAGCTCTCCAACAAGATCGTGTGCTCGCTGCTCTTCACTAAGTGCGTGCCTGGGACGCACCAGTGCAGGTCGTGCAGCAAGTTGTACAAGCGCTCGAACGGGTACGCCAACCTGATGCACCACCTCATCAAAGCACATCCTGACTACATGCGGCTCGCGGAAGCGGCGTATCGCACCAACAATACACTGCGCCTCCAGATGCCCGACAAGCGCACCACCGAGATCTTTCGTTGGATCGAGTGGTGTGTGGTCGGCGCGATGCCTGTGAGCTTCTGCGAGCGGCCGCTTGTGCGCAAGAACTCAACGCTCCCGCCGATCTCCGCGTCAACCCTTCAAAAGCACATTGACGCGCTCTACACACACGTGCGCGACGAAGTCGCAGCAACTTTGCCCTCGCGCTTTGGTTTGGTGCTCGACGGCTGGACGAGCGGCAGCCGACACTTTGTCGCCATCATGGCTGTGTTCAATGACGAGCGCGGCGCACCTTCGCGGCAGCGCCAGCACGACTACGACGAGCACGTTCAGTGTCTTTCTTGGCGCTACTTGCTGCTCGCGTTTTGCCCGCTGCAAGACGAGCAAGATCTGAGTGCTCAGAGCCTGCTCGACCTCATCGCGGACACTTTGTCGACGTTTGGCCAGTCGTGGGCGTCCGTGCTGTTTCTAGTCGGAGACAATTGCGCCGTGAATCAAGCGATCGGGCGCAAGATCGGTGCTCTTCCTTTGATCGGGTGCGCGAGTCACAGGTTTCAGCTCGCAGTGCGCGACTACCTGGAGGCCGACGAACCTCTTCTCGCCCGCACCCACGCACTTATGAGGCTCCTCACGACGATCAAATGCCGCGTGGCGCTCAGAACAGTCACAGAGCTCAGCCCTGTGAGTCGCAATGCAACAAGGTGGTCGAGCTCGTTCCGAATGGTTGAGCGCTACACTACCATCCGGAGCACGCTCAACCAGCTCAGCCACAGCACGACAACCAAGCTTGGTATCTCGAACCATCTGCTGAGTGATAGTGAAGACTCACGCGCAAGCGAGCTGTTCGAATCGCTTCGAGAGCTACACGAGGTGACCGTGGCGCTCCAAGACTCGACGTTCACGTTGGTCGGTGCGCGCCGTGCGTTTGACGCAGTGGCGAAGAAGTACGAGCAGATGCGCCCGCGGCTCGCCAGCGACGCGAAAGTCGTGAACTACCTGGAGCTCAAGGCTGGCATCGTGAAGGTCATCACTGGCGCGCGTTTGAACGTACGTGAGCAAGTTGCGTGCTCGAGATTCAAGGCACAACCAGCCTCTCCAGTCGTCTCAGACGGTACCGAGTCGCTGCTGTCGTCTGCATTCAAGGCAGCGCCCAAGACCTCGAAATACATGCCTCTCTCCTGGATCCCGGCGACGTCCGACGAGTGCGAACGCTTCTTCTCGTGAGCGAAGCAGGTGTACTCGTACAGCAGGCAGAGTATGACAGTTGACTCGTTTGAGGTGCTGATGTTCTTAGCTTACAACAGAGACTGCTGAGATGTGCTGAGTGTGGTGGCTTCTCGTCTGAGTATTCGCCAAAACACGACTGCATAATGCAATTATTATTCTGGCCACCATACTTCGTGCAAATATATTTCGCATTGTATTTTGAGTAGCCCTGCTGACACGTATGTACCAGTCGTGTCGAGTCCATCGAAGCCTGCGTCGTCGCTCGAGATGGCGATTGCTGCTGCGAGCGCATCGGCATTCGCTACGTATGCTCTGTTGCCAGTGCAGCTGAGACTCAGCGCTGCAATACACCCGAGCAGCACACGCATGGTCGCCATGGTACGCTATGCGTGCGTGTGTGTGTGTGTTTGGGCGGCTCGACTCGCCCGTTGCGATGTGCTCAACCAAATGCACTGACCAACGATGAGCGTGTGTGTGAGACGCACGTCGCGAATGGCCGAGTGACGGCTCTGCGCACGGAGAGTCGTGCGACCGCGCGTTCCGCCAGCACTGCTGGTGGATCTGCGACGTCGTGTGAGACTCTGTGCACTGCTTGCTGGCGCTTCACGCTGCGCTGTTGGAGCGGCTAGAGCAGCTTGAGCTCGAGCAGCTTGAGCTTAATCAGCTTGAACGTCTTGAACGGCTCTCTTGCGCGCGCCTGGCGCGAGTGCTCCGGAGATCCAGGCCATCTTCTAGATGTTGAGACCTTGAGGGTTGCCGGCGAAGGCGTAAGGCTCGATCTCAGTCGACATACGTATTTGACGTGTCATCTGCTGCTTCACGGCAATGCGCGATCGTCCAGGTATTAGATCAGAGAGCAGCGTCCATTGCTGTCCGTGCTCTTGTCCCGATCAATGTGCGAGGAGAACGTGCTCACAGTCTACCTCGAGCTTCAGCTTGTTGTTCGCGTCCATGACGCCGCGTACGACGTCACAGACATCCCATTAAGCGAGGAACCGCTCTATCTTGCACGCGAGCGACTTGCTAGCCCGTTCGACTGTCACAGTCTCGTGGTTCGTCGTGCTCTTCTCGATCCAATTCTGTGAGCCGTGGAGCACAACGAGCCCGTCGACAATGACAATCTTCTCGTGCAGTCATGCATGCGGTGCACGTACTTGTACCGACACCGACAAGTGCCGGACAACACTGTACGACATGTACATCTCCGTGCTGTACATTATGAGCCGGATGTCGATGCTCGGATCCTTTGCGAACTTCCTCACGACCGCCAGTAGCTAGACAAGAGAAAACACATTATCTAATCTGATGATTTGTCCTCGGGACAGTTCCGAAAATATTGCAAGATTCGACCGACCTGGTTTTCGCAAACGAATTTCGAACTGTGTGACACAAAATAACAGCCACAAATCTGATCTCAACTAACGAAAAGCGTGGCGCCAAACTGAGCGGTCTAGTACACGGACAGACACGCGCAAGGACAAAAAGCAAGGTTAGTTAAGGATAAGATGGCCCTACTAGTCTGACTATGCTATACTATCTCTCATACTATGCATGGACCTATAGACCTAAGTATGCAACTACTCAGCTGAAGTGATATGCAAAGTCGGCGTCAACGATGACGTCCTTGTTGACTCGACATGGCCCGCTTCGCGGCCCGCCCCGCTGCTCGTGGCACACGTGGCACGCTCGGGGCGCTCACCACTACATCCCCGGACTTGTCTTCGCGTTGGCGGTGACGAAAGCCTTGAAGTAGTTCTCGCCAATGCGAAACCTTTTTGATCGTCTTCTCTCGCTCACATGTGCTTTCGTGCGATGGCAAGCCGTGCCACTTCACAAGCCACTCGGTCTGCCGGTTGAACGTACGCCGATTGAGCAAAGATTCTACGATGTGTAGTTCTTCGCCCGTTGCTTCGTCGGAGACAACCGGTGATGCCTTCGGTCCGGGACGGCTTCGGAACTTGTCGGGGTTCGGCACAAAGTGGCTGAGCAGGTCGATGTTGACGCTGGGATGCATCTTGCTCATGGACTGTGGAAACTTCAATCTTGCTACGTTGCCGTTGATCATCCGCTCGATCTTGAACAGCCCAACTTTCTTGGCAGAGAGTTTCGGCTTCGTCAAGCTGAGTCCGGTGCTTGCTTGTCGCAACGCTAGATGTCTCGCGCCCAGCATAACCATGTAGCCTGTTTTGAACTCGACGCTTCGTCGCTTCTGGTCGTAGTACTTTTTGGCGCGCTTGAGCCTCGAGTAAGTTCTTGCGAGAAAGCTCGATTAGCTTCTGCCGACTTTCGACAAAGTTCTTCGCAAAGTCAGCGATGGAGATGTCCTGTTGTGCGACGTCGAGCTCCTGGGCAACAACGTTGACACCTTGCGGCCGGTGTCGACTTCAAACGGGGTCATGTTCGTTGACGAGTGTCCCGCTGTCGCATGCGCGTACTCGATCGTCCCCGCTGCCGACCCCAGTTGTCGCCGTGGTACGATACCATGCACCTGAGTGCGTCTTCGAGAACGAGGTTCTGCCGTTGCGTCTGTCCGTCGGCTTGTACACGATGAGCTGTGGTCATGGACAACTTCGTCCCCAAAAGTGCCATCAACGACTTCCAAAAGTTTGACGTGAACTCTGGGTCTCGATCGCCGATGATGACTTTGGGAAACCCATGGTGTCGGACGACGGTGTCAAAGAATAGTCGAGCTACTGCTGGGGCATCCGCATTGGTGTGCGTAGCGGCGTACTTCGGGCGATTGGACAGCTTGTCGACAGCCGTGAGAATGGCGTCGTATCCATCCGAAACTGGTAGCCCGACGATGAAGTCCATTGACACCACTTCCCAGCACTCCTGCAGGACTGGGATCGGGATCATCTTGCCGTTTTTCTTTAGCGTACTTGTCTTTCAGCGTGCGCATGTCTCGCAACTTGTCACTTAGTCTCGGGCATCTTTTTTGAGAGTCGGCCAGTAGTACCATTGAGCGACCTTCACCTGCGTTCGCCTGATGCCTGTATTCGCTCCTGTTCCTCCGTCATGGAACTCGTGCAGGACGTCGGCGATCAGCTTGTCAATCGCCGGTACACAAAGCCTGCTTACCGAGTGTTTGGTCTTGAGGTAGATCAAGCCGCTCTTCTTCTCAAAGCGCTCGGTGCCAGCCGATGCCCACGCAGCTTTAGAGTGTGGGTCCGTCCTGTAGCAGTCTTGGAAGAACTTTTTCGCCGACGCAGACAAATGCACGCTCGAGACTACGAACTCGACGTGATGGACGTGATCGAATTGGTAGCGTCTGTGTTCTTGACTGGCCCTAACCACGATCTTGACTCCTCCCCCCGACACGTCCAGAACGTCGAGTAGCCGACGCTGATCGGCCGCCGGCAGCGCAATCAGCACCGCGCTCGTCATACTATGGTGGCGCGATCGGCCAGCCGCAGAGGTCCAGTCAACGGTGCAATCGTGGATCTGGATCCGTTCGCCGACATCTTGGGGCGGCCGTGACAGAGCGTCGGCGACGACATTCATCTCGCCTTTGACGGATTGGAGAACGAACGCAAACTGCGAGAAGAACGTGAGCATGCGCGTCATCTTCGGGGTCACAATCGGATGATGGAGCATCCAGCGGCACGCAGAGTTACCCGTGTACACATCAAACTCTCGTCCGTGGAGGTAATGACGCCACTTCCCCATCGCCGTCTTGATCGCCAGAAGTTCTTTCTCGTGAGCTGGCCAGTCTTTTTCGTGCGCGCTAAACTTCTTCGAGAAAAATGCAACCAGAATATCTTCACCGTTGACTTCTTGAGAGAGCACACCGCCCATGCAAAAGCCCGACGCGTCCGTGGTGACCGTGAACCGCTTGCCAAAGTCGGAAAGCTGTAGCTCTGGGGCCTGCGGATGCGCGACCTTCAACGCTTGAAACGCGTTCTCTTGCTGGTTGGTCCACTTCCACTCGACGTCCTTCTTGACCAACGGGCTGAGTGGAAGAACAGTTTTGGCAAAGTCGCAAATGAACCACCTGTAGGACCTAGCAAGCCCAAGAAAGCTTAACAACTCCTTCTTGGACGTGGGCGACGCGAGCTGTTTAATGGCTGCAGTCTTGCGCTTGTCGACTGACAATCCCTTGCTTGAGACAGTGTGCCTCAGGAAATTGACCTGGTCCTTGCCAAACGAGCACTTGGTGCGATGGGCGTAGAGCTGCTCGCGTCGAAATACCTCAAAGACTTGCCGGGGTGCTCCACATGCTCTTCCTTCGATCGAAAGAAGAGGCAAATGTTGTCGAGGTACACAACGACAAAGTCAAACTTGTTGAACAGCACTCGCATAAGACGTGACCAGATACCTGGCATCCCTGCAAGACCCATCGGTGCAACACACCATTGATATGTCTTTTTGTGGGTTCGGAACGTAGTGTACTGCCTGCTGTTCATGGCAACGAGCATCTGGTGGTATCCTTGCGCGAGGTAGATCACCGGGAAGATGCAGCACCCAACCATGCGGTCAAAGAGTTCTTCGATGAGAGGCAGCGGGATCTTTGGGATCTTGGAATGGCTGTTGACGTATCGGTAGTCGATGACCCACCGAACTGGAGCCTTGGAGTTCCCAGAGTGGAGCCATTCGGCTCGTTTCTGTACTATCCCTGTCACTGGATCCTTCTTCGGAACGCCAAAAATGTTCGAGACCCAAGGTGAGTTGGAGACTTCGATCCATCCTTTCTTCACGTTCTCAGCGACAAACTCGTCGAGCGCCTCTTGCTCAGTCTTGGACAGCCAGAAGAGAGCTCGGGAACTTGGCAATGCGTCAGGCTTCATTTCGACCTCGAACTGATCCACACGCGGAGGTGGCAAACCCGCCGGCAGTTTGTCGGAAAAAACGTCGTGGAACTGGTCAAGAAGTGGCGTTAGCCAGTTCGGAACTTCAGACGCTTGGTCGGCGGTCACCTTCACGACGTACAGATCTACGAAGTCTTGATGGTCTGGTGGCCTGGGGCTCTTCTTCGCTTCCGTACTCTTCTTCTTGGCGGCGACACTTTCTTCGACGTGCTGGTCGTCTCCATCTTCTTGGCATCGGGTCTTTGTTCTCTTGACGATGACTGCTCCGGTCGTCCATTCTATCTCCGGCTTGTTCTCTTGGAACCATGGTAGCCCGAAAATCACGTCCTGATCCGGACCCAGCGGCGCCTCCGTAAAGCGCATGCCCGTGAACTCTCCATCCTTCAGTTGAACTGTTGCTTGAACTGTCGCGAGCTCGGCAGATGCAGTTGCCGACCCATCAAATCGCAAGATCTGTCCTCGACGCTTGCTGGCCACGTTCGACGTGATCCCTGGCCGGATGACGTTTGAAGACGCTGCACAGTCCTGCAAAATCTTCACGGGCCGACACTCAATGTAGCTGCTCTAGCGTAGAATGGGGACTGACGCGCTGACAGAGTTGAGAACCTCCGCAGTCTGTAGCGCGTTGATCGTGTACTGGTCAAACACGATCGCTTCGTCTTCATCGCTATCGGGTGCCTGAACTTCCCCAACTTGGTTGACTCTCACCGGCGCCTGCTTCCCGCCCGGTGTTTCCTGGTTGCGCGCTCGGTAATCCGCAAGCTGATGTCCCGGTTTCTTGCAGTAGAAGCAGAGGTTACGCCGTCGGCAATCGTCCCTGCTTAGTACTTGTGCGCTGTCAACCTCCATCGCCACTGGGTCGTCGCTTCTCGTTCTGAACGGCCTTAGCAGGACCTGGTCTCGGCGTGGTTGACGGCTCCCGACTCCGTAGTGCGATCGTTCATAGTCCATGGCCGTAGTCATCGCTGTCGTTAAGTCCGGCGGACGCTGGTACAGCACTTCTTGCTGTGTGTTGGTCATCAAGCCTTGCGTAAAGTACACCATCTTGTCCAGCTCAGACATCTCTTTGACTTGCGTGGCCAGGTTGCGGAACTTGGCCACGTAGTCACTCAGATCGCGGCAGCGTCTCTGATGAAGGGATCGCATCTGATCGCGAAGTCG
This sequence comes from Pythium guiyangense, assembly GCA_003730235.1. NCBI lineage: Eukaryota > Oomycota > Peronosporomycetes > Pythiales > Pythiaceae > Pythium > Pythium guiyangense. Next base: position 1,106,719 of record QXDM01000011.1, read on the forward strand.
TAGCTGGAGATCTGGCGGGACAAACGTGCTGCATAGTTCGTCGAGGAGTTGTTCGACGCTCTCGAGGTACGGCTTTCTCGTGGTGAACCACTGCGCGACTGCGTCTCGCAACGCGCCTCCGATGATCGCAATCACTCTCTTCGCAAGTGGTCCGCTTCCACACGGAATCACCCTACCATCAAAGTACTGCTCTAGATGGTCGGCGAACAACTTGAACGACTCGTGCGCGTGGCCTCCGTACGTTGGCAGTCTGCATCCTTCGAGCTTGAAGTCGTTCATGGCCCGCGCTTCCCCTATTTGCCTCATCATATCCGTCTGTTGCTCTACCAGCTGCAGCATGCCGCGCATGATGTCCGCTGCGTCCGTCATCTTTGTCTTGGTTGCTTCTCAAACTTTGCTTAGCTCCTGATCTTTATCACTCTCCTCACTCTAGCCGTCTAGTTTCTTTCCTGACCGGTCAACAATTTAGAACCTCTATATTAGAGCCTCTGGACGTAATAGTGACTAATGGACAGTACAGAGGTTGATCCAACAGCTAGATATGCTTATTGGAGGTTAATCGGTGCTCGTACGTCGCGCAAGCGGCGCTGGCGGATCTCTTCTTCGCGCGCTTCCACCCTGTTGAGGTCGACTTGAGTCGTGCGCGGGTCGAGTTGCTTTCCGATCCTGCGGTTGATGTGTCCAAGCGCGCTGAAGGCGATCAAGTGCGGAGTGGAGCTGGACGAGCGAGCCCTTCTTTTAGCGGCTTCTTCCTTGTTGACTGACGTGTGCGTCAAAATCTTGTCTTCTAGCACAGTCAAAGCACGCAGCTCTCGACGCACTTGCAGGAAGAGATCTTCACGCGATCGTTCTTCCACGTTGTTTTTCCACGTGTCGTTGTATACAGAACTGGTACTTATTTTCAGTGTTACTCGTTTTATTGATACTTAACTATAAAATCTACGTTCTGCTTGTGAAAATTAAAATATATTCGAGTACAGAGATCGAGAGTAAATAAAATAGGTTTCTCTCAAAATTTTAAGTGATGCTTGTACTCGAAGGTGCATTTTTTCACAAGACACTAGCTCACTAGCTCACCAGCAGACTAGCTCGCAAGCAGCTGCTGCTTGAACGTAGCGTTCACGTGGTCTTCGTGCGCGCCTGTTTGCTACGCTCGTGACGTGTAAAAGCACATGCACACATGGAGCGTCTGTGCGAGCCTCTACGGTCATTCCGACACGTATGTACCAGTACACTTGAGTGCGCCATCACATACAGCCGTGGACCGGTGATTGATTGGCGCTATCATCAGGCTGACAGGCATGCATGCATGCACTGTGTGTTGTCCGCCCATGGATCCGCAAGGACGTCTGGCTGGTCGGCTGGCCTGGCCTGGGCTGTAAGCGTACCGCACGCGCACGACTGACTCCATCATCCGATCCTGTCGAAACCTCGCGTATGCTGCTCAAGGCGGCGCGAATGTGAAGACGATGAATGTGAAGCAAGGAAGGAAGCTCTATCGATGTGCATTCCACAGCGCTCTTCTTTCGTTGTCTGTGTCGCTAGCACCTCTCTATGGTGCCGCCTCGCTCACTTGCCTCGCTCATTCGTCGATCACAACAGGCGTCACGGGCGTCGGGATCGGCGCGACGACCTTCTTCTTGATCGCGCCGGACGCTGGCGTCGACGACGAGGACGACGAGTCGCCTTCTTCGCTCGTCGTTGCGCCGACAGATCCACGCTTGAGCACGGATGCGTACTTGTCGCTGGCGCTGCTGCTCGAGCTCGTGACGCTCGAGACGGACGAGCGCTTTGTAAAGACCGCGTGGAGCCGCGCTGCCTTTGGTGCGAGCATGAACGTCATCACGAGCACCGTGCAGAGGAGAAGCGTGACTGCGAGCACGATGTAGAATGCCGGCGGCGCCATGTCGACGAGGTACGCGAGCGGGAGCACGGCGAGGCAGCCGACGAGCACGACCATCGCGGACGCAAAGATCCACATGGACTCTTGAAAGTCGCTCGAGACGTTCCGGATCAAGAACGACATGTACATGCCCATGCAGAGCAAGATCGCTTTCCAGAACATCAGCAGCGTGCTGAACATCGAGCTCGAGGACGTGCACTGGAGCTGCATGACATCGCCTTCAAAGTCCGCCGAGGCGTACCACACTGGCTGCGGCGCTGGGAAGTCCGCGGTGAACCACGCAGTGAAGAGCACGGCATCGACGAAGAAGAAGATGACGAGGACCTTGAGCATCATGACGAGCGAGACCTTCACGCGCTTCATCGCGCGCTTGGCAAACACGCGGTAGACCCGCAGCGACTTGACGAAGAGCGCGCTGAAGATCGTTGTGAAGCCGGTCGAGATCGTCACGGGCCGCAACGCGCAGAGCAAGTTTGTGGGTATGCCAGCGTACACGACGACTGCTGAGCAGATGATCAGCCCGCCAAAGAGCATGATCTCGAGCAGCTCGTACTGCGAGCGCTTGATCACAGGCACGGCGCGGTTCACAAACACAAACACCATCGCCGCGACGAGTCCGAGCGCGATGATGCAGGTGACGATGAGGATCGCCAGGAACATCGGCGCGTTCGTCGGCATATAGCCGCAGCTGTACGTGACTTGACCGGGGAGCGAGACGCCGCCGCGGCACTCGGCCGAGCGACTCGGGTCACTTGCATTCGGGATGAACCACTCGAACGTCACGATTCGCTTCGCGTGCGAGGTGTTGATTGGTCGCGGCAGCGCCATGAGACCTCCGTCACACATGAACGGCGCGGACGCGTTTGCAGGGTGTGGCGACTTCCACGAGAACGTGATCAAGCGCGTCGTGCGCGTGTTGCTGTCGTCCGTGATCGTGTATTGCACATGCGCATCGAGCGAGCAGAGCGGGAGACGGTCGAGCCACTGGCGCCAGACGTCGTAGTTGCCTTTGAGCCAGTTGCACGCTGCGCGGAACTCTGGGTCAGGCTCGCTCGTGTCCTTCACTGCATCGAAGTAGAGCCGCACGAGGTCGTTGATCGAGACGTCCGAGAGCATGTACTTGGACAGGAACATCTGGAGCGGGTCGAAGTCCTGCAGCACGCGTGCAGCGTACTTGGAGATCCGCGTCGGCGCAAGATCAACGCTCACGGGATTGTCTGTTGGCTGACCGTAGCCGCGCTCACCAAACGTCCCGGTCGCAGCCGCGATGCGCTCCGGACTCGGTGCTGGCAAGAGCACGCGCTGGAAGAGACCAGAGTGGCGCAATAGGAATTGGTCGGGCAAGTAGTGGTAGAACAGCACCGGTTGTCCACGCTGCTGTGCGTCGATCGCAAACTGCTCGACGCCGTTGTACCCGATGAAGCAAAAGTATGCAGGGATGCCGAGGTTCGACACCGAGGCTTGGACGTATCCAGGGTCGTACGAGTCCTGCATCATCATAATGACGACGCACTCGCCGCCCTGCGCCTCGCGCTGCGTGCAGGCGTACGACTTGGCGCAGCCGTCTTTGCAGCCGAAGCTCCCGTCTGCACACCCAGGCTGCTGGATCGGGTAGTACGCGCTATTGGCCGTGAACTTGCTGAACGCGAGGGCGTTGATGAGCTCGTCGTTCGAGCGGTAGTCTTTCCAAAAGTCCGCGTAGAACTGCTTCGAGACGAGCGAGCTGTTCGTGCCGCGCGCGACAAAGTCCGTCGTGGTGTAGATTCCCGAGTACCCGAGGTAGCCCATTGCGCCGGCGACGTACGACACGTTTGCAAACACGCCGAGCTTGCGCTCGCGTGCTGGGACTGCCCAGACCTCAAAGTTGATGTGCGTAGGTGTGCACTTGCCTGTGCGCAGCGCCGACATGCGCTCCGTGGCCTGGTCGACAGACCCGATGCGGTAGAACGAGACCTTGTAGCCATACTGTGCAGAGCAGCAGAAGCAGCAAGCCGGAGACAAGGGATAGAGAGATAAAGAAAGAGGCGTGACAGTGAGTGTGAGTCCTTCGGTCGGCTTCCGATGCGCAGGCTCGACACCATTCGGAGGTCGCGCCAAGCGCGAGTGCGAGCAAGCAAACATCAAAGTAGCGACAAGAGAAGCGAGCGACGTACGACTTCGGTGGCGAGGATCGAGAAGAGCAAGCTGTTGATCGTGTGCGTGTTCCAGCCGCTGAGCTCGATGATGATCGAGCCATTGACAGATCCTTTGTCAGTCACGCTGCCGTTCGCGTCCACTTTTTGACGAGGGCGAAAGAACGCGGCGCCGTTCGGGATGCAGCTGTCGGCGTAGATGTTTGGGTCTCGCGTGCGCGGATCGTCGATCTGCGCTCGCATGCACACACAGCCACGTTGAACCATCGTTGTCAGCGCTTTGAGCGACGCATGGGATATCGTCTGTGCCACCTTTCGGCGCACCGTGTAGCGAGTGTAGTTGAGCGCTGGCTGGAGGAACGGTCGCACGAGTCGACCAAGAGCATTGCGGTCGCGACGCGAGACGTTGAGCTTTGCCTCCATCGACGTGACCCATGCGTCGTCGAGGCAGGTGCCGAGGAAGTAGTTTGGCGCAAGCGCAGTCTACGTGTGCGTGCATGGCACAAGAGCGAAGCGGTTGTGTACAGCGGCGGTTGTGGACAGTGTGAGTGAGCAAGTGAGTGAGCACAGGCGAGGGAGATCAGCATCAAGAGACGTGCTCGCTCTTGCATACGCTAGACACCAAGTGAGCAGGCACGTACCACTAGCGCTGTCGTGAATGCCGATAGCGCGACGAGAACGAGACATGCCTTCGATACACGTCCGTGGCGACGCAGTGGAGACTGCATCTGCATGCTGCTTTGGTCGTAGCGCGTTCAGCAATGAGGAGGAAGAGAAGCGTTTGCGGGGAGGTGGCGAGTGGCGGTTGCTCGAGCGAGTGTGTTTGCGAGTGCGAGCGAGCGCGGCACGAGGCGCACTTGGACTGGGCTGGAGTGAGCAAGTGAGCAAGTGCACGAGTGAGTTGGAGCATCCTCGCGATCGAGACACCAGGGCCAGCAACAGACAGAGTCTGCAAAAGCACTGTTTGCAAAGCGCTACGCTGCGTGTGAGAATCGAAAGCGAGGAGCTAAAGATACTTGATCAGCCGGCCGTTCGCTCACACTCACACTCGATGCTCTCTCTCACACTTTGCTCTCACACTCACACGATGCATGTCGACCACCATTAGGCTTGCCGCTTGCTCGAGTAGGAGATTGCGATCGATCGAGAGATCGAGAGATCGATCCATGCTGCTTGCTTGAGCAGCGATCAAAGATGCGAAGGTGGCGGTGGTGGTACTGCACGTGCACGTCCTGAATCAGGGCGTGTCCTGGTGTTGTCTGCACAGGCAACGTATGCGCCAGAGCCCGCTACACTCTGTTAGCTCTGTTAGCTCTGTTACAAGTAGCTCTGGTGCGATCCGAGTCGCTTCCACACAACGATCCCAGCAACGGACCAAAGACACGCAGTGCTGCTGCAGCAATGGTCAGGTCAGGTCACGGTCGAACTTGTTGCAGCGTGTATGAAGCCGTGTATGAAGCACTTGTGCTAGTGTGTGTGCGTCGGAGATCGGAGTGATAACGAAGCGTCGGTCGGTCGTCGTCGTTGACTATCGACTCGATTGAGATGATGGTACCAAGAATAGGAGCAGCAGCAACTGTAACTGTGCGACACACCTTTGAAACACGCTTGTTTGGAAGGAAGCGAGAGTATACTAGTACGCGACTAGCGACTATACACACTGCTTCGAATGCACGCGGTTGGGTCGGAAAGTGCTGTTGCAGTGCACACTGTATAGTCGACTACCTCTCGAATAACCCGTTCGAACGATATACACACTCTGTCGACTATGTAAAAAGGACCGAAAAACGAAAACAAGTCCAAAACAAATGACTTCATTTTCGTGGCATGGAGGTTTCAAGGTGTCAATATACCAAGTGTCAGCGTTCAGAAGCTTGTCAGGCTTTTTCAAGCGGATGCTCGAAACTCGAGAGCTGAGAGCGTACTCCAACAACTCAACACTTCACGCTATCTCTCTCTTGCTCAATCGTGTCTTTCAAGGACCTCAGCGACGACGACGACAAGAGGAGCAGCACCACACACACACCATACAACGACAGCAGCAACAGCACAGAATCTCCATGACATGGACAGCGCTTGGATAGACGTGCTGAATGGAGAGTAAAGAGGTCGATCGGACTCCAACGACTCACGTCACATACACACGTCACATACACACGTCACACGGCGCACAATCTCTTTCATTCCTATTGCGGACCTCGAGTCTCGACGGCAAAGACGGCAAAGACGACAAAGACGACGGCGACGACATCAGCACGAGCAGTACCGGCTAGTAAATACAAGAACCGCATCGCAGGATCTCAGGGACACATATACAAGGACATCGCTCGGATACTCGTACTTCGCTCGGATACTCGTACTTCGCAGTCGCAACAGCGATAACAGAAGTGGTCGCATCGACTAGCCTTGTACACATGCTGACAGGAATTTCACCTTGTAATACAAGAGGTGCCGGGATTCGACACCGACGCTTGGACTATTCTGCTCGGCCTTCTTGATCCTCGCCACCGAAGTCGTACGTCGCTCGCTTCTCTTGTCGCTACTTTGATGTTTGCTTGCTCGCACTCGCGCTTGGCGCGACCTCCGAATGGTGTCGAGCCTGCGCATCGGAAGCCGACCGAAGGACTCACACTCACTGTCACGCCTCTTTCTTTATCTCTCTATCCCTTGTCTCCGGCTTGCTGCTTCTGCTGCTCTGCACAGTATGGCTACAAGGTCTCGTTCTACCGCATCGGGTCTGTCGACCAGGCCACGGAGCGCATGTCGGCGCTGCGCACAGGCAAGTGCACACCTACGCACATCAACTTTGAGGTCTGGGCAGTCCCAGCACGCGAGCGCAAGCTCGGCGTGTTTGCAAACGTGTCGTACGTCGCCGGCGCAATGGGCTACCTCGGGTACTCGGGAATCTACACCACGACGGACTTTGTCGCGCGCGGCACGAACAGCTCGCTCGTCTCGAAGCAGTTCTACGCGGACTTTTGGAAAGACTACCGCTCGAACGACGAGCTCATCAACGCCCTCGCGTTCAGCAAGTTCACGGCCAATAGCGCGTACTACCCGATCCAGCAGCCTGGGTGTGCAGACGGGAGCTTCGGCTGCAAAGACGGCTGCGCCAAGTCGTACGCCTGCACGCAGCGCGAGGCGCAGGGCGGCGAGTGCGTCGTCATTATGATGATGCAGGACTCGTACGACCCTGGATACGTCCAAGCCTCGGTGTCGAACCTCGGCATCCCTGCATACTTTTGCTTCATCGGGTACAACGGCGTCGAGCAGTTTGCGATCGACGCACAGCAGCGTGGACAACCGGTGCTGTTCTACCACTACTTGCCCGACCAATTCCTATTGCGCCACTCTGGTCTCTTCCAGCGCGTGCTCTTGCCAGCACCGAGTCCGGAGCGCATCGCGGCTGCGACCGGGACGTTTGGTGAGCGCGGCTACGGTCAGCCAACAGACAATCCCGTGAGCGTTGATCTTGCGCCGACGCGGATCTCCAAGTACGCTGCACGCGTGCTGCAGGACTTCGACCCGCTCCAGATGTTCCTGTCCAAGTACATGCTCTCGGACGTCTCGATCAACGACCTCGTGCGGCTCTACTTCGATGCAGTGAAGGACACGAGCGAGCCTGACCCAGAGTTCCGCGCAGCGTGCAACTGGCTCAAAGGCAACTACGACGTCTGGCGCCAGTGGCTCGACCGTCTCCCGCTCTGCTCGCTCGATGCGCATGTGCAATACACGATCACGGACGACAGCAACACGCGCACGACGCGCTTGATCACGTTCTCGTGGAAGTCGCCACACCCTGCAAACGCGTCCGCGCCGTTCATGTGTGACGGAGGTCTCATGGCGCTGCCGCGACCAATCAACACGAGTCGCACACACGCGTGGCTGCATGAAGACGATCGTCGGTGGCTCCCGTGGATCAATGCACCGCCAGTGTGCGACGCATCGTTCTACACCTACACCATCTCGTCGTGCACCTCGCACGCGAAGCGAATCGTGACGTTCGAGTGGTTCATCCCGAATGCAAGTGACCCGAGTCGCTCGGCCGAGTGCTCAAAGTTGATGTGCGTAGGTGTGCACTTGCCTGTGCGCAGCGCCGACATGCGCTCCGTGGCCTGGTCGACAGACCCGATGCGGTAGAACGAGACCTTGTAGCCATACTGTGCAGAGCAGCAGAAGCAGCAAGCCGGAGACAAGGGATAGAGAGATAAAGAAAGAGGCGTGACAGTGAGTGTGAGTCCTTCGGTCGGCTTCCGATGCGCAGGCTCGACACCATTCGGAGGTCGCGCCAAGCGCGAGTGCGAGCAAGCAAACATCAAAGTAGCGACAAGAGAAGCGAGCGACGTACGACTTCGGTGGCGAGGATCAAGAAGGCCGAGCAGAATAGTCCAAGCGTCGGTGTCGAATCCCGGCACCTCTTGTATTACAAGGTGAAATTCCTGTCAGCATGTGTACAAGGCTAGTCGATGCGACCACTTCTGTTATCGCTGTTGCGACTGCGAAGTACGAGTATCCGAGCGAAGTACGAGTATCCGAGCGATGTCCTTGTATATGTGTCCCTGAGATCCTGCGATGCGGTTCTTGTATTTACTAGCCGGTACTGCTCGTGCTGATGTCGTCGCCGTCGTCTTTGTCGTCTTTGCCGTCTTTGCCGTCGAGACTCGAGGTCCGCAATAGGAATGAAAGAGATTGTGCGCCGTGTGACGTGTGTATGTGACGTGTGTATGTGACGTGAGTCGTTGGAGTCCGATCGACCTCTTTACTCTCCATTCAGCACGTCTATCCAAGCGCTGTCCATGTCATGGAGATTCTGTGCTGTTGCTGCTGTCGTTGTATGGTGTGTGTGTGGTGCTGCTCCTCTTGTCGTCGTCGTCGCTGAGGTCCTTGAAAGACACGATTGAGCAAGAGAGAGATAGCGTGAAGTGTTGAGTTGTTGGAGTACGCTCTCAGCTCTCGAGTTTCGAGCATCCGCTTGAAAAAGCCTGACAAGCTTCTGAACGCTGACACTTGGTATATTGACACCTTGAAACCTCCATGCCACGAAAATGAAGTCATTTGTTTTGGACTTGTTTTCGTTTTTCGGTCCTTTTTACATAGTCGACAGAGTGTGTATATCGTTCGAACGGGTTATTCGAGAGGTAGTCGACTATACAGTGTGCACTGCAACAGCACTTTCCGACCCAACCGCGTGCATTCGAAGCAGTGTGTATAGTCGCTAGTCGCGTACTAGTATACTCTCGCTTCCTTCCAAACAAGCGTGTTTCAAAGGTGTGTCGCACAGTTACAGTTGCTGCTGCTCCTATTCTTGGTACCATCATCTCAATCGAGTCGATAGTCAACGACGACGACCGACCGACGCTTCGTTATCACTCCGATCTCCGACGCACACACACTAGCACAAGTGCTTCATACACGGCTTCATACACGCTGCAACAAGTTCGACCGTGACCTGACCTGACCATTGCTGCAGCAGCACTGCGTGTCTTTGGTCCGTTGCTGGGATCGTTGTGTGGAAGCGACTCGGATCGCACCAGAGCTACTTGTAACAGAGCTAACAGAGCTAACAGAGTGTAGCGGGCTCTGGCGCATACGTTGCCTGTGCAGACAACACCAGGACACGCCCTGATTCAGGACGTGCACGTGCAGTACCACCACCGCCACCTTCGCATCTTTGATCGCTGCTCAAGCAAGCAGCATGGATCGATCTCTCGATCTCTCGATCGATCGCAATCTCCTACTCGAGCAAGCGGCAAGCCTAATGGTGGTCGACATGCATCGTGTGAGTGTGAGAGCAAAGTGTGAGAGAGAGCATCGAGTGTGAGTGTGAGCGAACGGCCGGCTGATCAAGTATCTTTAGCTCCTCGCTTTCGATTCTCACACGCAGCGTAGCGCTTTGCAAACAGTGCTTTTGCAGACTCTGTCTGTTGCTGGCCCTGGTGTCTCGATCGCGAGGATGCTCCAACTCACTCGCGCACTTGCTCACTTGCTCACTCCAGCCCAGTCCAAGTGCGCCTCGTGCCGCGCTCGCTCGCACTCGCAAACACACTCGCCTGAGCAGTCGTAGTTGCATTTTCGATACCAGGACTGGATCATCGAGCACTTCGAGCACTTGGAACTCAAATTTCGTGGTGTCCACACCATAATAATCTACTGTTTCAGACGCATTAAAGTTTAGTCGTACTGTGGTGCACGATGATTGACAACTGGTGCGCATCGATTCTGAGACTCAAACGCCTCGATCGCGACGACGGACGAGCGTCTGTGTCTTCGTGTCTTCGCGTACGTGTGCGTGCATCAGTGTGTGTGCGCGAGTGCGGCAGCATCCTTAGGATCGACAGAGACGATTTGGACGAGCTCGAGCGCTCGTTTCTGCTGGGCTCGCGAATTGCAGTGGATGAGCAAGTCGACCGTGCACAGCGGGGTCTACTTGCTGCGCCTCTACGTGCAGGCGCTGCTCTACTTCCCTCGCCTCATGTGCGTGCATGCGTCTGCGCGTGCGCGCGAGTGTGTATATGATAGCGCGCGCTGCTCGTGTTCGCTAGCACGCTGAACTAATGGACCGTGTGGATATGCATCTCTCTCTCGCTCTCTTTCCTGTCGATACAGTGTCCAGCTCAATTGGAACTGGAACCCGTTCGTGATCCTTGCGCGCAAGGTCTTGCTGCGCATCATGAGCAGCGCAGACGCACCGGCAAATTCAGACGCCAATGCGAACGGCACAGTCGCACCATCGAGCGCATTACCGGAGATTCAACCGCTGCGGTGGCTCCGCGACAGTGAGCACAATGGCGAGCGCATTGCGATCGTGAGCTACCCGCGATCGGGCAACTCGCTCATGCGCGGGCTCTTGGAGAAGATCACGGGCGTATACACTGGCTGCGACACACGTCCGGATCGCTCACTGAGCCAGGAGCTGCAGCAGTACGGCATGAAAGGCGAAGGCATCGTCGACGAGTCGGTCTGGTTCGTCAAGACGCACTTTCCGGAGCGCGTCGGCTGGAAGCCGTTCCCGATCAAGAAGGCGATCCTCGTCGTGCGCAATCCGTGGGACGCGATCGACTCGTACTTTAACATGACGCTCACGAACACGCACAACAAGAGCCTCCACGAGTCGCAGTACGAGCGCTTTGCCGAGCGCTGGGACGGTCTCGTGCGCAACGAGATCGACGTGTGGATGAAGTTCCATCGGTACTGGACGTCGAAAGTCGACATCCCGATCATCGTCGTGCGCTACGAAGACTTGCTCATGCACCGGTGCGTCCTCGAGTGGTTGGGTGGAGTGATAGTGTGCCTGTGTGTGCGTCTATGCTAGCGAGAGCAACGGGCAGAGTACTGACTCTGTTCTTCTGCTCGCGTCCCAATGACGCTATTGCTCGCTGAATCAACAGCGCGGAGACGATGCGCCGCGTGTTCCTCTTCCTCACGGACAAGCCGAGTCTCGACGGCACGGAGTGGCAGCAGCGCATTGACGACGTCATGGCCACGAGTGGCGACAAGTCGGGTCCGTACGTGCCTCGGAGCGGCAAGATCGGCGCGTCGTTCCGCCACTACTCGGACGAGCAGTTCCAGTACGTGCTCAAGACAGCGAACTTGCCGCTGCGCGGCTTTGGGTACGACCCTGTGACGCAGGACTTTCCAAACACGATCCTCCTTCCGCGGCGCCAAGTGAAGCCTGGCAAAGTCCCAAACGCAGTGCTCGAGATCTCAAACGACGCAGCGCTCGAGATCCGCAAGAAGAACGACTCGTTCGGCCGCTGGTCGACTTGGTACCGCAAAGCGCTCCTCGAGCCTGTGATCGCAAGCGACGGCTCGGAGCTCAACATGGACGAAGTCGTCATTGCGCGTCAGCGCCAGCAACAGCAGCAGCAGCAAGAGACAGAGAAGCAACAAGTGCAGCTGTCCTAGTTGCAGCACTTGCCATGCAATTCATAAACAGTGCATTCATTGTGTGTTTGGTAGCTGCAGCCTGTCAAGCGTCAATGTGGAATGGAGCAGCAGCAGGCAACACGAACAACCCTCGAAGCTATCGATGAGTAACAAGCTACGACAACGACGCTGCCGATGATGCGATCGGCTGGAGCGCCGACTCGATGCGTGCGATGGTCTCGCTCAACTTGCGCTTGAACGCGTCGTCGTGGCACTCGACCAACTGCGTGACGTGGTCGACAGTCGCTGCGATGCCACTCGGCGTACGCACGTGGATCTTGTTCGTCTCAAAGTCCAAGTCGACGTCGCCAAACTGGTCCTTGAGCACGCGGTAGACAATGAGCAGGTTCAACGCGTCCTGGTCAGCTTCGCCGAGTTCTTGTGCAGCTTTCTCGAGCTCGGACACAGTCGTGAGCTCACGATCAGCGTCCTCAGTCTTGATAACAACGTCATCGATCTTCTCGACCTTGACGACCTCCTCGTCTGTCGGTGCTGCTTCGGTCTTGACGAGCGCGTCACTGCTGCAATCGCCGTGCTCGTGCTTGCTCCTGTCATTGTCGTCGTTGTCTGCACTCGCTTTCTTCGAGTGGTCGTGCGGACACGCGGCAGTCGGGTGGCCACTAAGCTTGAAGCTCGCAGGACTCGCTTGCGCGTGCATCGCGAGCGCGACGACCGAGTCGGCAATCATGTCGGCGGTCGGCGCCGACGTCCACTCGACGAGGATCTTGTCTGGCGTCGCGCGCGTCACGACAACTTGCTCGCACACAACAACGCGGTGCTCCGCTTCGACGTGCGTCACGTCCGCGTACATCTGCCGAATGAACGCGAGCAGGACGTCAAACGAGTGGTACTGGAACGGCACGTGCTGGCGCTGCGTGATCGTGCCCGACACGAGCTTCGTGTACGTCGAGAGGTCGTCTTTGTGCATGAGGTGCGTCTGCGAGTCGACTTCGACGAGCAAACCCGAGATGACGGTCCCGTGCTGCGGCTGCGCGCTCGCGAGCCCGCCGATGGCTTTCGCGATCTTCTCACCTTTGAACTCGAGCACGATCTCCTGCATGTTTGCAGGAGTGAAGATGTTTGGGTGGTAGACCTTCGGGTCGCTAAACTTCTTGTTCAGCGCCGACTTGAGCCGCATCATCTCGTTCTTCTCGCCATGCACGAGCACGATGTTCGGCGGCACGAGCTTCTCGACAAAGCCGCTCGTGCCGACAAAGTCTGCGTGCGCTGAGAACGAGATGTACTCGACCGTGCAGTTCATCGGAATGACGCGACCGTCAAGCGCAACGATCTCCGTTGGCTCGGACAAGATCTTCTTTGCGAGCGTGCCTTCGACGACGTAGCCAGGGATGATGCACGCGTTGCGCTTGTCGGAGCACCAGCGCTCAAAGAGCTGGCGCGACACGCCGCTCTGGAGCATACCAGGACTCGCCATGACAACGGACGGCCCCGAGTCGTCAAACTCGTCGAGGCTCTTGAGGTCCGAGATGTGGTCGAACTGGAACGGGTTCGAGATCGCAATCTGCTTGCGAATGCGCTCGTTCATCATGTTGATGTACGTCTGGTACACGCGCAGCGCCTTCGCCGCGAGCTTCGACGCAAAGTAGATCGGCACGTCCTGGAGATCCGGGTGCGCTTGCCAGTGCTCGTCGAGGATCAGCAGCAGCTCCTGCGTCCGCCCGAGCGCAAAAACTGGGATCAAGCACCGACCGCCGCGGCGCACGACGGCTTCGACTTGACCGGTGAACCGCCCTTCGCGCTCGACGACCGACTGGTGCACCTGGACACCGTACGTCGACTCGACAATGAGCACGTCTGGCGAGCACGCTGGGAGCTCGGCTGCCATCAAGTGCCGGTCGTTCTCGAGCGAGTAGTCGCCTGTGTACAACACTTTCACGCCGCCGATCTCGATCAAGTACATGCACGCGCCGAGGACGTGGCCGGCGTTGTACGGCGTGAACTTGATGCCATTGTGGAGCTTCTCTTGGTGAAAGTCAATGATCTCGACCTTTGCGACGCAGTTGTTCAGGTCCTTGTCGTCGTAGATCTGGTCGTCGACTGAGATGTTCGAGACGCGGAGGAAGTCGCGGAGCATCATCTGCATCACGGCTTTCGTCGGGTGCGTCATGAACACGCGGCCTTTAAAGTTCGTCTTCTCCGTGAAGTGCGGCAGCGCTGCGACGTGGTCGATATGGAAGTGCGTAATGAGGAGCAAGTCAATCTCTTCAGCTTCGACGCCGTCGAAGAACGGCAGACTGCCGTGGCCCGAGTACCCTGGATGCACGCCGCAGTCGAGCATGATCGTCTTGCCTTTGAACTTGAGCACGATGCACGACCGCCCGACTTCGTTCCCAGCGCCGAGCGGCATGATGCGCATTACATGGCGCTCGTCCGCGGCTTCCTCTGCGAGTCGGCGCTTCGCCATCGTGTCGAGCGATCCAAGTCACAGAGGCACTCGCTCGAATATGCGGCGCTCGTTCGCGTTGAGCTTGAGCTTGATCCGCTGCTTTGCTTGGTCAAGACTCAAGACTGGGAAGTGCGATTTCACTTGGATGTACTATGCAAAGGCGAATTGGCATGATTGAATAGTGAAAAAGATGAGGTAGAGAAGGCACTCCTTTTTTTCTTCACTATCACTATTTTGCATGTCCAGCATTCCTACACAGAATGCGTGCACCCAAAATCCAATGACACGCGAGGTGTCCAACAGGTTCAATATGGACGAGCGAATCGAGCACCGCACGTCGTCGTTGCCGCTCATTTCCACATTCGCCAACAAGCATCACCACCACCAGCACCAGCACTACTGCACGCTGCAACACCTCCACTAGCGACACGATGTTCCGCCTTCGCATGACCAAGCCGCGTGCGACGGCCGCTGTCTTTGGCGCAGCGTTCGGCATTCGCGAGAGCAGTGTGTACGAGACGCCGCACGAGCTCCAGATCGCGCCGAACCAGCGTCTCGAGAAGCAGTTCCGCTTCAACGCCGACGATCCGGCCGCGACGATGAAGATCGACGAACTCATGCTCGCGACGCCAGGCTACACGCGCGTGAGCTACAACGCGATCGGACGCGAGAACGTCATTCGCGTCTCATCCGACTCGCAGGCGCACCTCGACGCCGTTGAGGTCGTCCCACGCGGCTCGCATGGCTTGGAAGTGCGCACGAAGAAGCACCACAGCTACAGCTCGGGCGGCCACTTGCTCACTGAGATCTTCCTTGCTCAGCCAGCAGAGGTGAACACGATCGCAAGTGCTGGCTCCGGCGTCGCGGTCGTCGAAGAGAACGTCCTTGTTGTGAACCAGCCCGAGGCCGCCGTGTCGATCAAGCACTCGAGCAGCGGCAAGCTCTTTGTCTCGAGCAGTGCCGACACGCTCGTGCGGTCGCTCGACGTCTCGCTCAGCGGCAGCGGCGACGTCCACTTGGCTGTCCCGAACGTGACAGTCATCGATAAGGCAACGCTCGCTGTCGGCGCGTCGGGGAACGTCCGGGTGTTCACCAACACGCTCGACGCGAAGAGCGTGAACCTCGCGATGGCCGGCAGCGGCGACATCCAGCTCGCGACACAGACGCTGTCGGGCCGCAAGAGCATCAGCAGCGCAGTCGCTGGCTCCGGCACTGTGCGCGTGTACAGCGCGAGCATCGCGTCGCCAAAGATCAAGCTCGCGATCGCTGGCTCGGGCGACATCCGCATCGGCGCGCAGGACCAGCTCACAGCGCAGCTCATCAAGAGCGGGATCGCTGGCTCCGGCGACATTGTCATCGCAGCGCGCACTGCGCAGTGCGAAGAGCACGACATCGGGATCGCTGGCTCGGGCGACGTCGACGCCGGCGACCTCGTGGTCAAGAACGCCAAGGTATCGATCATTGGCAGCGGCGACTCGATCGTCCAGGTCTCGGACACGCTCAAGTACAGCAAGATGGGCTCTGGCGGCGTCAAGCACGTCGGTCCGCCGCCTGCGTCCGTGACTGGCAGCGGTTGGCACAAGGAGGTCAAGCAGATCTATCGCTACGACTCGCGGAGCGTGCTCGACAAGATCGCATCTGGCTGGCGCGCGCCAACAGCGATCCCAGCACCAGTTGAGGCGTTCAGTACCATCGCTGTGAACAGCAGTAGCTCGTCGTCGTACCACTACCACGTCGAGATCCGTAGCTGGAGCGACCTCGTCGAGCGCGCGCAAGACTTCTTTGGCTTCCGGAGCGCATCGGCGCACGCAGCGCCGACTGCAACGGTCGTCGACGCAGTTGTCGTAGCAAAGGACAGCAGCAGCAGTGACGGACGTCCGAGCGCAGTGGATCTCCAAGCGACTGCAGCGCCAATGTCACCAGCGACAACAGCAGCAACGAAGCAGCTCGAGCCCAAGCAAGTGCCGTAGGACAGACACTCGAGGCGTGTACATGCATCCATCCATCCATTCATCACACACACAGACACACACGGTCGATCGCTTGTTCACATAGAGTTACGCATAGTACGACGAGCTGCTGCTCGACAGTCGTCGACGACATCCACTTGAGAGAGAGAGCCTTGACGCTACGGACTCGAGCCACTGGATCAAGCAACTGATGAGCGCTCAGCAGTGCATCGAGTTGTTTGGTCCGCGCACAACAGACATCGTCGCAGTGAGGCGCACGTCTGCGCTCGGTCTCTCCGAGTCGCGAACATCGTGCGCGAGCACCGACGCGTCGTACCGAGTGCTGCTATCGTTCTCGTCGCCATCGAGCGCGACGCTGCTCTGCGACCACTTGCGCAACGTCGCGACGAACATCGCAACGTGGCGACCAAAGAGCGTGACGACGACGACAAAGTTCACGAGCACGAACGCATGGGCGATCGTCCCGCGCGACGCCGTCTCGAGGTCGCTGATCGTCAAGAACGCAAACGCGATCGAGAGGTTCACGATGCGCACGACGAAGAGCGCGACGACGAACCACTGGACGCGCGCGTCGGCAAATGGCGCGAGGTAGATGAGCACGGCGCAAAAGAGCACGTGGACAACGACGAGCGCAATGAGCTGGTCCGGGACGTCCTGGACGCCACCTGTGAGGACGCCGACTGTCGCTTGGAAGAGCACGAGCGCAACGAAGAAGTACCGAAAGCTCTGCTTCAGGTCGGCGTAGAGCGTACCGAAGACGCCGTGCGTGTAGTACTCGAACGCCTCGGACGCGCGGATCGACCGGACTTTGTAAAAGACAAAGCACAGCGTCGCGATGACGACGAGCGCGACGTTGACGAGCGCAACGACGATCTCGCCGCTCACTTGGTACCGAATCTGCATCGTCAGCTCGTACGTCGAGACCGTCGTGAGTGGGAAGACGCTCAGGAGCCAGAGCGCGACGCCAGCGCCGAGGATGCAGACTGCGATGCTGCGCGTCCACGCGGGTTGCTTCGTCGTCGTTGCTTCATTGCTACTGCGACGCGATGCAACGTGCGCTGCGACTGCGACGATCCCAAACAGCACGAGCACGACAGCTGTGAGCACGAGGAAGAAGTGCGTCGTGTGTGAGAGCACAGCGCCTTCGTCGATCCCAAGTCGGTCCGAGTACGACACGATGCCAGTCAAGATGATGAACTGGAGACGCCGCGTCGTCGCCGTGACGATCGCGTGGAGGTGGAAGTTTGCCCACGAGAACGCGTCCGTGAAGTCCAAGAGCAAGTACGGCGCTTTCGTGAGCTCGAGCATCGAGACCGAGCCGAGGTGCTGGTAGTACGTCCCGACTGCCACGAGCTCGTACGTCGTCGGCAAGAGCCAACTTGATGTCGCGAGGCGGCGCGCACTCGCAGACGCGACGAGCCACCGCGGCGATGAGAGCGCCAGGACGTGGAAGAACACGAGGAGACTGAACGACACGAGCGTGAACGCGTAGCTCGAGTACCGAATCGCATTCTGCGTCTTCGCAGCGAACGCCGAGACCTCAATGTCTGCACCCGGCGGCGGGTGCTCGCGGTTGTTGCCACCGATGACGTTGCTGTACGACGAGCTCGCAGATGCGACTTCGTCTTCCGTCGCAGTCTCGCCGTCCGTTGGTTTGGTCATCGACGTCGAGCTCGCTTTCGTCTTGGTGTTGCGGTCATACTTCTGGAACGTCTGCTTTGTGTCGCCGTCCGTGACTGTGATCGTCGCCGCCTTCTCGTCGACTTGGAACGCCTGCGTCTTGTCGTCCGTGTCGTCGAGCGCGCTCACGGTCTTGTTGGCTTTCTTTGTCGGTGCAGGCGTCTTTGCCTCGGGTGTTGGCGTTGGCGGCGCACTGCTTGTGACTGCTGCAGTGGCATCTGGAGCGGCTGGCACGTCGCTTGGTTCCGTCGCACGCGGTGGCTTTGGACGCGCATCACTGCTGTTGTTGTTACTGTTGCTGTCGGGAGATGACGGCGGGTGGACTTTGTCTGGATTGACGTCAGGGACAACGACTTTGCTTGGTCTATCAGTGTCTGCTGGAGCAGGTGCGCTCGTCGGCAGCGCTGTGTGAGGCGCTCGCGTCCACTTGTTGATGATGAGGTCTTTGATGAGATCCCAGCCGATCGAGCCGTTGCTTGGCGGACGCTTCGTCTTTGGCAATGGCGTCGGACTCGCAGTCGGACTGAGCGTCGTCGCTGGTGTTGACGTCACGGGTGCGTGTGTCACGTGTCCAGCAGCGTCGCCTTCATCGCCAATGTTCGATCCACTCGCTGGCGCAGCCGTTGGTCGCGGCGTGCGAATGACATGTGGGCGATCCGTAGGTCTCGCTGTTGGCTTTTGGATTGGCACTGCGCCTGGATCTGTCGGTGCTGGAGCAGAAGTTGGTCGGTGCGATGGAACTGGTCGGCGCGTCGGTGGCTCTGAATTGTTGTCACTGGGCTCTGTTGTTGGCGTTGGTGCTGGCGATGGACGGAAGCGCGTTGGTGTCGGTCGGTGCGTAGGCGTTGGACGCCGAGTTGGCGCCACAGTAGCGTTGTCAACTGGCTCTGTTGGTCTCGACGTCGTTGTGGGCTCTGGTCGTGCAGTCACTGGAGGCGCTGGGTCGACCGCTTCATCGCCAGTCTCTGGCTCCAGTGTGACGTATGGACTGGTCGAAGGAGCAGTCGTGAGCGACGACGACGGCTCTGGGGACGCAGGTTTGCTGCTTGGCGCTGGTGTGGCTGGCGGCGCGCTCGTGGCAACTGGTACTTGCTTCGCTGGCGTGTCAGTTGGCTTGGACGTCGTTGGCTCTGACGTTGGTGCATGTGTCTTGGGTCGTGTTGGCGCTGACGTCGAAGTCGGCACTGGCGCTACAGACGTCTGTGGCGCAGGTGTGACGGTGGCGCTTGGGTCGCTCGTTGCTGGAGCATCGGTGCGCTCACGGTTGACTGGCTTGGTTGTGCGTCGACACGCTCGTCGTGGCGCCGAGGTCTTTGTCTTGGAGCCTGTTGCGGCTGCGCTCGGTGTTGGTGGACTTGCTGCTGTTATAGTGGACGGCAGCGAAGGCTCTGGCGTTGCAGCGATGCTCTGTGTTGCATTCGCGTCCACTGCGTGCATCGAGAGCACGAGCGCACCGAGGAGTGCAAGTGCGACCCAAGTCGCTCGCGTGCGAGCGCTCAGTCGACTGTTGCGAGTCATCGCCATCGAGACTGCGCGGTGCTGCACAAGCTGCAGACACCCACGTAGAGATCGCGCACGACAGTCGCACGCGCTCACTTGCTCGCACGAGAGCACGAGAGCAGCAGCGGTGGCGGCGATTGCAGAATGACCGCCACGCGCGCTGATGGTCGTCGTGGACGGCGCGCAAGTGAGCAAGTGCACGCTGAAATCCGGTTTCAACACGCACTGAAACAAGTGTATTTGAGCATTGTATGCTCCATACAATTGTCAAGTTCAGGTGCTGACTATCAGCTGTTTCTCACGAACAAGCATCGTCGTTGTGTCATCGTCGTCTGCAACACGACGCAACCTTTGCTTGTCACGAGCAAGCGCGTCATCGATGTCCTCAATGTCCTCGATGTCCTCGAGGAGCATGAGTCGATTGTGCGTGCTGTGGACGCAAACAACACCAAGGCAAGGAGGAGCAAGGCGAGGCACTCGCATCCACCAGCCGGCTCTTCGCCACGTAATGCGTAATGCCTTGTGCGCGACGACCAGCAGTCGTGACGTCTGATACCAGTCAGCCCGCGCTTCGACCGACCAGGCAGGTGCGATGGGTTGGCACGCACCACTCTCACACTCGACAGCTCATGACAACAAGAGCGACAACGTGAACAACAGCAATCAATCCACGCACAGTCTTAGTCCATTCAAACAGAGAACGATGTTGTTGATGTTGTTGCTGTTGCCATTCACACGAACGCGCTCGATGCAGCGACCGCTCGTCCCGGATGTGAACGCATTGACGCTAGCACGCGGCGCCGACGTCGCTCCGCACGAGCGCACGCGTGTTGTTGTGCACGTACAGCGCTTCGTGCGACAGACCCGTCGAGCTCACGCCCGGCGCGCTCGAGCTCCCCGCGTCCGAGGCGTCGCCCGCAGCGCGCGCAGTCGAGATGCTCGCATACACCTCCGAGTCGGTCTGCGTGCGCGTCTCAAACTTGGCGGTCGAGTCGCCGTGCGCCGCGGCGTGCTGCTCGTGGCGCTGCATCCACACGCGGATGTACGTGCTGAAGACCACGAGCTGGCGCACGAACCACGCGATGATAACGATCGTGTTGATCCCAATGAACGCGTCGGCCACGCGGTTCCGTCCCGGCGCCGTCAGGTCGTTCGAGTTGAGGAACGCGAACGCCAGGCCGAAGTTCACGATCTTCAGGACGCTCAAGGCGTACGTGAAGTAGAGCACGAGCGACTCGGCGAACGGCTGGAGGATGAATACCGACAGTAGGTACAGCGCGTGCACCGCGATGACAACGATGAGCTGCGTCGGGTCGGCGTCCATCGTGCCGACGAGGATACCGGTCGTGATCTGCACCACGGCGCCGACGATGAAGAACATGCGGCTCCGGTACGTGTACTCAGCGTAGAGCGAGCCCCACGTCGCCATGTTCTCAAACTGCTGGAGCTCGTCCTTGCTCTTGTGCATGATCACGCGGCTGCTGTACGCCAAGACGCCAAAGCACACGACCACGAGCGCCAGGAGCGCGACGCTGAGCGCGTTGTCCACAGTCGAAGCCGAAATCTCCATCGAGATCTCAAACGAAGCGTACACGCTCAGCGGGAAGAGCGCAAAGTACCAGATGAGCACACACAGCCCGAGCGTCCGGATCGACGTGCTCCGGAGCCGGTGGACACTGCCCGAGAACTCGGCGGCGTTCGTGTCGTTGCCGCTCGTCGCCTGCTGGTGCTGCTCGGCCTTGCGCTTCGCGAGCACGGCGCCGACAAGGAAGATGAGGCAAAGGACCCCAAAGATGACGCCAAAGCCCGCAGCGGCGTGGTACAGGATCTTGGACTCGTGCACGCCAATGCGGTCAGCGAACGAGACGACACCACCAAGCACAATCGTTTCCAGACGACGACTGGCGACGTCGCTGGACGAGTTCTCGAGGAGGAAGTTCGTCCACGCGAACGAGTCGGTGTAGTCCCAGAGGAAGTAGGGCGTCTTGAGGAGCGTGAGCTGCGAGATCGACGCCATTTGCTGCAAGTACGCGACGTACAAGAGGAACTCCCACGTGTTCGGCGACCACAGTGGGTTCGTCCAGAACAGCGCCGCGTCGAGCGAGACAAAGTGGAAGAAGAGCAGAAGCGCGACCGAGATGCCGGCGAACGCCACGGACGAGTAGCGCACAAAGTCGTGGAACGACGCGCTCGTCTTTGAGAGCACTGCAGCAGCGTCCGTTGGCATGTACTGCTTGCGGCCGCCAATGACGTTTGGCGAGTCCGCAGTCGTCGCAGTCGTGCTCGACATGCCGCTCGTGCCGCCGTTCGCACTCGTCTTGCCGCTCGCCTTACCGCTGTCACTGAGCAACGTGTCGGGCACTTCGCCACGGACGTACTTCTTTGGCGCTTCGGTCACGCCAAGAGTGTTCTCAATGTCGAGCACCACAGGTCGCTCGGTCTGGCTCCGGATCTCCTTGATCTCGAACGGGTTCACGCTCGGGGCGTTCGTGTTCGAGGCGTTGAACACGATCACGTCGCGCTGGTTGTTGCCTTCGTCAATGAGCGGCGGCTCCGTCTTCTTGCCGCTGTTCTTGTCAGTCGTCGGCTCAGTCGTCGGTGCGTTCGTCTCGATTGGGATCACGACAGGCACAACTGTAAGTGGCGGTGGCGTTGTAGCCGTTGGCGCCGGTGTGTCCGGGCTTGGCGGCTTGGTCGGTGGCGGCGGCGATCCGGTGCTGGGGTCAGTCGGAGTTGGCGTGAGCGGTGGTGCTGGTGACGCAGTCGGCACACCAGTCGGGTCCGTTGTTGGCGGTGCTGGTGTCACTGGCGGCGGCGACGACGGGTCTACAGGTGGTGCCGTGGTCACAGGTGGTGCCGGCGTGATAGGAGGCTGCGAGCTTGGATCAACCGGTGGCGGCGTGGTCACAGGAGGTGCCGGTGTCACTGGTGGCTGCGACGACGGATCCACTGGTGGTGGCGTCACAGGAGGCTGCGAGCTTGGATCAACTGGAGGCGGCGTGGTCACAGGAGGTGCCGGTGTCACGGGTGGCTGCGACGACGGATCCACTGGTGGTGGCGTCACAGGAGGCTGCGACGATGGGTCAACTGGAGGCGCCGTCGTCACAGGAGGTGCCGGTGTCACGGGTGGCTGCGACGACGGATCCACTGGTGGTGGCGTCACAGGAGGCTGCGACGATGGGTCAACTGGAGGCGCCGTCGTCACAGGAGGCGCTGGTGTCACGGGTGGCTGCGACGACGGATCCACTGGTGGTGGCGTCACAGGAGGCTGCGAGCTTGGATCAACTGGAGGCGGCGTGGTCACAGGAGGTGCCGGTGTCACGGGTGGCTGCGACGACGGATCCACTGGTGGTGGCGTCACTGGAGGCTGCGACGATGGGTCGACCACTGGCGGTGCCGTTGTGACTGGAGGCGCTGGTGTCACGGGAGGCGCCGACGTTGGGTCGACCACTGGCGGTGCCGTCGTGACTGGCGGTGCCAACGTTGGTTCAACCACAGGTGGCATCGTCGTCGCCGGTGGTGCAGTCGTAGCTGGCGGCGCTGTAGTCGCAGGCGGTGCGGACGTTGGGTCGACCACTGGAGGCATCGACGTGACTGGTGGCGCACTCGTCGGCTCCACGACCGGAGGCGGCATCGTCGTCGCAGGCGGCGCAGTCGTCGAGGGTTCTGGCGTCGCGGTTGACGTGGGCTTTGGCGTCCGCTCCTCGGTCGCTGTCGGCGTTGGCGTGCGAGTCGTTGGCTTCGGGGTCGTCGGCTCATCGGTCGCCGCTGTTGTCGGTGTTGGGGAACGAGTCGTGGGCGTCGGATTGCGCGTCGTCGGTGCTGGCGTGTCCGGATTTGCGGGCGCGACCGTCGCAGCGGCACCGCCGGCAGACCCGTCCGTTGGGAACGTGACGGTCTGGAGCAAGCGCTCGGCGTTCTCGTCGACGCCTGCTTCCTGCGCGCTCACGGCAGCAAGCACGAGCGCGGCGCACGCCGCGAGGCGCAGCAGCGCGTGCACGCGTACCATGAGAGCGACGAGCTACGAGAGAGAGGGCGCGCGAGCGGGGCGAAGGGGAATCGCGTGTGTATACGTCGATCGAGCGAGGTGGCGCCGCAGGACAGGACGCGCGCGCTTCCTCCTGCTATCGCTGTCGCTGGCGTCGAGCGTTTTTCTACAATACACGCCGGCCAGCCTTTGCTTGACGAGCGTTCGCTGGCTTGCTTGAGTGCAAGTGTAAAGGCGGACCGGCGAGTTCAGCGCAATTGTGTGGTTGGGTTGTGCTGATTGGGCGGAAATCAAACTGGCTCTCCCCTGCAATCATCTATATATCGGTTGACCAGATCACTCTGTTTGTTAAGAATTCTATCGGAAGCGCACTGTTTGAAAGCATACCCTGTTGAATCTGCGCGTCTTGGAAATCATGCTTGACCAGCGACTTGCCGACTTGTGTGTGTCGCCTTGTATCGCTGCTCGAGTGTGACCTACACAAAGGTTCATTGCGCACTGACAGCCCTCTCAACCTGTCCTGTGTGTGTGTGTGCTTTGAGAGCTCGATGTTGTCGACGCCTTGCTGCTTGCTTGCTTGCTTGAGGCGGACCAACGCTACATGCAGCGCTAGCCATTACAAACTACTGTGTCGAGGAATGCCGCGATCTACGGTCATTGCCGTGGTAAGGCAGCAGCGTGGCGATATGTCGCTTGCTAGTGTAGGTCGCCAAGTCCACGCGACTTTGGAAAGAATGAGTGGCATGTACTCGAGCTCATTGCTGCTCATTGCTGCTGTTGTCACTCAGGTGCTGCAGTGTGCGTCCAGCGTGTAGCGAGCGAGCATCATAGAGCGGTCGAACCAGTCTGGTCAACAAGCCAACAAGCCCAGCGCGTGACGCCGGCTTCAAGCTCTGCTCCATGCCTCGAGCGAACGAACGAACGAAGCGACGTCGGCTCGAGACTCGAAGGACGCATCGATGGCTAGCTAGCGTTGAATGGCGCATTACTTGATCACCAGATCCGTAGCTTGGCGGCATCACGAGCGCCGAGCTCGAGTGAGATCGGCTTTGCTCGCGAAAGGTCACAAACACCGCGAACGTGTCGTCACGCATGGACGCTGCTGATGTCCATGCGCTGCTGCGCAAGTGCTTTGCACACGCAGACCGTGAACAAAAAGGTGTGTATGCCTTGAGCTCTCGTCTTGCCCACGTCGGTGTTGACGATAACACTCATGTGCACGCTTGTCAGGCTCCTTGACGCTTGTCGATCTCAAGTGCGGCGTTGCAGCAGCTCTCGGCATCAAAGCGTCCAAGGTATGTCCTGCATCCGAGCTAGACGATCGCTTGGAACGAGGAATTCTTCAGTCTTCTCACTCACTCGGAGCTCTCTCTCTCACACGACAGCTCGTACTCGCACAGCTCTTCGCTGACGTTGTGCCTGGTACGACAACAACTGATATGAACTTTGTCGACTGACACAACACTGACACGCTGCGCTCGCTCTCGATGCAGCACACGGATGTATCGAGCACATTCGCGTCGACTTTGAGACGTTCGCGCGCGTTCTGAGTGAGCGCATGCGCAGGACAGAGCTGCTGGAAGACGTCCGACGCGCGTTCAAAGCACTCGATGCGCGCTCCCAGGGCTTCATCTCGCTCGAGAGCTTTCAAGAGGTGTGTGTGCGTGTGCACAAAGATTGCTCTCAGTCACAGACAGCACGAGGAGTCGAGCAACAACCATACTGACCGACAGGAACGCCACTGACTGATCACGCTAGGCGTGTGCGACTGTACTGCCACATGCATCGACTGACGTCGTGCTGAGTGCGTTCCACGAAGCCGATCGCGACCGTGACGGCCGCGTGACGTACCAGGACTTTGAGCGCGTGTACTTGCTCGCACACACTCGCACACGCGCGCTCTCTTGAGACGAGCAGAAACAAATGAACAGACGCATGGTTGCAAGACAGTAGTGTCAGTGTTCATAGTGCGAGTCTGATCGACTTGGTGCCTGACGGACTGACTGTCACTAGCGCCTACAGCGCGACTTTGGTCGGCGACGTGACTTTGCGCACGTAGTGGTCGCGACGGCGGCCGTAGCGCAGATCCCAGACCGTGAAGCCCACGGCGGAGAGGAAGACTGTCGCGAGCGAGAAGATCACGAGCGCTTCGAACTGCCGCGGGTCGTGGAACACGATGCCCATGCACTGGATCATGATGTAGAAGAACTGGTACGTCGCGGTCTGCATGGCGTTGATCGACCCGCGGCGGTGCGGCTCGATCCACTCTTGCATGATCTGCGTCTCGGCAAGGTCGGCGCTCCAGAGCCACACGCGCGATACGACCATGCACGCGAGCATCGCGTAGTCCGACGTCACCGACTCGCCAGCAAACACGAACGCGAGGATCACAGGCGCGAGGCAGAGCCAAAAGAGCCACACGCTCACGACAGCGACGCGCTCGACGCGACCAAAGAGCGTGCGAATGAACGGGAAGATGAACGTCCCAATGAGTCCAAAGACTGCGCCAGCGCCGCGGCTCGAACCGAGGACCGAGTCGGGGATGCCGCGCCACTTGAGGTACGCCGTGTTGAGCGCGCCGCCGTCGAGGATTGTCATGTAGAGCGAGCAGAACGCAAAGCTCAGGAGGAACACCGGGTGGTTAAAGTAGTCGCGCCACATCTTGGCGTACCGCGCGCGCGTGCTCTGCGTCGTGCCCGTGCGCTGCTCGTGCGCGTCTTCGTCCGAGAGCGTCTTGATTGCGAGCTCAGGCGTCAAGTCGTAGATGTCTTTCGTCATGAAGTACTCGAGCGGCGTGGACAGGAGGTTCCAGATCCCAACGACTGCGGCGCCAGTCATTGCGCGCGTCGTCGGGTCGCTCCCAGCAAAGTCCATGATGATACCGAACGCCATGGGCGCGAGGATCTTGCAGCTCAAGTCGATGCGGCGCATCGTCGTGTTCAAGTGCGCAAGTGCGTTCGAGTCGTCGCCGGCGATCACGACGACCCAGTCGCGCTCGACTGCGAGCGTCTGCGCGTCGTTCAGGACCTGTCCGACGCCACCGCACACGAGCGTGACGGCAAAGAGCCCAAAGAGCTTGAGCGTCCACTCAGGCTTGTGCACGCCGTCAGCGTTCGTCACGAGCAAGATGAGCGCGAGCATCGCGGCGCTGACGACGATCATCAAGTTCTCAGCGACGATCGAGACTTGCATGACGCGCCAGCGGTTCGCCGTGTCGAGGGTACTTGCCCACGGACGGGATCGCGACGATGCACGTCGTGTACATCACGAGCGAGAACACGGCGCTCGGCAAGAGCGTGTCGACAAAGACCTCCATGAACAGGATCGGGATCGCAAACTGCCACATGCGGTCGCCCTAGAGAGCGACACGATGGAGAGAGAGAGGCTGAGGGCTCTAGTGACGATCGACTGGTGTTTGCATGCGTGGGAGTGAACGGACGTACGTACCCATGCAGAGAGGAAGTGGCTGATGTAGAGGTACATGAGCACGCGCTTGGGCGGCGGAGTTGTCGACGACGACGACGATGTACCCGTCGACTCGCTGCATTCGACAGAGCAGTGTGTGTATGTATGGCAAGGCGCAATGGTGAGATACTGCTGCGACTGGTTGTGCATGCATCGTGGCAGTGCGAGCGAGAGTGAGCAGATGCAAGACGTACAGGAGGCGGCTGTACTCGCCAGCGCGGTTCGCGCGGTGGTCCAGCCACGCCGTCGCGAGTGCGAGGAGCACGGGAATAAGCGTCACGGAGCCGATGATCACCATCACGATGTTGCTCGCGCGGTCGAGCACGCAAGCTTCGTCGACGCCAGCAAGGCAGGCTATTGCATGCATCATAGCGTTTGAGAGACGTGAGGTGTGAGCCATTACAGTTGCACTGCTGCAGCACCACCAGAACACCAGCCAGTAGGCGTACCGATGCCATCGATCGTGAGCAGCACGCAGGCGATCGCTGTTGCGACGCACACAAACACGGTCGGCTCCATCGTTCTCTTCTCGCTTCGCTTCTTGTTGTTGTTGTTGAGGTACTCGCTGCTGCTGCTACTGCTTCCCACGCACACACACGCACTGCGGACGAGTGTGCGTCGAAGGGGGCGAATGCGCAAGTGGTGCTGACAGCGACGCTCGTCGAGCAGCGCGCAATGAACACGACGCCGATTCGTCAGTTTTCGTGGCAGTGCTTGTTGTGACGGACCATGTACGTATAGTGCAGCTCAAGTTGTCGTATACCCGGTTGATACTGCGATAATCCTTTTGAAATAAATAAACGCAAGTTCGAAATCCGGATACATACCGCTAATCGGACACAATAGCAGATACCGGGTTTCCATAGAAGATTCCGATGAACCTGCGATACCCGATGCGCTTGCTTCAAGCTGAACTGCGTATGCGTTTTTGCAGGCTGTATCACGTCAGTCGACACAATGCTCGAGTTGACGCGAACGACTGGCTCTCGTGCGTTGTGCGTTGTGCATGTGTGTCCTGGTGGTGTTGCATGCACCTGCCTCTTTCGTGTTGCATGTTGCATGTGCAAAGCTTCTGTGTGGAACATGCATGCGAGCTGTGTGCGGTGGCTCGGCCGAAATGATGATGGCCAACTGGTCACGATCTGTCCAGCGCTCGTGAGGCGGCTGGCCGCGAGTGTCTCTGTCCGACGCTCCACGCAGTCGCTGCCCGACTCTTGCGCGTCCGTGTGCTGCGCTTTAATCGCGCCGTCTTAATCGCTCGCGTCACGACGCCTCGCTAGGACGTGGTGTGCCTTGACCTTGAGCTTCAGGTCGCCAAGCTTTCTACGATTCCCAGCGAGCTCACAAGCAGTAAGCGACCTCGATGACGTCAGCGGCCCACTTGCGCTCAGAGCGTTCACACACAGACACACAGACGCACAGACCAGAACAGCAAACACACAGACCAGCGTCCTGGCTTCGTCAGGCTGTAACACATCCCCACCGGATTCCTTCCACACGGCCAGCCAGCTCACTTGCGCGAGGCACGCGTCTCTCAAGACGAGCTCCGCTTGCTTGCTTTGCGCGTCTCTGTGACAGCCTCTGTCTTGGACCGCTTCGCCTTGGCTGGCGACGCACTCGAGCCATTGCGCTTCGCTGCGGTCTTCTTTGCGGTCTTTTGCAGCGCGGCAGGCAAGTGCGACTGGAACGCCGAGAGGTCGCCGGTGAAGAGCACGCTGTGGGCCCAGCCCGCGAACGGCGCAAAGCGCGCGCGAAAGTGGTCGCCGACGCGCTTGTAGACGCTCGGCGTGAGGCTCTTGGCGTCCACGAGTGTCGCGTCAAACTCGCGACATGCGATCTGCCACACGTGCGTATCGACTGGGATCGCATCGAGGCGCTCGAGCGCAAAGAGTCCGACGCAGTCGGCGACTTTGCGACCCACGCCCGTGAACACCATGAGCTGCGCTTGGTACGGATCCTCGCTCTCGCTGTCTGCGCTCTTCTCTCTCGGCTTGAGTAGCGGTGCAGCGTCGCGAATCTGATCGAGGTATGCGGCTCCACCAAGCGCCGCAAGTTGCTCGCTCGTCTTGGTGATGAACGCTGCGCGGTAGCCAAAGCCCAGTGCGCGCAGCGTCGTTTCGTCGCACTTCGACTGGAGCGTCTCGATGCTCGGGAACGCGTAGTACGCTGCACCAGTCGCGGACGCGAGCAACAAACGCGTGCCGTACGTCACTCGAAGCTTGTCGACGAGCTGCTGGATGCGCGGGATGTTGTTGTTCGACGAGCAGATGAACGCAAAGAGGCACTCGACAGGATCCTGCCGCACGAGGCGGTGGCCACGCAAGCGCTCCATGATCTGCGCCATCGCGTCGTTTGGGGCGGTCCAAGCAGCGTACAGCGGTGCAGCAGCGGTCTATCGGTCCCAGTCACACACAGACACACGTCGTGAGCGCATTGATAAGTGTTGGGTAGACTTTAGGGACTATGCGCACAGACAGACGAGAGGACAGCGGACGACGCACCTCGAGGCGGAAGTAGTGCGTCAGTATCGCAAGCGCTTGCTCGAGTGGCACTACACGCCACCACGTAGTACAAGCAATCGATGTGAGTCGCTCTGAGTCAGTCTGTCGTATCGCAAGAGATGAAGAGCCACTGCACGCACAGTCGAGCGGATGGAGACACTGGAACTCGACGTGCTCGTAGTGCTCGCGGAGCGCAAACACATTGTGACCGACAACGCCGCTCCACTCGCACGTCTGTGGGTCGTAGCGCCATGCAAACGTCTGACCCGATGCGAGCGTGAGTTTGCACGAGAGCTCGAGCGTCGAGCACAGTCGGTGCCACTCGCATTGTTTGGTGTCGATGTCAGTCTTTGCTGCAGTAGCTGCTGTGCTTGTACTCTCGCTCTTGACGATGTCGCTAGAAATGCTGAGCTTATTCTCGGTCTGCGTGGCTGCGACGCGTTCTTGCTTGATGGCAATCGACGTGGCGTTCGCGCTCTCGACGTTCTCGTCGCCTGGCAGCTCGTGTTTGACATCGAGTCTCGAGTGCTGCACGTGCACTGACGCCGTGTCGACTGCAGTCACGGTCACAGCAGCAACGCGCTTCACGCCGCGGCGAGCGCCTTTTGCTACGGTTGATGATGCTGCGTTTGATGACCGCACGGACGCAGCAGACATGCGCGCAATCGCTGCGGTCGCGACGCGCGCCGAGCGCCGCATGTTGTTGCTGATGACCTTTGCTTGCTTGGCGCTGTTGATGGTCGTCGAAAGTGATCTTTGCATTGTCAGTCAAATCACGTGCATTATTTACTTGAATAGGCATGCATGGTCGTACTAATTGTCCTGTAGTTTGTATGAATATGTAATATCATCTAAATGGTGACTTCAGATGTCCAATATTGTAGTTTAGTCAAACCCAAACATGCTGAAAAACTGACGCTCAAGAGACCAGCTCGATCAACTCAATCGCCCAAGCAAGCTGGCACAGGCACGCGCACGCTCGACTTCCGACGACGACGATGGCGCTCTGCTCTGCGATCACGCACAGCGGCGCGCGCTGCTCGTCGCCAGTAGCACCAGAGAGCGGCGATGTGTGTGCGCATCACGCGCGCATGGCGCGACTGATGGCACTCGCGCCGAAAGCGACGCCAAGCACGACACCAGCGCCTTCAGTCAGCTCTGCGAGCCCGACAACGACAGCGTCGTCGTCGCCATTGCGCCACCCTCCTTCTCCGCATCACCAACAACAGCAGACGACGGTGTCAGCAGTACCTATGATGCGCGAGTCGCCACTCGAGCTCTCTGTGGTCCAAAAGAGCCTCGCAGCAGTCGCAGGACGTCCTAGCTCCCAGGCGTCCATGTCATCGAGCGCAGTCGCCACTGCTGTGCCGTCATCTCCTTCCGCAACAACGACCACGATGCCTAGCAATGCACTTGCAATGCTCCCGAGTGAAGGCGTACTTGCAGCGGTGAGCTGCTCGTTCCAGTTCCCAAGCGCAGTCGATCGTCCTGCGCTGCCTGGGACACTCTTCGTCACGAACTACCGCCTGCGCTTTGAGCCGATGAATACAGCGCTGCGGTCGCCAGGACACTACCATCGCTTGCTCGACGACGCACTTGTTGGCATCCCACGCGCCTGCGTCAGCAAGCTGTCGTACCCGCAAGCAGCCTCTGCAACGCGGTCCAAGTACGACAGCGCCGTGCCGACGCAGCTCGTGCTCAAGTTCAAAGACCTGCGCGCGTGGACGCTTGGCGGCGACATCGCGACGCTCATGACGACGCTCAATCGCCACGTCTTTGTCGACTCGGCGCTGAGTCTCTTCGCCTTTGCAGCGAGCGTGCCTTCAGCGTCGCTCGAGCGCCAGCACCACCAGCTCTACAGTCTCCACGTCGACTTTGCGCGCATGGGTGTCGACTTGAGCGCGAGTGCGTTTCGGGTAACGAACGTAAACCGAGGGTACACAATGTGCCCAACGTACCCACCGGAGCTCGTCGTGCCTGCCAGTGTGACAGACCACGACATCGCGAGCGTCGCCGAGTTCCGGTCGAAAGGCCGGCTCCCGATCTGCTCGTTCGTCCACGCGCGCAACTCGGCGAGCATCTGGCGCTGCGCGCAGCCCAAGCGCGGGATCTTGAATGCGCAGAGCTCGGCTGATGATCGATACCTCGCGAGCTTGGCGTACTCGAACCGCCAGCAAGCGCGCGTGTGGATCGCCGACTGCCGCCCGGAGCTCAATGCGCGCGTGAACAAGCTCACTGGCGGTGGCACCGAGAGCTCGAACCACCAGCACGCGCGCGTGAGCTTCCTGAACATTGCCAACATCCACGCCATGCGCGAGAGCATCGAGAGCGTCCGGAGCCTCGTCGCGACTGGGAACACGGACCTCGACATGTCCTGGAGCGCGCGCGTGGAAGAGACCAAGTGGCTCTCGCACGTCCGTCGCGTGCTCTCTGCAGCGCTCCAAGTCGCAGACTCAGTCGAGAACAAAGCTACGACTGTGCTCGTGCACTGCAGCGACGGCTGGGACCGCACGGGTCAGCTCTGTGCACTCGCGCAGCTCTTGCTCGACGCGCACTACCGCAGCATCAGCGGCTTCCTCGAGATCATTGAGAAAGAGTGGATCCGCGTCGGGCACAAGTTCCACGACCGCATCGGTCCTGGACGGAGCGAGCATGACGAGCAGTCACCCGTGTTCCTTCAGTTCCTCGACTGCGTCTGGCAGCTCCTGCGTCTGTACCCGACGTACTTTGAGTTCAATGGCGCGCTGCTCGAGTGCATCGCAGACGCAACGTACTCGGGACGCTACGGCACGTTCCTCGGTAACTGCGACCGCGAGCGCGTGGCGTGGAACGTCGCGACGCGGACACCGTCGCTCTGGACGTACGTCTTGGCGCACAAGGCGCAGTTCTCGAACCCGTTCTATCGACCAGCGACGAGCGCTGCAGAGCGCGTGCTCTTGCCACCAGCGTCGGCTGTGTTGCGGCAAGTGACGCTCTGGAGCGAGTACTACTTCCGCAGCTCGACGCTCCCTGCGAATCCGCTCGGGAACCCGAGTCCGCCGCGCTTTGGCGCTGGCACTGCAGCGACTGCCAAGACACCGCAGGAAGACCTCGAGAGCGCCATGGCTGCAGCGCTGCGTCGGATCCAAGTGCTCGAAGACGAACTCCGCGACGCTCGAGCAGCGTCAGTGGCGCCAGCTCTCTCACCTGTACTAATGCACCTGTCCGAGTCGTATCAACAGCCACCGCTGTATGAGCCACGTGTTCCAGCAGTCGTCTCTCGTCCTCCTGCTGCTCCTGTCGCTGCGACGCTCACTGCGCCACCACCTGTCGCAGCTGCACCATCGAGCTACAGCAGCTCGTACCAGTCACCAAGTAGCAGCGCACCGTCATCGTCGCCATCATCCTCAGCGCCGAACTCGAGTCCGTCGCAGTCGCTGTGGACGTGTGCGATCTGCACGAAAGCGAACGCGCCTGACGCGTCAAAGTGCGTCGTGTGTGGTCGTCCGCAGCCCTCTGTGTCGTAGACACCTGTCGCCACTCATCGCCTTATAGCAGACACTGCCAACGACGTGCTCCAGATCTGTCTGCCTCTTATGTCCATTTGCTTCTTCTCATACTCTCACACGTCGGTTTCTTCACTAGCTCTCGTGTACTGTCGCTATCTCAGCCCATGCAGCTCTCGCGCGGCTGCACGCGCTTGGCGCAGTCCTGCAGGACGTGGTGGACCTTATCGGGAAAGTGGTCGTCGAGCATCGTGCGCGCAATGCGGATCGTCTGGAACGACTCGGCGTTCGACCACGCGCAGTCGTAGTTCGTTCGCTCGGTGCAGCACACGCCGCCGCCGCGGCGACAGCAGACCCAGCAGCCGCCTCGGATCGCCGAGTCCGCCGAGCGCTTGAGATGAATGAGCTTGCCGGGGATCGTGAGCTTGTGGATCGGCTCGTGCGCTTGGATGCGCTGGAGCATCGTGCGGTAGTTCGCGAGCTGGAGACCGAACGAGCTGTTCTCTGTCTGCACTTCGTCGTGCAGGAGCTCGTCTGGGCGGCGCCACGCAACGACTTGGCGCAAGATCGCCGACTTGCCGACCTTGCTCCGGCCAATGAGGTCGATCACTTGGTCCCGGAGCTCTTCCGCAGACGTCAGCGACGACCGCGCGACAATGTCGTGGCCCACGACCACAGACGTCACGAACGACGCGCAGCGCGACGCGAGACCGGGCGAGAGCGTGCAGCCCGGTGGACTGAATGCCAAGCACCGCAGGTTCGGGTACGCCGGCTTGAGGATGATCGAGAGCAAGATCGCAGTGCCAGCGCCGAGCGAGTGGCCAGTGAGCGTGAGGCCGTAGTTCCGGTACTGCCCGCGCTCGCACACGTTGAGCTCATCGAGCGCAATCGACGCACTCGCATCTGGGTTCAAGAGCATCTCGAGCACGCCGAGGCGCTGGAGCTCGACGTGCACGGCTTCAGCGCAGTGGAGGAAGCCCTGGTGCGCGTACTCGCCGGCGCTGTCGCAGCCATGGCGCTCCGCGAGCGCATCGAGCGACATGCCGTACGCAATCGCGTCGGTCAAGCAGTCTTCAAGCGAGAGTGTGCCGCGGATCGCCACGACGACTTGCTGCTTCTCGTGGTCGAGCACGACGCAGAACGCAGGGCGATAGACCGAGTTGTGGAAGCTCGCGTACACAATGTCCTGTGCGCGGACACCAGTCTCGAGCTGCAGCGCCGTCTGCCCAAGGTGCAAGACGTTGTCGCCGTGGATGTACGGCACGCGGCGCTTCATGCACGTGAATGCCAAGCGGAACGTCCCGCTCCATGGGTGCGACCAGACGTACAACATCCAGCCGTAGATCCCAACTGCGTACTTGGAAAAGTGCGCGAGCTCGACGACGCTCGCGTCGAGTTCACTGTCGCGCAGCTGCTGCGTGTGATGCGCAGCAGAGCTGGCGACGTCGCTCGGTGCGAGCGCTGGCGACGGAATCGCAATCGCGACGTAGCTGTTCGGCTCCTCTGCTTCGAGCGACGAGAGCTGGGACGCAGACACAACAGGTCGCGGCGGCGGTGGTGTCAACAGCCGCTGGACCGATACACTCTTCACGACGCTGTCGTCGTCCACGCCGCCTCGGCTACTCGCTCGCAGTCGCGCACGGATCGTCGCGAGGGTCTCTTGAGCCTCTGCGTCATCACCGCCATGGCCGTCGCACGCACTGCACTCGAGCGACTCTTCATGCGCCTGAACCGCTGCAAGGAGGATGAAACCAGCGACGATGTCCGAGATCACGAGGTCGGGGCTGCCGTAGAACAGGCGCGCAATGACGTTCGCAACGACCGACATCGAGTCGTGCTGCGTGCCGGCGCCGCCAAAGAGGTTGCACGTGAAGCACCGCACGCACGAGCAGCAGCGGTTGCACCGGCGCTCCCAGCGCTGCTGGTGCGGCACGTAGACGTCTGAGTTTGGGATCGACCGGTCAATGTCTGCACACAGCACATACAGATCGATGTGTTAGTTGTTGCGAGGAATGGCATCGTAGCGTATACAACAGCAGCACTTGCGCAGCAAGCACTCGCAAGCAAGCACGTGCGCGCCAGCAGTAGCAACAGCGACACAACAATACCGTCCAGCAACGATTTGCGCTCAGCGTCAAGCGGGTTACCATAAGGATCCACAGTCTCTTCGTCGAGCTCGTGCAGTGGCGCGCCACCCAAGATGCAGAACCCGAGCGTGAAAGTGAAGCTCACTTCTGTCACCATGCACGCTGCAATTGCCTGCATGTTGCGCACAACAACAAGATCACACACGACAAGTCAAACAAGTGCAAGTGTTCCTAGACTTGCACGACAAGACAAACAAACAAACAAACAAGCAAACAAGACAAACAAACACACAAACGTACCAGGACGTAGTTGGAGTCGGGGTAGCACATGTCGGTGTGGTACCAGAACACGAGTCCCGTGACGCCGTAGGCAAACATGAGGCACGACCAGACAATGTGCATCTGCACGACGCGCGGCATGAGCATGCGGCGCTCGTGTTCGACGATCGTGCCTTTCGACGACACGCGCACGACCATGAGGTAGATGCACGCCATGAAGCCGTAGATCGGCACGGCGCCGAGGAGGAACCAGAACGGCACGCCACTGACGTTCAAGCTCATGGTCGAGCATCGGCGCCAGAATGCGTGGTAGCACAGCGACACGAGCAAGAGCGGGAGCTGGTACACGAGTAACAGCAGCGCTGGGCAGTAGAGATCGTCGCTACCGATGCGCGAGCGCCGTCCAAAGAGCACGAGCGCAGGCATCGTCACGTCACGGATGCGTCGCTCGACTCACAAGCGTCTGTGTCTCGCTGTACGGTCTTCTCTACTGCTCGTCGCTGCTGCGAACGTGTGAACGAGTGAACGTGTGTGCTGGGCGGCGGCGCTTTGGCGAGTCGCAGTCAGAGCGTAGTGCGACACGCACTATTTCCAGGTACAAGACCGACGCTAGACGACACCAGGCGAGAGACAACGACGATAGCACCGCAGCACACGAGCGAGGCGAGTGATGCGAGTAGATCGGCGGTGCTGCTGGAGCTGCTGGAGAGCGGCGGTACGTGAGCGAACGTCTCGTGTTTTGCTTTGAGCAGTTCCCTTCTCGAGTGCAAGATTGCGGTTTGGGTGGCAAAATTACTATTTGCGAGCATACAAACACCAAGTACAGCTCAAAATAGACCAGACTAACGTATATTACTTGCACATCAATCACTTGCCTTGATGGTGTTCATGAGACTTTGCAGCGCCTTCAGAGACGCTCCTGCGTGTGTGAATGTACTTTCATGTGATCTCTCTCTCGCCCTTGTTTGTGTAATTGATCGTGCAGTTCGTTCGTCGCGCTACTCGTCCACGATCGCTTCAAGCGGCGCGTGCGGCGCCAATTGCGCGCATTGCTCGCTGTTGCTGGTGTTGCTGGCGTAGCTCGAGACGTCCACGACGACGACTGTGATGTTGTCAAACGTCTTCTTCGCGAGCGCGAGCGCGACGAGCGCGTCGGCGGCTTTCTGCGGATCGTCGAAGCGCGATGCGATCTTCGCAGCGGTCTTGCTCGAGACGACGTCCCAGAGTCCGTCGGTCGCCATGATCAGGAACTGGTCCTCAGACGTCAGCTCGTGTGTCGTGATCTCCGGGTCGCACGTGATCCAGGGCTTGAGCGACAGGTCGCCGATCGACCGCGACATCGCGAGCGCGCCGTTCACGCGCGGGACGTCAATGAGCTTGTTGATCGGCCAGACGTAGTAGAGAAAGCCCGGCGAGCCCGTCACGTGAGCGCCTTTTGCTTCGAGACGCGCACGCTCGTCCTTTCGGCTCGGCTTCTGGTCTGTTGCGCCATGCAAGGAGGGACAGAAGAGAGTTAGAGTTAGTACGCAGGTCGAGCAGTCGCAAGAGACACGCAAGCGTAGTATCGGCATCAGCGTCGTACCGTTCGAGAGCGAGACGCTCTTGCCTTTGCGCGTGCAGATGATCGCGCGCGAGTCGCCGACGTTCCCAATGTGCACGACACCGTCGCGGATGATCGCAATGAGGCACGTCGAGCCGTCTTCCATTCCGAACGACCGGAGGTTCCGACCCGTTGGCACAGCGGCGCCTCCACCACGCTGGAACGCGGCAGCGCGCTGGTCGAGGTCTGGGCGCGACATGCGACGCGCGATGGTGCAAAACTCCGTGTCAACTGCGTGGATCGCGCTCGTGATCGCGTCGTCGACGCTCGCGTGGTGCGCCGTGATCTCGGCTTCGATCTTTGGGAAGAGGTTCTCGGCGCAGTAACGCGACGCGCGATCGCCGCCGTGGCCGTCAAACACGCCAAAGCAGCCGCCCATGTTGCTCGAGTACCCGTTGAGCGTGAGTCGGTCCGGTCGCGTGCCGCCAATCACGTACACGTCCTAATGGTGCATCAAGCGAGCGAGCGAGCGTGAGTCAGTCAGTACGTCTCATGAGCCGTTACAGATACACATCGTCGTTTCCCAGAGGACACTCGTGGATTTGACTCGCGAAGAGGACAGATACACGTGACGCACCTCTTGGTTCATCTTGCCGCCGCGGTCGGTCGCGATGCCGACGGTGGCTTTCTGTTTCTTCTCGGCCGGGCGCTGCGCGTCGAAGCTGTCGCCGCTCGAGACGTTCACAGGCGCCTTGCGCTTTCGGCTGACCATTGTCGCGGACGTCGCGGTGGTTGCTACTGTCGTCGCCATCTTGTTGGGCTTGTTGTATTTGTGTGTGTGTGTGTGCTTGCGCTGCAGTGGTCGTGACTCCACTCGCGCTCCTTGCTCAACTGAGCTCGTTCTGCTTGCTCTGATGTGCTCGCGTGGTCGCAAGTTGCTCTATGGCGATCGCCGTGCATGTTGGTCGAGCCAAACAAACATACAAACAAACATACAAACAAGTCGCTTGTGCAAAGACAAACGAAAAAATGTCGGCGCGCAGAAACGAGGCTGTTGTGAGATCGCGTCTGATTTAGGTTTAGACTTGAGAACTGTATGATTGACATTTCGAGAACTTGTCGGTCTGTCTATTTGAGCATACAAACACCACGTCTCAAGATATGTTGTTTGTCCAAGCTTGCGATTTGTATGCGAACATTAGTTTCTGGACAGTCCGAACTGAAAAATCGGGTGGCGTGGGACGTGGCTCATGCAGCATACATTCTCCAAGTCATTTGCGAATCTTGCGCTGAACTCCTGCCTCGGGGTGAATCAAGCCGAATAGCGATCATCATGGCACCTTTCATCGTTGTTGATGCTGGCAGCGCTCGATTGGATCGATTGGATCGAGCTCGCTTGCTCGCTTGAAGCGATGCACGTGTCGTCAGCGTCGACTGTGTGGATGGCTGGCTCACTTTGCAGAGCTCCGCATTGATGATTGATTGGACGCACCGCATTTTAATACACTCAGCTGCGTCGCATTTGATCGATCGGATGGGTACATCGAGAAAGCACTTGAAGATCGGACAGAACGTCTCGGGCATATGTGAGCACGAGCACACGCAAGCCGAGCACATGGCAAGCCTCGTGCATTGCGCGACACATGACGCATGCACAAGAGCATATGAACGTGAGCACATGCGTACATATGAGCATGAGTATATGAGCACGGGCATGGGCCAGCGGCCAAGCAGATGGCGATCCCAGCGCTCGGCTCAGATTCAAGAATTTCCAAGTGTGCTGTATCACCTGATTTATTTCTCTATTGCTCAACAAATGTAACAACTGTAGCAATATAAGTAGCGAATTAACTCCATGAGTGATGGTCTACTTTGTCATTGTTTACCTCATAATTATGAACATTTAGTTAAGTCACTGGCTTATAGCACTATCAGTACACAGCGGCACTTGTCACACTCCATCAACATGGCAAATTATGAACATTTAGTTGAGTAACTGGTTTATAGCACTATCAGGAGACAGCGGCACTTATCAATCTGCCTCAACATGGCCACGTCGTTCGACGACCTCGCGTTCCACTCAGCGGTGCGTGTGTGCGTGTTGACAGCATCAATATGCTACTGTGCATCGACTAAGTCTACAAGTGTGTGGCTTGCAGCGTCCAGCAACCGGTGCTGCGAATGCGTCGGCGCAGCTCTTTTGTCGCGACTGCAACGAAATCGCAGCGCAGACCACGGATGGTACGCATCTGCAACATCACTGCTCTGCTTTGTTGTGCATCCAACGCTGTATCAACGCACCAGCTCACATGTGCACGTCGCTTGCTCTTGTGTCTACAGACAGAAAGCGCTGTTTGATCTGCGGCTGCGAGCTCGAAGACCACGCGTCACAACGAGCTCCAGCGGTGCGTCATCTCTCTCTCATCTGCACCAAACCGTCAACCATTTACTGCACATCGTCGTCAACATTGCTCACGACTGCTTGCGACTGTGCTGCTGTTACGTCTGTCGGCAATGGTAATGCAGCAGCTGAATGACGCGAGCGCACTCTCGAATGGCTCGAATGCGCACGACTTGCAGTCGCTCGTGGAGCGAATGCTCGCTGCTCTAGGCGGGACAGACATGGGCTTTGGCGTCGAGAACGAGAACCGCCGCCCTGCCTCAGACGAAGCAGGTTCGTGTGCGCTGCATTCCGCACTATTGACAGCGCTTGGATCTGATCGCATGCGCTGTCTGCGTGCTCTGCTCAGTCAACCACCTCGGATCGTTCATTGCCGACCAGGCGTCGACGATCGAAGTCGCAGTCGTCGTGAAAGGCATCAAGGGCGAGGTGCGCTTGTATACATGCCTTTCAATTGACCAAGCACTGAGACTACAAGGACGCAATGTCGCTCACCTTGACGCGCTGGTGCTTTGCACTAGGTCGTCGCTGTGCCCGCCAACTTTGGTCCATGTGAGTCAGTCAAGCAGCGCGAAGTCGTAGTCGCCGATCCGTTCGACGGCTCTGCGCCGTTTGCAAACGCTTCTGCGATGAGCGGCAAGGTACGGACATTGTGCGATGCTCAATTGCGAGTGTTGGCGAGAGCACGTGCCTTGGGACTCACACGCGTTCCTTGTCGCACTCGCACATAGATCGTTGTGATGGAGCGAGGTGTGTGCACGTTTGCGCAAAAGGTGCTGCGCGCACAAGCGGCGGGTGCGGTCGCTGCGATCATCATCCAGACCATGGACGTCTGGCCTTACACGATGACCGACTCAAAGGGCGAGAGCAGCGCGATCACGATCCCAGCATTCATGCTCAGCACAAAGCACGGGAAAGGGTGCGTACTTGGCTTGGACGGTTCGCGTGCGCACAGACTATGCAGATGCTAAGACGTGCGTCTCGGCAGCTTTGTCGAGTATCTGCGCAGTGCCAACAGCGGCGTCGCGACCGTCGCGGACATCACAGTCCGTCGCGATGCGCGCGAGTGCGTGATCTGCCAGGGCGACCTGTCGATC
Organism: Pythium guiyangense; assembly: GCA_003730235.1. Taxonomy (NCBI): domain Eukaryota; phylum Oomycota; class Peronosporomycetes; order Pythiales; family Pythiaceae; genus Pythium; species Pythium guiyangense. The sequence goes on from QXDM01000011.1 coordinate 1,147,080, forward strand.
GGCATGAAAGTCACGCGCATGCCTTGTCAGGTGCGTCTGTGGTTGATAGTGCGAGTGCATTCGCACATGGATGCTCACGCCACTGACTGGTGTGCGTCTACAGCACTTGTTCCACACCGAGTGTCTCCACGAGTGGCTCAAGATCGGAAATTCGTGTCCGATCTGCCGCGTCGAGATCCCAGCAAAGAAGAGCGCGAGTCGCGGGACGTTCGTGCACCAGACAGCGCAGCAACGTGGCGACTTTGCGTGGAACGACTGGTTCTCGTGAGCGCCTCGAGCGATGGAGCTCCAACTCCAAGATCGAGCCAAAGTGAAGCCATTGGCACCTCAATCAAACGTATTTCCTGTTGAAAGTGATACAATCACAGTTGAGAGGAAATGGTGTGGCGCACACGACGAAATAACTGGTTCGAAGCGCCGTCGATCGCATTGACAAGGCGACGAGCAAGACACACACGAGCACAAGCAGCAGCAGCAGTAGCATGGAGTTCTTTGCGACCGCAGGCGCTACGACCGGCCCGGCCTTCTGCCCGCACTGCGGCACGATCCTTGACCACCCAGACACGAACAACATCGTGTGCTCTGCGTGCGAGTACCGCTGCCAGTACCAAGGTGCGCATCACATGCTCGATCTCTAGATTGCGATGGCGCTGGACGTCCTGCTGCAGTTGTGTGCGTGTGTCTGTCGGAGTGCTCACGCACTCGCGTCTACGTGTGTACTATTGAACTTGCAGACCTGCCGTCGCTGTCTGTCGTGACGACGAGCGAGGACAAGCCGGCGCCCAAGTGGCTCAAGACCGAAAAGGTGATGACCGAAGTGACTGGTCCATCGCGCGCAACGGTCGAAGAGACGTGCCCCAAGTGCGGGAACCCCGAGATGGACTACTACACACTGCAGCTCCGCTCCGCAGATGAAGGTCAGACCGTGTTCTACGAGTGCAAGAAGTGCGGCCACAAGTTCTCGGTCAACAACTAGACACTGCCGCAGCACCCGAGTCCCACAACCTCGCGCGATAGACACCTTCACAGATACATACACACACAACATGGCCACAGCATTCACACACACGCACGCACTTGCGATCGTCACGAGCGGTGTCTTGTTGTACAGGCGAAATGGCTCTCCTACAGTCGCTCTCTACTGCATCGAGAAGCCCGTGATCTCCATGTTGATCACGAGCGTGAGGTACGTCTCGAGCTCTTCCTTTGTCTGGTACATGGGCAAGTCGATGCGGTTGAAGCACGTGTGCGCTTTTGGGTAGAGCCCAGCCGGCGGCGTGCCTCGCGCCACGAGCTGGATCCCAAAGCGCCGCACGCGGCCGTCGTTGCTCAGCAAGGCTTTGAAGCCTTCAACTGGGACGCGCGACGTCCCTGTGACGAACTGAAGCAGCCGCGCGCGCTGCTCTTGCGAAAAGCTCCGGACCGTGTCCCAGAACCACTCGACCACGCGTCGCTCAGCCTTGGACGGCTGGTCGAACGCCTGGTACTTGACATCTGCGTGGACTTGCCAGTCCTCGACGTCGATCTGCGGCACGCCACAGAGCAAGAGCTCGAGCTCCTGGTAGTCAAACACTGCGAGCAAGTTGCGCGGGATGACGTCGTAGAGGCCGTCGAGGATCGCCGAGACCTGCTCTTTCACGCTCTCAAACATCTTGTGCTTCATGAGGAGCGTCAAGTACGCGTCCTTGTTCTCGTCTGTCACGAGGATGTCTTTGCCGCCGGGACAGAGCTCGTCTGTCACGACGTCGTCGTTCCCGTCGATGCGCTGGATTGTGAAGTCGAGACAGAGAGCGTCTGCGTGGTCGTTCTCGCGCACCCACAGCGCATTGCGATAGAGCTCTTCGTCGAGGAACTCGAGGTCCGAGAACGAGATCGGGACGCCCAAGATGTGCTTGAGCAGCGGGAGCGAGAAGTGGACCGTGAGGAGCTGCCCTTCAAGCAAGCACTTAGCAATGAGGCGACCGACGAACTGGTAGCACTGCAAGTGGTCGCGGTGGATCTGCTGCGAGTTGGCGTTGATCCAGTACCCGAGGTTCTCCACGTGCGTGGGCTGGAAGAGCCCGTACGACTCGTCAAAGAGCTTCTCACACAGCAGTAGGACCCACTCGCGCATCAAGCCACCGGCGTCCAAGCCCGGCTCGTTGATGAACTCAATGCGCAGGCGCTGCCGCAAGTCGGACGCCGGCACAAGCATGAGCAAGTGCATCGACTCACTCAAGACGGCTTCGCGCCGGATCTTGAGGAGCAAGTGGCCTTCTTCCCACGGCACCGACACTTTCTCGATCTCTTGGAGGAACCACCGCACCTTGTGGCGGAACGACAGCGCTGCGATCGACTCAAAGTCGATCACGCTGCTTGCGCGCGGGAACTCGTCCACGTCGATCGACTCGGCTTCGTGAAAGTGCATCTCGGCTGGGACCCACTCGACGTTGCCGTCGTCGTCGACGTGGCGCACGTACCCGACGGACGGCTGCGCGATAAAGTCGGAGCGCGCAAGTGCGCGGTCGCCAGTGTCGCTCGCAGTCGGCGACGTCGCATGCACCAACGACGTTGTCGAGTCCATCTTGATGCGGATCGTCGGCTCATAGTGGCCATCGTCGTCGCCTGTAGCGCTCATTGTGAGCTCGGTCTCGACGCCGACACTGTGGCGCTCGCTAAAGTTGCGACGACTCCCGCCTGTGTAGAGGTACGCGCTCATGTCGAGGACGCCGCCATCCGATGGTGGCGACGTTGGCGCAAAGCTGCTCAAGCGCGCGTCCGACTCGAGCAAACTCAAGCGCGACGGCCGACAGTCGTCGATGCGGACCCACCGGAACTGCCCGTCGTCTGTCTTCTCGCGCTGCCACAAGTTGCGCCGCCGCGCGCCGCGCTGGCGCTGGTTCAAGTTCATCTCGTTCAGTCGTCGGACGTGGAACGACCGATTGCGCGCTGCGAGGAGCGTCTGCTCTTGCTCAGACATGCTGAACGATGTCGGCGCTCGCGCACCGCGCGCTGGCGACGCGACGACTTGCTGCGAGATCACTATAGACACACGCACGCATGCACATGGGTAAATGAAGCTCGGAAGGCAAAGCTCCAGCCTTAGGAGCGCCGTACCTTGGAGCGTGCCGCACATGAGGCACTCGCGCTTCGCTGGGTGGTTCTCGTGGTAGCACACAGTGCACTGCCACTCGACTTCGCCGGCTTCGATGAAGCTGTCGACGAGCGAGTGGCGCTGCATGTTGTTGTTCGCATTGTCGTTCGCTACGAAGCGGCGGACGCGGCGCTGGTGGTAGCAGTACACAACGACGCTGCCGATCGCCAGGCTCACCATGACGCCGAGGAAGATGTAGATGTAGTACGCGACGCCTGCAAGAACAAAGCAACAACGCAACAGCGTGAGGACGCTTGATCAATCGAAGACCTCGATTGCTTTGATAGACAATCAGTCAGTCAGTCGCTCGCTCGTGTGGCGTCGCGTACCTTGGTTCACGCCGCCTTTGCTGCTGTAGATCGGACTCGTGCCGTCGGGTGTGTAGATGATGCTCGGACTCGGACTCGGTGTTAACGGCGCAGCAGTCGCGAGGAGGTCGACAAACGCAGTGCTGCTAGTACTTGTATCGCTTGCAATGAGCGCGCGTGAGCGCAGCGACCCGATGCGCCGCATGTAGCGACCTGGTGCCTCGAGCATTTGTCGTCCGCAAGCACGTCTCGCTTCCTTGTCACTGTGTCGCTACGTTGCGTGCGCAGAGCGAAATTCAGTAGACCTGCAGCTTCAGCAGCGCCTAGGATATTCACCGATCGAGAGCGCGCGCACACACCGCGACGCGAGCTTCGACGACGCCGAGAGCTTCTTGACGCTCGATGCTTCCTTCTTCTCGGTGTCGACGTCGGTGCTCCATTTTCGAACTGTCAGTTTCAACATGAGGTGTCCCACATAAATGAAGCCAAATGCTCGAAATTATATTAATACTAGCCGAGGAAATATAATGTTTGGTTGAAACTATTTGTTAAGTGTTAATGGGAGTTGACGCCTCAGCACCACCGCGCAAAACCTCAGTCGCACCATGCAGAGCGGTGCTGCCGACCTACGCTTCGCTGCGGTGGCAAGCCCCGAGCTGCATGGCACTGCTTCAGTCCGCGCGAGGTGCTGTCGGCTGAAAGCCGGGACAGTCCCGAATATGTCCCGAACAACATATACGTATAACGACAATTTACCCTCGGGACAGTCCCGAAACTATACCAAAAATCGACTCACCTGGTTTTCGCAAACAAATTTCGAAGCATGTCACACAAATTAACAGCCACAAATCTGATCTCAACTGACCAAAAGCGTGACACCTAACTGCGCGGTTCCGAAGACATACACACTCACGCACGCAGCTTCAAAAAGCTAGAGTAGTTAAAGGTAAGACTAGCCGAGCGCCGCCCGCTGCGCAGGCGGGAACATTGTTATGCTGCAGTTGTTTGGAGTTTGTTTCGGTCTATATCGAAGAATATTGTTTTGTTCGAGTTGTTTGATATGTAAGTTTAGTTTGTTTGTTTGACCTTTTTTGTTTGTTTGTTTGGTTGTGTTTGTTTGACTTTGTTTGTTTTTGCTCAGAAATAATTCATTTGTGTTGCAAAACCACCAAATTATGGTGGTTTGTTTTGGCTCATGCTATGTGTATCAAATGTCATGGCTACATCAGTGTCTCGAGACGCGATCTAGGTGCGTCGCAGCGCGTCTGTGCAAGCTATGCGGCGCACTCTTGTGCCTCTTGCTCTCTTTCTTGTTATACTGGTGTCATCGTTGTTGGTTGTCGTCGCTGTCTGTTGTTGTCTGTTGTTGTCGTGATGCTGCTGCTCACACAGGCGAGCGCGGACGGCGAGAGGGCACGACTGTGGCTGGAGCGCGTCGTCGTCGTGATGTTAGCGGCGAGACGGTCGTGCGAGACTGGAGTCGGCGGCGCAAGGGCAGCGTGCAGCGATCGGCCGTCGGCGGCGTCGTTCGAGCTCGCCGAGTGCGAGACGTGTGCAGCGGCGTTTGTGAGAGCGGTGTAGAAGCGAAGGAGACGCGGCGAGAAGCTGTCGCTGGGTGCGGCGGCGCAAATCAAGCCGGAGAGTCGATCAAGCGCCGCTAGACGTCGCTGCTCGTGCGACTGAGAGTCGCGACGCAAGCGAGTCGCGTGTTTGGCTGTTGATGGGTCGTGGTGAGCTACTCCTACAGCAGCGTGAGCACCGCAAGCACGCACATGTGCTTTATGTGCAGCTGTTGGCTCATCGTGCACGTCGTGCTTGTGCTCAGTCCGTCTAGAAATAGAACAGACTCCCTTGACTGCTTGGCTCGCCTATCTGTGTGTTTGCTTGACTTGCTGCTTGTTTGCTCAATTTGATACGCTGACTTGCTTGATCTGCGTGCTGCTGATGTGCTGCAATCGCCTGGCGTGCACGCTGCGGTGTTGCAACCGTGTACGTTGCGGCGGCGACTGCGACTCGAGTCACTTGTAGTGCTGCTGCTGTTGATTGGTCTCGCTACTGTATACTTGTGGCAGCAGCTCACCGTGCACGAAGCGGCCATGCGACCGTGTGCGTCGCGGCGGCGACTGCGGCTCGAGCGACCCGCTGTCATGTTACTGCTGCCGCTGCGTGAGCTGGATCATCGCGATGTTGCGTCGAAGAACGATTTGGTAGTGTTGTGACCGAAGCGAGCGCGGTGCGAAAGACCACCACCTCGTGCTTGATGCGTGGTGCCTGTTGCCGCTGACTGCGACGTCGCCGCGACTCGAGCGCTACTCGACGTTGTTCGTCGACGCACGGCAGCTATGAACGCTAACACACATACACACACACGTTCAAACTGCACTGGCGAGCACCATAAGCGATGTTGACCACCACACTCAAACTCACATGCACGCAGTCATTCACCGACACTCAGATGCAGACAACAAACTCGCCACACGCACCACCTCATCTCGCTGTGTTGGTGGGCCTCATCACGCTGCCATTCACACACTTGCTGTGCGCTCTGCTCGTCCCACTCGCGTTGCCTTCATATGACCACTGGTCATCGTGCTGCTCTCGTCGTCTTGGTTGCCAACACGCACGGCACACTCACAATCAAACGAACAAACACACGCACTCACGCTCATGCGCCACCTCATCCGGCGGGTATCATTGATGGTGCCTGTCACTGTGCATTGCTGTCGTCGTCTTGCAGGTCGTCTTGCTTCTCATCTGTTCTGCACACATGCACACGTGCTCTGTGGCATTCACCACACGTATCCGACCATCGCCGTGAGCCACATCAGTACACCGTATCGTGCAATTTCTCCTCACATACGCACACGTCACACACACCACATCATGTTGCTAGCGCAGTGAGGTACTTGCCGCATGCAGGCACTTGCCTTGCTCGTGTTCGTGGCGCTTTGCTTTTTGGTCGATGCTCGACCTCAGATCGTCGTACATCGCTTGCCGTCTTGGGCGCACTCTCACCTCGCACACACACACACGTACGCTCACACACATGCACTCACACGACTCGCTCACAATGCGAGCGTCATTAGCGTTGCTCTCCGCGATGCACATACGCACACACTTGCGTGATCAGGCTCGCCTTGCTGCAACGCTCGCCACCGTGTGCACCACACACACACACATACACATGCATATGCGCTCACGCACCGCCTCTTCTCGCTGTGGTAGCGAGCATCATTAGCGGCACTTGTCGCCGCACGACACTTGCCTGTGCACGTCTTGCTCGGTCTTGCTCCTGCTTGCTTGTTGTTTGATCAATGATCTGCAAATGACAGCCAAATGACTTGTATTTACTATGGCGCGCAGCGTCCCGAGCAGACGTATAACTAAGCTTACAATGCGCTCGGGACAGTCCCGAAAATATACCAAAAATCGACTCACCTGGTTTTCGCAAACAAATTTCGAAGCGTGTGACACAAAACAACCGCCACAAATCTGATCTCAACTGACCAAAAGCGTGACACCTAACTGCGCGGTTCCGAAGACAGACACACTCACGCACGCAGCTTCAAAAAGCTAGAGTAGTTAAAGGTAAGACTAGCCGAGCGCCGCCCGCTGCGCGGGCGGTTAGTTTGGTTCTGTTGGAGTGGTGTTTTGCTATAACGGGTTTAATTTGTCCCTGTTGTGTATGTTTCGAATCAATGTAAAGTTTAGGAAGTAAAGACAGATCGTTTTCTTGTTCCACATGCAGTTTGTTTTATTTCTTTTTCTTCTTATATGGTTTTTCTGGAGTTTTGTTGTGTTGTTTGTGTTCCCTATCCTACGTTTGTTGCTGTCTCATGCATTCCTATCTGTTTATTTGTTTTGTTTCTGTGCCTACTTGGTGTCTTTTGCATCCTATCGTTTTCTTGTGTTTTTCTTCAGTGTCCTACTTGTGTGTTGTCTTCATACACAGACTTGTTGAGCTCTTCAGTTGAAGATCTCGCGATACACGACGTTCTTCGTGTACACACCTTCGTCGTCTTCTTTCTCTGGGTCAACAACGACGATCTTGATGTTGTTGCGCGATGTCACTCTCGAAAGAGCGACGTAGAGCTGTCCATGGGCAAACACTGGTCGAGGCAAGTACAGGCCCAAGTGGTGCAGCGACTGACCTTGCGCCTTGTTGATCGTCATCGCGAAAGCGGGGATGATCGGGAACTGCTTGCGTCGAACTTGGAACGGGAGCTCTTTCTCCTTGCTGATCAGGATGATCCGTGGGATGAAGACCACGTCGCCTTTACGCGGTCCTGTCATGATCGTCGCCTTGATACAGTTGTCGCGCAGCTCCACAACTCGAAGACGTGTGCCATTGCACAGACCCAAGTTGCTGTTCAGGTTGCGCACCATCATGATCGGAGCGCCAATCTTGAGCGTGATCTTGTGCGGCGGGATCCCGGAGAAGTTGAGCGAGTTCAAGAATTCGGTCTCGTACAAACCTGCTGTCAACTCGTTCTCGTCGTTGATCGAGTCGACAGACAGGTACTCGCGCGCGTCGCCGGTCAGTCGCTTGGTCACTTCGTCGTTGATCCGGTGCACGTCTCGGTTCGTCGGACAAAGGATCGCTCGCTCCGCAAAGTACTCGTCGTTCGCCATCTGCTCGTTGACGTCGAGGTACAGGTGGTCGATGAGGTTGCTCAAGTCGTTCTGCACGCGTGAAGGCTGTTCTTCATCCACTTCATCATCTTCTGGCTCCGGTTCTGGCTGGTGTGTCGGTTCGTTGATCACCAAGTCTCGCGGCAACTTGATGTAGTCGGATCCGAGCTCAGGATCGCGCTCATGTCGACCTTCGCCGACTTGAAGCAAGTAGTTGGAGAACGCAGCAATGTCAAAGCCCTCTGCGTCGTTCGGAGCCGTGCGTACGCGCATGTTCTCGGTCAGTCGCAACGTCTTGAACTTCGACCAAAGCTCCGATCGCTTCAAGCTTGCGTCGATCGATTCAAACCGTCCGCCTGACTTGACAACTGGCAGGATCTGACGGAAGTCGCCAGACAGCACGACAACTTTGCCGCCGAACGCGTCGTTGCAGCTGTGGATGTCTTGCAACATCCTGTCAACAGCTTCGAACGCGAACCGGTTCGTCATCGGTGCTTCGTCCCAGATGATCAACTTTGCGCGCTTGAGCAGTCGTGCGATCTTCGACTGCTTCGAAATCTCGCATGTGCTATCCTTGGTCAGTTCGAGCGGGATCTTGAACGTCGAGTGTGCTGTCCGACCGCCCGTGAGCAGAAGCGCTGCAATGCCACTTGAGGCAACGGCCAAAGCGATCTTGTCCTCGATGCGCACTGTCGCTAGGATCTGCTCGAGCAAGAACGACTTGCCAGTGCCGCCTGGACCGTCGAGGAAGAACAGCTTCTGCTCTGGAGCGTTACTGTTCACTGCGTTGACGACTTGATCGAAGACAAACTGCTGATCGCGGTTCATCGGGCAGTCGACGGTGCGCGCGATAATGCGTTCGAGCAACTCTCTTGGGTACGCGTTCCTCTCTTCGTCTTCCAGCTCGGTACTTGTGAGACGCTCATGTAACTCGACGCTGAACTGACTCAGCTGCGGCATGTCGGCGAACTTGGACAGATCTTGACCGTTTGCTTGAAGCAACTTGTCGATGCTGACCAAAGTCTTGAGCTGAACAAACTCGTCGTCTGCGTCGACGTTGTGCTGACGCTGGTAGTCCTTGGACAGGTCGTCACGGAATGCCATCCACAGTGCTTCGACGTCGCTTGGTTGCGAGTACGCCAAGATCGTTGCAAACAGCACGCGCAGTTGGTACGGCATCTGGAACGTCGCTGCTTCAGACATGCACAGGTGCCACTCGTTGTCGTCTTCGAGGAACCCTGCTGCCTTTGCTGCTGCCTTGAACGTCGCGTGCTCGACCCCTTCCACGGTGCGCAAGGCTTCGTACGATGTCGGTCCCTTGATGTGGCTGAGCAAAAGCCGCAAGTAGAACCGTTCTTCCTGGTGCGGTGAGCAGTGCACCATGCGTCCAATCGATGCGACGCGAACCTTGTACCGAATCCAGCGCTTATTCTTCTGGTCCCATCGGTACTTCTTCGGAATGTCTTGGTACAACATCGTTCCTGCGAGGTCGGGCTCTTCAGCACTGATCTGGAAGAACGCTATCAACTGGCTCCTCTCCCCCGCTGCGATACGCGCTTGGATGTCACTCGTCGTGTCAAATGTGATCGAGCTCTCACCAGGTAGGTGCACTGGCAAGTACACGACCGAATGCAACTTTGCTTGCGTCGGGAAGTCAAACAGTCGCTGACACGCTTCGACCGGAGAGATGTACCGCGCTTGGAGGTACCGCTCGACTTCGTTCGGGTTGCGCGCGCGTTGACGGTCCGTAAGTGACATCGACGTCTTGTCTGCACCCTTGTACACGTACTTGTAGACGTACTTGACCGCCTTGATCGAAGAGCAGACCTCGATGTTCATGTGGCAGTTGTACTTCTGCGTCAAGTACGGGTTGTACGGAACAACGAACTGGTTGAGCGTCGCGTTATCCCAGTTCTTGCCGTTGTGCTTCAAACGTCCTGCCGGTCGCTCGCGACGCATGTACACTGGGTACCCGTCGTTTCCAACGCTCGTCACCGAAGCGAACGCCTTCGGGAACTTCTTGCTGCACTTGCCGTCCTTCATGCACGGTGAGTTGGCGTTCGCGGTACCGCACGGTCCGTGCATCATGCACGTGATCACTGTCTCGTACAGAAGCGGATTCTTGTCTGGATCTGGGAGCTCGGCAGACACCAACTTGTTGATGCGAGCCACCGAACGTGGCTTGTCGTCGTCGTGCAGGATCATCAAAATGTGCGCGTGTGGAAGACCACGCTTTGGAAATCGATCACGTAGATGCGCGCGACTTGAACTCCGAGTGCGCCTTCGTCCAAGTCCTTGAGCAGTGCTTGAAGCTTCTGTTGCCACACGCGGCTCACGACGTCTGGGCGGTCCGTCGCAGTCTGTCCAGGTAGGAGATTGTCCGTGATCTCCGGCCACTTCGGGTTGCACGTCATGGTGACGAACAAATCCGGCTTCCCGAACTCGCGCACGATCGCCATCGAGTCTTGGAACTGCTGGTACATGTACCGAGGACTTCCTGTGAAGCTCGCAGGAAGAATGACGCGCTTGCCGATGTTCTGCGCGACTGCAGACGCTTCGACATCGATGCGCTGCTCTCCAAGCTCTGGAATGTTGTACACGTTCACGTTCTCGTTCATCAACGCGTCACGCACTCCTGCGAACGTCTCGCGTCTGTACTTCTTCTGCAAGTCGTCGCTCTGGATGTACCGAAGCCGTTCTTGCTCGCACTTGGCCCACTGATCGACGACGTACTGTTGGAAGAGCCGACAACCGCGGTGGAGTAAACCTGGATCGTCGTGACGCTCATGCAGTCGGTACGCGACGAACTCGCGAAGAGACATCGCTGTCTTGCCTCGAACCGTCACGCCTTCGACGTACGGAGTCGTAAACGTCCAACCGAGCTCGCCGTACGGGAACAGAAGCGGGTACTGCAACGGATCGTACTCTTGGTGCGTCTCCCACAGCCGAAACAGTCTTCCGTTGCTGTGAGTACGAAGAAGAAGGTCGCGGTGTTGTGCACCGTTTCCATCTTCGACCATCACTGCTGCGACCTCGGACGCGGTCGGAACGTTGTGCGTACGCGGATCGTCGGTAGGTAGCGCGTGCAACCGAAGATGCATGTTGACGTCGGGGATCTGGATCGCTTCTTCATCATCTTCGCCCTTTTCTTCTTCGTCTCGCTCAAGTTGCCGTTGAGCAAGTGCTCGCTCGCGAGCAGCAAGTCGCTCTTGTCGTATGATCTGCCCGGCGTTCAAAAACTTGCGCGCAAACGGGTTGTGGTCTTCCATCACGCTTTCGATTGTTGTCAACGTTGCTGGATCAAGCCCGTCGGTCATTCGCATGCGGTGTTGCACACGAACGTCCATGTCTGGATCGGCGATGTAGATCTGCGCGAAGAGCGGCCTTCCACCCGGTGGAGGAAGCAAAGATCCCAAAAGGTGACACAGAGCGCCTTGAACACGGAACGTGTAGATGCCGTTCGTGCCTGCGACGTCTTCGTCGACGTTCAACGTCTTTGTTTCGGACGCCCCGAGTGACGTGAACGCGAAGACATTGTTGTATACTCGGATGTTGTTCTTGAACTCGCGCATGTCGAACAGTCGACGAAGAGCAGCTGGAGGTTTGCGAAATGGCGGCAAGTGAACCCTTCCACTGAGGCAGCACTTGTTCACCGTCTCGCCTTCGAGCTTCCACGCGTTGCAGGTCGGACAGACATCGCGCTTCATCTTGACAACGTGTCGTCCGTCAACAACGTTTGCGCCAGTCACCAGTTCTGGCGTGAGGTCGCTGTGGTGCGTTAACGCTTTGCCGTGCTGTCTGGTCCGGCTTCGGAAGTGAACGCGGTCGAGATTATCTCCACGCCGATCTTCTGTCTCCCGTCGCAGTACTTGTTGCTGGCGCCTGTGCTCCCGGTGCGCAGCGAGTTCGTCCTTGTCCATCGCTCCACGACGATCATGTTCGCGCGCTCTTTGTGATGCTCGAACACTTTGACGCTCGTCCTCCGTCATGCCGTCGCGTCGCACTTGCTGACGCAAGCGATTGTCTTCGCGCTCTTGATCTCGCTCCGATGTCGACAGTCTTGTACGTTGAGCTTGCTTTCGTCGTCGTTCGTTTTCGCGAAATTGATCGCCGTTGAGCTCGCGCAACCGTGCTCGATATGCAGCTTGGCGCAGGCGGTTTGCTTCTCGCCTTGCTTCAATCGAACGGTCTTCAGCGGGTAGATCTATAGCTTCCGACGCGACTGGTGCGGCAGGCGTTACGTTTCCTTGACCCGTTGCGTCATTGACTTGATCGGTTGAATTTGGGGCAGGTCGCGCTTCGCTCGCTATAATACAATAGTAGCAATACAATCAAGTTAGTCAATTTGATATTTGATTCAATCCACGTAATTATGGAGTATATACGTACCTTGCTGCTCTGTCATTCGCTTCAAAAATCGCGATCTTGCGGATCGTAGTGCCTGCTGACGCTTTTTCCGGGCGGCCGGAGTTTCATCAGGAGGCTCTCGATACGCATCTTCGACGTCTTGGAGGGTCTCGAACTTTTTTCGTTTAGGTGGCATGACTAACAAACGGAAAACAGATACATTGAGAGCAATAATACACACAAAGTACGCGTTAGACCATCAATTATGGTGAAATCTAAGTGCGGAAGCAAATATTTAGACTCATAATTACACAAAATATCGAAATATGCAGTGTGCATACAAATTAAACAAAATTCGAAGCACTCAGAATCATGCCGCAATGTGTTTGTGTGTTGTTAGTCCAAACGTACCTTGAAAACGTACCTTTTAGGGTCTTGCGGTCTAAAGGTGAGACATTGATAGTTAAATACACTTGCGTGCACACTTGCGTGCGCGCACAGGCATACCAACTATCAATAACCCACAATTCGACCGTGGGTCTTGAATTTAAAGTCTTGGCTAACATGCAACATGCAAGCTAATAGGGCCACCCCCCTATACTCCACGGTTGGCGTTCGTCTTCTCAATCAAGCGATCACTTTCCGACCGACTCTGGTACACTGTACCGTCGACATCGGCCGTACTCATTGCCAGAGGGCTCGTCGCAAATTCCGACTACAGGCGCCGTGCTAGTATAGTGTTGGACGGCGGCGGGTGCCGGCTGCAACCTTTTTTATCCGTATTTTGTAGACTGAGATAACATTCTGTACGGATATAAGTGAGAAATGTCCGTACAAAATGCGTTACTCAGATACGGAAGGTAACGGCTCCTGCTGTGCTGCTGTCAAGGGTGTACTCTGGCACTCTGGGCAGCAACGTGTCTGCCTCGCGCTGTGTGGGCGTGGCGTGCTGGCGTTCCACTACAGCAGACACATGCTCCCATGCAAAATGTTCCCACTCACTTTGCATGGCTCATACAAATCCCTTTAGGCCCACAATAATCGCCTCGGCGCCCTGGTGGTACCAGTTATCCGCACCAGGAGGAACTCCCGAAACCGTTATATTACGCCTTAGCAACATATACGCACATGCACATATGCAGAATACACGTATGCATACACACACAAACGCACTGCGGCAGACGCACACACATGCACATGCAGTCGCGACGCGCACCCGTGCTCCCTCTCGCTTCCGCTCGGTCGACGCTCGTTTGCATTGTGAGCGTGTTTGAAAAGCGAGCGCGAGAATGCGTGTGTCCCGAAAACATAAAAATGTGTCGCACGGAACGTTCCCGATTTTTCGAGAAAACACACTATCTATTCTGACAATGTGTCCACGGGATAATCCCGAAAATTGCCAAGATTCGACTGACCTGGTTTTCGCAAACAAATTTCGAAGCATGTCACACAAAACAACCGCCACAAATCTGATCTCAACTCACTAAAAGCGTGACACCTAACTGCGCGGTTCCGAACACGGACACACGCAGCCTCAAAAAGCTAGCTTAGTTAAAGGTAAGATTTTCAAGAAAAAGTCGATCGAAGGCGGATCGATCACTTCTAGATTGACAAGAGTGTGAAGATGTATGAGTATTTTGACCCACGCATGACCTGATGTTTCTGCCGATCTACACTCTATCGTCGTTACAGATATCACGACAACTCGTGCTGTCATCGCTGTCTTCTAAGGAGTCCTCGTTATCGCTAGATCCGCTGCTGCACACGTCATCATCTGTGTCGTGAGCTGTGACACAGTCGTCGCTCTCATGCTCACTCTCGTCAGCTTCGTCGATGTCGGTGGGGCTGCGAGGAGGATCAGGAACTCGATACTTGTCGCGGGAGTGTGTTCCGTGACGTAGCTTACACGTGGTCTTACGAGGAAGCGATGGGGTGAAGCGCAGAGGAACTGCGCTGAACTCGGTATTTTCAACTCTGAGGTTTTTGTATTGAGATCATGCATAGTGATGAAAGTGAGGGAGCTAACCTAATTAGTGAGCCCACTGATGGGACGACCATGGTCGTCAGAAATCAGGTTAGGCCACTAAATGGGAGTCTGCTGTGCTCCTTCGTACTTAGCACAGCAGCCCCGTTACAATACTCCTTTCTCCTTGGAGGAGCTGCAAGCCCACGAGCGATGTCCTGCAGGTTGTTCTCCTGCTCGCGTGTGAGCTTCTCGATGATCATCTCAAAGCTCGCGATGTTGGAGGTGGCGAGCAGGGCTCCTCACAGTAGTATTACATACTGATTGCATAAATATTGCAATTATTGCATTAGTTTGATACATTGCGACGCTCTCCTCTTCCTTCTCATCCTGATCGCCTCTGCAACGAGTATGACTGGGCTCAGTCGCTCTTCAGCGCCACGAGCGATCTTACGAGCGATCTTGACGATCACGGTTTCGAAGTCTGGACTTTTCACGATCTTTGCTGTCGGCACCAGGTAGTGAGCTATTGTAGAAAATTATGCAACAACATGATCGGACAGAACACGCACGTCTGTGAGCGTCAACGTGTTCTCGGTCTGGAGCGCCTTGGTCACGCTGTCGATCATATCGTCGTAGAGCCGCTCGAGCTCAGCTTCCTCGGGTGGAGTAGGTGCAAAGTCTTTGAGGCTTAGGTCGGTGCAGTTGAACACAGTTGCGATGGCAAAGTAGATGCCGATCAAGCCGTGGGTACTGCTCAGTTGGGTTTGATCAGCATCGGTGCGCCTTTGGAGCGGAGGTAGTTGTGGTGCTTGCTCGTGTTGTGCTGGTGCATGAGCGCCCCGACCTTGTCGATCACTGCGCTGTGTGGCCTCATCGCGAGCTGCACCGCGAGGTTCAGGCGGTGCAAGGAGCAGCCGATCATTGGGATGTTGGTTTTTGTGGAAATTGTTGCGTTCACAGACGCGTGATTGCAGCCGAAGAACACAAGCTGCGACGCATCGAGCGAGTACTAATCAAGTAGCGAGTCAAGCAAATCTATCACAGAATCGCTCCCCTGCCCCGATTCATCGTAAAGCAGTGCCATACACAACATGTAGCGCTCGCACCTTTTGCCGTCGTCGCTTGCACATGCCAAGATGTCAGCGAAGTAGTGGTCGCCGCCTTCACTCCACGCGTGAAACAGCAGCCCAATCGTTTTCTCGTAAAGCAGTCTTTGATCTTGACGGCTGAGGTGATGCCGAGTTTGGTGTACTTGCGTGCGCGTGGGCGCTCGCGCGCGGACAGCGGAAGGTTGTCACATATGATCCAATTTATCCAACCGAACATGTTGCGAGCTAGCATATCCGCTGGTGACGTCAGGAACGTCGAGATAGTCGCTGTTCGCCCACGCAGCAACATGTACTGCTGCAGACAGTCATCTCCGTGGGCTCGATACAGATGATCTCTGAGATTGCTATAGCCGGTCTTCGCTCGCTGCCGCTGCTCGTTGCCGCGGAGCCAGCACAAATACAGGTCACCTTCGCTCGCTTTATACAGAGCACCCGCATTGTCTTTAAGTGATGATTTGGTCATATGGTTCTGCTGCTTATTTCGTGTGCGAGAGAGCGAATTCAGCGCAACACCGACGATCTGACTGGCCAGGAACGGCTGGATGAACTCATATGATGTTGTATAGTGCAAATAATTGGGGAATGAGTGAAAATTATTGCAATAGTTGATTGGAATTTTTGCAGTAGAAATTAACTGTATTGCAACCCTGGCGGCGATCAAGGACGAGCAACCGACGTCACATTGTAAAATCGTCGCTATAATGTGTAGTGTTACGCACACGTCAGCGCGCGAAACTGCTTGCACCGCCATCGCTACTAGCTGCTATCACCTCCGCCTCGACTCTGTCACAACTGTAGTCATTAGTAGTCTACAGTCAAAGACTCTCTCTGTAAATTTCTATCCTCTTACTTACCAAGACTCAGAAGCAAATTCTGTGTTCGAACTTGGTATTTCTGTCATTGAAGTTTTACTTTCTGCAATGAACTCGGCAATTCTGTGACCCAACTGGAAACAGTGTTGTGTGCGCAGAACCTTATGAATTTGGCTCCCTAAGAGCGCCCATTATAGTTCTAATGATGTGCCCCACACAAGTGAAGCCAAATGTCCATGATTCTTTCGCATATGTTTTTCAAATGATCAGGATGTATAAATTTTTATCCATTTGATTCTAAATTTATTTCGAATGTTACTACTCTGTTAAACGACAGGTAATTCAAACTCATAGCGACCGCAGCGAAGTTAAGATGACCCAACAAATTACGAGTAGAGATGCAAATCCTATCCCTGGTCACAATGCAAGAGTGGTTTGAGTCGTTGGTCTTGGTTAAGTGGAGAAGCTGATACGTATTCGAGCTCAAAGAACAATCGCATTCGCACGTGTAAAGAGAAGACAGCAAACACGGGATGCAGGAAGGCAAGCTAGTAATCTGTGTTTGTCTCCAAGCGAGCTCTCTGCCAACAATAATCAACAGTAGACACTGCCAACTAAGAAACACGCTTAAAATTTCAGTACCGCTGTTTGAACCGTTGGTCGGGAAGACGATCGTTATTAACCCCTAAGCAGCTTACTGTTTGCGGTGACTGCGATGTTGGCGCGTGTCACAGCCGCGATTGGTACTAATGTTGATGGAAGACGTGTGTGTGTGTCTATATATAGTTCTCAGAGTCAATCGTATTTCAAACTCGCGCCGACCGAAAATGGAGTCTATTCACAAGTGTTCAAACCATATCCACACTCTCAAATATTGTACAGTGACGTCGACGCCAGTTACGGTCAGGCGCGAGTGCATGAGAGCCAGCATACTCGCCAGCTGTGCGGGCAAGTCCATGTGTGGACCACAGTAGCTAGGGTGAAGCCGAACCTCACTGAGGATGTAAGCTCGCCAAACATGATTCACTTTTGGATCTGCACTCGACTGAGCGCGCGACATCACTGTACCTGTGCGTATTCCTTCGGAATAGAGTGTGATTGTCCGTAGAATCACAAACGTATGTGGACCACTATCCTCAACGTAGTATGTGCGACGAGTACGAACTGCGTGCCGGACGCAAGTTGCGGCGCGATATACGTACTCTCACCTGCGACGAAGGCGTCAAAGTCGCGACTCGCTGCGCGATAGAGCGACTGGTCGGCCTGCGTATCGCTTGTCGATTGACACGTGCGCAAATCGCGACGCAGTACACGATTTTCGCTTCGCTTTGAGTCTGTTGCGTGCGCTTTTTACTATTCTACGCTTGATAGCAGTAGTGACCACGCCTTCACGCGATTGTGCTCATGGAGAAAAAGCGCTTTGTATCGTGCTCTTCATCCTCGCCAGCTATGTGGCCAACTGCGCAGCACAAGTTTGCCCACTCTGAGAGGGTTTGAACCGCATCTTCTACGAGATCATCAGCCTTATGTACGAGCGCTGGCTCCACCTTCTCGAACTCAGCAAAGAACAACACAAGCAAAACAGCTGCAGCGTACTGCGCCGTACTGCGCTGAAGCAGAGCGACGTGCTCCAGTTGCGAACTTTGTCTACGGGTTCATTGACGGGTCAAAAATCGTGAACTACCGGCCCCCAGTGAGCTTCAACGCGAGACGTACAACGACCACAATTGCTTCAACTCGCCCAACTTTCAGGCGCTCACAGCTTCAGACGGTGTGTGCGTTCAATATTTGTGCGCAATCGGTGGTCGCCGTCGCGACGCAACATTTCTGCGAGTGAGCGGGTCGTTGCGCGCTTTAGCGCAATTGATGAGTTCCGCGAGAAGAGCGTGTTCAGCGATCTCGTGTATGATGTGAGCGGCGAGGTGTTCAGCGGGGTCAGATGCTTAGACATTTCTGCGCAGCAAAGCCGTTTCAACGCTGCCATGAGTGATGTGTGAGTCGCTGTAGAGTGGTAGTTCGCGTTCCTCAAGTGTCTGTGGGTATTCACGACGTAGAACCACAAGCACAACCTCATACAAGCACCTCTTGGCAAAAATGTGCTGATTTTATGCTTCTAACAAACAGCCACACATGTGCGTAAGAGACTAACCAGATCAGTCAATTCTTTGACTGCACACCACTACGACTCAGTGAGTTCCGTGTGTCTATTTCTCAGACATATCGTATTTCAAACGCACTAGTAAAAGTTCCGATGGCTAAGAGTCTAATCTATCTTTTGCTGTCCATTCTTGTTCCCAATATCCACCCGATTATTGGTTTAAACATCCCTGAACACGTGACAACGATTCACAATATGAGACCCCCACATACTGTTAAACACAACACCGACCTCGCCGGTGCGACCCTCAATCTTGTCGTCGGTGACGACGAGAACATCGTCCAAGTAAAAGCGTACGAAAGGTAAACCCCCGAGAAGTCGACCGAAAGAGACACGTTGAACAGCCGACACTTCCCCTTCATGTCGTCGATCTCGAGTCGCGTGGCAAGACAAGATGCATGGACATGCGCCGAGCATTCGCGCTGGCATTGCTAGAGACTGCGAGTACTTGAGCCGACGTCGATTGATGCATTGATTGCGAGATCAGAACAGTCGAGATGATGCATATAGGCAAACGCAGCGAGCGGAATTTGCCGAAAGGTTATGTGGCAGTGCGTGTGTGCGTGCGTGTGTGCTCTCGACAGCCGCTCTGTCACCTAAATGACGAATAACCCAACTTACGTTGACCACTGTAATGAACATATACCGCTTCAAGCGTGTCACCAATGCGTGACAGTGGCCGCGGATATCTGTTCAACCTGTGCTTTGAGTCGGCGTTTGACGATTAGCACACGAACAGTAGGATACTTGGGTGTGTCAAATGTTGGAGCATCCCATCATTTGGGAACGTCCTAGGCGATGACGATGACACCCAGCTAGAATAGTGATCTATTTGTCTCTCGGTATCACGAAACTAGCTCCAAGGAGTCGCGATCCGTGCTGAGTGGTATGACTGCACGTGCTCTATCTTCAAATATTGATCAACCCACCTACCCAAATGTCAAGCCTACGTTTGGACAAGGAATTGCCGACTGACTAAATGACAGCGGCAAGGCTACCAGCTGCACCGGCATCGCATGTACACTCGCTTCACCAGGTACTGCGCTCGGATTTCAGTTTTCTTGCACTGGCTGCGTGTGTCAGTCGTCGAAGATGAGCGCGAGCAGCGTCAGTGCACATGGGCACTCACGTCACCTGAAGTTGATGTTGAAGGTTTGTATTTTTGATCGGCTCGCGCTTGACTATACGCGCGCATCACGTTCAACTATACTCGAAGCTATTGTGGGATGATACGTGAGCGTGCGTGGTAACAACGCCGCTGCGAGTTGACACGGGTTCTGACGACGACGACGACGATCACGTACCGAATGCCGACGAACCAACGACGACCGAGTAGTGCGTATGGCGGTGTATCACGCGAGGTGAAGCAAGGAAAACTGCGGACGCGAACGAGTCTGCGGTTTGTTGTCGGGCGAGCGAGGCGAGGTCGAGAATGAGCGAGCCCCGAATGATGCGACAAGGCGGCGGCTGAGCGAGCCTTGATCGCAGTCCTTTTAACAGGTCACCAAGTGTGTGTTGATTAGTCGGTTGGCAAGCGATCGGGCCATTAACTGTCCGTTACCCGTGTATGAAGGACGTCTGCATGAGAAGCAAGAAACAAGCAGACAGGAGCAATGCACTGGATGATCGACCACATGAGCTCTTTGTATGTTACAAAGCTGGTAGTACAAACCAATTGGGATGTTTGTTGTAGTGAGCGAGATTGGCTTCGTGCCCTGTGCTCATTTGGGTAGACGTATAGATGAAATTCTTGGAGTCAGTATTCTCGCTGCTTTTCAACCGCAGTAACTAGAAGAGTATGTAAGGGTTGGCGTTAAATGTCGCTCTTGATTTCAGAAAGAGTAAAAGAAACGCAAGCATTATTAGTTCGTTACAACGTTAGGAACGTCCATCGCCGTATTGGTGGAAGGATAACGAAATGAAATGACATCACAACAGAGAATACCCTATAGTTTTTGTTTCTAATGTATTGTTTCTGAGGTGTGAGGTAGTCACATCTCAGGTTGACATGCAAACGATCTAACTAGATTAATCGCTAATCTAGACCAGTCTTTCGATTCTATAGGAAATATGAAACCACACTGGAATGTCGTTATTCTTGAAGCGTGTATTCATCGAAGAATGGACATGATTATCACGAATTACACAGCCACACGAAATTAATATGTGCGACTTGCGTAATCGTGGCACATAATTTCTTTCCATATCAAAAATACTCTGGAGCAATTAAGTTTAAGTATCGCACTAATCATCAAACAAAGCAGCATGTCGATGTCATATCGATCAATGCGTGCTCTATGGTGACAGAGGTAGTAATTTGATTAAAGCAAGTTGTCTGCACAGGTATCTTCAACAAATCGTTTATCGAAACAATCGGTATTTGAAATAACTTCGGCACTCATATTAGAGCGTTTTCATAAACGAATCTAATCGGCCAGCTCGATCTATCATGCAGAAAATTCCACCACCGTATCGTTTAGTCCATACCAAGACCAACAAAAACGCTATCGGATAAACAATAAACTTATGTTCTGACACAGATTTGATTTATTCAGTTGAATACCAAATTCTTGGGCGAAGGCGAACAAGTGAATGAAGGACGAAAAAAGCACCCGCGGAATAGCACACACAACTCTCGCATTGTTTGATTTGTTGGATACAACAGAACAAGATAGTACTCGCAATGCAAATCGTTAAAACCGCACTCAAAAGACGATCGATCGCACATACCACAATTTTTCGCGAGCAGGTCAGAAGAATTGCAAAAGAAATTCAAACATGTTCCGCAGTAAGTATGTCAGCACCGGAATTTGTGGCACAATAGTGGTCGTCAGTTTTGATTGACAGTCGTTTTGGCTGAGGATTGCACGGCTTTGTTCTTTTTGGTTTTGGCCAATCCACGTAACCGCTCAACAGCCAATCTCAGCCTTCCATCAAAAGTGATGATAGGCAGTCAATAAATTTATTGACTGCCAACCATCAAAACAGGCCGATCAAAACAGTCCAACTTCCGCCCCCCCCATCAATCAAACCATAGATCATTCAAAACTGACAACCCCTAATGATTCATAGATCTGATCAGGCTTTCAATTTGGTCAGAATTGTTTAGAACAGTTCAATATTGACTAAAACAAGAGCACGTGTTTCCTTCAATTGTGCTGGGAGTTCGCTGCATCCATTTTTTTTACGAAAATGAAGTATGTGTGCTGATATCTGAGTTTTCTACTGGATAGGCTAATTTCGATAGTATTGGTAAGGTTTTTTCCTAAGCTGTGCGGCACAGCTTTATATGGCGATATATCATTCAAGTCAACGATACAAACTGCAAATCAAAATGAATTTTGAATCGATGTAGCATACATTGATGTTGATATCGCAAGTGAAAAGGTTCGACAACGCACGATGGACATATAGTGTAGTGTAATGGGCCACTCCATTCGCGATATGATTAGTTCAGCACATTCTGTCCAGCGGTTTTATCCATATGCTGTCCTGAACATCTTTGCCACTCACAAGTTATCCCACTAATCTGTCCTAGACATATCTACACTAGAATGTGTATTTGCTCGCGGAGTTTTTGACAATAGTAAAACTAAGTCATATTTAAGATATGCGGGACAGATTTGGAGAGTCAAAAATGGCGCGGGGCTAAAAGGGTTAATGTCGTTTATTGTGTGGAAACCTAATGCTTAGTATTTTATTATTGAAACAAACGGCGACAATTACACATCGACATTATATATATCGCACATTTTGATTGTTTTGTCTTTAAAAAACACTATTGGATTTTGGCTTTCTCTATCATATTTTAATACGGATTTTTAATGGATGCTGACGCTTATAAGCAATACTCGTTGCTGCTTTTGCTCTGTCGGGCTCACAACACGCTCACGCATTGCTTCCCTTCATGAGCAAGGTGTGCTGGTGCGTTCCGCTTGTTACACGTGATCTGACGCACTCTCACACGCCACTTAGTCCACTAGCAAGATCATGTCATGATGCGAGGTTTGTGTAGACGGCATTGGGTGTCGATGTTCTGGGTATCTTGACGTCAGGCTGACGTCGCAACGTACTAGCTCGCACGGAGCGAGTGACCAGGCCACTGGCGGTGTTCGTCCATTGCTTCGTCAGCGCTGCTGGACCATGACACGAGCAAAGTGAGATACGCTTGTGTTTGTGTCTGATGCTTGTGTCGCTGTGTCTGCTTGAAACCATCTGGACGACCACATGCAGGTTGAGCTTCCAGACGGCGACTTCGCGTCCATTGTCCAGCGGACATCGCCTGACGAGCCAATACACATGCGGTGCCGTGCACGACACTCGATCTTCGTGGGTATATCCACTCGACAAGCTACCACACAGAGCGCGCACACTCTCACTCTCTTGGTCCCGCGACTTCATTTGCTCAATCGACATAACCAAAGCAACTCCACCGCCAACACTATCAACCACAAGGCCATGGGCAGCAGCTCATCATACGAACTCCCAGACGTTGCGCTCGTGCCGCTCGGCAAGCCCGTCGCAGCCGTTAGCGTGCGCTTCTGCACTCAAGAGTCCCTGACGCTCCAGCAGAACGTGAGTGCGCTTCTCAGCAAGCTCACGTTTCGCAACGTCGACACGGACGCAGTGCGCTTTACAGCCAAGCGCTCGCTCTCGAACCGCGTGAGGCTCTTCGACGGCAGCGACGTCGCGATCGCGAACGCCAAGAGCAAGACGTTCTCGACCAAGCCGATCTACTACGTCCACCTCGGCAGCGAGCACGACGGCGACGCGACGCTCGAGATCCACGTGCGGTACCGCATCAGCGACAAGACCGAAGTGCGCGTGGCGTTCACCAACCTCGTGACGCACGAGCGGTGCGAGCTCAGCTTTGACGGCCACTGGCGCAAGCACGCAGCGTACTTTTGGCTCGAACGAGGCACAAGCAGCGTGCGCACACCAGTCGCCAAGGTCTTTTGCCTTGATGGCGTCTCGCGGAACAAGTATCACGTCGCGATTGCACCAAACATGGACACTGCACTCATCACGATCGTGTGCGCGATCCTCTCAAGCCAGCAACTCGACGAAGAGATGGCTGCGGCGTCGATGTGAGCGAGTCGAGTCTGAGGCTCAAAGTTGGAGTAACGAGCTGAATCAAAGAGTGTCTCGTGTAACTCTGAATGCGCTTTCACTGCGAGGCGCAAGCGAACACAGCAAACTCGCGACAAACTCGAGCCTAGCAGGTATGGTGCGCATGTTCGCATCGAGCGTCGCGAGTGCATCGAGTGCTCCACTACATCCTGAGTGCTTGAGTTGCCTTGGTTGACTTTGGTTCATAGATACTTGATTATATCACTATCGAGTCATAGAATGTGTAGTGAGGGATACTAAAACCAAGTCTGGCATCACTCCATCACACACTCTGATCGATCAAAGCTGATGATGATGAGGGTGCAGCTCGGACGCCGATCGGTGTCGCCGCTGCCGCCGCGACTGACGCTCGTCGTGCTCGTGGCGCTCGCGCTCATCAGCAACGTGCACAGCCTTTTCTTCTACGTGCACAAGGAGGTGCGCACATCGTCAGTTCTTTTGCCTTCTTGCACTGCGCGTGCGAGCGCTCAGACACGTGTATCTGTGCGTCGCTCACTCTGTGCTCATTATACATGGCGCGATCGACGCCTGCTGCTGCTGCTATCACGATTGCGCAGAATCACAGATGCTTCCTCGTCGACATCCCTGCAAAGACGACGTTCCGCGCCGAGTACGAGTCCCCAGACACGAGCGACACGATGGTGCGTGGTCCCATTGCTCTGTCTGCGCTCGTCCTGCGTCTCGTGCTCTCAACTGCGTATACTGCTCGTCTAGAAAACGGTCCTTGCGTTCTACGCACCGAACGCCGAGGCCGAGAAAGAGAACGAGCTCGTGAAGAAAGAGGTCACGAGCAACAAGGTACCGCTCCAGTCCATACTTCAGCTAGTGCTTGCTCCTGACGTCTCTCTCTCTTTCTCTCATCACACACATAGGGCTCCATGTCGGTCACGTCGACGCGCAATGGCGACCACTGGGTCTGCGTGAGCCTCGACTCGGCGAACTTTGCGCTCCCTGACGGCGCCAAGATGGTCCGTACTACCTCTGCGACTGCGCGCTTGGAGCCGGCACTACTTTAGACTGACGCTCTCATGCGATCGCTTCGTGCATCTGCCATCGCAGCGCTTTACGCTCAAGATCGCAATGGGCACGAGCTCGCAGGAGTACCAGGACCTCGCGAAGAAGAGCCACATGGACGACCTCCACCTCGAGATCCTCAAGCTCCGCGACCGCGTGAGTGCGATCCAGCGCTCGCAGGACTACGCGAAAGAGAAGAGCGAGCTGCTCGAGCGCGCGATCGAGAGCAACAACAACAAGGCGTCGTGGGTCTCGATCGTCCAGGTGCGTCTGTGTGCGTCCGCTCGCTCGTTGTCCAGGCGCTCACACTCTTGCGCGCTCTCTCTTCTGTGATGGATGTGCGTCTGGCAGATCACGATCCTGCTCGTCACGGGCGTGTACCAAGCCAAGTACCTCCAGAAGTACTTCCACAAGAAGAAGCTCGTGTAGCGTCGCGTACTGAAGCTGTTGTGGGCCATGGAGTGGCGCTAGAGAACGAGAGACTGAAAGAGCCGATCAGTACGAATCGATGGTTCTGTTGCTCCGTCTTGATCAATGAATGGCGCTGAATGGCGGTGTCTACTGCTGCTCGCTCGAGGTGCTCGTGGTGGCGCCAAGTGCAGAAGACGCCGCTGCTGCAGCGTCGCGCTGGCGCTCTTGCTGCAGCGCGAGCTGCATGGCGTTGTGGATCAAGCGGCAGTCGTTCGTGTACGGGACCGAGTAGTCGACAAACGAACCTACAGACGCAAGGACAGATAGACACGCATGAGCTACAGTCACAAAGACGCAAGCGTGCACAAGACGCATCGCCGTACCGAGCACGCCGAGGATCGCAAATGGTTTGTACGACTTGCGCTGGATGCTGATGGGAATGCCAATGAGCACGCCTGCGACGCAGCACTGCCACACACATAAGCACATACACGTGTGTTAGCAATTGCGTCGCATGGGGCTGCTCGCTCGCTAATCACCACATGCGTGTGGCGACAAGCGTGTCGATCCTGACTGTTGGTGCACAACGACTGCTGCTGTGACGTACGAGGATCTGCCGGTTGATCATGCACGACGTGAGCATCTTCTGGAGCTCAGTCGAGTCCTCGCGCCCGGTCGGCGTCTCGCCAGTGTCGTCTGCGCGCTTGAGAAACATCGTCGTCGTCGAGGTCGAGGTCGAGGTCGTCGAGGCTCGTGCAGTCAATGCGCTCCTGTGTGAGATGACTGGAAGGCGTAGGCTATTGAATAGGATCCTTTGAAACAACATACGATATATGAAAAGCATCTTACACACGTCACAGATTCGGAACAGCTACACCACTGGCCAATGGCTCCAGTCTTCGTACTACACGCCACTGCGATGCCACGTCTGCGCGTGCTGCCAGTCGGTTGCCGTCACGGGCGCCTGCGCTGCCGACGGACACGGCGAGAGCGACGTCGTGTAGCCCTGTCGACTCGTGAGCGTAGCCTCGGCGGCGATCTTGCGAGCAAGCGCGTCGCGGTCGTTGTCGTGGCCAACTGGACGGCTGTGGACGTCGCCATGACCGACGATCGACAGCGGCGTGAGTGGTCCCTGCTCGCGCGCGCTGTACGCTGCGACGCATGAGCAAAAGAGCACGAGGTGGCGCAGGAACCAGGCAAAGAGCACGAGCGCGTTGATGCCCAAGTACGCATTCGCCACGCGCTCGCGCGCACTCGTCGACAGCTCATTCGACTGGAGGAACGCAAACGCGAGCGCAAAGTTCAGGACTTTGATCGCACTCACAACGTACGTCGCCGTGCGCACGACACTGTGCGCAAACGGCGCGAGCGTCGCCATCGAGAGCACGTACAGGAGCTGGACTGCGACGAGGAGCACTAAGAGCGTCGAGCTCGAGCCAAAGACGCCGATCGAGACGCCCGAGATCACTTGGATCGACGCGCCGAGCATAAAGAACATGCGCGTCGCGTGCGTGTAGTCGGCATAGAGCGCGCTCCAGATCGCTGCGATGTGGAAGCGCCGGAGCTGCTTCTCGGACCGCGAGAGCACGACGCGCGCTGCGAGCGCAAGACCGAGCGAGCACGTCCCAATGAGCGCGCACACGGAGAGCGACATGGGCCAGAACTCGATCAAGTTCGCTTGGACCTCCATCGCGATCTCGAACGACGACGTGAGGCTGAGCGGAAAGAGCGAGAAGTACCAGAGCAGGACGCCGAGCCCAAGGATGCGCAGCGCGACGCTCTCGTTCGCAGTGATCTGGTTCCGTCCGAGCGGCGGCATGCCGCGCTGCGTGAGCTTCCCAATGACCTTCACCATCGTGAACGCGCCGCCGAGCGCCATGAGCAGGAGCACGAACGCATACACGCACTGGTACATGATGCGCGTCTCGTCATGGCCGATGCGGTCGCTGTAGCCCACGAGACCGTCGAGGACGATCGTGCGGAGCCGCCGCTTGCCGTCTTCTTCGTCGTCGTCACTCGCGTGAGTCTGGATGAGGAAGTTCGTCCACGAGAACGTGTCGGTGAACTCCCAGAGGAAGTACGGCGTCTTGAGGAGCGTGAGCGCCGACAGAGACGTCGCTTGCTGCAGGTACTGCACGTACAACACGAACTCCCACGTGTTGGGTGACCACCGCGCGTTCGTCCACGTCAAGCGCGGGTCCAAGTACGAAAAGTGAAAGCCCGCGAGCAGCGCGAGCGACAGCCCCGCGGCCAAGCTCGCCGAGTACCGGATCGACTCGTACACTTGCGCGCGACTCGCAGTCACGCTCGTGTCGGCCGTTGCGCCGCGGCGCTTGCCGCCGATCACGAGCGGTTTGTCTTTCTCAGACGCTTTGCCGTCGCTCTCCTTGCTCCCGTCTGCTAGCTCCGACTTGGTCGACTGAATCGACGTCTGGCCACGGACGTACTTGAGTGGCTCGTCCGTGGCGCTTGCAGGCGTGAGCGCAGCGTCCAGCGCCTTCGTCGGCTCGAGCGACGAGCTCAGCTCGGTCGCTTCGCTCAACCGAAGCTGCTTGTCGTTCGTGATGAGCGGCGCCTTGGACGCCGTGTCAAACACGAGCGAGTCGACGACCACGAGCGAATCGTTGCGGAGCGTCGCTGAAAGCGCTTTTGCCTCTTCGGTCTTGCTCGGTGCGCGCGCCTCTGTTGTCACCTGTGAGTTCGCTGGCGCACCGCTGCTTAGCGCTGCTGCGTTCGACTGTGGACTGGCGTTTGCAGGCTGGAGACTCGCGCTTGTGTCGCTCGGCTTGTCCGTCGACGCCACTGTCACGCCAATGACAGGGACACTTGGCACCGAGACGCCTTGCGGCGCCACAGCTGGTAGACCAGTGTTATCATTCGTGTTGGGCTGCACTGGCGGCAGCGAGACGTCGATCACCGGCAGCGCGATGCCGCCGCTGGTGCCAGGTTGCGGCTCAAGCGAGGCAGATGGGAGTCCTGGCGCAGTCGATACGCCGATCCCGTTTGGTCCAGCGACGACAGCGACGCCTGGAAGACTGACCGAGGCGGTGGGAAGAAGTGCTGGCAAAAGCGTCGAGACAGTGGACGCATCGGACGGTGGAGGTGACGCTAGGGCAGTGGTTCCTGCCGTCACTGCGACTCCTGGAAGGCTGATCGATGTCGACACGACGTCGATCGGAAGGTCGACTGCGAGTGCGATGACTGGCGCATCCGTCGTTGGCGACGTCGTCGTCGTGGTGCCAGCAGTGACTGAAACACCGGGGAGACTGACTGCGAGTGCGATGACTGGCGCATCCGTCATTGGTGACGTCGTTGTCGTGGTGCCAGCAGTGAATGTGACGCCAGGGAGACTGACCGCAAGTCCGAGCGCTGGTGCATCCGTCGTTGGCGACGTTGAACCGAGTCCAACTGAGACGTCCGGAAGCGCGAGCGCCACTATCGGTGCACTGTCTGTCGTCGGCGCTGCTGGCGCTGTCGTCGTTGCACCAGCAGTCACAGATACACCAGGAAGCGCGACAGCAACCGAAGTGCTGTCGACTGGGAGCACAGGCGCGAGTGACACTGACACCAGCGAAGGCAGAGACGTTGCGCTCGACGCTGCCGGCAACTGTGGCGGAGCATCGGTCGCGCCAGTGTCACTCGGGACGTACGTCGTCGCAGCTGGACCAAGTGGAGGCACCGTCACGGCGACGTCGACTGCCACGAGCGGAGGCAGCGTCGCAAGCACAGGACTGAGCACTGGGATTTGAGGGGCAACGGTCACGCTCAGCTCCAGACCCACAGCTGGCGGCTGCACCGGTGGCCCGACACCGTCTTGTGGCCGCGTGACAGGCTCCTGCGGACGCGCTGGCACTGTCACAGGTAACGGAGCGTTCACAACCGGCGGGACTGCACCGCCACCGCCACCTCGACCGTTTGTTTCGCCGCGCGACGACGATCCGCGCCCTGGCTGACTCCGACCGTGGTCTGCGCTATCGCGATGGTCGCTCGACGCTGTGCTGTCCGAGTCGCTCGAGTCGTGCTCGTTGCTTGGAGGAGCTGGCACCACCGCAGGCAGAGACGTTGCAACCGCGACTGGATCGGTCACTAGCGATGGGGCGACAGTGATGGCAGGTGCGACTGTGACAGGGATGACGTCTGTCACAGTCGTCACGAGGTCGAACGTCGTCGGCAACGTCGTAGCAGCAGCTGCTGAAGCTGGCGGAAGCGTTTGCGCCAGCTCTGTCGTTGGAATGGCTGGTGCAGACGTCGTGACGGGTAGCACATCGAGCGGCGCGGACGGAACGCGAACATACTCGGGCACGAGCGTTGCTGTCGCAGTCACTGGCGCTGGTGTCGCGCCAGACGTTGGAAGCGCAGCGTCGACAACTGGAGCAATCGTCTCGCCGATGGCTGGGAGCATCGGCAATGCAACGGCGACTGGCGGTGGTGGCGTAGCTGACACAGGCGCTGGCGTGGCACCAACTGGCGGTGGCGTTGCTGAAGCAGGAGGCGCAGTGGTCACTGGCGCCACGAGTGCATCGACGACTGATGGCACAGTCAGTCCTGGCTGTGTGAGACGCAGCGCAGGCTGCGGTGTTGCGCTAGTGACGGGCGCCGGTGTCTCAGACGATGGGATTGCGCCTGGGCTGATTGGTGCTGGTGTCGCTGCTGATGCCGGCGAGTACGTCGTCAATGGCGCGGCTGGTGCCGTGGTTGCTTCAGCTACTGGCGCATCAGTCGTTTGCGCTGGCTCTTGCGTCTCACTGACCGGTGTTACGACTGGCGTGAGTGATACTGGCACCAGCGTCTCAGTGTTGACCGGTGCGGACGACGTGACTGACTGCGGTGCTGGCGTCGAAGCAACTGGTACCACAGACACTGGTACATGCGTCTCGACGAGGAGTGACGTGATGCTCACGTCCAGGGTCACTGGCGCGAGCGTCGGCTCGACTGAGCTGCTTGGCACAAATGACAGCGGCAATGCGCCATCACTGGCGTGCGCTGTCGAGACTGGCGGTGCCACAGATGATGACGGCTCAGTTGGCGCAGACGTCGTTGTTGGCACGTCGACTGGCGCCTCCGTGCGACGTGGTGGAATCTCGACAGGAGCGACTGGAGGCAGCGTCACAGTAGGCGGGAACGAGCTTACACCGTGATCTGGTGCATTCGTCTCGTGCGGCACCGACGCTACGGTCGGCTGCTGTGGTGAAAGCACGTTGTCGGGTCGCGCTGACAGCAGCAGCTCCACTCCTGACGGCTGAGGTGGCGTCTTGATGTCTGGCGTCACGGGAGTGGGAATCACTCCAGGCGACTCGGTGGCTGGGATCTCCACTCTTGCTGGTGGACCTCCTCCTGGTGCCACTGCGTTGCTCCGACCAGGTGCATCACTGGAGACACCTGGCACGTTCGTCGCTGGCGCTAGCGTGCCTGAGGTCACAGGCAGAGCTGGAGTCTTGGAAATTGGCGCTGGAGCTGGTGTCAGAGCTGCTGGCGAGGCTGTTGGCGTAATAGTGTCGAGTTCTCCTGCTGCTGCTGCAATGCCCCTTCCTGGCGCATCGCTGGAGGCACCTTGGGTTCTGGTTGTTGGGGCCGGTGTGTTTGATACTGGTACTGATGTCACTGGCACTGGAGCTGGCGTCAGCGCTGCTGACGGAGGTACTGACGGAGATGACGTCGCGAGTCCTGGATCTCCAGCTTCGACGCTGTCCTCGGCTTTGTTGCGGCCGTTGTTGGTTGCTGTCGCAGCCGGTGTCCCCGCACGACCAGTTGAGCGCTCGATCGTGCTCGAGAGACTTCCGTCGCTCGCTTCTGGAGTGCTGCGCGCTGGCGCGTTACCGCTGTTCCCATTGGCATTCGGGCTCTTGGTGTTGGGAGCTGCTGCTGTGATCGTCGCGCAGAGCAGGAGCAGGAGCTGGAGCGATCGTAGCACGGCAGCGCGCCGCCGCGACCGAGCCGCGGATCGGCCCGTCATGTCGACCTCGTCGTGCGGCACGCTCGACGTCGGCGTCGTCTGCCACTTGAGCGAGTGAAGCGCGCGCACTCAAGTCGCGCAGCATGCACGCGAGCGTCCGCGAAGCTCGAGCTCCGCGCCTCTTTCCATGGAACGCTCGCATGTCGTCGCGTGGGAAAGCTCCGAGGCAAACGCAGCGCCGCTTTCTCGCCGCGCTAAAACTGGCTCGCGAAACACACGCTGCTGAACTCATGCGAGCTCCATGGACAGTCAGTCAGTCGCGGTGCTGGTGCCGCAACTCGGTGTGGGTCGGACCTCCTGTGTGTTGTGGCTCGAAGCAAGACGCACAACGTACGACAGGCGCTGTGGTGCCGAGAGCCTGCATCGATATTCAGACGACGGAGATCAAGCGCTGGTGCTGTAGCAAGCACGACGAGGTCGCAAGGTTCACAATACCAGAGGCAACGAACGAACGAACTTGACCACCTCGGATGTTCATTTACGAGCGGTGGTAGTGGTTGGTACGAGCGAATAAATACTGTGTCCGAGCTGTGGTCGACGAGATCGCGGTGTCCTGGACAACGACGGCGTCGAGATGCCATCGCTGCTTTGACTCACTACGGATGGACGGACGGACCGACTGTCGAGGTTCGAGACAGAAGTGCGTCTCGCACGCTTCGACGCCTTGGACAGACGCTTTGGACTCGCACGCGCGTGAGAGAGGGATGGATGTTAGTCCCACGAGAGGTCTTCGTCCGGGTTGTCGATCACGACTTCGTGGATCGCGCGGATCTGCGAGAGCTGCCGTGCCTGGGCGAGCGACAGCTGCTCGACGTACAACGCGTTGAAGCTGTCGGGTGTTTTCCGCCGCGAGCTGGACAGCCGCTTCGAGATGCGTTTGACTGTGCCGACGCGCGACACGCGTGTGCTATCGGACGTGAACGCCCGTGAGCCGCGTCGCGCCACCAACATCGCTGAACTCCGGAAGCTGTTCTTTCGGGCGACGACTGTCGACTGGTGGCGAATGTGCTTGGTGATCTTGCGCACGTTCGTCGCAGTCTGCTGGCGCGACTCGCTGATGCGCTTCACTGCGAGGAGGAACGTCGGGAACTTGTCCGTGATCGCGCTAAAGTCGCTCTGCGTCAAGTACGCGAGCTCGGCGATCGACTCGGCGCGCACTTCGGCGCTCTGGGCTTCGCCTGTTAGGAGCGAGATCTCACCGAAGAACGAGCCCTCACCGAGGTTCCCGAGCGGAATGATCTCAAAGCTGTCGGACTGGACGCTTATGGACACGCGACCGCTCTTGATGAAGTAGAACTCGTGCGCCTACGTCGTTCAGCGCCGCACCAGTGGTTAGACGCACGCGAGCAGCGTGAGTTGACGGCGACACACACACACTCGTAGAGCATCAGCAGACGCTCGTCAACCAACCACAGCTCAACACATGGACGCACCACTTCGCCTTGCCGCACAATGATCTCGCCTGGCATCGCAACGACGACTTTGAGGCACTGGATGATCGCGACAACGCCCGCGTTCGAGCAGACGCGGAAGAGCGGGACTTTACGAATGAACTCTTCGTGCAGATTCAGCTTGAGCGCGAGCTTGAGGCGATCGGGCAAGTCGACAAAGATGTTGTCAGTCGGGTCGCGAATGCGGCCCGTGAGCGCGTAGTCGTAGTACCGCCGGATCTTCTCTTGGAGCGCGAGCGGGACCTTCTTGAAGCGCATGTACTCGTTGATCGTGTCCATCTGGTTCTTCCGCGCGATCTCGGCCTTGTCGAGGTTCGAGAGCAAGTTCGCAGCGCTACCGATGATGCTCGCGTTGATCACGATGCCGACAAAGAGCATGAGCGCCGTGAAGAGCTTCTCGATGTGCGTCGTCGGGTTCACGTCGTTCGCTGTCGTGACCATGATCGCAAAGTAGAACGCGTAGATGTACTGCTGTCCGAGCGGACTCTCGCGCGTCTCGTCCGGTGGTCCCCAGCTCGTGTGGCCGTCTTGGTGCGTGCTGATGAAGAAGTACGTGCATGCGATGAAGTGCTGCGAGACTATGAACACGAGCGTGAGCATGACCATGCGGAGCAACGACGGGTTCATCGACCGGTTGATGCGCATGAGCAGTCAGTCGTGGTGCCACAAGTCGGTGAGTCGGACCACCGATGCCGTGTCTTCGTTTGGAGAAAACATGTGCTCGAACTTGCCCTGTTGAGTGTGTGTTGTGATGTGAACAGGAGAAGATTGTACGCGCTCAGCGTGCAGTGCATCGGTCGCTCGATCTGTGAACTGAGCAAGTGCGATCATGTTGGTGTCTTCCTCGTTGTATGTGCGCGCTCAATCGAGTCGAAGCGCCACGATCGAGTGACTTTGCTGTGTGTCAGCGATGTCCTGCAGTCTTCTTTCGATGAGTTGATGCCGCGAGGGTACCTTGAACGAATGAATCGCCTGGTGCTGGCTGCGCACACACGTACACCACGCCGTTTGCTGATCGCCGCACGACTGGACCGTCCTTGCTGCCGTGGCGATTGAGTCGCGCTTCCAGGACGCTCCGAGTCATGTCGGTGCGCCACTCTTGACGAATGATCTCGTTCATCTCGGCGTCACTGAGGTGCGTGTTGTTCCTGTGAAAGCGTAGATGCCATCCGACAGACACCACACGATTGCAAAGGTCGACGAGCGCGTGCATGCGTCAGTTAAGTGGTCATAACAAGCGACAAACCCGCTTGCAAACCCATAGACATACGCTGCAAGGTGCTGCTGCAGCGCACGCCGAGCGCTGTGCACAAAAGCAGCAGTCGGCTGCAGCGCTGGGTTCTCGTGAAACGTGTTGATCTTTGTGCCACCGCAGCTCATGTGCATCGGCGCGCCTGCGAACTGCTTCCACTTGAGCGGCAGTCGATCCATCTGCTGCTCGACGTGCGCGACGCGGAGCAGCATCTCGACGTCATTGCGAGCAGGTGCAGTCTCGTGCTCGGGCATTGAGAGCTGGTGTTGCGGTCGTGCTGTCATTCGCGTTGCTGTCATTCGCGTCGTTTCGAGCGCCTTGCATCAAATTCAAACCAAACTCTTATACAATGTTCTAGTACACATTTCACTGCATTCTGAACAACGACAACGTCAAATTCGAACCTACTTGGATCACAACCGTTCTCATTTTTCTCCATATCTAACAAATATAACATAAATTTTACGTCTTCAAAAATGGTGTTTGGACGGCATGGATGTTTTATGTAATCTGACAAGGAGAGAGTATCGAGTAAATTTCATCTTGATTTCAGTATGCTGCATGCACCAAACGAGCAACAAATGAATAACACAGGCTACAATTACACTTGAAATATGTATTCAAACCAAACTAGTTGTTAAGTGGCCCGGTTGAAGTTGCAAGATGCACCAAAGCCTGCGGCAGTGATAGTGCAAAAACCAAGGTACTTGCAACACGCAACGCTTTGGACGTTGCGTGCCGCTTGCTATCATTTGCGAATTCGCCCGCCCACCACACACAGACACACAGCTCTTCGTGAACGACCATGGCCGCTGTAACGATGCGCTCGCTCGCGGCTGCGCGCTTGCTCGCAACCAAGACCCAGCCACAGGCGCTCGCGCGCTCGGCGTCCCGCTCGCTTGCGTTGGGCGGCGCGAAGCGCTCGAACTACACGTTCGCGCCGCTCACGCAGCTGTCGGAGGAAGAGGTCATGTTCAAGGACACGGGTGCGTGCATCGCTATGGTCTGTATGCGACCGCAAGCATGGCTGCAGCACTGACGCTCTTGTGTGCGCTCTCGTTGCACTCTGCAGTCGCCAAGTTTGCTGCAGATGTCGTTGCGCCGCGCGTCCAGAGCATGGACCAGGCAGGCGAGATGGACCACGAGATCACTAAGGGGCTCTTTGAGAACGGTGTACGTAGCTCTCAATGGCATCACACATACGCTTGCTGCTTGTGCTCATGCGTTGCATGCATCTCGATGCGTTTGTATGTCCATAGCTCCTGTCAGTGGAGATCCCAGCAGACTACGGCGGCAGCGAAGCGTCGTTCATGAGCCTCTGCATCACGATCGAGGAGCTCTCGAAGGTCGACCCGGTCGTCGGTCTCCTCTGCGACCTCCAGAACACTGTCGTGAACAACGTCTTCTTGGTACGTCGCGTCTTGATGCGTCTGCTCTTGCTCGCGTCCACACGCACGCACTCATTCCATTGCTTGCATCCGCAGTTCCATGGCTCAGAGGAGCAGAAGGCCAAGTACTTGCCCAAGCTCAGCTCCGAAATGGTGCGTCCTCTCTCGCTGTCAATCAACAGCCGATACCAATCGAATGGCTCACTCACCCTCGCTCTCTCTCTATGCGTTCATCGACAGATTGGCAGCTTCTGCTTGAGCGAAGCTGGCTCTGGCAGTGACGCGTTTGCGCTCAAGACGCGCGCCGATGTCTCAGCGGACGGGAGCTACTACACACTCAATGGACAGAAGATGTGGATCTCGAACGCCGAGTATGCCGGTGTGTACCTCGTGTTTGCGAACGTCGACCCGTCCAAGGGCTACAAAGGCATCACGTGCTTCATCGTTGATCGCGACATGGAGGGTCTTGAGATCGGCAAGCCCGAGGACAAGCTCGGCATCCGCGCGTCGTCGACGTGTCCAGTGCTGCTCAACAACGTCAAGGTCCCGAAAGAGAACATCCTCGGTGAAGTCGGCAAGGGCTACAAGATCGCGATCAGCACGCTGAACGAAGGCCGCATTGGCATTGCGTCGCAGATGCTCGGGCTCGCGCAGGGCGTGTACGACCAGACGATCCCGTACCTCTTTGACCGCCAACAGTTTGGCACGCCCATCGGCGAGTTCCAAGCCATGCAGCACCAGTACGCAGAAGCGGCGCTCGAGATCGAGAGCGCACGCCTTCTTGTGTACAACGCCGCGCGTTTGAAAGACGCCGGCTTGCCGTTTGTCAAGCAAGCGGCGATGGCCAAGCTCCACGCGTCGCGCATTGCGGAGAAGACGGCGTCCAAGTGCATTGAGATGCTCGGCGGCATTGGCTTCACCAAGTACTTGCTCGCGGAGAAGTTCTTCCGCGACTCGAAGATCGGGACGATCTACGAAGGCACGAGCAACATGCAGCTCACGACGATCGCCAAGATCATCAAGGACGAGTACAAGAAGTAAGGGTGTGCAGTGTCTGTGGACCAATGAGCCGACAGCGCTAGACCACCACCGTGCCCATGTAGACCGAGTGACACGACTAACCCAAACGATCGAGAGAGAGAACCTGTGCATGCTGTACGATTGAGCTACTCTTGCTCGCTCACATGGAGCCGTGTCGACTCATCGGTGCGACGCCGTACTTTGCAACCGGTCGCGCTCCAGTCCCAAGCGTCGTTGAGCCTGCGAGCGTCGTGTTGCCAGCATTTGTAGAGTCATCATCGTAGCGCCGCGACGCTGCGGTCTTTGAGCTCCCACCGAGCGTGCTCTTGGAGAGCGTCGAGCCGTTCGACATGTCGGACAAGCGCGCGACTTCGTTCAGGCGAAAGAGCTTTGGCACGAGCATGAAGCCCATGACGAGCGCCGTGCAGAGGAGGAACGAGCAGGCGAGGAAGGCGTAGAACGGCGCGGCGGCCATTTGCACGAGGTACGCGAGCGGGAGGATCACAAGACTCCCAACGAGCACGACCATGGCCGAGGCGAAGATCCACGTCGACTCTTGAAAGTCCGCCGAGACGTTCCGGATCAGGAACGAGATGTAGAGACCGAGGAAGAGCAGGATCGCTTTCCAGAACATGAGCAGCGCCGTGAAGATGAAGCTCGAGGACTGACACCGGAGGCGGTCAACTTTGCCTTGGAACTCCACGGCGTCTTCGCTCGTGGTCGTCGGCTCGGGGAACGCGAGGCCGAACCACGCGGCAAAGATGATCGCGTCGACGACGTAGAAGATCGAGAGGAACTTGAACATCATGCGCGCGGTGACCGTCACGCGCTTCATTGAGCTCTTCATGAAGACGCGGTAGACGCGCAAGGACTTGACCACGAGCGCGCCAAAGATCGTCGTGAAGCCAGTGGACACGAGCACTGGCCGCAAGCCGCAGAGAATGCGCGATGGCTCGCCGGCGTATGCGACGGCAGCGCCGCAGATGAGCAAACCGCCGACGATCATGAGCTCGAGGAGCTCAAACTGCGACCGCTTGATGATCGGCGCGCGGCGGTGGCGATACACAAACATGATCGCGAGCACGAGCACGACTGTGAGCACGATCGTGATGACCGCCATGGCGAGGAACACGGGCGAGCTGAACGGCATGAACTCGCAGTCGACCTGGACGTTCGACGGCAGCGCGACGCCGTCGCGGCACTCGAGCGACGTCGAGGCGTTGCGCGGGTCTGGCAAGAGCCAGAAGTACTGCACCGTGCGCTTCGACGCCGAGTCGCAGCCCGTGACGTTGTAGTCGTAGAAGCTCGCGTCGCAGATCGGCTTGGCGTCGACCCAGCCGATCCAGCGGCGCTCGTCTTGCAAGATCCACGCGCACGACCGACTCGTGATGATCGCGCTCGGGAGCTGCGCAACGCCGCCGTCGCAGTCGTACGGCAGCGACGCGTTCGCAGGGCGCGGCGTCTTCCACGCAAACGAGATCGTGCGCGCGTGGCTGTCGTTGCCGCAGCCCGTGACGCGGTGCTCAATGTGCGCGTCGAACGTGCAGAGCGGAAGACGGTCGAGCCAGAGACTCCAGACGCCGTAGTTCTCTTTGAGCCAGTTGCACGCAGCGCGGAACGACGGATCCGGTTCGTTCGCAGCGTTCGTCGCAGCGAGGTACTTGCGCAGCATGTCGTTGATGTTGAGCTCCGAGAGCGAGAGCTTGGAGAGCAGCGGTCCGACTTGCTGGTTCGTCACGACCGACGCCGCGTACTTGGAGAGCTTCGTCATGGGAAAGTCGACGTCGACTGGGTTGTCAGTCGCTTCGCCGTAGCCGCGGTCGCCAAACGTCCCAGTGGCGAGCACGACGCGCTCGGGCACGGACCGCGGCAAGAAGATGCGCTCAAAGAGCCCGGGGTGGTTAAAGTGGAACAGGTCGGGCTCAAAGTGGTAGAACAGCACGGGCTGGTCCGTCGCCTCCATCTCGAGCGCGTAGCTCTGCGCCGCGTCGTAGCCGAGGAAGCAAAAGTACGCGGGGATCGCGTGGTTCGCGAGCACGGCTTGGAGGTACCCAGGGTCGTAGTAGTCGTACATCATGACGACGACGAGGCACTCTTTGCCATTCTTCTCGTACTCGGTGCACGCCTTTGTCCTGGAGCAGTGGTCCTTACACCCAAAGCTGTCGTCTGCACAGCCGACCTCCGTTGGTGGGAAGTACTTGGCGTTGTTCCGGAGCGCTGAGATCGGGACGCTCTTGATCAGGTTCTCGTCAAACTTGTAGTTCTTCCAGTAGTCGGCGTACATGCGCGGCGAGTGCTTGGTCGCGTCGAGTCCGTCTTGGATGAACTTGCTCGTGGTGTAGAGCCCCGATCGACCAAAGTAGCCAATGCCACCAGCGCTGTACGACTCGTTCGCGTACACCTGGAGCGCGGCTTCGATGCCAGCGATCCACACCTCGACGTTCACGTGCGTCGGCGTGCACACGCCCGAGTGCACAGACGACATGCGCTGCGTGAGATCGAGCGTGTTTGTCACGTAGTAGTGCGAGACCTTGTAGCCATACTGCAGGAGGCACCAACGCGAACAAGCACACAAACGCGTACTGGAGTGAGGACACCGACCACCACCACGTGCGTGGACAGCACTCAGTATGGCAGTAGCACGTACGACTTCTTCGAGCAAGATCGAGAGCACGAGCGTCGTGAGCGTGTGCGACG
The DNA here is from genome assembly GCA_003730235.1 of Pythium guiyangense. NCBI lineage: Eukaryota > Oomycota > Peronosporomycetes > Pythiales > Pythiaceae > Pythium > Pythium guiyangense. The sequence continues at coordinate 1,185,861 of QXDM01000011.1, forward strand.
TCCAGCCGCTGAGCTCGATGACGACTGTGCCGTTGATCGTGCCCTTGTTTGTCACGACGCCGTTCGCGTCGACTTGTGCACCGGCGCCGTAGATGAAGGCGCCGTCTGGGAGACACTCGCTCGCGTACACACCAGGAGCCGCTGTGCGTGCGTCTTCGAGCTACGAAGTTCACACACGAACAAACGCGTGAGAGTTGGAAGCGAGCTGTGAGTGAAGCAATATGACAATGCCATGAGTACCTGATAGCGAGGATGCTTGAGCGCTGGCTGTAGGAACGGATGCACGAGACGCCCTTGTGCGTCGCGCTCTTGGTTGTTGATCTTCATCGACGCGACCCACGCATCGTCGAGACACGAGCCGAGGAAGTGGTTTGGCGCGAACGCGGCGTCGCACAACGGCGCGATTACGAAGAGCAGCACGCTGAGCCACGCGAGTGCGCTGTGCTTCGCTCGGCTCATTGTCAAGTACTCGAAGCGCGCTGGTGCAGGTACCGTCGGTCAGCGACGTCTGGGCTGCTCGAAGAAGATGATGTAGTGTCCGTGCGTGCAGTCTGGCTGGGATGTCGATGAGGGCGGTCGCCGTCGCGTTGTTTTGTGAGGCTCTCGCGTCTTCGCATGCATTCGTCATGTGGGATTGCACGACGGCACAAGGGGGGTAGTGCATCGAGTACATCGTCATAAGACACTTTGCCTGAGAATAGTGTGCTCGAACCAACTTGGGCTAGGACTTGGCCAGATTCGATCGGTACGGATGTTAACGAGAGCGCCTCACGACCCGAGTAGACTCGTGCTCCAAAGATAAACTGACCGTGGTGTCCTGCGAGCGCTAGCTGCTCTCGCGCTTCCTCCTGCCCTACTTCAACCACGCCAGCTCCACGTCATGCTCCACGATCGCTCTCTGGCTACCATATCCAACTCTGTGCTATCCGCGGCGCTCGCCTGAGCGACCGACACTACACGCGCGCCGTCATGGGCTGCGATCTCGTCGGCGTAATACGCGCTCGATCTTGTCCGAGATCGTCGCTTAGTACTGCCCACGTGATCAACCGAGCGCATGTTTCTCCGCTCAAGGCGGACGGAGTGACAGGAGATCGTCTGTCAGTTTGCAGTGAACTCTGTCTGCTCTTACATCCGTGCGTAGGATACCGACCGCAGTCTTGGATCCATCAACGCATGCATATCCTGGTCGTGCGAGGAACACTGGTGACAGCCCGGACGCCGAGGTCCACCAGCAATACTACGCCAGTAGGTCAGTGCGCACAGCATCCGTTTCAGGCGGAGAATTAGTACGACGAACCTACTAGACGCTTGTGCTAGGCGAGAAGCGTCAGGACTCGAGAGAGACGTAGTACGACGGAGGTTCGCGCTAGAGGTGTGTGAGAGCAAGCAAAGCTCAAGACGATGTCAAGATTCGATTTATTCGAGCGAATTGGTAGTATGAAATCCAGCATACAAACTACGTGTCTATTCACTGGTTACAACTGTGTCGAGTATTATATACGAATATCAAGTGCATGCGCTATTTGTTTGTGCGTTCAATGTGCTCCGCCTTTTCAGCAACAAACGCACAAGAGAAAAGCGAAGCCACTGCGGTCGTGCATGCGCGATGCCGCCCATGCGCTGGACGCCGGTCGCGGTCCACGGCGGCGCGACGCCGACGATCAAGAACCACAGCGCGACCGTCATCTCGCGCCACGAGATCCTCGTCTTTGGCGGCTACGACGGACGACGGAACCACAACGAGCTCTACGTCTTTGACTGCCGCTCGTACACGTGGCGCGAAGCGCGGAGCGTGCGCGGGACGCCGCCTGCGGGTCGCAATGGCCACACTGCGACGCTCGCAGACACGCGTCGTGTGTTTATCATCGGCGGGTGGCTCGGCGCAGGGCCGCTCGCAGCAGACGACCTCCACGTCCTCGATATCGAGCGCTGGGAGTGGAGCCAACCGAGCGTCCATGGCGCCGGTCCAGGTCCGTGCAACATGCACACAGCCGACTACTTGCCGCACCTCCGGAGCATCTTGCTCTTTCGCGGCGGCGACGGCCGCGAGTACCTCAATGACCTGCACGCATTGGACGTCGATGCGATGGCGTGGCGCAAGATCCACGCCACTGGCGCCGTGCCAGCGCCACGGGCGAACCACAGCTCTGCGGTCGTTGGCACGAACGTGCTCGTGTTTGGCGGCTGGGACGGCCAGAAGCGCCTGAACGACATCCACGTGCTCGATACGCTCGCGTTCACGTGGTCACACGCAGTCGTGACGTCGCCACTGCCGCATCCGCGCGCTGGCATGACGTTTGCGAGCCACAAGGACCGGATCTTCCTCTTTGGCGGCTCCGGGCCGTCGGCCAAGTGCTACAACGACCTGCACATCTACGACCCGTTCGACGCGACGTGGACGGAAGCGCTCCAAGTGCCAGCAGAGACGAGCGCTACGGCGTCGGACGACGACAGCGACGGCGTCACGCTCACGCACGAGCAGCTCGTGGACCTGAGCATGTACGGCGACGGCGACGCAAACCCGAACGACAATCCCCACCACGACCAGATCGTGGTCTTTGGGACCGGTCCAGGACGCCGCGCAGGACACTCGTGCTCGGTCGTGGACCGCAAGCTCTTTGTCTTTGGCGGCTCGTACGGCAGCGAGTACCTGAACGACCTCTTTGTGCTCGACACGGACCCGCCGCCGCGCGCTGCGATCTCGTACGCGTCGTCGACGCAGACGCTGCAGCAGTCGCTCCGGTCGTTCGTCAACTCGGAGGAGTTCTCCGACATCTCGTTCGTACGTCCTTCATGGCCATGAGAGCCCTGGACGTGGCGCTTGGGTACTAACGACGCACACTGTGGCTCTCTCTCTTCGCTCGTGTGCGACCGACAGCTCGTCGAAGGCCGCGTCGTGTACGCGCACAAAGTGATCCTGTCGCTCCTGAGCGAGCGCTTCCGTGGGATGTTCACCGCAGGCTTTCGCGAAGCGAGTCAGAAGCAGATCGCGCTCCCAGACATCCGCTACGCCGTGTTCCTCAAGATGGTCGAGTACCTGTACACGGGCGACGCAGTCGACGGACTCACGCGCCAGCGCGCATCGTCCTCTTCGTTGCGTCGCCGTCGACATGGCAGCGCAAACAAAGCGCATACGTCACAGCCGCCGCTCCATGCGCGCTGGTCGTCGTACCATCCGAGCGACGCGCCGCACGTACGCGCCGCGCGCCGCTCTTGCCTAGCGTACGTCGACGACGACGAAGACGACAGTGCGATCGAAGGCGACGACGACTCTGACGATGACGACGGTGACAATGATCCGTTCCTCGACGCGACGGACGACCTCGACACGACGCTCGACCTGCTCGTGCTCGCGGACCAGTTCATGCTCGACCACCTCAAGCAGATCTGCGAGCGCGCGCTCCAGTACGCAGTCTCAGACGACACGATCGAGTGCATCCTCGACGCTGCGGACCGGAGCAACGCGCTGCAGCTCAAAGCCGTCTGCATGCACTACCTCCGGAACCACGACACGGCCTGGTGCGCATCGTACGATGAAGACAATGGCGAGAGTCAGCGCTCGGAGACGCGGCGCCATAGCATTGAGTAGCGAGAGTCTGTTACTGTCAGTCGAGCGCGATCGAGACTGGGAACTGCGGATTGTGCACGAGCTGCAGCGAGCGCTCGAGTGCGACCGACGCGTTCGTCCACTCGGCGTTCGCTTGCGGCGGTAGAACGCGCCGCGCGAGATCTCGCGCCAAGTGCGTCGCGAGAGCACCTGCGAGCTGCCGCAGTGTCTGCTGCAGACGTCCAGAAGCCGCAGACGGCAGCGTGAGCGCACGAAGGACGTGGCACTCGCCAGTGGCAATCACGAGCGCGAGCGACAGCGCCATGACGACGCGTCGCGGCGGGAGCGTCGCAGTGCTGCGCAGCTCCATGGCGCAGGTCATGAACAACGTGCTTTCGGTCGGCGACGCCTAGTATCGCCGCAAGACAAGGCACGAGCCACAGCGTCACACAAGCGATCGAAAGGATGGCAGAAGCGGTTGTCGGACCCACCGACACGAGCGCGAGGTCGTAGTTGACGAGCTGGAGACTGCGCGTCGCCGCGTACTTGGCCACGAACGCCTGCAGGAACGTCTCGACGTGGAACGTCTGCTGTCTTTGGCACTAGCGACCATAGCCAGTTGTCAGCTCCCACACCAAGTCAAGACGCGACGACGAAGAGCTCTAGACGCTAGCGCACGTACGACGACTGCCGCGTGGACGGACGTGTCACTCGCGTCATCGCTGCGGAACATCTCGCGCTCCAACGCGACTGGGAACTCGGACGCTCTGTACCACGGCGCTGCTCGTGAGTAGGAACAGTGTAAGAGACGTTGTCTTCAGTCCAGCGAGCGACGGATGCGCACGACGCACGGACGTACTCTCGACAACGCGATGGACGTAAGAGGCACTTGCGCTGCGCTCGCCCTGCGTCGTCACGATCGCAAACGCGAGGATCAGGACCGACGTGCTCTGGTTCAGCACCACGTGGTACACGCGGTCGCTCGGTTCACCGCGCGTGAGCTGCAGCAGCTGCCAGCGCTCGAGCGACCGACTCGACGTCGCGAGTTGGAAGCGCAGACTCGAGATGACGCGCGCGTTGCAGCGCGACGCGAACGCTGGCGACGGCGCGATCGACACGTGCGACGACGTCTCGAGACGCGCGCTCTCGGCTGCGAATGCGACGATGAGCGCGTCGTCGCTGCTCTGCCACACGCGCAGCAGCGGCGCTGCGCTGTCGAAGAGCGCTGCTGCTGTTTCATCGAGTGCGTCATGTGCACCGACGGACAAGCGAAAGACTGGCGCGTCGTCGACGCACTTGCCCATGCGTTCGCGAAAGCGCACGCGCTTCCACTGCAGTTCGTAGTGCGAGTCGTACCACGTCGAGTACACTAGATGCGTATATGTGCACATACAGGACGTCAATGCACAGGACGAGCGCTTCACAGCCGCACGCATGTACACGTGAACATGGACGCACGCAGAAAGTAGCCGTCGCGTGAGAACCCGAGGAGCACGAGCGGCTCGTTGCGCTCCAAGACGCGCGCGAGCGACCAGTGCACGCGCGGCACTGGCGCGTTCTGATTGCGCAGCTGCAGCGCTGCAGATGCATCGACCTGTCGCCGCGCAAGCGCTGCGCAGACGTTGCGCTGCGTGCAGTCGCGTAGTGCCATCACGACGTCAATGTCCATTTACGATAGTGATCCGATAGATAACGAGTCATTTTGCCATTCGCACAGCAGGACATGGAGCTCGTGACTCTCGCTGTAAGCGCTCGCTCATGCCCTTCACATCACTCATGCTGCTGCTCTTGCTCACTACCGCAACGTCATGGCCAGCAAGTGCGTCATGTGGACGAGCGATTCGCAAAGCTGTTGCGGAGCGAGAGGCACATGGTCGTGAGCGACGAGAGCGACTGCTGTCGAAAGAGGAAGCGCGCCGTGAGGTCTGCGAGCGCCTGGTTCGGGAACACCGCGTCCGGCGTCGCGCTGTGTGACGCCTGCACGTTGCGACTCGATGCGCAGTCCTACAACATGAGCAGTTCATAGTGAGACGCAGGCACGTGACTACGGACCACGAGAGCCTACGGGCCGTACCTTGCACGTGAGACTCGACGGGTCCTCGACGTCGCCGCACCTCGCGAGGCAGCTCGCGCAGTACGTGTGACCACACGGCGCGAGCGTCATAGGCTCGACAAACAGCCGCAGGCACTGGAGACACGTGAACGCGCTCTCGGACGCCGTCTCGGCTTCAACGAGCGCACTCACCGTCTTCTCGAGCGACTCTTGCGTCTTGCGCAAGAGCTCGATCGCATTCGGATCGAGCACGCGCGCTTTCAGATCGAGCGCCTCGCGCGTGCGTGCGCTCAAGTCGGCGCGCTCGCGTGCCAAGTCGGCGCAGACGAGCTCGAGGCGACTCGAGAGCTCGGCGTTCTCGTTCTGGAGCAGCCGCACTTGGCTCTGGAATGATTCGGTCTTGTACTTCTTCGTCACGAGCTTCTTGTACTCGGTCTCAACGTGCGCAAAGCTCTGCTGGAGCTCGTCCAAGTCGCACTGGAGCCGCGCCATCTCGCTCTCCAAGCGCGCGCGCTCCTCGGGGTCGACGCCACTCGACAGTGCGTCGACGACTGTGACGACTTCGACGACAGTCGGTGGCGCTAGCGTCTCGACCGCGCGCTCGTGCAGCGCACGGTTCTCTTCGAGCAAGTCCTGGACGCGCGCGTCCTTGGCATCGAGACTCGCTTCGAGCGCTGCACGAGTTGATTCAAAGCGCTGTGCATCGCGCGCGAGCTGCTCTTGGAGCGCGTCGATGCGCTCTTGCAACGCGCGCTTCTCGTCTTCGACGAGACTCAGCGCTTCGTGGTTCGCAGCTTTCATGCGCGCGAGCTGCAGCGCTTGGACGGTCTCGTCGTGCGAGAGCTGCTGGAGCCGCTGCACGTCGCTTCGGAGACGCTGGAGCTCAGTGTCTTGAGCGCTGAGCGAGCTCTGCAGGTCGTCAACGACACGCGCTTGGTCGACGAGCTGCTGCATGAGCGCGTCCACTTCGCGCTCGCGCGCTCGGAGTGCGAGGTCGCACTCCTCTTGCGTCTTGCGTACGATCGCATCGAGCTCTTGACCGCGTGCGCTCTGGACACGAAGGCTCTCAACCAGTACTAGCTGCGCCGCGAGCTCGCTCTCTTTCGATTCGAGCGCAGCTTGGAGCAGCTCGCACTCGCGCTCGCCGCTCTGCTTCTCGAGCAAGAATCGGTTCGTCATCTCCTCTTGCTGGTGCATGCGCGCGTCTGTGAGCTCGCACTGCTGCACCAAAGCTCCAACGCGCGTCTCGAGCGCGAGCTTGTCGGCCTCGAGCACACGGATCGTCTGCATGAACGCCTCGGCAGTGTCGCCTGCTTGCTCGCTCAGCTGCAGGCGCTTCTGGAGCTCGAGGACTTTGCCCATGAACATCTCCTTCTCTTTGCTCATGACGCCTTTGAGGCACTCGTGCTCGTCGCGCAAGAGCGTCTCACGCGTCCGCACAGCGTCCAAGTCGAGCTGACACCGCTCGAGCTTCTTCACCAGCGAGCTCACGGTCTGCTCCTCGCTCTATTGGTACGAGTTCACCCGTACGTGCGCATACACGCGGCTCAGCGACAGCAGCGAGTATCGACATGAGGCGCGTTCGTACGACGTACCGAGAGGCGCTGGACTGTTGTCCGGAGTCCAATGATGAGCGCTGACTGCGACGCGACTGTGTTGCTCAGGCTGTCGGTCTGTGTCGCGAGGCGTGTGTTCTCCTGCCGCAGCGTGTCGATCTCGGCGCCAGCGTCGGCTTCGGTCTTCTCGAGCTGCTGGATCTTCGCCAGGAGCTTCTTGTTGTTCTCCATCAGGTCTTTGCTCCGGTTCTCGAGCGACAGGATCTACGAGCAGCACCAGCGACAGACACACAACGCCTTCAGTTGATCGTACACCATGGCCATCATGCCAATACTAACAAGGACGAACCCGACGCTGGTACGAGATCTCGAGCTGCGCTTGCTGCTGGAGCGCAGCAGCAGCTGCGGCAGACGATGACAGTCCGTGGATGTCGGGGAGGTAGCTCCCACTGCTGTAGTCGCTCGAGCCCTTGTGCTGTCGCAGCGCCGTGATCTTCTCGTTCTTGGTCTTCTCTTCATCCAGCGCCTCTGTGCGTTCGCAGGCGTCAGCAGCAGTGTGATCGCGCTAATGAGTGACACGGCGGAATGCTCGAGCCACTGACACACACATACCTTTGAGTCTGCTCAGCTCGGTCTGGAGCTGCTCGACTTGCGCGCGGAGCTGTTCGTTGCGCGCTTTTTCGCGCTCGTTCAGCGCTGACAGCGCCGCGCCGTTCTGCTGAAGCGCAGCGATCACTTCCGACTGCTCCGTGCGCTCGCGCTTCTTCTCCTGCGAGGCAAACAGCGAACCTTGTCGCGTCACTTTACTCACAGCTGGACCGCTCACACTCGCGCTACCACGCGCTGTCGCACTATGTCGTGATGCCTCGTGCTGCAGCTCCTTTCTTGCAGACGGACGGCGCGCAACGGATGTGTCTGTCACAGTTGACGATGCGAGCGGCGTCGGTGTGCGAGCGGCATCGCTGTCGTCGCGCTTGAGCGCTGCTTCGAGCACATTGCGGTACGACGCAGTCGGCACAGACGAGCGGCGTATTCGCGCAAGACTTGGCGCCTCGCGCGCCGGCGGCGTCGGACCTGCTGCGATTTGCTGCATCGCTGCGCTGTATCCACGACGTCGTCACGCAGTGGTGATCACTCGAAACGCGCGGTTGTCGTTCAGTTCGCTGCTGTTCAAAAGACGCCTCTATCTACTGCGTCTTTTGAACGCGAACACTGTCGAGAGTGACGACAGAGACGACTAGAGACGCACGGCTAGACTAGCGCCCTTCATGGAGCACGAGGCCGAGCGCCATTGATCAAACACGGTCAAGAGTTCGCCTGACACAGCGAAGAGCTGAGCAAGAGTGTGCCGATGTCGGCGCTCCGAGACATCATCGAGCACTTCTCGCCTGCTGACGTCAGCTTCGACACTGTTGGCTGCAAAGACCTCCACTGCTCCAACCTAGCGCGTCCATTGCTACAAGCACAGGTTCTCGAAGTAAGACGACATGACGGATGGACAAGCACGCTCGTTGCGATTGAACACATGCCTCTGAGGTGGTCCGTCATGTGGAGAAGACTCGGTCCAAGCGGCTCAAACAGACTCAGTGCAGCGGCCTTTGACGCCGAAATTTGAGAGACGTCTTGGGTACTATGAGGCGATCAGTGGCGCGAGTGCACGCTCAAGCAGCGAGGTCAAGTGTCATTGCTCGTACACGGCTGCAATGACGCTGCCAGCTAAGCCAAGATGGAGACTCGCACCAAACTGAGCGAGATTGAGGACGACCAGAACCTCATCCCCAACGTCACGAGCTCGATCACCACGACCGTGTGCGCTTCGGATGCATGAACGCATCCAGCGATCTTCTCGATTTGATGCCTAGCTTAGACGAGACTAGCATGATGCTACTCTCGCCCAAGCTCAGGCGAGGCGAGCACCACATCGGTCCTCAGACGTTGCTGCCCAGCATCGAGAAGAAGCACTTTGAATCAGCATACGACCTGGCTACGCCGTCGGCACAAAGACCAAATTGCACGCGGCGCAGTCAGCGCTACGAGGTCGCTGCGGCCATGAACCTCTCCATAGCCACGATCCTCCTGCTTGTGCACCAGCATGTCTTTGTCTTATGTCTTCTCAGCGAAACAGCGTACGCACCAAACCACTTCCTCGGCTCGTGTCTCGACGATGCGTGGGTCGCGTCGATGAAGATCAACAACCAAGAGCGCGACGCACAAGGGCGTCTCGTGCATCCGTTCCTACAGCCAGCGCTCAAGCATCCTCGCTATCAGGTACTCATGGCATTGTCATATTGCTTCACTCACAGCTCGCTTCCAACTCTCACGCGTTTGTTCGTGTGTGAACTTCGTAGCTCGAAGACGCACGCACAGCGGCTCCTGGTGTGTACGCGAGCGAGTGTCTCCCAGACGGCGCCTTCATCTACGGCGCCGGTGCACAAGTCGACGCGAACGGCGTCGTAACAAACAAGGGCACGATCAACGGCACAGTCGTCATCGAGCTCAGCGGCTGGACGTCGCACACGCTCACGACGCTCGTGCTCTCGATCTTGCTCGAAGAAGTCGTACGTGCTACTGCCATACTGAGTGCTGTCCACGCACGTGGTGGTGGTCGGTGTCCTCACTCCAGTACGCGTTTGTGTGCTTGTTCGCGTTGGTGCCTCCTGCAGTATGGCTACAAGGTCTCGCACTACTACGTGACAAACACGCTCGATCTCACGCAGCGCATGTCGTCTGTGCACTCGGGCGTGTGCACGCCGACGCACGTGAACGTCGAGGTGTGGATCGCTGGCATCGAAGCCGCGCTCCAGGTGTACGCGAACGAGTCGTACAGCGCTGGTGGCATTGGCTACTTTGGTCGATCGGGGCTCTACACCACGAGCAAGTTCATCCAAGACGGACTCGACGCGACCAAGCACTCGCCGCGCATGTACGCCGACTACTGGAAGAACTACAAGTTTGACGAGAACCTGATCAAGAGCGTCCCGATCTCAGCGCTCCGGAACAACGCCAAGTACTTCCCACCAACGGAGGTCGGCTGTGCAGACGACAGCTTTGGGTGTAAGGACCACTGCTCCAGGACAAAGGCGTGCACCGAGTACGAGAAGAATGGCAAAGAGTGCCTCGTCGTCGTCATGATGTACGACTACTACGACCCTGGGTACCTCCAAGCCGTGCTCGCGAACCACGCGATCCCCGCGTACTTTTGCTTCCTCGGCTACGACGCGGCGCAGAGCTACGCGCTCGAGATGGAGGCGACGGACCAGCCCGTGCTGTTCTACCACTTTGAGCCCGACCTGTTCCACTTTAACCACCCCGGGCTCTTTGAGCGCATCTTCTTGCCGCGGTCCGTGCCCGAGCGCGTCGTGCTCGCCACTGGGACGTTTGGCGACCGCGGCTACGGCGAAGCGACTGACAACCCAGTCGACGTCGACTTTCCCATGACGAAGCTCTCCAAGTACGCGGCGTCGGTCGTGACGAACCAGCAAGTCGGACCGCTGCTCTCCAAGCTCTCGCTCTCGGAGCTCAACATCAACGACATGCTGCGCAAGTACCTCGCTGCGACGAACGCTGCGAACGAACCGGATCCGTCGTTCCGCGCTGCGTGCAACTGGCTCAAAGAGAACTACGGCGTCTGGAGTCTCTGGCTCGACCGTCTTCCGCTCTGCACGTTCGACGCGCACATTGAGCACCGCGTCACGGGCTGCGGCAACGACAGCCACGCGCGCACGATCTCGTTTGCGTGGAAGACGCCGCGCCCTGCGAACGCGTCGCTGCCGTACGACTGCGACGGCGGCGTTGCGCAGCTCCCGAGCGCGATCATCACGAGTCGGTCGTGCGCGTGGATCTTGCAAGACGAGCGCCGCTGGATCGGCTGGGTCGACGCCAAGCCGATCTGCGACGCGAGCTTCTACGACTACAACGTCACGGGCTGCGACTCGGCGTCGAAGCGCACGGTGCAGTACTTCTGGCTCTTGCCAGACCCGCGCAACGCCTCGACGTCGCTCGAGTGCCGCGACGGCGTCGCGCTGCCGTCGAACGTCCAGGTCGACTGCGAGTTCATGCCGTTCAGCTCGCCCGTGTTCCTCGCCATGGCGGTCATCACGATCGTGCTCACAGTCGTGCTCGTGCTCGCGATCATGTTTGTGTATCGCCACCGCCGCGCGCCGATCATCAAGCGGTCGCAGTTTGAGCTCCTCGAGCTCATGATCGTCGGCGGTTTGCTCATCTGCGGCGCTGCCGTCGCATACGCCGGCGAGCCATCGCGCATTCTCTGCGGCTTGCGGCCAGTGCTCGTGTCCACTGGCTTCACGACGATCTTTGGCGCGCTCGTGGTCAAGTCCTTGCGCGTCTACCGCGTCTTCATGAAGAGCTCAATGAAGCGCGTGACGGTCACCGCGCGCATGATGTTCAAGTTCCTCTCGATCTTCTACGTCGTCGACGCGATCATCTTTGCCGCGTGGTTCGGCCTTGCGTTCCCCGAGCCGACGACCACGAGCGAAGACGCCGTGGAGTTCCAAGGCAAAGTTGACCGCCTCCGGTGTCAGTCCTCGAGCTTCATCTTCACGGCGCTGCTCATGTTCTGGAAAGCGATCCTGCTCTTCCTCGGTCTCTACATCTCGTTCCTGATCCGGAACGTCTCGGCGGACTTTCAAGAGTCGACGTGGATCTTCGCCTCGGCTATGGTCGTGCTCGTTGGGAGTCTTGTGATCCTCCCGCTCGCGTACCTCGTGCAAATGGCCGCCGCGCCGTTCTACGCCTTTCTCGCCTGCTCGTTCCTCCTCTGCACGGCGCTCGTCATGGGCTTCATGCTCGTGCCAAAGCTCTTTCGCCTGAACGAAGTCGGTCAGCCATCGGAAGCGTCGAAGCGCGTGTCAGTGACTGACCGCCGTGGCAGTGGCGCCACCGCACGTGTGTACTCGAATCGCTTCGATAGCGCGACGCACGCAGGTAGCTCGGCTGCTGCGACGCAGCTCCAAGTCCGGAGCAAGTACATCGTCTTACCAACCTCCCGGCTCGGCTCTACGTGACCGGAAAGTGCGCTCTCTATCGTAGCTACACACACGCGCATTGCTTCGACTTGGGTCTTGTCCTACCGCGAGCTGCTGTCTATCGTCACGTGCTATGGACAACGCCATGCGTTCAGGACCGTGCGGTGGCTCACATGTCTCCAAGGTGGTCCGTCATGTGGAGGAGACTCGGTCCAAGCGGCTCGAACAGACTCGCACTCATGGACTCTGCGACTGACACTGTCGACGCAACTGGCGCTGCGTCAGTGTGGCGCTCGACAGTCGGTGCAACTGGCGCGAGCGAGCGTGACGTCGTCGCTGCGTCGGTGCTCTGCTCTGCTATCAGCGCGTGCGTGTGGCAGAGTCCTTGCCGCCGCGCTGGCTTCGTACACGCTGGTCGCTTGCATCGCCGCCCGCCGCCGTGCTCAGCGCAGAGACCACCGCCGCGGTCTTGCTTGGTGCAGTCCCTGAACTGGCAGTAGCGCGTGCCGCCGTGGCTCGCGCAGAAGCCGCCGCGCTGGACGCCTTTCATGCAGCCCGCGTAGCGGCAGTGCTGGCCTCCGCCGTGGTTCCGGCAGAGCCGGCCACCTTGCGCTGCCTTTGCGCAGCCTGCAAACTGACAGCGCAAGCCGCCGCCGTGGGCTTTGCACAAGCCGTTCGACTGTGCGGCTTTGCTGCAGCCGTCGTGCGAGCAGCGCGTGCCGCCGCCGTGGCGAATGCACAGGCCGTGGCTCTGGCTACTGCGCTCGCAGCCGTCGATCGTGCAGCGCCGGCCGCCGCCGTGTGCTTTGCACCGCCCTTTCGACCGAATGCGCCTCGTGCAGCCTTTGGCAATGCACAGGCGGTTCGCGAGCTTCTCTTGCTGGTCCTCGCTCGTCTGGCCGCTCGTGTCGAGTGCGTTTGCGTCGTACAAGGATGGCGACTGTGACGACGCGCGCCTGCTCGCAGATGCTGCGACGATCGCTGCTGGGACTGGCGCGCCAGGGTGCTGCGTGCGCTCGAGTCTGTTTGAGCCAGCAGCTGCTGCTCGATTGTGGCCGAGGAGCGTCCGTGTGAGACGCGTGCTGCCAGCGCGCAGCACTTCTTGCACTTGCTGCTGCACGAGTGACACCGCTGTCACAGGCGTGATCACTTTGCTAAACGACGAGGCGGTGGAAACAGGAGCGGATGTGACGTGGACGCTTGCAGCTGGCAGAGCATCGCTTGCTAGTGTAGGTACTGCGCTTGTTGGGTGCGTAGCTACTAAGCGACTCGAGGCGCGAGCTGCGGTGGTGCGGCGCGCCACTGGGCGGTCGACAGCGTCGGCGAACGTTGCGATCGTAGCTGCTGCGAGCGCATCGACGTGTCCGACGCTTGTGTGCGGTCGCGCGAGCCGAGCAGCGGCGCCGTAGTAGCGCTGCGGCTGCGCAGTCGGGAGCGTGCCGGCTGTGTCGACTGCGAAGAAGTCGCGCACGGGGTCGCTGCGAGATGCGGTCATCTGGAGTGGTGTGTGTCGCTTCTTGAGAGAAGTCGCTGTGGCAGAAGTTGTAGACGCAAATAGTGATAGTGATGAAATCAAGGGAATACAACTTCATTATGGCGCGAACAAAGCATTTGAAAGCCCAAGTTCTAGGTACGACGATCGCACTGACGCCCCACTTGAAGAGCTCTATCACAGCTTGGTCCGATGTCTTTGCGAGTTAGTGACAGATCTCTTGGCCGAGTGTCGGCAAGGACGCCTCGACTCGCTACAGAGCTTGCTTTAGTCCCAACAACCCTCGTTCCAGTTTACCAAAGCGCACTGTTGCTTAATGTTGTGGACTGGCATGGACGCTTGAGCTCAAGGTCTGGCAAGAGCTGCTGCTACGTGGCTTCGACTTGCAAGTCCTGCTCCGTACTCGAGTGAGCACCCGGTCGATCGTTCGAGTCGTTCGAGTCGTTCGCCGTCTTGAGTTGATCTCACTCGTCCACCACGCAACAGACCACAAACTTCAAAACATCCGAGCCAAGTTGGCATATCAACAATGAGCGAATGCGGAAGCACGACCACGTCATTCAGCAATGAGCACTGGGGCTACGCTCGTCGAGCAGACACTCGCAGACGCTCGTAGCGACCTCGAGTTCAAGCTTGACGATCCCTAGTGTGAAGCTTTACCTGAGTATCTATAGCCCAACCTATAAATTCATCTTTGATATAAAATAAGTCTATTTTAACACTACAATTGTATTCAACCACATAATGTTTGATGCACAATGGTCAACGTGAAGTAAGTCGCACATCCAGAGCCAGATCAAGAGCACGAGCAAGAGGACACGCGTGACGAAGAACGCCTGCACGTCCGATGGCGCCGTCGACTGCGCTCGTCGTCGCAGAGAGCGACGCAAGCGTTGCTGCCGCTACAGTTCCCTCTCCACACGATGACGAAGACGTCGACTTGCCAGTCGATCTCTCGCAGCTCCCGATGATCCCGATGCCCAAGTCGCTCTTGCTCATCAACAACTTCGTCGCCAACACCACGCGGTTCCTCAATCACTTTGCGCACGAGTGCGAAGAGCGCATCGCGCGCGTCTCGACGAACCTCACGCGCGTCGAGATCATGCTCGCGATCCTCGAAGCGAAGCTCGACAGCATCCCGGACCTCGACGTCTCCGAGAGCGAGATCCAAGCCGCAGAGCAGAGCATCAGTGGCACTGCGCCAGTGGCCACAAGCACTGAGCCGAGCCTTGGAATCGATAGCCAGGACCTGCCATCGACAGACGACGGCTTTGGGTTCATCCCGCCGCCGCCACCGCCGCCGCCAGGAATGCCGCTGGACATGGACGGTGAGAGCGAGACGCAGCTCGTGGGGATGCCACCGCCGCCACCACCGCCGCCGTCTGGTCTTCCACCTGTCGATGGCGACGACAGTGCGATGTCGAGTGCGCTCGTGCTCGCACCATCGACAGAGCTGGCGCCTGCGGGGCTCTTTGACGACGATGACGGTCCGAGTGCGCCGCCTGTGCTCAAGCTCAAGGACGACCTGATCTACGCCAAGTGCGTCGCTACGCTGCGTGGCGTAGAGCGACGGATTGACTGACTGCTGTTGGCGATGGACTGACGAACCCTTGACGCTCTCGCTTGTGATCGCAGGTACTTTACGATGCGGAGACTTGGGATCCCAGACCCCGTGGTCGAGCAGAAGCTCATGCTCGACGGCATGGACCCGAGCATCCTCAGGTACGGACGCTCACTCACTCACTCATACGACTAATGACGTCTGTACTGACTACACAACTGTGTCGCTCACTCTTGCGACGGCTGCACTTGCGTTGCCAGCATGGACCCAGAAGGTCCGTCGCCGTCTGTAGGCAGCGGACTCGCACCTCCGCCGCCGTCGCTCTCAATGCCATCGTCGCCGCCGCCACCGCCGTCTGGGAACATCGGCATGCCGTTCCCACCGCCGCCACCGCCCATCTCGCCGACTGTACGTACCACCTCATGGACGAACGAGTCTGTGTCTTGTCAACCCATGAGGCTCACAGCGTCTGTGAATGTCACTTGCTTGCGGCAGTCGTCGACGAGCTCGCGCGCCGAGTCGCTCTTCTCGTCGCGCCCACCACCACCGCCAGATCTCTTCCCAGCGACTGGCGCGCCACCATTGCCGCCCATGCCGCCAACTCCAGACGACGAGACCTCGAGCGACGACGACGATGATGGGATTGAAGCAGACGCACCGCCGCCGCAAGCGAGCTTCCTCAAGCTCAAGGACGACCCGGCATTTGAAAAGTACGCCCGAGTGTCTTGGAGGCTTCACGCACAGTGTGATAGGACGCACCGCCTCACTCTCTTGCTGCTCCTGCTACGACACATGCGCAGGTACTTTAAGATGCGGAAGCTCGGGATGCCAGACGGCGTCATCCAGCACAAGCTCATGATGGACGGCGTCACGCTTGACATCCTCAGGTGCGTCTCACCTCGTCACGTACTCGCGTCAAGAGCGTTCAAAGGACTCACACGCGTCGCATCTGCTCTTGCTCCTGTAGTATGGATCCGGAAGGTCCGTCTCCCAATGCAGGAGTCGCTGCAGCACCACCAGGGCCACCACCGTCGTCGTCGTCTGGTTCGAGTGGTCTGCCACCGCTGCCGCCAATGGGTCGATCAGGTCTCCCACCGCCGCCGATTGCAAGGTTCGACGGCTCCGACGAAGACGACGACTTTGACTCGGACTCAGACTAGCAGTAGTGCTTCTCACAGTCTGCTTTCAATGCCACGTCCAAGGCGATGCGTTCGTTCAAGTGTCATGGTGTCCGTCTCGTGCCTTGCTATCTACAATACTGCGCTGATGACATTGACTATTGTCGGCCGACTCCTGTCGACTCCTGTCGACCCAAAGCGACGGCGGTCGCGACACTTTTAGCGCTCGCCTCATTCATTTGCTGTCGTTGTTCAACCGCCCAACAGTGGAGCTTGCCCAACGACGTGATCTTGAGCAGCATATACTGCACGTGCTCGTTCGTTCTTGCTGCGTGTGTGCGAGAGTGGCGCGTTGTTGGACCTCCCGCGCACGTCCAGAGCAGCATGCCTGCGCGCAGTGGCGACGAAGCGATCTGAGTGAGAGCTGAGAGCCCAGCGATTGATCCCGTTTGACACGCCCACATTGACATAGAGAGACACGCCTTGCGAGCAACATGAGCAATCGCAGCACCGCGAGCAAGTCGGAGAGGCAGGAGCGCACAGGCGCAGCGCCAGCGCCAGCAGCGGCAACCAAAGTGATTGAGATCGGTCCGTCGGGCGAAGCGATCCTGCAGCAGGTCGAACAGCTCGACCGGATGATCAACGCCAGTGCCTCGACAGTGAGTCTCCATGACGGCAGCGGTGGTGGGGCACTCCGCAGAGCATCGACACTCCAGCGCCGACCATCACTGCTCCAGCGCCGGCCTTCTGGGATGGTGAGCCTCCGGTCGATCTTTGACGCCCCCAAGCCGTCGTCGTCGCCGACGCCAGAGGACCTCATGGGCGCCGACCTGCGCTCATTTGCTGGAGCAGACATCTTGAACATCGTCGCAGGCGGCGGTGGCAACAGTGTTGGTGGTGCTGGTCACTCTGGCTCAAGCCGTACGCACAGCATCAAGAGCTCGCGTGGAAGAAAGGTGCATCCACACAACGACGCAGCAGCACTAGCGAGTCCGCCCAGTGGCGACGCAGCACACCATGCGCTCGAGCATTCGAGCCCAGAGGCAGCAGTCAGTGCACCAGCTCCCAGAGATGACGACACTGACGGGAGTCCAGGTGCGCCGTCTGGGCGACGAAGAAGTAGTGTCGCGTCGCTCACAGACATCCAGAATGGCTCTGGGCGACGCAGTAGCGTCGCATCCGTCGCAGAAGGCTCGCTCGAGCGGAGGCGAAAGAGCGTCTCGGTCTTTGCCGAGAGCATGGCCGAGAGCGTCGTCGACATTGCGCGGACGCTCACCAAGGTCTTTGACAAGACGAGCTCAGGTGACGTCGAGGAGAAGCGGCAAGCAAAAATCGCTGAGCTCGTGGACAAAGAGGTGATGGTGCTGAACGCCGCGCAGCTCGCGCAGATCCAGCAGCGCAACGCGAATCCGTTCACGATCTCGATCAACTCGCCGTTCCGGCGCTGGTGGGACTTTGTCATCACGCTCAGCCTCGTGTACGTCATGTTTGCCGTGCCGATCAAAGTCGGCTTCTCCGTCGCGACCGCAGGCGTCGGGTTTGTCGTCGATGCGATCGTCGACGTCATCTTCCTCCTCGACACGACGCTCAACTTTTTCACGAGCTACGAGGACGACGCCACGGGCGAAGAGATCCAGGATATTGTCAAGATCCGGCACAACTACCTCTACGGCTGGTTCATCGCAGACGCCGTGAGCAGCTTCCCCGCGTCGCTCGTTGGGACGACGCGCGCAATTGCGAACCTCGCCAAGCTCGTCAAGATCGCGCAAGTGTCCAAGATCTCGAACTCGGGGCTGTTCAAAGCCATGTCGATGCGCATCAACCGGTCGATGAACCCGTCGTTGCTCCGCATGGTCATGCTCACGCTCGTGTTCATAGTCTCGCAGCACTTCATCGCATGCACGTACTTCTTCATCAGCACGCACCAAGACGGCCACACGAGCTGGGGACCACCGGACGAGACGCGCGAGAGTCCGCTCGGACAGCAGTACATCTACGCGTTCTACTTTGCGATCATGGTCACGACAGCGAACGACGTGAACCCGACGACGCACATCGAGAAGCTCTTCACGGCGCTCATGCTCTTTGTCGGCATCGTGATCAACGCGAGCATCATCGGTAGCGCTGCGAACTTGCTCTCGAACCTCGACAAGGCCGAGATCGCGCGGAAGAACCAGATGGACACGATCAACGAGTACATGCGCTTCAAGAAGGTCCCGCTCGCGCTCCAAGAGAAGATCCGGCGGTACTACGACTACGCGCTCACGGGCCGCATTCGCGACCCGACTGACAACATCTTTGTCGACTTGCCCGATCGCCTCAAGCTCGCGCTCAAGCTGAATCTGCACGAAGAGTTCATTCGTAAAGTCCCGCTCTTCCGCGTCTGCTCGAACGCGGGCGTTGTCGCGATCATCCAGTGCCTCAAAGTCGTCGTTGCGATGCCAGGCGAGATCATTGTGCGGCAAGGCGAAGTGGTGCGTCCATGTGTTGCAGTGTGTTGTGGCTGATTGGCTAGCATCTCGCGACGCTCTATATGTGCGAGTCGCTGTCAACTCACATCGCTACTCGCTTCTGTCTGATCCTCGACGCGGCGCTGAACGACGTAGGCGCACGAGTTCTACTTCATCAAGAGCGGTCGCGTGTCCATAAGCGTCCAGTCCGACAGCTTTGAGATCATTCCGCTCGGGAACCTCGGTGAGGGCTCGTTCTTCGGTGAGATCTCGCTCCTAACAGGCGAAGCCCAGAGCGCCGAAGTGCGCGCCGAGTCGATCGCCGAGCTCGCGTACTTGACGCAGAGCGACTTTAGCGCAATCACGGACAAGTTCCCGACGTTCCTCCTCGCAGTGAAGCGCATCAGCGAGTCGCGCCAGCAGACTGCGACGAACGTGCGCAAGATCACCAAGCACATTCGCCACCAGTCGACAGTCGTCGCCCGAAAGAACAGCTTCCGGAGTTCAGCGATGTTGGTGGCGCGACGCGGCTCACGGGCGTTCACGTCCGATAGCACACGCGTGTCGCGCGTCGGCACAGTCAAACGCATCTCGAAGCGGCTGTCCAGCTCGCGGCGGAAAACACCCGACAGCTTCAACGCGTTGTACGTCGAGCAGCTGTCGCTCGCCCAGGCACGGCAGCTCTCGCAGATCCGCGCGATCCACGAAGTCGTGATCGACAACCCGGACGAAGACCTCTCGTGGGACTAACATCCATCCCTCTCTCACGCGCGTGCGAGTCCAAAGCGTCTGTCCAAGGCGTCGAAGCGTGCGAGACGCACTTCTGTCTCGAACCTCGACAGTCGGTCCGTCCGTCCATCCGTAGTGAGTCAAAGCAGCGATGGCATCTCGACGCCGTCGTTGTCCAGGACACCGCGATCTCGTCGACCACAGCTCGGACACAGTATTTATTCGCTCGTACCAACCACTACCACCGCTCGTAAATGAACATCCGAGGTGGTCAAGTTCGTTCGTTCGTTGCCTCTGGTATTGTGAACCTTGCGACCTCGTCGTGCTTGCTACAGCACCAGCGCTTGATCTCCGTCGTCTGAATATCGATGCAGGCTCTAACACTTTGACGTTATTCATCGTAAGAAGTCTGCTGGACATCACTGACACGAGTGTGGGCCAGAGTCACTTGATCGAGTTGCTTCGACTTGATTGAACACAGACATGGACATATGAAGACACCAATTCAATCGCGCTTGATCAGTTCACAGATCGAGCGAGCGATGCACTTTGCGTTGTGCGCGCACGATCTTCTCCTGTTCGTATTGCATTCATGCATTCGTAGAGTTAGCACGAGCGCATGTGCAAGTGTATCAAGACTCACTAGGGTATTTGCTCACCCGCACGCGCTCGTCGAGCCATCATCGGTGTCGCTTCACAACACTCGCAGTGCGCTTCGCCTCGTCAGCACTGTCGTCTTCGTCTTCATCGCTGCTCGTTCCGTAGTCGCCGCAAAACAAGTCGACTGCTGGCGTTGCTTGAGCGCTGGTCGTGAACTCGAACACTTGCAGCAGCTCTGTGTTTACTGCAGCGTCGCGCTGTGTTTGCGTGCGCCGTCCTGCATTCGCTCGCTTTGCACGCTGCGTCCGTCGTACAAGTCGCGGAACGTGACTGTCGCTTGCATGACGCACTGGTGATGTGCCGAGCGAGAACGACTCGCGCTGTGGTGGTGAGCGCCATGGAAGCCCCACGCAGTGCACTCGCATGCGCTTGCGGTTGCTCATTGCGTTGTCTTCGTCGTTGTCGGTAGGCGTTGGCATTGCGAGAAGTGAGGTAGCAGGTGCGTCGCAATGCATTCTTGCGTGCGTTGCGTGGTTGCCGAGCTCCCTTGTGCATTGCTTGCATCGTGCTCAAGCTCGATCGTTCATGCTGGTGCTTCAGTGTGCGTGTGCACGAGCCAATCAGCGTTGTTCGTTTGCGAAAAAGGCAACTTCAGCAAGTGTGACAATCACTCTTCATTTTGAGATCTTCGATCGACAAAGCTCGTTGCCCTGCACACTCGATAGCAGGCAAACAACAAGACTCTCGAGCTGCTGTGTAGCTCTATGTGTTGTAGGCCTGGCGAGAAGTCAGCATGGTGTAAAGGTTTGTGCCCAAACAACATCACAACGATGAATACGACGCTCGAGTGTCCTCACTGCGTACCAGCGTGTTTGGCCAGCACTTCAAGCGGAACGCGAGAGATTGCAGCAGGTGCTCACAAGTGCAGTCTACAGCTTACAAGCTCGTGAAGACGCAAGTGACAATCATATCGAAGCTGCGCCAGCACAACAAAATGCTCTGGGATCGGTGCGAGTTTTCAAACAACGACGCTGTCTGCAACAGTGAGCACGCGCGCATTCCAGTCCGCAAGAGTGTCTCGTGCGAGGCTTCACCACAGCGTGCTCTCAATGAACGTGCAACGCAAAGTGCATCACCGAAGAGCTTGCACGCCAAGACAAGCAAGCTGACCAAGCATGCAAGACGATCTCAAACTCAAACCCTACATTTCAAGACTAAATGTAGAGAAAAGACTACTGTCTTTGTCCAACTAGATCCGAATATTCATGCAAAATATGCTATCAATAACACTTCTTTGAACTATACTAATAGATTTAGATATCGCGCGAGTCGAATCAGTTGAAGCGCGGATTCGCAAGGCACGTGGCAGAAGCACATCGATCGAGAAGCGAGCACGCGCGCGCATCACGAGCTCCAGCGAACGACCACGACTGCGCTGCCCCTTGATCGCACGCACACACGCGATACGACCGACAACGGTTAAACAAACAAGCAACAGACTCCGAGCGCGATGGACATGTTTGGCCAGCACGGCGCAACGGCGCTGCCGATGCACGTGACGCCAGACGTCGAGTTTGGCAACGGCAACGGTCTCTATGACGACCACCAGCACCCGCTCTTGAGCGACAGCCACGGCAATGGCGCGACGGCGTCGCATGCGTACGCGCGGCAGATTGACGTCAAGACGCCGTTCCTCGTCGTCTCGGGCGTCGGACTCCTCTTTCTGCTCTTTAGCTCGGACTTTCGCCCGATCTTCCTCGTGTTTACGATCTGCGGCTACGGCGCGCTCTTCTCGCTCTACCTCTCGCACTGGGTCCTGAGCAAAGACGACGGCACGCCCGAGATGCGCGACGTCTCGAATCCGATCCGTGAAGGCGCTGAGGGCTTCTTGCGCATCCAGTACACTGCGATCTCGCGCATTGCGCTCGGCATTGCTGCGCTCATCTTCTTTAGCTACGCGCTGCGACCAACGAGCGCACTCGCGTCGGGCGTTGAGAAGCTCGGGAACCTCACGCTCGGCGTGCTCTGCGCGATCTCGTTCCTCATTGGCGCCGTCTGCTCTGCTGGCGCTGGCTACATCAGCATGTGGGTCTCTGCGCAAGCAAACATCCGCGTCACGAGCGCTGCGCGTCGGTCGTACGGCGAAGCGCTGCTCATTTGCTTCCGCGGCGGCGCGTTCTCTGCAGTGCTCGACATTACGCTCTGCGTCGCGGGCGTGAGCTCGCTGTACGTCGCGCTGTACGTGCTGTTCTCGTCGACGCTCGATGCGACCGACATCCCGCTGCTCATGGTCGGCTACGGCTTTGGCGCGTCGTTCGTTGCGCTGTTCATGCAGCTCGGCGGCGGCATCTACACAAAGGCGGCAGACGTTGGCGCGGACTTGGTCGGCAAAGTCGAAGCTGGGATCCCAGAGGACGACCCGCGGAACCCAGCAGTGATCGCAGACTTGGTCGGCGACATGGTCGGTGACTGCGTCGGCAGCAGCGCTGACGTGTTTGAGAGCGTCGCAGCTGAGATCATTGGCGCAATGATCCTCGGCGGCACGCTCGCGCGCGAAGCGCAGCTCGAGTACCCCGTTGCGTTTGTGTTCTTCCCAGTCGTCGTGCATGCGTTCGACATTGTCGTGAGCAGCATCGGCGTCATGGTCGTGACAGCACCGAGCGACGTCGAAGCCACGCGTGCGAGTCACAACCCGATGGGGACGCTCCAGACTGGCTACAACGTCTCGCTCGGTCTTGCGCTCGTAGCGTTTGCGTTCACGACGCGGTGGCTGCTGTACAGCGACGCGCACCCGAACGCGTGGTTCCACTTCTTCCTCTGCGGCGTCGTCGGCATGCTCACTGCGTTCGTGTTTGTCAAGTCGACGCAGTACTACACCGACTACGCGTACTACCCGGTCCGGAGCATCGCGAAGGCGAGTACCACTGGTCACGGCACGAACATCATCACGGGCGTCGCTGTCGGCATGCAGTCGACCGTCGTGCCAACGCTCATGGTGAGCGTCGCTGTCATCAGTGCGTACCACCTCGGCGCGAGCTCGGGCATCGGTGGTCTCAACAACCGCCACGCGGGTCTCTTTGGCACGGCCGTTGCGACAATGGGCATGCTCTCGTCTGCAGTCTTTGTCTTGGCGATGAACAACTACGGCCCGATCGCAGACAACGCAGGCGGCATCGCAGAGATGAGCCGTCAGCCCGAGTACGTCCGCGATGCGACCGACAAGCTCGACGCAGCAGGGAACGTCACAAAGGCGATCACAAAGGGCTACTCGATCGGCTCCGCGGCGCTCGCGTGCTTTGTGCTCTTTGGCGCGTTCATGGACGAGTTCTCCGAGTTTGCTGGGAAAGAGTTCAAGTCTGTGGACATTGCGACGGTCGAAGTGCTCGTCGGCGGCTTGCTCGGCACGATGATGGTGTTCTTCTTCACGGGTCTCGCAGTCGCTGCGGTCGGCGACACGGCAGGCGAAGTCGTGAACGAAGTGCGTCGGCAGTTTGAAATGTACCCAGGCATCATGGAGGGCAAGCAGAAACCGGACTACCGCACGTGCGTCGCGCTCGTGACCAAAGCGGCGCTCAAGCAGATGCGTCTCCCAGGCCTCCTCGCAGTCCTGTTGCCAGTCGCAGTCGGTCTTGTCTTCCGTGTGGTACGTCCTTGTCGACACCCCCCCCCCCTCTGTCTCGTGCGCTAGTGACTGCAGTGGATGTATATGGAGTGACTGACCTCATCGTATGCCTCGCTCTCCATCAGATTGGCGCGTACCAGGACAAGCCGCTGCTTGGTGCCGAGGTCCTGGCTGGGTACCTCATGTTTGGCACCGTCACGGGCATCATGATGGCGCTGTTCTTGGACAATGTCGGCGGCGCGTGGGACAATGCGAAGAAGTACGTCGAGCTCGGGAACTTTGGCGGCAAGGGCAGCGAGGCGCACAAAGCCGCAGTCACGGGCGACACGGTCGGCGACCCGTTCAAAGACACGGCTGGACCTGCGCTCCACGTCGTGATCAAGCTCCTGTCGACGACTGTGCTCGTGTTTGGGCCGCTCTTTGTCTCGCGCGTGGGCGAGTCGCCAGCGTTGTGAGTGAGTATGCGTCGTGTATGGACACGATGCGCATGTGCAGTCATTTGCATACGCTCGAGGACGAGGTCGTTGAAGCTTGGTCTTGGCGCTTTGGCGATCTCAGCATACTTTATTCAAGTAAGTAGCAAATCGTACTTTTTTGGACTCCACTAAGTACGATATGGTAGCTGTCATTTGTTCGCTCTATTATTTCTCTATCAACATCCAATCTGAATATCTTCAGCACAAAAAGGTCGAGTTTGAAGCACGCGCGTGATCGATCGATTGACACGAAGAAGAAGGCGGTCGACGACGACGAGAAGGGGGAGCGATGAGCAGCAGCGCAGGGGCGACGAAGAAGAAGAAGGCGCCGCGCGCGCCGACGTCGCCGTCTGCTGCGTCGGTCTCAGGCGCCACGCGCGGTCGCGAGAGCGAGCTTCACGTGACTGCAATTCCCGATGACGCGAGCGTTGTGTCTTCGCCGCGTCGCGGCGGCAATGAAGGGCGGCCGCGCTTTGACTCGAAAGCGTCGTGGGCCGACTCGACGCGCTTTGACATGGGACGCGCCGACTCGCGCGCATCCGACGTCTCGGCGCGCGACTTGCGTCTCACGTCGCTCTCGCGCTCGCACGCGAGCAACCGGAACCGCTCGGACTCGCGCGCATCGCGCATGTCACGCGCTTCGAGTCGCGCTGGCGGTGGCGCAAACAATAGCGGCATGCGCGGTCGGCAGTCGTCGTTTGTGTCGAACTTTGGCGTGACGAAGGGCGGGCGGAAGGACAGCAACGCACTCTCGACGATCACGGAGAACTGGAACTTGGCGGACGACCAGTTCGGCAGTCCGTTTGCCGACTTTGACGCGCAAGGTGCGCCCAGAGAACGCTCTTTGTGCGTGTGTCTTTGATCCGTGCGTGTGAGCTCACACTGCGCTTTGTGTATGGATGTGTATGGCGCTAGACCAACCGATTCGAGACCAGCTCCAGCGTGGTCTCAACATCATCAACGACCACACGGTGCGTACGGGATCGCCTGTGTCTGCCTATTGGAGACGCAATGCCCAGTGCTGACAGCAGTGTGACTGACTGTGACGCCTGTGCAGACCAAGCTCAAAGAGATCGAAGATGCGATCACAGCTGCGATGTCGGAAGTCTGGGGCTACTGGGTGCGTCCTCTCTCTATGTGTCTCACCTCTGCTACTGCCTAGCGACCGAGATGTGGTCATTGACTCACACATGCACACACATACACATACAGGCGGACCCGATCCAGCTCTTCCTTCACCCAGCTGAGCGCGTGGACGTCCAGGACCTGATCAAGACGGACAACGAGCTCTTTAACAAAGTCCTCACAGTCTTCTCAGTCCTCTGCGACGAGATCTCGGAGCTCAAAGTGACCGTTGAAGACAACTTCTACCCGGCGCTCGTGATGTTTGGGCAAGCGTGCCATGGCGAAGAGGGCGAAGTGCGCGCCGGCGAAGACGAAGTGCACATTGGCCGCATGCTGCCGTTCTTCCAGGACATTTCGAACTTTGTCGACCGGTGCAACGCGATCACGATCAACATGATCCACCAGCTCGCGAGTCTGTACCAGAGCTTCCAGAAGCTCTGGAAGTCGACGTTCAAGCTCGTGCACTTGCACCCGGTCTTTGACGCCTTGGCTAGTCTCCTCGAAGTCATGATCACGATCGACGCGATCGTGATCGACAACCCAAACATCATCACGTCGTGGGACAAGTACAAGCGCATGATGCAGTACGTGCGCGCTGATCCCGGGCGGTACAACATCACGGTCGACAAAGTCAAGCAGTTTGAGCGCTTGCTCGTGAGTCTCGACCAGACGATCATGAGCGCGCAGGTCTTCCAGACGTGCATTGAGCAGGACTTTGAAGCGTTCTCGTCGCTCGAGCCAGACGACGACGACGATCGGAGCGACGATGACGGCAGTGCGAGTGGCCGCGCGAGCAGCGACCGCGAGTCCAAGATCGACATTCGCGCGAACCGCGTGTTCCTCGACGAGTTCCTCCACTGCATCAGCGCGCGTCTTGGCGTTGCAGAGGCAGCGATCAACTCGGCGAGCGAGACGTACGAGCGCAACAACCTCGTTGGCACTGCAGGGCTGTACGTGCTCCACCGCCGCCTGTTGCCTGCGAACGTCCCAGCCGACCCTGCGCTGTACAAGCGACTGTGGGAGACGCAGCTCAAAGCGCCGTGCGTGACGATCTGCGGCAAGATCCTGTGGTACGTCCCAGACTTTCTCCTTCGGTTCGCGCCAATGAACTCGAAGAAGCTCCAGCCCGCCGACATTGTCCAGTTCCGCCGTGAGTACTTGCACTCGCTCGACGACGCGTTCCCAACGGACGTCGCGTCCGCGAAGATGGAGCTCAGCGCCTGGCTCGTGCGCATGGAGTCGTTCTTCCAGCCGACGACGCGCGGCATGGGCGACGCGGCGCGGACCCTGAGCGTGCGCGGGAATTTGATCCTCAAAGGCCTCATCCTCGCCAAGCGCGTGCAGACGATGATGCACACGCTCGTGAACTTGCACTTGGCGCTCGGGATCCCGATGCAGAAGCGCGTCGTGCGGCCGCTGTACACGTGCATTGAGATCCTCAAAGCTGTCGAGTTCATGTTTGCGCGGAAGAACCCGATCCTGGCCGAGAGCGCGTCGCTGCTGCTCCGACAAGTCGCGCACTCGCTCTTTGCGTACTTTCGGCCGCTCAAAGCCAAGCTCGAAGCGAGCAAGCGCTTTGACGACACGAAGCTCGACGTCTTGGCCGCTGTGACCGTGATTGAAGACATCCTCCACAGCGGCGAGTCGTTCTCGTACACGCGCATCACGGTCCTGGACCTTGCGACGCAGATTGCGCTCATTTCGCCCGACAGCGGCGCATCGAGCGTCGCAGGCAGCGACCTGGACAGCGGGCTCAAGAACGCCGATGAGCCGGTCAAGTTGATCTGGAAGCTCCGGCTCTTGAGCGACTTTCAGCGCAAGATCCGCACGGCGTGCGACTGCTCGTTCTTCTACTGGAGCCGCGAGCTTCTGCATCCATTCTTGCAAGACCTGTACGGGCAACCGGAGCAAGCGAACCGGATCCAGTACGTCGTTGGCGGCTTCCTCGATGCGATCAAGCTGTTGCGCGGCGCGCAGCACGAAGCCGACAATGGCGCGTACGTGAGCGCGTACTCGGCGTTCATTGACTCGGTCATGGACGAAGAGATCGTCGAGAACTTGTGCAAAGACGTCGAGAACGACTTGCGCTTGCACATTCACTCGGTCCACCTCGACCACTTGGACGCGCCGAACCCCAAGAGCGCAGACTTCAAGGTCCTGCACTACTACATGGACCTCCGACCGATCCGCTTGCACGGCAAGACGCTCGACTTGCGCCTCCAAGTCACGCACTACCTCGAGAATACGTTCTACAACCTCACGACCGTTGCGCTGCACGACTGGAAGACGTACGGCGAGATGCGGAACCTCGCGAACGACAAGTACGGCTTAAGCCTTGCAGACAACCACTTGCCCATGGGGTCGCTCGACCAAGGCCTCGACATTCTCCAGATCATGCGCAACATCCAGATCTTCGTCGCGCGGTACAACTACAACCTGAACCAGCAGTTCTTCCTCGAGCGCCGCAGTGACAAGGGCTCACGCCACCTCAACTCGATCAACATCCACTCGATCGCGAGCTCGATTCGGACGCACGGCATGGGGATCATGAACACGACTGTGAACTTCACGTACCAGTTCTTGACGAAGAAGTTTGACATCTTCTCGCAGTTCCTCTTTGACGAGTACATCAAGAGCTACTTGCAGCGCGAGAAGCGGTGGTTCAAGAAGCACCGCGACGACCCGAGCGTCGACAACAAGTACCCGTACGAGCGCGCGTTCCAGTTCAATCGCGACATCCGGAAGCTCGGCGTCTCGGACTCGGGCAAGACGTTCTTGGACCAGTTCCGGATGCTCATCACGGAGATTGGCAACGCCCTCGGGTACGTTCGCATGGTCCGGTCAGCTGGCATGAACTACTGCAGCAACGCGATCAAGTTTGTCCCGGACCTGAACCACACGCACTTCAAGTTTGCGGCGTACGCGGGCGACGGCCTCGCGCGCGAGACCGACGACGAGACTGGCGAAGAGACGCAAGCGGCTGTCACGGGCGCAAAGCTGTCGCGCGAGACGGTCATCGCAGCGACGAACCTCGACTCGGTCATCTCGACGCTCGCGAAGAACTTCTCGGAGAACAACGACTACTTTAAAGTGCTCGTCAAGGTCTTCCAAGACGTCACTGCGAGCGACGAGCAGAAGCACCTGGTCAACTTCTACCACATCATCCCCGCGCTCACGATCAACTTTGTCGAGACGACGGTCCAAGCGAAGGACCTCATGTACAAGAACACGCGTCGTCGCGAGTCGTACTTCTCGGACGACGGCTTTGCGATCGGTCTCGCGTACATCCTCGCGATCTTGAACCAGGGCGAGGTACGTGTGGTGCATGATGTGGTTTATTTGTTGTGTGTTCTTTGTGGTTTGTTTGTGGTGTGCTTTATTGGCTTGTGGTTTGTTTGTTGTGTGGTGCGTTTAGGTGTGGTTTGAGTTGGTGGTTTGTTGCCTTGCTGTGGTTCGTCTCACACACTCACCCTCTTGTGTGTGTCCATGTGCGGTGGACGCCTCGCAGATGTTTGATGCGCTCCATTGGTTCGAAGAGGTCGTGCGCAAGTACAAGGAAGAGGAGGACGCGTACAACGTACGTCGCGTACCTTCAAGTGCTCTTTCAATGTGTGAGCTTGTCTGACACTGTCGAATGGCTTGTGTGCAGATCAAACAAGCCGAGCGTGAGGCGCGCAAGCAGGAGCAGGCGCTGCGCAAGCAGAAGGAGACGACAGCCGAGCTCATTGACGACGAAGAGGAAGTGCACACGCTGCAGCTCACAGCAAAGCGCATTGAGCTCAACCGCCGCGAGTTCGACCTGCTCGACTGGTCGCTCAACGGCGCGCGCATCTTTTTCAAAGACTAGCGCACGCGTGCTGCCACAGGCAATGCGAAGCACCACTCAGTCTCTCAGTCGTACGCATACGAAGACGCAAATCCACACACACGCACGTTCATTCACGCTTTCGGTCGTCCCGTTCGTTCGTTCGGTCTCTACATCACATGCACGCGCACGTACACGCACTCAGACAGGCAGACGCTCGCATGCGTGTGCAGATCGTGTCTTGCGGTCACTGCTGCTGTCTGTGGGATCGACCATTGCGACGGCGCGTGCTCACTGGCGCTTCTTAATGGCGCGCTTCGACGATCTGGTAGTGTCTTGCGTAAACTTCATCACCCAGTACGCCTGCGCGTCGTCATAGGCACCGAGAGACAGGTGTGTGTTTGTGAGCGATCCACATGCTCAAACGCACACATGCACGCGGCAGTGGCGCCGAGCGAACGAGCGCGCCACAACGCAAGCGAGAGAGACGCAAGAAAGCGCTGGAGACCCACCCAGGTGCTGCGAGAGCTGGGAGAGAAACGGAGGGAGCGTTGTTCTTACCAGCACGAGCACGTGCAGCGCCACGAGCGCGTACACGAACGCGTTGAGGCCGAAGCCGAGGCCCGAGCCGAGCAGTCCGCCGCCGCCTTCCATGCTCTTCGTCGTCGTGCGCTTCTTCTTCCTGTGTCTGTTTGGATTTTTACATTGGAAATGGCTCAAAAGAAAAACAGACTTGCTTGTTGTATGAAAGTCAGTCTAAGTACGAGGCAAATGGCAAATTAGAATCGATGGCAAATCTAGAAAAACATATTTTTGAAAATTATACACATGCCAACTACCACATCTATAGCACACACACGATCACACACGTTGAATGGCACGATGCGGATCACCGAGACATCATGGCGCGATGTGCAGGCGGGTCTTCCGTTCACTGGACGTGGACACACTCAATGGACGCAGCACGACCACGATCGCCTCGTCGAGGCGTTTCGTGCGCTCGAAGTAGGCTCGACGTACGAGCAGATCGTCGAGTTCATGCACACGGACCGCACTCCTCTCCAAGTCCGCAAGTACGTGAACAATATGCTTCAACTCAAGCGCCGGCGCGACAAGCGGCAGCGCGACCATCTCGACATCGTGCACCATGCGCTCGATCAGATCGATGCCCCTGCAGCAGCCCACGATGCAGCAGAGGCCGCAGCAATCGAGGTGCGAGAAGCGACGGTTGAGACGCCCGATGCAGAGCTTGCGCGCTTGCTCGACGATCTGCTTGACGACGACTACTGGCGTGCCGTCGCAAGCGATCCGTCGTTCATCTGCTACGTCCCGGACATTGATCATGACAACTCGTTCAGCGTGGAGCGCATGGACGTCGACAGTTTCCTTGGCGCACTTGACGGCGTAGCGGAGGGCGACCGCGCGTGCTGCCTTCCACAGTTCCTGAAGCTCATGGGCAAGGTCAAGAACAAGCTGCAGATCGTCGTATTATGCGCGCGCATTCTCTCTCGAGACGACTCCTTGCTCTGCACTGCTCTCTCTTTGCTGGATCAACACGCTCGCACACTTGCTAACGAGCGTCTCGCTATCATGGACACTCGGTCGCAACAGTGCCCACAATCTGCAGTCGTCGCGGCTAGAGCCCGTGTCGTCGAGGCGCTCGTCGCGACGAGCTCAGCCCATCCAGCGGTACGTCGGCAAGCGATTGCCGTCTTCGTCGACCTGGTAGTCGCGGTTGAGACAGACCCAAATGAGCCCGAGCGTCGACTGCTTCACGCCGTCGTGCGAGCGAATGAAGACGGCGCCGTTGTGGCCGCACATCGGACACGTCACGTCGTAGTCGCGCTGGAGCGTCGGGTCGTCAATGATGTCGCCTGGAAGCACGTCGAGCTGCACACTAGCCATTTGTTTGATCCAAAGCGATCGAGGCGTGAGTTTGCTGGCGACTCAAACGCTCGGAGCGAGCACAAGCGCAGCAGCAGACGCACCGCGTGTCCTTGACGAGCTCGTTCACATAAATACAGTTCTCCTCGACCTCCTCCGTCGGGCGACTTCTCGCCGCGACCGACTTCGGCGGCAGCAGCAGCGAGCTGCGACTTCTTCATCATCGCTGACCCGCGACGCGCATTCGGTGGACTGCTGCTGCTCCGGAAGCTACTTGAGTGCGGAAGACTCACAGTCGGCGCCACTGCAGCGCGCGTCGACTCGGAGCTGGCTGAGCTCAGGTCAGGAGAAGCGCTCTTGGTGCGTCCTGGTGACTTCATGTGTAGTTTTTTCACACTCGGAAACGTCAGACTTCAAGATCGCGACTCTCCTGACTCCAGCAAGGCTAGCACATTCCTCGGCCTCGACCTCCAGCTCACACATACCTCAAGGTTCAATGCTCACACATGACTCAAGGCTCAAGACACATGCCTCAAGGCTCAGCGCCGCATCGATGCTGCTGTCGCCATTTTGGCAAACTGCGCGACGTCAAAGTCGCTCGGGATGCCAGCGCTACTGCTGCTGCTGCTTGCGCCACGACTCTGCTGCCAGTACATGACTGCAACTGCGCACATGAGCATAATCGGCGCGCGGAGCCAGCCGAGGTCGAGGCTCGTCGTTGGCTGCGGCAGCAACGACGCGTACATGTCGACACGCAGTCGCGAGCGACTCGGTGCTTGCGCATCGGTCTCGAGCACAAACACAGCGAGCGCAGTCGGGTGCGTGAGCGGGTCTTTTGCTGCAATGAGCGCCACGATCAGCTCGATATGCCGTGCTTCGTGACCGAGTAGCGACGCCACCATCTTTGACTCGGTCGAGACCAACTGCTCGGTCATGTACACTGGCAGCGCATCAAAGCCCGTCTGGAAGAGCACGATCCGAGTCTGCGTCGTCATGACGAGGAGACCTGGGATCGCGCGGACTTGGGTCTTGTGGTGTTGGCGTCCGCTGTTCTCACGCTGTCCAGACGGCACGAGCTGCTGTCGCGGCAAGAGCTGATCCACGAGCACACATGCTGGGTAGCGGTCGCTCTCAGCCTCGCGCTCGTCCTCACTAACGTCTGCTCGAGTCTCTGGATCCACTCGCTGTGTACGTCGACCAGTGCGTCGCAAGCGATCGAACGACTCGAGCTGGAACACGAGCGCGCGACCGCTGCTCGAGCCAGCGTAGATCGTCGCGTGGCGCCACGGATCCGCGTCGATACTCGTGATCGTCGCGAATGCGTCGGCGTCACACGTGATACCAGGCACGACCGCTTGCTCGAGCGCGTTCACAAAGTGGATGCGACTGCCTGCAGCGATCGCAACGATGCCGTTCGCGAGCGCTTTCATGTGCGTGATGGCGCTGCTGCCAGTGAACGAAGTCGCGACGCGTGTGATGAACGTGCCGTTCTCGCCGTGGAAGAAGACGAGGTCGCCGTTCGCATGCGCTGTGACCACGTACGCGTGGCTGTAGAGCGTCGCGATGGCGACTTTCGTAGCGCGAACGTCGTTGGAGTCGCCGCTACTCTGACACGGCGACGATGTGCGAAAGAGGAGCGTCATGTCGACATGCAAGTGGCCCAGCGCCGGCGACGTTGTCGTGTCACTTGGCTTGCGCGCACTCGCTAGCCACGGCGCTGCAGGCGCACGTGAGACTCCGAGCTC
Organism: Pythium guiyangense; assembly: GCA_003730235.1. Classification (NCBI taxonomy): domain Eukaryota; phylum Oomycota; class Peronosporomycetes; order Pythiales; family Pythiaceae; genus Pythium; species Pythium guiyangense. The sequence continues at coordinate 1,218,609 of QXDM01000011.1, forward strand.
ACATGTCGAATGCGCCTGCAACGGTGCAGTAGTCGCAACAGAGCGCCACTTGCACATTGGGAGGTCGAAGCGGCTCGAGATGCGGTGGTCGCCCGAGACCAAGCGCCGGTTGTGCAGCACGCGGAGCTTGAACAGACTCACGTCGCCGTTCGCTCGCAGCGTTGCGAGGTACGACGTGCGCTCCGAGACAAAGAAGTAGTCGACGAGTCTGTGCGTTGGTGTAGCGAGGTCGTCGACCAGCCAGTGCTGCCACACGAGCTCTTTGGTTGTCGGATGGAGCAAGTCGAGGCGGCCACGCGCCATGTCCACGAGCGCGATGAACTGCATCAGCGGCGCAACTGCGCCGGGACTCGACATGCGCGAGCGCTGCTGCTGCACGTTCTTCTTGTTGCCGCTCAGGTTTGCAGTCGGACGGAACGACAGCAAGTCGACGCGGACGGAGGGGTCGTCGCTCGTGACGCTAGTCGACTCTGTGCGTCCGTCGTGTACGTCGCTAGCATCGTCGTGCAAACGAGCACTCGGTGGGTAGAACGAGCTCTCGAACTCAAACCAGTCGCTCACTCGCTGAGTTGGCGAGTGCTGCTGCTGCTGCCGATGCGCTCGCTCCCGGTTTTGCTTCAGAAGGAGCAATCGCTGCCTCTGCGCTTCGGTCAGATGCTTCACGCCAGCGCTCTGATCGCTTCCTTTGCTCTGGCTGTTGGTGCTGGTACTATCAATGGTGCCAGTGCTAGTATTGCCATCTTGGTGCCTAGCGTGCGCAAGGAGCGCGCGCAAGATCGCTGCTTTGCGTCGGTAGAGCGCGAGCTGGTGCTCGACGGCGCGCTGCTCTGTTTCGAGTATGAACGGGAGGATCGCAGCAGTCGCGTCGTGCGGAGCGCCACTGTCGCTCGCGGCACTGCAATGCGCCTCTGCTGTGGTTTGTGAGAGCGGCAGCAGCACGAGAAGCGCGAGGCACCAGCACGCGATACTGGCGACGGCAAACGAGGTGCGCATGCGTCTCGTGATCGCCGTCGCAGTCATGTTCGCACAGACGTAGTGGTCGTCACCGTCGTTGCTGGCTGCGGCAAAGCGCTCGCACATGCACTACGCACTCGCACATGCATAGTATGCATCGTCGTCATGGATCTCGGTGCAAACCGACGACAGCGCACGAAGCACGAAGCACGAAGCGTCGCCTGGCTATTTCGAGCACAAGCACGAGCTTTGGCGACCGCTCAGCTCCTCTCTCGAGTAGAATGCCTACCTACCTACCTACCTCTTACGACGATCACTGCGGTGATCACTGCAACTGCTCTCGATCGCACATGCGCACACAATTCGACAACAGACAACAGACAACGCCTCGACTGGCCCAAGCAGCACTAGCACTCGAGTGCTAGTGCGCGAGTGCGAGTGCGTCCTCGGGCGTCTGCGCGACACCCCAAGGCGTTTCGACCGAGGCATCATCAGACCACGCGGACGACGCAATTGGCCAGTGGGCAGGCACACAGGCTTTGACGCGCGAGCTCGAGCGCGAGTAGCACGTTCGAGAGAGAGGCACGTTGAACCCCTGGACCATTCATCCGTTCATCCATTCGTGGTGCGCACCAGCTGCAAGTGCGTGTGTGCGTCTGCTTCCTCCACGCTGCGTCGCATGTGTCCTCGGATGCAGAGGCGAGCGAGCAGTAGAGTAGAGCTAGCCCTCGAGCTGCTCGGGCACTCTCGCGAAACGATCACAGGTGCTACAAGCAAACGAGTAGAGCTAGCGCATACCAGCTGACCTAGCTCCAAACAACCACAGCACTTCCAACGATGCGCACTTTTAATCGACCTCCGTCTCGCACAAGCAGCCTTGGCTTGCTCCAGCTTCGCCTCGACCTACCACAGTTCGAAGGCTTGCTGCTCAAGCCCGCACCTCCACCGACACCTGACGCCATTATGAGCGACACATTCCTGATCGTGATCAAGGTCCTCGCGTCGCTGTCGGCGCTCTACATGTGCATCAGTCCGTCGACGGCGTTGTACAAGATCCATAAGCAGCGGCACACTGGACAGACATCGATCGTCCCGCTCGTCGCGCTCTGGTTCTGCGATCACATGTGGTACGTTTCTTGTGTGTTTACTTCTGGGCATGTCCTGCTCGATCAGCTCTACGCGTTCGCTCACAAAACTCTGCTCGTTGCCCTGCTCCAGGATGCTCTACGGGTATGTCATCGACGACACGTTCCCGCTGCTCGTGACATACGCTGTCGGCGACGTCCTCAACATCGGCTTCATCGCCGTGTACTTTCGGTACTCGAAGCGGCGCGCGTACGTGCTCAAAGTCTCGATGCTCGCGCTCGTGTGCAACGCAGCGGTCACATTGTACGCTGTCTTGAGCAAGCGCGACGTGCTGATTCACCACTCATCCGAGACGCGCAACCAAGTTGTCGGGTTCATCGCTATTGCGTCGAGTCTGCTGCTCTATGCATCGCCGTTCAGTGCGATCTCGCGCGTCGTCAAGACCAAGTCGTCGGCGTCGATCCCGATCACGATGTGTCTCGTCGGCGTCGTGAACAACGGACTGTGGATCATCTACGGCTGCCTCTTGCGAGACCTCATCTTGATCGTGCCGACGAGCGTCAACCTCGTGCTCGGGCTCACTCAAGTGCTGCTCTTTGTCGTGTACCACCCCACACGCCGGTTCTGCGGACGTCGGAGCCCCGCTGGTGCATCCATGGGCAACACGACGCTGCCGACCGTCGTGACGCCAAGCACCGACAAGCACGAGGTCCACTTTGCGTCCATGACCACGCCCAAGAATGGCGCTGGCGCACCCGACAGCGACGCTGCCATCACAGCATCAGCCATCTCGATCCAGAGTGCAGTGGAGTTGTCCAAGATCACGCTAGAAGCACCGAGCTACGAACAAACACGACCACCGCAGCACCACGACGCATTCACTCCAGAGGTCTAAGCTGCAGTGCATCTATGCGATGAAGTGATATCGCATCGATAGACATAGTGAAGCGACTCAGGACCAATCCACAGGACTCACACAACAATATAAGCACAGCATCTTCAGTCTCTAGGCTTTGGTGCTTTCTCTGCTCGTACGAGTGCTCGTGCTTGTGCTCGCCTCTGCATCCGAGGACACATGCGACGCAGCGTGGAGGAAGCAGACGCACACACGCACTTGCAGCTGGTGCGCACCACGAATGGATGAACGGATGAATGGCCCAGGGGTTCAACGTGCCTCTCTCTCGAACGTGCTACTCGCGCTCGAGCTCGCGCGTCAAAGCCTGTGTGCCTGCCCACTGGCCAATTGCGTCGTCCGCGTGGTCTGATGATGCCTCGGTCGAAACGCCTTGGGGTGTCGCGCAGACGCCCGAGGACGCACTCGCACTCGCGCACTAGCACTCGAGTGCTAGTGCTGCTTGGGCCAGTCGAGGCGTTGTCTGTTGTCTGTTGTCGAATTGTGTGCGCATGTGCGATCGAGAGCAGTTGCAGTGATCACCGCAGTGATCGTCGTAAGAGGTAGGTAGGTAGGTAGGCATTCTACTCGAGAGAGGAGCTGAGCGGTCGCCAAAGCTCGTGCTTGTGCTCGAAATAGCCAGGCGACGCTTCGTGCTTCGTGCTTCGTGCGCTGTCGTCGGTTTGCACCGAGATCCATGACGACGATGCATACTATGCATGTGCGAGTGCGTAGTGCATGTGCGAGCGCTTTGCCGCAGCCAGCAACGACGGTGACGACCACTACGTCTGTGCGAACATGACTGCGACGGCGATCACGAGACGCATGCGCACCTCGTTTGCCGTCGCCAGTATCGCGTGCTGGTGCCTCGCGCTTCTCGTGCTGCTGCCGCTCTCACAAACCACAGCAGAGGCGCATTGCAGTGCCGCGAGCGACAGTGGCGCTCCGCACGACGCGACTGCTGCGATCCTCCCGTTCATACTCGAAACAGAGCAGCGCGCCGTCGAGCACCAGCTCGCGCTCTACCGACGCAAAGCAGCGATCTTGCGCGCGCTCCTTGCGCGCGCTCCTTGCGCACGCTAGGCACCAAGATGGCAATACTAGCACTGGCACCGTCGACAGCAGACCTAGCACCGACCAGAGTGCAGCAGCAACACCCTTCAGTGCTTTGTCAAGCATCAAGCGCCGTTTTTGCGTCGTTGCACTCGAGCAGTCGACTCTCAACTGCTCGAGTGCAACGACGCAGAGTGGCTTCCGGTGTCGCACCTGCAGTGCCTTTGACCCGTCGCGAGGTGGTGGTTGACAGTCTGCAATTGCTTTGGAATCGAGCACAAGCGCTGACTGTTGTCGACAACGCATCGCGAGCTCCCAGACACGGTCGCACCAGCGCAAGTGCTCAAGCTCAAGCGTACTAGAGCGACTGCTACGACTACAACGATGTCAGCCGCAGAGATCGTGATCCGCATCCTCGCGTCTGTGACGTCGCGAGGTGGTGGTTGACAGTCTGCAATTGCTTTGGAATCGAGCACAAGCGCTGACTGTTGTCGACAACGCATCGCGAGCTCCCAGACACGGTCGCACCAGCGCAAGTGCTCAAGCTCAAGCGTACTAGAGCGACTGCTACGACTACAACGATGTCAGCCGCAGAGATCGTGATCCGCATCCTCGCGTCTGTGACAGCGCTCGTGATGTGCATGAGTCCTGCACCGAGAGTGCGTCGGATCCACATCGAGAAATGTCTTGGGAGCATGCCTGCCCTCCCGCTCGTAGTGCAGTGGTCGTACAATCACACGTGGTGCGTCCATGCTCTACATCGTGGTTGTCTTCATTTCGTATCAATACGACGTTGAGTCGCAGTGTACATCATCGCGCTGACATGCTTGCACGTACGTCACAGGATGGTCTATGGCTATCTCATTCGCGAGTACTTCCCAGTCTTCATCACGTACGCGCTTGGTAGCGCCTTAAGCATCGTCTTCCTGATCGTGTACGCTCGACATGCAGGCAACCAGCGACGCTACGTGCTCAAGCTCATCGCCTGTGCACTTGCGTTCAACGTCGTAACGACAGCGTACATTGTGATCCGGAGCTCCAGCGCGTCTCGCACCGAGCTCGCGCACTCGATCGGCGTCGTTGCGATCGTCGCCGGGCTCTTGATGTACGCGTCGCCAGGCGCGACCGTCGTCCAAGTCGTCCGCACGAAGAGCGCAGCGTCGATCCCAACGACAATGGTCGTCGTCGGGACGATCAGCAACACAGTCTGGATTGTCTACGGACTCCTACTCGACGACCTCCTCATTGCGATCCCGACGGTCGTGAACGCGAGCTTTGGCGTCTTCCAGCTCGCGCTGTGCGTTGCGTACCACCCGCGCCGCGCGTCGCTCAAAGCCACGATCCTGCGTCTCCAGTGCCGCCTCGCGCGCAACGCATCGCCCGCAGCAGCAGCATCGGCACCTGGCGCACTACCGACCGAGTGCGAGCTCCCACACGTGTCGCTCGAGACGCCAAAGTACGCAGAGCTCCGGTCGCCGCTAGCTGTCGCAGACCTCGCATGAACGAGCTGACGTCGTCTAGGACGCCGAGCGTACACCGTCACACACAATACACTAGACGCGCTGTTTACTAGCGACCGATCGACGAGCTACACGAGACAGAGGAGGTCTCGACACTACACTACGCTCCCATGTGGACAGCTCTCGTGTCTAGTACCGATGGTCGTCCGTGTCCATGTCGTCGTCTTCGTCGCCAAAGCTCGCGTTGTTGTTGTTGATCGAGAGACTGAGGAGCTCCATCAAGCGCTTGGTGCGCGGGAGGATCTCCTGCATGCTCGCAGCGCCGAGCTCGCGCTTAAGGTCGCGCACGAGGATCGTCATGGCGCGCACTTGCTGAACGCCGGCCAAGTCGTGACTGCCAGTGGCACCTGACACCGTCGCGTCGCGCGCCTTCTCAACAACAAAGTTTGGGAGGTCGTTCGGACCGCTGCGCTCGTGCACAGGCGACTGAGGGCGCTCGGTGTGCTCGAGCTTGTCGCGAATGGCGTTCAGACACACTGTCACGGGCGCTTGGGGCTCTAGCGACACGAGGCAAACGGTCGAGTGAGTGCGAGGCGACTTCGATAGGACAGCGCAGCGATTGACAGCTACAGCAGGAGGCAGTGGGACGTACTGAGGTGGCAGAGTCCACGCAGGATGTTGAGGAAGTTCTCCATCTCGTTCACAAACAAGTAGAGCTCCTGTGCCATGGCAACGGACAATGGCGCAGAGCATGAGGACACTGAGCAAGCAGGAGCAAGAGAGAGACGCATGTACGTACGTTGATCTTTGGGAGGACGCCGTCGACGCTCTTGACCTGGAACAAGTGCGAGAAGTGGCGCACGATCTGGTTCACGAGCACGCTCGGGCGGCGCTTTGATCACAAGAAACAGGCGTCAGCACCAAGGACATCGAGCACTAGAGCAGAGATGATAGCACAATGACAGACGCACCTCGATTTCTACTGCCGCTTGCGTGTAGATCTCGCGATGGTGCAGCACACTCTTCTCGAGCTCAATGAGCTCCGAGACACTGTGCACTGCGCGCGCAAGCGTCGCTGGCTGGCTCGGATTGCGTCCAGCAGTCGTGGCGTCTGGCGCACTGGACAAGACACTCGGCCCGACCGACCGCTTGCACAGCTCGCTCACGATCGCCGCTTGGAACGACTGGGCGTTCAGCAGACACACAACGCAGCGTCAGTGGCGACAAGGACGCACCCGAGTCCTCACAGGACAGCACCAAGGAGCCGCAGACGTACCTCGAGCGCATGGAGCTTGCGGCGCTCGAGCGTCCACTGCTGCAGCGTCGGAACCACTTGCTCGAGCTCAAAGCCCGCCGCGCGGCCACTGTCGCTACTGTCGCTATCCTTGTGAGTATGCAGAAACACAAAGCCGCAAACGTCGCGGATGAACTTCTCCATGCGCGGCACGGCAGCGACGACGCGACAGAGCTTGTCGAGACTCGGCGCAATGCGCGTGATGTCGGTCAAGTGGAGCGCGCGGCAGACGTCTTTCACGACTTCGAGCGCCGTCTCGCGCGGGAGCGCGTGGAGCCGATTGAGCTGCAGGCGATGGTTGAGCCGATCGCGCTCGATGAGGTCCGTCGTGCCCATGTACTTGCGCAGCTCGTGCAGGTCCGTGGCCTCTTCGAGCGCGAGCTTGCTCTGCGAGACCTGGCGCTCGAGCTGGTGGATGCGCCGCTGACAGAGTCGGTAGTCGCGAATGCTCGGGCGCGACTCGGCCTCGAGCACCAAGTTGGCGTTCTCGTCCTTGAGCTCAGCGATCGCCTCGCGCGCTTGGACGAGCTCGCGCTCGATCGTACTCACTTTCTTGAGCATCGCAGCTTCGCGGCGCCGGAGCGCACTCGCTGCTTGCTCCTGCTCGCGCCGCGCGGCTTCGAGGCGCTCGAGCATCATGTCGTCCGACACAGAGGACGACAGACTCGGTCGGTCGCCAATGCTACTGGCGCTGTCGTCATACGTCGCCATCGCGCGCTGCGTCGACGCCGCGACGGCTCTGCGCGCAATGTAGTTCTCTTTGTCGCGGAGCTCGGCGTTGAGCGCTGCGACGTGCGCCTTGAGCGTCGCGACTTCGTCTTCGAGCTCCTCGCGCTGCGCGCTCGTGTGAGTGCTTGGCTTGCGTCCATTCGATGGCTGGCGCTCGCGGCTCTTGCTCAGACTCTCGCGATCGACGTGCTGCTGCAGCTTGAGCTGCATGCGCTCGACCAAGACTTCCTTCGCTTTGACGCGGTGCTCGCTCACTTTGAGCTGCTGCTGCAGTCGCACGCACGACTGCTTGAGCGCCTTTGCTTGGGCATCTGCGTCGACACGACTCTGTCGGAGCTGCGTCTACAAGAGCGAGCCGTACAAGTCAGTGTCATACGGACTGCCACTGTAGGATACACAAGCGAGTAGGACGCACCTGGAGCTGCGCGACGTCGGCCTTGGCGCTCTCGAGCGCGCTCTGGATCGCCTCGTTCTTCTTCTCGACCGACGCGAGGTCGCCCTCTGCGCGGCTCTGCTCGCGCGAGTTGCGATTCGACTCGAGGATGATGTCTTGGATGATCTGCACGCAGCGTTCGTCCATCAGTGAGACGATAGAGAGAGACAAGCGATCGTGTGAGGACTCGCACGGACCTGGTCCTTGCGCTCGAGCTGGAGCACGACGTCCTGCACGAGGTTCAGGAGCGACTCGCGCTGCGGCAGCGTCACGTCGCCCCGCAGCGTCTGGACGTTCACCGTCTCGAACACGATCGTCTGGAGTCCGTGCTGCCGCAGCTTGTCGTTCAAGTCGCTCCAGCTGCTGCTGTAGTCACCGCCTGCTGTGCGACTCCGAGCAACAGACGGAACCGACGCGCTGCGGGTCCGAGGCGCTGGTGGCGGAAGCGCAGCCGACAGGCGCTCGCTCTCTTTGTGCTCTTCCAGCTGCTCGCTCGCAAACAGCGCGCGGTGGGATGAGCGCACTCGAGCACTCGACTGTCGCTCTGGCGCTGCAGCTGCTGCTGATGCGTCCGACCCAAGTCGCCGGCGCTCGGACGCTCGAGACACTGACGTCCGCGAGCTCGCCTCGCGCTCTGGCGTCGACAGCGTTACGCCCAACGCGTCGCTGAGCTCGTCGTCCTGCACGCGACGCGATCCAGACGTGAACGACCCGCCAGCAGACACAGACGACGACAGCGCGCTGTGGGACCGCGCGACTGGCGGCCGCGCGCGTGTGTGGCGCACGATCGGCGGCGGCGGCTGCAGCAGCGACGCGCGCACGGCCTCGGCTTCGTCGTGGAGCGTCTGGGCAATGCGCGAGCGCTCGTCTGTTGCGTCGCTGCTAAAGCCTGAGAAGCCCGAGCCAGCGCCGAGGACCATGGACCGATCGAGCGAGTCGCGCTGGTCGGTCTCGTTTGGCAAGCGCTGCGCTCGGTCCGAGCCATCGTGGCTGAGCTCGAGCTCTGGGAGCTCTGCGATCGGCGCCGATGCGCTGCTGCGATTCGCGCCTTCGACGAGCAGCAGGTCCTTCTCGTGCAGGAGCGTGAAGCGCGGCGTCACTGGCTCCTCCTCTTCGCTCGCCGACTGCCCGCCGTCGAGCACCGACCGGTGCGCACTGCTGCTGCCGCTTGCGCGGTCGTGAATCGAGTGGTCGCTCAGCGACAACGCGTCGTACTCGCTGTTGTCGTCGCCATCGTGCGCGTGGCTGTCGCGATTGGAGCTGCTCGCTGCCAGTGGCGCTGCTGTAGTTGTGATGGCAGCGTCGTCGGCGCTCGCTTCGCCGGCACCAGCGCTCGTGTCGATGCGCAGCGCATCACGATCGAGACGCATGTGCGCGTTGCGTTCCATAGCGTTGTCGCCACTATGAACGCTGTGCTCATCGTCATCATCGTCGTCACTGAGAGACGAGAGCTCGAGCCCAGCGTGGTCATCGATGTCAAAGCCGTGCTCGCGCAGGAACCGGTCGACGCTCGACGTGCTAAAGTCGCTCTCGTGTAGGAGCTGCTGCGACGAGCTGTCGGCCTCTGATGTACCTCCTGCTGTTGCTGCTGCAGGTGCTGCTGCTTGGTCGGCCATTGCGTGCGTACGCACTCACACAGGCACACTTTCAGCACCAGAGGTCGTCGTCAACGTCGACTTTGAATCGCGATGACTTGGCGGCAACACACAAGCGGTACCTTGATTTATTCACTATTCAAAACAAAGCTCAACTAAAAATGCGAGCTCCAAATACTTCATAAAATGCGATTTTCACAATGTAAGAGACTAATATGTTGATTGTAGGAAAATGGTTTGTCGCTTAAAATACGCTACAAAACTGTTAGTGGCTTAGCTTTGCGAATAATGCTTTGGAAAATGGTGTTTTCGAATACGAATATATCTACTACAAATACGACCCAAGCCGCTAAGTCTAGAGTAAGAGTGTGTAATAAAAGATGTTATGGTGAACTGCTTGACGAAATCAAATACAAGAATGCGATGTGTGTGTGTTGATACGTGTGATCGACCTGAGCAAAGCTACCGCCATGCTAGACAATGGATACCAATCATTTTGGTTTGGCACTTGGATCACCATCGGAAGTGAAAGGTGAGAAATTGGCACACTGGATTCAGAGTCGTGTCAGAGTTGAGGGTTAAAAATCCATCATGTTTCTGGACGTTGATGACGGTGTTGCAAAGCGCTTTGGCGCGTTGTGCCACAATCGAATGCGATGAAGGTGATGTGAAATCATCTTTGTCGCTGTACGATTCGGGCGAAGAGACTGAGGAGGTGCTGTCTGCGCGGTATCCTTCTTGATATCTAGTCGACGAAGTCGAGAAGATAAGGGTCCGAAGATATGCTGAATGGCACCAGAACAAGCGATTCACCGTCACCCCAATCATCGACCAACCCCATGCAAGTGCAGAAAATAACCGATCGCCAGTGCAGCTCTCCGCACAACACGCCGGTCATGGATGGACGAGTAAAACTCGAGTGTGCGCGACACCCCGTTCGACAGTGAAGGACCAAGCGATGTGCGAGTTGTGTACCAGTATTGCTGCGTGACACTCCGACCAATGTCTCCTGAAACGTTCACGATGATCTGCACTTCCTCGATGTATACTCCGGGAACCGCTTCTCTTGTCGAAGAACCCACTTTGCGAGTCGCCTCTTCAGTCGCTCTTCAAATCGCCGTAGCGGCGCAACTGCCAAAACCTGACAAGCTACGTGGACAAGGTCGCTAAAGCAACGCGCACATTCATGATGACAAACGACGATTGTCTCTGCATGCGCATCCACGAGACGGACTCTACATATACATCCACGAGAAGTCGATCATTGCGTGCAGCAAGTGCACAGTTCTACTTCGTCCCCTGTTCCCCGATGTCAAGGGTCAAGAATTCGTTGATGTCCCATAAGATCTTCAGTCTCTTCACTAAAATGTCTACAAGCGCGCGATGTAAGGCTATGATGATAACACGACTTGCAGAAGTGTAAACGAACATTATTCTACCAGCAAAACGAATGCTGCGAGCCTCAAGAAGCGTAGAAGTGTTGGACGTGATGGGCTATTAAGTTGATGTAATGAAGAGGCATTATTGGCCAGAAATGATTCAGGAACATATTCTAGGAAAGATAGTTGAGTTTGTATCTGTGGAACCACTTTTGGACATGATAGGATCTGTTGGCTGAGAGACGCTCAGCTTGCATAAAAGAAAAAGGAGCACTTACACGCCAAGTGATCTAGAAGGAGGACGCGGCCCACATCGTATCAGGCCAGCGTCCTCGCACGTGACGGTCTGCATCTGTCTGCCTGTCTAAGGCTACCTACATCAATCTGTACTGCCTGTTTGTGCGTGCTCTGTATATGTGCACATCAAAGATTGACGATCCGGCAAAGCGGTGCAGTGAGTAGTGTTCAAGAGTGATGTAGATTGCCACATATATCGCTGAAGTACACTTGAAAACTAAACGATGCGATAAGGAATTGTGCACCCTGGCTGGATATAGTATTTCGTTAAGAACTGGACTGAGAACACCGGTTCCCATCGCTTGCAGTCATCTTCGGGTGCCCGCTCTTCGAGTGAGTGAACTCGTACCATGTCAGGCGAGGCTTCATCGTCTGCAGTCTTGAATCGGTCAACACGGTTGAGGGGCAACTTGATCTCGTCGCTCTTGAGCAGAACACCTTTGGCTCATGACACTACGACCTGCTTGTAGCCTTGGTCGTCGGTTTTGTCTTCCGAGACGCACTTGTAGTGGTGCACGTCCTTGCCGTTGAAAGTCTTGACCATGCCCATGCCCATGCGGTGACAATCCTTCGGAGTATCCACTCTTGATCTGGGTCGAAGTCTTCAACAGTTGCTTGAGCGACCGATGGTCACAGCAGAAACACACAGCATAAGACCATAGACCCTAGTACACCTACAGAGCAGCAAAGACCCGATAACATTGTGGACATCTCGGGCAAGTGGATCTTGACGCGAGGATCGAGCACGGCAAAACCCTACTTGCGAGAGGTTCATGGAGCCCAGGCACTGCAGAGACACAGCTGAAACGTCTTTATCATTCTCGTCTTTATCCGACGAAGGAATCGCGCGGGCCTTGCCGCGTGCTGGAATTCGACTGGTGCTAAACCTTGACCACTCTAGCCAGCGCTCTCAAGACGGCTCGCATGTGATAGCCAACTTCATCTGTATTTGCCTCTATCTGCCTGATGGGGTGCTTGTGTTTGATTGTGCGTTTGCCCACAACTGTCGGCGGATCAAGCCACAAGATCTCCCTATCAGTGCTTTGCGGCCACACAAGGCACTTGCTCTGTCACTGTGGTCAGCCTACGCTCCAATCTCTGCAAAGTTGACAATGAGAGCTCCTTGCGAAGAATTCAAAGCCTCCGAATGTCGATACCATACACATGCAGTGTTTATCCGCGAAATACCGGAACCAAATCTTGTCACAACCGTGCTGCATGAGAATGATCTGTCGTCTTTTCTCAACGGTCCACATTTTCAAGCTCCATGCGTCAATGTGTCTTCTGCGAGTAAACACTTCGTGTCTCCGCATCAGTCCTTCGTTACCATCTCTTTTATCAGTGTGTCCAGCGAGGTGTCATCGCCTGTGCAAGAGCATTGAGTCGAGCCTCGTGCACAAGGGTCTCTGCAACATGCAATTCAGCGCGTGGTGCCCAGTGCTTGTGCTCGCAGGACTCTGTGCGTTTGCAGCAGTAGACGTACGTCAGATGCGCATCTTGTTCATCGTGTTGCTACTCCTGCACGCGTTCGTTCTCACTCACTCGCTACGCTTGATCAGTGACGTTGGTGATGCACTCTCGACTATTTAACTATCGATTTTTGAACAAGAGTTCAATTCACATAATCGAGGCAAGTCAAATCGAACAGCAGATTTTAGCTCAAATACTTTTGTCAGACACATCGAGATTTATCCAGATATTTCGGAAATACCAACATCCACCATCACACAACAACAACGATGAACAACAATGTACGACGACAACGACAATGTGCTCGTGCTGCTCGGCTGCTCGTGCTGTCGCTGCTGCTTCTCGCGACGCACACAGTAGCTCGAGGCACAAGTGCATATCAGGAGGACCCGTACAAAGTGCTCGGCGTCTCGCGCCGCGCGTCTGAGAGCGAGATCAAGCGCGCGTACCGCCAGCTCGCACTCAAGTGGCATCCGGACAAGGTGCGTCCGTGCTCTCATGGCGATCTGTTTCTCAACGACACGAGACACACCAACAAGCTGTGGACCGTCTTGTGGGCCAATGGATGTGAACAGAACCCAGGGAACCCGCAGGCTGAGAGTGAGTTCATGCGCATTGGCCAAGCGTACGAGCGCCTCGTGAGTGGCGACACACAGCAGCAGCAGCAGCACGGAGGCTACGGCTCGACTGGCCGCTACCAGCACCAGCAATACGGGAACCCGTATGCGCGTCAGTATCAGTACCAGCACCAGCAGCACTTCTATCGCCAGCACCAGCAGCAGTACCAGGTGCGTCCTGCCGTTTGGACGATCCGTTCGGGACGTTGGAGGTGGCATCGCTGACCAGCCCATCGTCCTCTGTCATCGACTCTCAACAGCACGGCTTTGCGAGGTGCGCAGGAATATGCTCTCTTTACCTCTCTCTCTCAGCTACTGTCGCTCGAGCCAGCAGCTCATGTGCTACTGTGTGTCTTCTGCCACTAGCTCGTCGGTCTTCCCGATCTCGTACGTCACGCTCGCAATCGGCGCGTTCGTGGTCTGGATCTTCATCATCCTCCCGTCGCAGAAAGCCAACGCCACTGCGTCCGACACTTCGTCGAGTGCTTCTCAAGCGCCGTCAGTACGTCCGACTGGCCATTGTCCTTATCTCACAACGCGCTGGTGCAGATCGACCTGTCGTCTTCACACTCCACTCGCTCCCATGCCACGCGTGTTAGGACGCGGCACCTCGCACTAGTGCGCTCGCGCAGCTCGCAAACGTCTTTGCGCCGTCGATCCACGCGTTCAAGCCCGTGTACTTGAACGCGCGCGGTCGCCGCCTCTTGCTCTTCTTCCCAAGCGACAGCGATGCGTATGGCGCCTGTAGCGTGCGAGGTCCGTCGCCTCTGTCTCTCGATTCTGTTGTCAGCTCCGGCCGTTCGTCTCGTTCTCTCTAACGAATGTGGCGTTGCTCGCTCTTGACAGAGCAATTCAGCATCATCGAGCGCCTCGCAGTCACGTTCCAGCGCGACCCGCTCACGTTCTGCTGGCTCGACCTCGCGTCACTCTCGGCGCTCGAGCAGAGCAAGTGGCGAGAGCAGTTTGGTCGCTCGGCGTCGCCAGGTTCGAGCGCTGCACTTCGTATCGTCCTCCTATGCTCGTACGCATGTCACCGACAGACTCGCTCTGTGGCTGTGGTTCTCGCTCTAGCATTCGTCGTTGCGTGTAGCGCCAAGGGCCAGAAGATCGCCATGTACCCTCCCGACGGCGCCGTCTCGGCCGATGCGCTGCAGCAGTGGCTCACGCGCTTGCTCGGCGGCGAAGTGCCGCAGCAAGCGACCGTCCCAGGGCTCTTTGTGTAAGACGCCATAGACACCTTCATGTGCCATACCAGTCACAGTCTCAACACGAGCGATAGACCAAGAGAGACGAGTGTGGTCGAGATGCGTCGATGGCAGTGCATGCTATCGCCCAGACGATGGCTCTCGTCCTTCGAGGATCGTCATCGAGCCGCGGTGAAAGTACTGCGACCGGTCACGCGTGAGCGGCGGCACAGCCAAGCTCTGCTGGTACTGCTCGCGGAAGCGGTCGAGGCCGTGGTCGGACGTCGCGAGGACGTGCAGAACCTCTTGCATCTGGTCGTCCAAGAGCTCCTGGCGCTTTGCAATGTCGTGCAGGAGCGCAATGAGGACGTCTGTGTGGACTGTGTTGACAGCGGCTGGTGCGCTCGTCGTCGTCGTCGTCGCTGCTTGGAGCGCGTCGCTCAGCTCATTCGAGCGCGTGAGACTGTCGCGCGCCGACTGGCGCTTGCCAATGCTCGCAAGGCTCGCAGTGATGCGCGCGCGCTCGGCTCCGTCGATCGACGTGCGTCGGCGAGCACGGAGCGGCATGTTGTTCGCGTCTGGAGCGCTCGCGTTCTGCGGCGACGATGGCTGTGGCCCTCGCAATGGACTCGATCGCGCAGCAATCGTTGCGCTGAGCAGGTTCGCATCGACGCCGCTGACGCTCCCGCCACTCCGCGCAGTCCCGAGGCGCGCACTTGGCGCTTGGTCCTGACTCAGTGCGACGGACCGGCGGCGTCCACCAGCGCCTAGTGTCGCCATCGCAGCGCCATCGACTGCCGAGAGCGTGCTCATGAGCGTCGCGCGCACCGATGCGCGGCGTGCGTTCACGCCAGCGTTTGGCAGCGCAGGAGGCAAGTACTCTTGGAGCGACACGAGGTCTTCGCGCGTCGCGGTGCGCGGCAAGAACGCGAGGATGCCGTCATGGTGCCACATCGACGCGAGGCCCTGGAGCAGTGTTCTGGACTTGCCGTCGCTCTCGTACATGATGTTGAGCGCTTTGCGGGACCGGAGCGCTGCGAGGTGCTTGATCGACCGGAGCATGAACGGATGGTCCATGACGATGCGGAAGACGTCGCGGCGCTGGATGCAGTGCGTCTCGCAAAAGTCGAGCGCCTGGATCGTCGCGAGGCGCGGCTTCATGGGGTTGAAGATCCCAAACTCGCCGAAGAACGCGTTCGGCCCGAGCGCTGCGACCTTGGTGTGGCTCAGGAAGACCTGGACGTGGCCGACAAAGAGGAAGTACATCTCCGTGCCGTAGTCGTCCTGCCGGATGATGTCTTCGCCAGGGAGGTAGCACCGGACTTCCATGGTCAAGTACAGCTCGTGGATGAACTCGGCGTTGCAGCCAGCGAGGAACGGGAGCTTGTGCGGCATCATCTCTTGGCAGAACAGCGTCGCAACGTTCGACTGGAGCGTGCGCGACATCTGCCGAAAGATGTCGTAGTCGTGCTGCTTGCTCTCGCGCGTCGCTTTGCGCATGTGGAAGAAGTTGGCGCGGATCTCGTCGCGGAGCTTGCGCGGGAGGTGCCGGCTGTGCATGAACGTGTTCACGGCGTCCATCTTGTGCCGGTGCTCCGTCTCTTCCGTGTAGAGCTGCTGAAAGAGCGCGACGACGTTCGTGATACCGTACGCAAAGATGCCGCCGCCGATGACCATCGCAGCAAGGGCAAAGATGCGGCCGGTGTTGGTGCGGACCGTGACTAGCGGTCAGTACATGCAGAGGAATGGTGTGGGCGTTAGTCGTAGCAGTAGATGCGATCGCCTCGATGCAAGAAAGAGAGCAACAGATAGCGAGCGGATGGTAGCAACGACGTACTGTCGCCGTAGCCGACGGTTGTCATCGTCATCATGGACCAGTAGAACGACGCAATGTACTTGGACTGGATGTCGTCGTTCTGGAGCAGCCCCGCTTCGACGGCGACGACGAGATGCGCTTGGTCTCCAAACGCCAGGTACGCAAACATACAGCTGATGGGGGATCGCAGTCCGGACCATGAACGGTGAGTGTGAGTGCACCTGGTGAAAGTGAGTGAGAAGCTCAGACGACTAGCAGTACCTGAAGACGTGCGAGAGCGCTAGGACGACGTAGAGGAAGCTCCCGAGGCTGCTGATCTTGGAGGAGATGAGGAGCGAGTACTCGAGACGGCGCTGGACGTGCGGGAGCTCCGCGACACGCAAAAGCCGAAGGATCCGACAGAAGTTGTATGCTTGCGAATGCTTAGAGAGAGGCGTCGTGGCAGTCGAGAGGTCGAGGTTGAACAGGTTCCGCTCATAGAACGCGTAGAACGGGATCGTCCAGACGACGTCGAAGAAGAACCAGCCGCGGAGGTAGTGGCGGTAGATCGACCGGAACGAGAAGTGGAGCTTCCCGTCCTTCTCAATGCCCGTGTTGAAGCTAGCGACGCGCACAAGTGAGCAGGAGTCAGCTTAGTGCGAGTGAGAGCGCAGTGCTGGCGCTCTTGGTACGCTCAGCAGCTCATCAAAGACAAAGGTGTTGGTCGACGCACTTGAGAAAGATGTCGACCACAAACATGCAGTCGACGAAGAGGTCGAACCGGAGCACGTCGCGTCGGACGGTTGCGTCGAGCTCCAAGAAGCTCAGCTCGAACGGCACGACGATCAAGATCCCTGGAGCAGGTATCATATGTCAGAGAGCAGCCACGTTTGCATCCAGACGTCAGACGCTTCTATCGGCTGTGTCTGAGAGTATGAACAAGAAGGGCGAGAGATAGCGCAGCTAGAACGCCGACCATTGCGTCGCTGTACGTACAACTGATGAGCAGCATGAGCACCGAGTCCCAGAACGCGCGTGTGCGGCCGTGCGGGTGGATCACGAGCCGTCGCGCGAGCTTAAAGTCGGCGTGACCGATGCGCTGCGAGAAGTATGCGAGCTCGTCTTGCGCCTCGGCAGTCAGCGCTTCGTCGAACTCGGGCTCGTCGTTTTCGAGGTCGCTGCCGTCAAAGTCGTCATCTTCACGGTTGTCTCCTGTTGTGTAGGCGCCGTAGAGGTCCTGCGACCGCACGCGCTTGTTGATATCGTTGTTCTGCTCGTTGTTAGGCGAGTCTTCGAGGTTGAGCGGCTTCTTGCGGCTCGGCTGCCGCTTGATCTCGGGCGGCACAACGACGACGTGCTGCTCGTGCGCGCCGCTCTCGAGTGCGTTCGCATCGCCTGTGTTTGTCTGTGCAACAGTGCTCGCTCCAGCGAACGCAAGCGCTTGCTCGTTCGTTGGCTCGTTCAGTAGATCGGGCATTGCAGTCGAGTACTCCCAGAGCTCATCGTCGTCGGCTCGTCCGCCTGTGCGATTGCTCCTGATGCTGCGAATGCTCTTGAAGCTCTTCGAGTTCTTGCTCGGCGATGCGTTCCCAGCTGCGACTTTAGCGCCTGAGCGACCGCCGACATGCCGCACCGAGGGCTTGCGCAAGTGGTCGAGCATCGACGCTGCAAAGTGCCTGAGTTGGTGGTGCTGCTGCGCCGGTGGCGGCTGGGGATGGTGCTCATATCGCGCAGCACTCGGCATCGCAGCGATCGAAAGCGTACTCACTCAGTGCTACGAGCAGTCCAAGCAGCGACGAAGAGCGCGCGCGTCGAGCAGCTGCAGCAGATGGTGCTAGAACTTGCCGCTGTAGCTCACGTCGTCCTGCACTTCGTGCAGGACTCGAAGACTCGAGGAGTCTCATAACTAAACTTGCTGCATTGCGTAACTTCGGAACTGTCTTAAATGGATGAATATAGTCATCTTGCGGACATCTCGAATAATGGCCCATATATTTTTGACGAATAGAAATGTGTTGTTGATGATTTTGGACCAATCAAGTTGCATTTATTTACGCGGACAGATAAAGTGGAGGACAAAAATATACGGCCACCGCTGTCTCGCTTGAGAACTCGCGCTGTGATTCGAATTGAGTCACGCTATTTAGATATGTAATTGACGCGGCAAAGAGCTACACAGACGTGTGCGCCACGCCGCCTGAGCTGGAGCACAGCGTGAGCTCACATACAAATTGTAGGTTTCAGACAGCGGACAAAACAAACGGCCACCCGAGCACTATACAAAAATCAAGTATATTTCGAATCAATACTTGGTTTTATCACCATGGCGCTCAATGACCTCGATGCATCTGCGTGGCATCGAGTCGACAAGCGAGCGCAAGACGTCGCTGGAGATGGAGTGCCAAGCGCTCTCTACTGCTACTGCGAGCTCGTTGACTGAGGTGTACTGTGTACCATTCTCATAGACCTTGCTAGACAGAATTGCCCACAAGTTCTCAATTGGGTTGAGGTCAGGGGAGCGCGCAGGCCACCCCACGACCTCGACTCCCATGTCGTCGAGGAACGCGCGAGTCTCGCGACTCACGTGAATCGTCGCGTTGTCTTGCTGAAAGACGAACTCAGTCCCATAGTGCAAGTGAGCAAAATGCAATAGGTACTCAGACAGTGTGTATATGTACTCGACCGACGACTGTCGTCCATGTAAGAACGCCAGAGCAGTCTTTCCACACGAGCTAAAAGCTCCCCACACCATCAAAGACCCACCACCCATCTGCCGCTTCACATACGTGCGCGGAGGCCGACGCAAGTCGCGCCAGTAGCTCTTGTGGCCATCGGGTCCGTCGAGATTGAACTTCTTTTCATCGCTGAAAATCATTCGCTCCCAAACGTCCCCTTTGACCACATGCTCTTTCGCCCATGCGAGGCGGGCTTGCTTGTGTGCTGGCGTGAGTGCAAGAGTCTGCTGCATCTTCTCGTACGACAGGTAGTCGACACGAGCCAGCACACGACGCACAGTGCGCTCGTGGCACGGGAGCGAGAGCATTTGCTGTAGCTGGGGCGCGCTGTGGTTGCCTGCTGCTGCTGTGCGCACGAGGAGACGTGTGTCTCTCTCGCTCAGCTTCGATGGACGGCCTTGCGATTTTGTGCGCGCAGTGCCTTTCAGCACGCGCGACACAGCGTCACGAGACCGACCAAGCCGTCGCGCGATGTCGCGCGCAGACACACCGCACTCATGCAGCCCGTGAACGCGGCCGATCTCTTCGTCCGTGAGCGGCAGCCCACGCCCCATGCTTGGTTCTTGTGTGAATGGCACGCTAGACAGCCTGCAGCACGCGCTCCAATTTTCTAGCCAGTCAATTGTACTTGATTTTTGTATAGTGCTCGGGTGGCCGTTTGTTTTGTCCGCTGTCTGAAACCTACAATTTGTATGTGAGCTCACGCTGTGCTCCAGCTCAGGCGGCGTGGCGCACACGTCTGTGTAGCTCTTTGCCGCGTCAATTACATATCTAAATAGCGTGACTCAATTCGAATCACAGCGCGAGTTCGCAAGCGAGACAGCGGTGGCCGTATATTTTTGTCCTCCACTTTATTTTGTCCAACTTCCGAGCACAATATGTGTATCTAAATACTAAAGGCCAGTGAAACGCGTATTGAGTTCATATACCAACATTACGGACAAATAGGCCAAATCCACACTTAGTGTGGTTCACATGGGCTGTGTTTTTGCTGGCTGTGCGTGCACACACGAGGACGCACACGCACAACTCGTTATGAGTCTTGACGCACCACCAAACACACAGAAGGCGCGTGCCACAGCTGTGGCCGCGTTCGCGCAATTCCTTGCCGAGCAGGATGTGAGCGAGGACACTGTCCACGCAAGCATCGAGTGCGATCCGACCGACGCGCGCCTTCTGGTCGTGATGGACAGGTTTGGTCTCTATCTTGCATGTAAAGGAGAAAGGATGGCAACCCGATGAAAAAGAACTCCGTCGTGGCGTACTTCCGGCACGTAAAGCTTTGGATGTTTGACAAGCATCCATTGCTGCGAGTCGCCACAGAGAGCAAGCTGTTGCGCAAGTGCAAGCTGCTTGAGTCGCACTGCCAAAAGAGAAAGGATGGTGGCTATGTGCATAAAGGACCTGCATGTACAAAAGATGACTTGCGAATGTTGATTGAAAGTTTGTACTCACATGCCGCGTCAACACTCGACTACCAGGACGCTGCGCTGCTCTGCCTGATGTGGCACTGCTTCGGCAGCGCGTCCGACCTCGGCTTCGTCCAGAATGAGCACGTGTCTGTGGCCGCCTTTTGCTTACGGCTTTTGCGTGTGAAGACGGCACAGGAACAAGGAACTGTCTTATATGGTTGAATATAGTCACCATTCTGATCGAGTGAGTGTTGGTCTCTTTGTGCTGCATCTTTATGTCCAATCAGGCTGGAGCTTGTACTGATTTCCACCAATCATTGTGCTCCGGAACTGTCTTATATGGATATTTGTATGGTGCCATTCCGAAGCATGATATTACACCCCAACTACAGCATTACCATACTGAGATCGAATCAATTCCCTTTGTATTGCTGTTGCTCTCGGACAAACCGAGTAGAACAATATTACGCCAGTAAAACCAAGAAAGCACACGCACAAACAACACAACAAGAGGCGCTCGACAACAACAAGAAGCGCTCGGCGAGAGTGAGTCGCTGCTGCGGCGGCTGCGTGGGTGGTGTACGGTCGAGTGCGAGCGACCGAGCTCTCGCTGCACTGTGTGCTCATGCTTGTGTGTGCTGTTGTGCGTGCGCAGGTGAGGCGAGCAGCATGAAAGAGTCGCAGATGCCATTTTCGAAAGCGAGAATCGATTGCACCGGTTGCTACAACGTCATCGTACGTCTCACTGCTTCGCACTATTGTTGTCGAGCATGTTCTTCTTGACTGCACTCCATGCTCTAACAATCGCGGTGACTGTTCCACTGGACTTGCGCTTGCGCTTCTGCGCGTCATGTGTGACAGTAGCGATCTCTTTCATCGCAGCGTCTTGGATGTGACGTGTGGACATCGCAACGCTGTCTCTCCAGGCTGCGCGGTCCTGATCTCCATGCACATCGCGGTACGGTGGAGGTTTGCTCGTGCAGAAGAGCTCGTCTGCGATCTTCATCGCCGCGATGGCTTCTGTCTAAGCCCTGTTGTGCTTGTCTTTTTTGACTCGGTTAAGCCCGTCGAACAGGAACTGGTACACAAGCGAGGCGAATGGTACGCCAGACAGCGAGCGCAAGTTTGACGGCCACTGTGGCTCTTCACGGACAACTGGGAGGACTGTCGATGAGCCGCGTTCTGGGAGCTGGCTCTGTGATATAATAGTCGAGACGTTTGACGCCGTCTTGCCGAGCTCTTGCCTCATTTGCTCGGCCGCTATGCTCAGGCGCTGCACCTCGTCCGCGATCGCTCGCATGCCGGACACGACACGCTGCAAGCTGAACTCGAAGCTGTGGACGCCCACGAAGTGTTTGTCGACCTCGTCTTTCGGCAAGTTCGCGCTGACTGTCGACGCTGGAAGAGCAAGGAGGTTGTCGAGGACAAAAACAGACCGCGTGGCAGCGCTCCACTTCCATATCTGAGCACGAGCTCTTTTGCGGTCGAGAGTTAGTGAGGCGCGCATCAGCGCTGAATATAGGGCCTCGTGGACAATGTGCTCTGGAGCGAGTCGCACAGTGACGTCGTAGTACAGCAGTAGCGACGCAACGAGAACGCGAGCAAGCTCGACGGAGCTGAGTCGCGAGCGATAGTGAATGAACAAGCTGTCAGCGAACTCGTGCTTCAGCGACACGTCCGCACTCGTGTCGGCTGGAAAGCTAAGAGATGGCGGGACGACTGAACGACTTGGGTTCTCACATCCGGCCAGCACTCGCGCGACATTCTGGTTGGATGCTGAGGTCTCTGCAATGTACCGAGTAACGTCGCAAAGCCGTCCATGGTCCAGCGCCCTCTGTGCCCCACGTCGCTGACGTTGATGTTCTCGTTCGACGAGGCTTGGACAGTCGAGCCGCGTCGAGTCGAGCGGGACTTCAGGTCCTTGTCGAAACTGTTTGCCGTCTTGTCAGTACCAACATGAGAGTCTGGCTGACAGGTCAAATGGATCGCTGACTAGTTGGCTTGCGAGAGAGTGCATCGGGTCGATCTCCCACCGCAGCGCAGACACAATCACAGCCATCGAGTGCTGAGTGCGTGTCTTGACGCGGTTGAGGCGGACGAGCAAGAACGTGTCCATCCACCGGAGATCATCAAAGCAAAGCCCGCCAACGTCGGGGCTTCGGCCCACCGCGTTCCATTGCTGGTTCATCAACGTCCTGTCCTTGAGCGCGACACGGTCGTTGCGTAAAAATAGAGCTTCGCCGATTCGCTTGAGGTCTCCGAGTGCCATGATCGGAGCTTGCTCTTTGAGCGACTTGCCGTCTTGGATGCAACTGAGAACGTACTGCTTGTTCAAATTCGCTTGTACCACGGCTCGTTGCTCGTAAAGAGATCTGTGCGCGTTCAGCCTCGAGCTACCAGCGTACGCTGCTCAGGTAGTTCATCGACGTTTTCCACTGCACCTTGTCGTCCCGGAGCAAGTACGTCGCAAACTGACCGATGAGCTCTTTTGTGACTGCTTCTCGCGGCATGTTGTCCATGCTGACGGCGCTGCTGACGTGCTCACGCAAGAAAGCGTCGAACTTGGACCGTGCATATCGGTCTTGCGCCTTTGATGCCTTCCCGTGTTCAAACTGCACGAGGTCCTCGATGCGCTGTTGCTGCTCGCCTTCGCCAGCGCCGTCAGGGCATAGTGCACTCGCTGCTGACATGGCTCTCCTTGTGGTGTTGTGCAGTGTGGGCCGATGCGATCTTTGCACAACGCTTCGACAAGAAGCACACTAAGTGCGACCAAGTTCCTAATAAGTTCGTTTTTCCTTTCGTGTTTTCCGACAGACGTCCAATACACTACTGTAATGTGGTTCTGAACTAATTGCTTGAATTAAAAAGAAAGACTCAAATACTGAGTTTAGCACAATCTGAAAAGCTAAATATACATAAAAATGTCATCTATTTATATAGTTTTTACTCTCTATTTATGTAACAGTTGCGTGGACTACATTTCTGATTTTGGAATGTTGTGTGACCACACAACATCTGCGCAGCATCCCAAGGGATGTTATGTGGTCTACACTGTGACTTGTAACGTGATCAATCTTGACATCTCGAGACAAAAGTCCGATTTTCAACATCCGAAAATCCGACAGATTGCTCGCGACCAAGCGCACTTTATGTGTTTGAAAGCGAACTTAGTGATTAACTTGAATCTTTTTAACTACAATCGCTTTCGTTTTGTTTGAATCGTCGAAATACTCAAAATCCTACGATCAATTCCACTTCGAAAATACACCAATTAATATCCTACAAAGTGTTTTTCGCACTGAACCGAATAAACCCGATAAAGTGCGTGACCTGAGGTCACAGAAATACTCAGACTGGAGAGGTATCAGATCGTCATGGTGAGCTGATCTACCACAAAGATTGCCGTTTTCCGAGCCAGCCTTGTTGTATTGGCGATCATCGGACTGTCCGTGCCTGGCGTCGTGATGTACTCGATCGGCGTTGTGTTCGTGACGCTGCATGAACTGCGCAATGAGCTCGGGATTGTGTCGTGGCTGCTCGAAGAGACCATGATGTTAATGGAGTTTGAGGTCTTCAGCGGCAACGAGATAGCGCAGTCTCGCTCGACAGTCATCTACTCGAGCATCATGCGCGCCAACCTCTTGTCGCTGAACGTCGCGATCGTGAGTCCTCCGCCAAGCAGCACACCGCCGAGACTCACATACCATGATGACTTTCAGTCGCAAAGCCTGCAGCGTCCACAGTGCGACCACGGAGCGAGCGAGTGGCGATGAATCGCTCACGTCCCACTGATTCGAGTCGGACTGGTCCTGCTGCTGTTCACCTCGACACGACGTTGCTTGCATGTCGTCTTGACGATGTCCGAGGCCATTGCGGTTGTTGTACCCAGTATCGACTCGAGACAGCACGCGGCTCAGCACCAGCGCTCATTCGCCAATCTACCGCCTCCTTCTCAACGAAGACCTCGCCACCCTCCACCACACTCGCTACGATGAAGACTGTCTTGGTGCTCGCTCTCGCTACGATCGCACTCGCGGCGAGCTCAGTCCAGCGCGCTGCCGCAGTAGCCACATGCACAACGGAACAAGTCGACCAAGCGGCCAAAGTCATGGAGGAGTACACTGAGAACGCCGACTGCGCCGCGACACCGGTAGACAAGTGTCCGAACGCCAACTGTATCGCGACCATGAAGGGCATGGCGCTGAAGTTCCCAGACTGCACGGCCGAGGGCAAGAACATGAAGGACGAGTTCGCCAACCAGCTCAAGAAGTGCACGACAGACAGCGCGAGCGCGCACACGTCGATGGCATCAGCCGGCGTTGCGCTCGCATCCACTGCGGTCGCCATCACGATCGCCTACCTGTAGACAGCGCGTCAAAAGCACGACTGTAGTGCCAGGCCCAGTGTGCGTCTCGTAGCACTTTGTACGTCGTAGGAACCGTGACGTATTCAGTCACGTGTGTTCTCGTCTACAGACGATGTTGCTGTTGCTGCTCCTGACGAGCACAGAGGTGAGAAGACATCACTGCGTTAGCTCTTAAGTACATGCGTGGTTCACAACAACATGCAGCGCTTCTTGGCGCTGTGAGCGCTGGAGCTTGGCAAAACAAGGCGTGAACGATCGAGTGACCGAGTGATGTGCGATCGCGTCCTGATTCGAGTCGGACTATCCAGCTCGAGTCAGCACGCGGACGGAGTCCGAGAGACGTACTCAGTATCGATCCTCGCCAGGGCCAGCTCTGCTCTACGTAGCAAGGGCAAGCACCGACGCTCGCTCGTTCGCACACCCCAGCTAGAGCTCATTCGTGAATCCGCTGCCCGCTGTCGTGAGCAATCGAACACCCTTCGTCTCTCGCATACCAACGACGCTCTCACGAAGATGAAGTCGCTCTCGGTGCTTGCACTCGCAGCACTCGCGCTTGCAGCCTGAACGTCGATCGCGCGGCTGCGACGCCCAAATGCACGCCGGACCAAGTCGCGCAGTCGCTCCATATCATGAAAGAGGTCGCAGACAACGCCGAGTGCGCGGCGACACCAGCAGACAAGTGCCCAAGCACCAAGTGTCTCGACAGAATGAGTGCGTTGAAGGTCCGGTACCCCCGACTGCCTGAGCGGCGGCATCAGCAAGCGGGACAAGTTTGCACGGTCGATCAAGGACTACCGGACGACGATAGAGTACCTGATCGGCAGCAGCACGAGTGCCAGCACGTCGTTGACAGCAGTTGTGATGTGAGTGTGAGCCTGAACCAATCCAGTCGTGTTGTGCTCTTCTCTCTGCGAGTGCGTGTGTCGGCGTGTGTGATCAAGAGAGAGGGAAGCTGCTCTCGACATCGACAGCATGTATGAGTATGCGAGGGAACGCAGTGCGTCGAGTGGTTCCCGTTGCTTGCCTCGTTGTTGTGCAAGTCCGGCTTGACATGCCACGCGAACAGTACTCGTGCATGTCGAGTGATCACAACGATGTCAAGTGGCTCCACAGCATTTGAGGCGACGACCAGCGAGCACTCATGAGCTCGTTCGTGTGTGGATGGCTCTCTATGCACTTGCCAGCTGGTGCTCGTATACACATGAACACACTAAGACCATTGCGACGCATAGAGCGTGTGCCTGTTCACGCGCGAGCCGCTCGTCGCGCACCCATCTCGCAAGGGCACTGCGCGCATGTATGGACGACCTCGACCGACGCGCGCGAGCCACACGATTCGACGTGGTTTCGATCAGGCCGAGACCCTCTTCTCGCGCGGTGGTCTCATGAAGGTACGCCTCATGCATCGTCGTCACCCACACTTGGCAAGCACGCGCAGCATGCACAAGGCACAAGACAAACGAGCGCGCAGAGCCGAGAACAACGCGCGTAGAGTAACATGAAGCGCCGGCGCTCAGCGTCGCTCCTTCGATGCGCTACGCTCGCGCTGCTCGTCGCTGCGCCTGTCACGACCGTCGAGAGCACGGCTGTGTGCTCGCTCGATGAGACCGAAGTGGTCGTTGCGCTCATGGGCGTCGTGCTCATGAACCGCAACTGCCTCGGCGTCGCGGACAACAAGTGCCCAGTCGACACCAAGTGCCTCTCGGTGCTCGAGCACATGACCCTGAAGATGCCAGACTGCACGGCCGGTGCGAACCTCGGTCCGAGTCAGCGCGTGCGGCTCCAGAAGCTCCTCGACAAGTGCGGACCCGCGACACCCAAGCCAACGTCAGCGCGGACAGCGACGACCGACGCAACAGCACAGGCAGCAGCAAAAGCCGCTGTTACGGGTGCTGCGAGTCGGTCCGACGACACTGACAGCAGCTCGTTCGCCGGCGAGACGAGCACGCGGTCCGTCGCGTCGTCGCCGTCGACGCGGATAGCACATTCCTGCGCGACTGGCATCGTGATCTGCGCTGTCGTCGCGGCCAACTGGTGACTCGAGCGTCGCGCCATGGCGATGGACATCGTGAGCGAGCGTAGAGAGAACGTAGCAACCACGCAGGACTCGCAGTGGTGGTTCAAAGAGAGTGAGGACGGACTGAAGTTGAGACTGAATGAAGACGTGTACAGTAGGATCTACTCCAGTCGCAATGCCCATGGGACCAAGTGCGGCGCTCAAGCGCTCTTGCGTTTGCTCTACGCGCTCGCGTCGTCCGTCTCGCGCGACTGCTGCGTCCACAGCTTTGCGTACACTAGAGCAGCACGTCAACAGACACACAGTGAGCGTCAGCGTCAGCGCCATGCCAACGACCAGAGACAAGAGACGACGTACCGCCGCGCTGCTCCAAGAGACTCGCGTGCGTTCCCGTCTCAACGATACGACCGCGCTCGAGCACGAGGATGTTGTCTGCGTGGCGAACCGTCGAGAGCCGATGCGCAATGATGAGCGTCGTGCGACCGGTGCACGCAACGCGCAGTGCGTCGTGGATACTCCGTTCGGTGATCGTATCGAGCGACGACGTGGCTTCGTCCAAGACGACGACGCTCGGGTTCTTGAGCACGAGGCGCGCGATCGCAATGCGCTGTTTCTCGCCGCCGCTGAGCTTCAGACCGCGCTCGCCGATCTGCGCGTCGAACTGGCGCGGGAGCGAGCAGATGAAGTCGTAGATGTTCGCAGTCTTGCACGCTGCGACGAGCTCGTCGTGCGTCGCGCTCTGCCGCGCGTACAGAAGCTGGCAGTGACACACAGCGTTAGCGCCAGGGTCCTAGCGCCAGGACGCGAGCCACAGAGACGCGAAGACGTACGTTGTACCGGATCGAGTCGTTGAACATGACTGTGTCTTGCGGCACGATCCCGATGCTCTCGCGGAGCGATCGCTGCTGCACACGCGCAATGTCCTGGCCGTTGATCGTGATCGCGCCGCTCTGGATGTCGTAGAAGCGAAAGAGGAGGCGACTGAGCGTCGTCTTGCCAGCGCCGGTCGACCCAACGATCGCCACGGTCTGGCCCGTTGGGACGCGAAAGCTCACGTTGCGCAAGCCGTTCGCACTCGGCTGGCTCGGGTACGTGAAGCTCACGTCGTGGAACGCGACGGCGCTCGCATCTGGAGCAACGACGAGTGGCTGCGCGTCGGGGACGTCCTGGATGTCTGGCACCACGCGCAGGAGCTCGACGAGGTTCTCCATGTCGACGAACGACTGGACGATCGTGTTGTAGATGTTCCCGAGCGAGTCGAGCGGCTTGAAGATGTTGGAGACGTAGACCGTGACGGCGACAAAGTCGCCAACGGTCATGGTCTTATCCACGATGCGCTGTGCTGTGACGTAGAGACAGACAAAGAGACACGTCTGCTGAATGAGCTGCTGGAGCACGACGATCGCGTTCAAGAGCCCGCGCGTCGCGAGCTGGGACTTTTGGTAGAGCGCGATGCTCGCCATGTACCGCGCGAGCTCGTACGCTTCCGTGCAAAAGTACTTGACGGTCTCAAAGTTCGTGAGCGAGTCGACGGCTTTGGCGCTTGCGTCGTTGTCGTGCGCGTTCGTCGCCTTCTTGAACCGCAGGCGCACGTGCGTCCCGAGCGCAGTCGTGACGACGTAGAGCACGACGCCCGAGACGCACACGAGCGAGAGCGTGCGCTCGTGGAACGCAAACACAAACACGATCGAGACGACAACGAGCTCAACGAGCGTCGGGAGGAGCCGGAAGAACAGGACGTTCACGATGTTGTCCGTGCTCTCGGACCCGCGATCGAGGCACCGCAGGACTTTGCCAGTCTGTTTGCTCAAGTGGTAGTGCATCGAGAGGTTGTGCAAGTGCGCAAAGAGCTAGCGGTGCAAGAGATAGAGTGTAAGTGTGTGTGTTGGACAGTGAGTGATGGTCATGTGAAAGGATGACGTACTGTCGACGCAACGTCTTGGTACGCGTGCTGCTTAACAGTCATGTAGAGATACGTCTGCACTTGCTTCGCAGCAGCGAAGAGGAACAGCGTGACTGCGAGTGACAGAGCGAGACAGCGACGTGCGTGAGTTGATAGTGACGAAGGAGGCGAATGGTGTGAGCACTGAGCAGTGAGACGCACTGCAGTAGAGCGCGATCGCAGTCGTAGGGAAGACTGTGAGCTGGCTCGCAGACAAGACGTCCGTCGCTTCTTTAAGGAAGAGCGGCGCGAGGATGCGCGAGCCCCGTGAGCCAAACATGAACACAAACGCAGTCACGACGCGCAGGCGCTGGAGGAGCAATCGGGTTGAGAGACAGCGAGTGAGCTCATGCGCCAGCGGACGAGCAGAAGAGCAGTATGAATGAACACGTACGAGTCCCCACGTCTTGGGCCAAAAGTCTGTAGGCACGAGCACGAGCAAGAGCATTGAGGTGAAGAGAGCACGCACGTCAGTTCATCAACACGCTCCGACCGACAGACACATGATCGAGCAAAGGGAGACGCACAGGGCACAAGCAGGACGCGCAGTTCCCAGACCGACACGCCCGGCTCCGTTTGCTGCGGTGCATCGTCTTGCGGCGCATTCGTGTAACTCGGTGGGGCTTTCGTCGCGCGCTGCGACGGCAGCAGCAACGCGCTCTGCTCGGTCGGTCGCGGTGGTGGTGGCTGGGGATGGTGCTCATATCGCGCAGCGCTCGACATCGCGGCGATCGAAAGCGTACTCGGTGCTAATGTAAAAATGTCATCTATTCATACGGTTTCTTACTCCCTATTCTTGGAACAGTCGCAGCAAAAATAGGAGTATTTGAACCGTCGAACTATTCTTAGGAAAATCTAATTTTGACACAAAGAAGCTTAAATTAGACGATCTATCTCTACTGAAGCTTAAATTAGTCATATTGCATTGGGATGTTGTGTGGACTACGTTTCTGATTTTGGGATGTTGTGTGGTCACACAACATCCGCGCAGCATCCCAAGGGGTGTTGTGTGGTCTACATTCTGTGTCTCATCAATGAGATTGTGTTCAATCGCGCTTGCACTTGATAACGACAGTGTGGATCAGTGTCTAGAGCGCTCCACATTCGATTGTGGGTCATCATAAAACTTGATTATATCACTATGCTCTTTTGGCTTTGCAAAGAAAGTTGTTTTGTGGTAGTGAAATAACTCGAGGATCTCGTTACCGACTCTTTTATGTAGAGGTTCGACGAATTTCCTTGATTTGCATGTGTTACTTCAGCGCGCTATTTTCGCAGCTAGAATCCATCGATTAACGCTATGCAATTTCACAGTGTTAGCAGAGTTGCTTGCAAGAGCTCATATACAATGTAAGCCACAGTGCCAATACAGCAGCAACGATGAAGCATGCACACGTGCACATGTGCGATCGCTGTAGCCGCAATGTGCTTGTTCAAGAAGGACAGCAAACACCTCCTGCACGCATGTCGCTTTTCGTCGACAATCAGTGCTGATTGTGCCACTTCAGCGCGGGTTCGACAAAAAAAGTCAGTTGTATGTTACTTTTCGAGCGTAAGTGGCGGGCTGCGGGAAGGTAACTGGCCGCATACAAGCGCTCATACATTTCGTGCGGTTCCACACTCGAGGCAGTGGCAGTGGCGAAGAGAAGGTGCCCGCGAGAGCGAAAGTGGCGCCCGCGGACGAATGCCGACAGGCTCGCGCCATGGACGACGACGACATGCCCGCCGCCGCTGCCGCAGCGCAGGCCGCCAGTACACACGAGCCAGCGCGTCGCGCGTCCACGACTAGTGCGCGCATTGGCGCTGCGACGACCCGGCTTGCGGCACGCACGCCGCCGCTTCACGACGAGCAGCTCCAGCAGCAGCAGCAGCAACAGCAACAGCAGCTCTCACGACGACCACCACCACCAGACTCGCTCACAGGCGGCAACCCTGCAGACGCTCGTAGCAGCAGCAACAGCACGCTCGCGAGCGCGATCGACCGCAAGACTCACGCGCTCGAGCATTCGTCACACCACCACCACCACCACCACACATCACACAAACCCAAGCCACACAAATCCAAGAAGCGGCGCAGCACCGAACGCCGGACAGAACAGGTCGCGTCGCTGTCGTACGTCACGCCCGCATCTTCGACGCCTCCAACGACCGTCGCGCCCGGCACGACCGTCGCTGCGGTGACCGTGCGACCGACCGTGCCGACGAGCATGAGCAGCATCAGCCGGTTCATGACAACGCCAGCCGCGCCGTCGTCGACGCTCTCATCGTTTGCGTCGTCGCACGCGAGCAGCCAGCCCGTGAGCACCGGCGACGACGACAGCAGTAGTGACTTTGCCGACAGCGGGGGCAGTGAGCACCGGCCGCGGTGGTGGAAGCGCGTCGTGTCGATGCGCAGTGCGAAGCGCCCGCGGCGCGACCAGCAGCAGATGCTCATTGACCAGGAGCTGTACGTCCGGAGCATCCTCGAGTCGTACTCGTCGTCGCTGTCGTCGAACCGCATGTCGTCGTCCCAGCGGTTCACGGACGCTGCGCTCACGGGCCTCATGGGCGGCGAGCTGTCGCCGCACCCGAACAACAACACCAGCGCGGCGCAGCGCGACCGCAGCGGCTCGGCCGACGACCTCACGACCGAAGAAGCGATGTACCTCGCGCAGCTCGAGACGCCGACGCAGTTTGACTTGACTGAAGACGAGCTCCAGCAGATTCAGAACCAGCGCACGCTCGGCGTCGGCGACGACGAAGACATCCACAGCACCGATGCGCGCACGCGGCGGCGGATACAGCGGCAACTCGCAAAAGACGCGCTGCGTGCGAAGCAGTTTGAGAAGAGCGCGCACCTCGCGCGCACGCGTCGGAAGCTCTGTCTCTTCCTCCTCTGCATCGGCGCGACGCTCTCGGGCTTCATCGTCGCTGCGATCTTGATTGCGAACGTCGGGATCCACGCGCAGTCGGAAGCAGCGGCGGCTGCTGCTACAAACAGCACGAGCAACAGCAGTACGACTGACCCGACGCCAGTGCCGACGACTGCGACGCCTGTGCCAGTGACGACGCTCGCGCGCGACAATCCGCTGTACGAGTCGCTCAACGGGACGCTCCCGCCGCGCACCGCGCGCTCTGGGATCAACCTCATCAAGAACACAACGTCGTCATCGTCGACAGACAGCAGCGGCAGCCACCATGGGCACGACGAAGCTGGCCATCTTGCGCACGCAACGAGCAGCGCAGCACGACGCGTCTACACGTACGTGCACTGCGTGCTCATGTCGCTCTCGCTCTGGATGTCGCTCGTCGTGATCGGCATGCACATGACGTTCCGGTCGTTCCGGACGTACTCGCTCCCGCTCGTGCTCGAGCTGAGCTGTGTCCAGTGCGGCTACTGGATCACGTCGCTCCTGCGCGTGCAGTTTGTCAACGCCCGTGTGAACGACCTCGCGTACCTCTTCTTCTGCATGGCCGAGAGCCTGTTCAACTTTGGGCAGATCTCGTTCACGTGCGCGCTGGCGTTCAACATGTACCGCTCCGTTGTGTCGTACGCCGACGTGCTCTTGGACTCGCACAGTGTCAAGCAGCGGTACCGGTCGTACACGATGAACGTCATGCTCCTGTCGCTCCTCGGCTCGATCACGCTCTCGCTCGTCGGGTACCGGAAGAAAGACGACGCACTGGCACCTGGCGACAGTTTCCAGCCGTGCCTCTACCCAACGTGTCGGCTCATCCTCTACGTCTACTACCCGCTCCTCGCGTTTGGGTTCAACTTTATCTTTTACTACCGCTTCAAGCGCACGATCGGCGAGTCGTACCCGATGTCTGCGACAGGGCGACTCAACAAGATCGCGCGGTCGTACCTCGTGCTGTTCTTCATCTGCTGGGGCAGCTTGATCACGCTCACGTGCGTCCAGTCGCCCGACACGTCACCGCAGGACGCAAGTGACGACATGCAGCTGCTCTTCTTCATTCTCCAGTCGATCTTTGACGTCCTCGGCGTCGGCACTGCGGTCATCACGCTCACGAACTTCCATCGGTGCCGCAAAGCGTTTGACTTTGGGCTCTCGCTCAAGACGATCGACCCGAACTCTATTGAGTTTGAAGACCCGGTCAACATCTTGGGCGAAGGCACGTTTGCGCTCGTGCTCAAGGCCAAGTGGCACCAAGGCGTCCTGGACAACTCGATCGCCCGCACGGTTGACGTAGCAGTCAAGACGTTCAAGCACACGCAGTTTGAGTGCCTCGACCAGATGAAAGAAGAGGCGTACTTGTCGTCAAAGCTCATGCACCCGTGCGTGATGATGACGTACGGGTGCTACACGAGCGGCAGCAACTTGTACATTGTGTACGAGTTTTTGGGCGGCGGGACGCTCCAAGACGTCTTGGACGCCAACACGCGCCTGCCGTACGAGACCGTGCTGCGCTATGCGCACATGATCGCGATGGGCATGCGCTTTCTCCATGGACTCCCAGTCCCGATCATCCACCGGTGCGTCCTTGTCTGTGACTGTGTACGAGGAAGACAACAGTGTCGAGACGAACAAACTCGGGGCTCACACTGTCACACACTTGCTCTCTCTCTCGATGCATGAACAGCGACCTCAAGCCGCTCAACTGCATCTTTGACTCGGACCAAGAGATGCTCAAGGTCGCGGACTTTGGCGAGTCGCGGCTCTTCCGGAAGAAAGAGCTCGTGAAGCACCAGCGCCCCGACTTCTTCCCGTCTGCAGACTTGACGCTCCAGATGACGACGAACATCGGCAGCGCGTGCTGGGCGGTACGTATTGTCTTGCTGTCTTGTTGACCTCTGAGTCGCTCTCAAAGCGCCAGGGCTTCTCACTCACTCACACGTGTGCTCTTGTCCATCACAGGCACCCGAGGTGCTGCAGGACGAAGCGACGTCCGAGTACTCGGTCAAAGTCGACGTCTACAGCTTTGGGATCATGTGCTGGCAGCTCTACACGTGCAAAGTGCCGTACGTGGACATTCCCGGGAGCGTCCTCGCGCTCGCAGAAGCTGTGCTCAGTGGCCATCGGCCGGAGATCCCCGACGACTGTCCGACGCTGTTTGCCAAGATCATGCGGCGGTGCTGGCACGAGAGCGCGCCGCGGCGTCCGTCGTTCGAAGACATTGTCCAGCTGCTCGAGATGGAGCTCACGGACGAGCGCCGGCGGCAGTCGATGATGAGCTACGCGACAGCGCCAAGCAGCACAGCAGGGCACTTGCGCCGCACGACATCGACGATGACGACTGCATCATCAAGTGCGTCCTGAGTCGGATCGGCTCAGATAGGATCCTCCGATAGTATCAGAAATCGAACACAACTCCAGAGACATCGCACACTAGGTCCTGTCTTGGTGCTCTCGCTGCGCTGTGTGCTACATCGTGAGCGTACGAGCAGCTCGCCTCGATGCGCTGGTGTGTGCTGGTCGTGTGCGATTGGGCAGAGCTATGCAGCAGCAGTAGCACCAGAGGTCGGCGGTGTCGGTGCCCAAGTGACAGACAGACCCGAAAGGTCGGGAGACGCCAAGATACAGCGAGAGGCACACGGTGAAACGCGGCGCCTGCGTCGGTTGCTCCGACGCCTCGTGCGCGACTCGGAGATGCTTGCGCTGGTCGTCGTTCGCTTCACTTCACGACCTCGCTGCTGCTGCTGCTAGAGCGCGTGCAGCCATCGTCTGGAGTCTTCTTGTGTTAGAAGACGATGAAGACGTCTCTGCGACGGCTGCTCCTGGCACTCGCAGGCGCGACGCTCGCACTCCTCCAGACCGATGTCAGCGTCGATGCCCGAGCGATCCAAGTGGCGCTGAGTCGCCTCTCGCGATCACGAGACGCGACGCTCTTGCTCGCAGCGACGCGCGCAAATGCTGCAGAGAATGCCAGTGTCTCTCACAACGACTCGCTCGCACTGCCGCATCACGTCGACGCTGTCGAGACGCGCATCTTTAGCGGCGAGGGCTCGCACACGATCCGCGTTCTCGTGGGCGGCCAGACGCGCGAGCTCATAATTGACACTGGGAGTGGTAAGACCGCGTTCATCTGCGCAGGGTGCAAAGACTGCGGCACTGCGCACGTGAACGCGCCGTTCACGTTCACGCCGCAGACGATGTACCTCACGTGCGACTTGTCCGATGCGCCGTCGACGTCGCCGCTTGCACTTTTCTCTTTTGCAAAGCCGAGAGGTGCCGCGGCGTCGCACAGCACGTGCATGAAGTGCGTTGGGACCAAGTGCGCTTACAGCCAGACGTACGTCGAAGGGGACTACTGGGTCGCCTACAAAGTGCGCGACGAGATGCAGCTCGCACTGAACGAGCCGTCGTTCCGCGCGGACGTCGACTTTGGGTGCATCTACGAGCAGAACGGCGTGTTCAACCTCCAGTCCTCGGACGGCATCATGGGCTTCTCGAAGCACCCAGACTCGATCTTTGAGCAGTTCTACCGCCGCGGCGTGACCAAGTCCCGCATCTTCTCGCAGTGCCTCGGCGCACAAGGCGGGATGCTCACGCTCGGCGGCGTCGACCTCTCGATCAACTACGGCCGCGTGCAGTACACGCCGATTCGCGAGACGGGCTACCAGTACTGGACCGTCACGCTCGTGAGCGTCGAGGTCGGCGACGCACCGCTCGCGATCGACAACAGCGTGTACAACAAGGACCGCGGCTGCGTCTTTGACAGCGGCACAACGTTCCTATACATGCCCGAGGCGGTGCGCGAGCCATTCAAAGCCGCGTGGCGCACAGCGGTAGGGAACGAGCAGTACCCGATCAGCGGGTCGTACTACACGCTCTCGGCGCTCGATGTCGCGCGGTTCCCGCGCATCTGCTTCCGCTTCCTCAACGACGCCACCGTGTGTATGAGTCCGTCAATGTACTTCTTCCGCAACTCGCCGCACCGGTACGCAGGTACGATCTTCTTTGGCGACGGCGCCAAGTCGACGATCATCGGTGCAAGCGCACTCACGGGCTACAACGTGATCTACGACGTCGACAACGCGCGCATTGGCGTCGCCGAGGCAAACTGCGAGGCGTCTGTGAGCAGCGACGCCACGGCTGCGATGGTCGAGCTGAGTCTCAGTCCCGGCGGCGACACGTTTCGCTCAGCGACGTCAGTGCTCGGGAACGTCGACGTCACGACTGCCGTACAGTGGCTCCTCGCTGCTGCGACCGTCGTCGGCGTCGCGGGACTCGTGAACGTGCTCTGGAGCGAGGCTCGGGACCGCAGCGACGCTGACGGAGTCGAGGCGAGCGCACACAAGCCCAAGCACACGTCATTCGAACCGCCAGCGCGGTCCACAAACCGTGACGACAACGACAATGTTGGCCAGGAGTGCGACAGCGACGACTCGGATGACACGCCGAGTGCGTTTGCGTTCATCCTCATGCACGACGACAGCGACAGCATCCGTGGCTCGAGCTTGTGAGCAGTAGGCATAAGAGCAAGAGCGAGCAAGCTTTGGGGAGCGATCGATCGTCAGAGAGCAGACAAACGTCTGATCAATGCCATCATCTACTTGTGTACTACTCGTCTCAGGACTGCGACTCTGTCGACTGGACGACTCGTTCCGTCGAGTGTCTGCTGTTGCGTGTGTCCTAGAGCGCGTCTATCCGAGTGCGACGTCCATCGCCATCATGACGATGAAGCCGACGATGACGCCAAACGTCGCGAGCTTCTGGTTCCCACTCTGATTCGCTTCGGGGATGAGGTCGTCGACGACGACAAAGATCATCGCACCGGCGGCGAACGCAAGCGCGTACGGCAGGATCGGCTGGACGTACAGCACGGCGCCTGCGCCAATGATCTGCGCAAGGGAACAGACAGCAAGCATCACAGCATCAGTATGGCGCAGTGGTGGCCGACGTTGCTCCATACACACTCAGGCACAGACGACGCACTCCGCCAATGGGCTCCACGAGACCGCTGAGCTGGCCCCACATGAACGCTTTCCACGCCGACATGCCCTCCCGGCGCAGAGGCATCGAGACTGCGAGGCCTTCAGGGAAGTTCTGGAGACCTGCGACCCGCCAGGACGTTCCGAGGTGAGTGACTTGGACCAACGCACGAAGCAGACAGTGACGCCTCCGACACGTACCAATGCCAATTGTGAGGCTCACTGCGTTCGAGAACGTCGCGCTTGGGCTGTGGCCGATGCTCCCAAAGCCCACGCCTACGGCCATGCCCTCGGGCAAGTTGTGCAGCGTGATCGCAATCACAAGCAGCAGCACGCGGCGAAAGCTGCAGGACCAGTCCGTTGCGTTCGTTAGAGACCCAATGAGCATTTCTAGGCGATCCACAGTCACGTAGCTACAGCCGATAGAGCCGTACCTGCTCGTCTTGCCGCTCACGTGGACGCCGTAGCTCGCCATCGGGTCCGGGACACCAGCAGACACGCGCGCGTCCAAGTCGTCGTGCTTCTTACTCAAGTTCTCTGGCTTTCCAAAGAGCTTCTCGATCACTGGGAGCGCGCTCTCAGTCGCAAAGAGTGCTGCAGCGCCGAGGCCAAAGCCAACAGCCGCTGGCACGAACGCCCAGCGGCCGTAGATGCCCGACTCTTCTGCGATCTCAATCGCAGGCGCGAGTAGCGACCAGTACGACGCAGCGATCATCACACCACCGGCAAAGCCCTGAAGTAGAAGCAATGAGTTCATGCGCACATGGTGAATAGAAGCATGGGCAACGACGTTCACAGGGACGCAATGGCGACGTACGAGCATCCAGTCGAGGATCTTCTGGCTCTTCTTTTTGTCGTTCACGTCGAGGAAGAAGACCATCGCAGAGCCCTACGACACGTTCGTACACGACATGATGTCAGTACATACACGTATAGCGCGTGGTATTGCTATATGTGCAGGCGTGCAGGTCATGCGCACGACGCAACAAGATCCGAATGTCGTTTGACAAGTCTGACGTGGCAGGCGACGATGACGATCGAAGCGATCGCATCCATGTATCATGCAGAGCAGTGGTCGTAATGCACAATACGTACTGCAGCAGTGAGGCCCCATGTCACGAGCGTCCCGAGGAACGCCTGCACGACTGGGTGCTGGTCAGGAAGCATGGTCAATGGTCACTGGCGAGGTCGCTCGTGCAGCGGATGCTCCTTGTTGTCTTGCGCTTGTGCTTGCTCGGAATCGAGCTGGTCAAGAATCTCGCAATGTACTGTCGTGTCTCGTGTAGGTGCGAATGCCATCTCACTATTGCTCACAATAAAGTGTAATATGTACTTGTATATTGAATACATATCATATTTGATTATGATGCATGGAGGCTCGAAACGACGTGAAGACAGCAACGCGAATGACAGCACGACCGCAACACCAGCTCTCAATGCCCGAGCACGAGACTGCACCTGCTCGCAATGACGTCGAGATGCTGCTCCGCGTCGCGCACGTCGAGCAGCAGATGGATCGACTGCCGCTCAAGTGGAAGCAGTTCGCAGGCGCGCCGATGCACATGAGCTGCGGTGGCACAAAGATCAACACGTTTCACGAGAACCCAGCGCTGCAGCCGACTGCTGCTTTTGTGCACAGCGCTCGGCGTGCGCTGCAGCAGCACCTTGCAGCGTATGTCTATGGGTTTGCAAGCGGGTTTGTCGCTTGTTATGACCACTTAACTGACGCATGCACGCGCTCGTCGACCTTTGCAATCGTGTGGTGTCTGTCGGATGGCATCTACGCTTTCACAGGAACAACACGCACCTCAGTGACGCCGAGATGAACGAGATCATTCGTCAAGAGTGGCGCACCGACATGACTCGGAGCGTCCTGGAAGCGCGACTCAATCGCCACGGCAGCAAGGACGGTCCAGTCGTGCGGCGATCAGCAAACGGCGTGGTGTACGTGTGTGCGCAGCCAGCACCAGGCGAGCCGTTCGTTCAGGACGCAATTGCGGTACCAGCTCGCCGTAAGAGGTCTGCTGGACATCGCTGACACGAGTGTGGCCCAAAGTCACTTGATCGTTGTGTTTCGACCTGATTGAACGCGAGGAAGAGCGATGCACTTTGCGTTGTGCGCGCACGATCTTCTCCTGTTCGTATTGCATTCATGCATTCGTAGAGTTAGCACGAGCGCATGTGCAAGTGTATCAAGACTCACTAGGGTATTTGCTCACCCGCACGCGCTCGTCGAGCCATCATCGGTGTCGCTTCACAACACTCGCAGTGCGCTTCGCCTCGTCAGCACTGTCGTCTTCGTCTTCATCGCTGCTCGTTCCGTAGTCGCCGCAAAACAAGTCGACTGCTGGCGTTGCTTGAGCGCTGGTCGTGAACTCGAACACTTGCAGCAGCTCTGTGTTTACTGCAGCGTCGCGCTGTGTTTGCGTGCGCCGTCCTGCATTCGCTCGCTTTGCACGCTGCGTCCGTCGTACAAGTCGCGGAACGTGACTGTCGCTTGCATGACGCACTGGTGATGTGCCGAGCGAGAACGACTCGCGCTGTGGTGGTGAGCGCCATGGAAGCCCCACGCAGTGCACTCGCATGCGCTTGCGGTTGCTCATTGCGTTGTCTTCGTCGTTGTCGGTAGGCGTTGGCATTGCGAGAAGTGAGGTAGCAGGTGCGTCGCAATGCATTCTTGCGTGCGTTGCGTGGTTGCCGAGCTCCCTTGTGCATTGCTTGCATCGTGCTCAAGCTCGATCGTTCATGCTGGTGCTTCAGTGTGCGTGTGCACGAGCCAATCAG
The DNA here is from genome assembly GCA_003730235.1 of Pythium guiyangense. Classification (NCBI taxonomy): domain Eukaryota; phylum Oomycota; class Peronosporomycetes; order Pythiales; family Pythiaceae; genus Pythium; species Pythium guiyangense. Next base: position 1,257,976 of record QXDM01000011.1, read on the forward strand.
CGTTGTTCGTTTGCGAAAAAGGCAACTTCAGCAAGTGTGACAATCACTCTTCATTTTGAGATCTTCGATCGACAAAGCTCGTTGCCCTGCACACTCGATAGCAGGCAAACAACAAGACTCTCGAGCTGCTGTGTAGCTCTATGTGTTGTAGGCCTGGCGAGAAGTCAGCATGGTGTAAAGGTTTGTGCCCAAGCAACATCACAACGATGAATCGGACGTTCATGAGGTTCCCTCCTCACATACCAGCGCTATCATCACGTGGTGCGAGCTTAACAGAAGAGAGTGCGTGAGCGGTGTGTGCAAGTGTCGTTCCACAGCTCGCAAGGTCGTGAAGACGCAAGTGGTAGTGGTGTCGATGCTGCGCCAGCACAGCCATGGGCTAAGGAATGGGCGTGAGACGCTCAATTCACGACGGTGTCTACTTCTGCGTGGATGTACACACTCTAGTCTATGAGGTCGTTGGCCAGAGCCGATCAATGCATCGCACATCGTCGCTTAGATGAGAAGAACACCTCAGTATGAAAGACCTGATAGCGATATAATCGAGAGAGCAAACGCCAACGTAATGAAGACTTGGATAGCGAGATAATCGAGGGAATCGCGTCTTCTCTCTTGTTTGTGGACCGTCAGTTTGGGGTTGCGCGCGTCGAGCACAAGTCGCACGTGGCGGCAGCACACGAGAGGGGAGAAGAACGTGGTCGCTGTGGCGTCTTCGTCTTCTCTCGCTCTGTGTGTGTGTGTGTGTGCGTCAACCCCTCTCTCCTCATGCGCGCGCATGAGTATCGCCAGCGTCTTCGCAACGCCATGACGGCGACGACCTAGCAGTGATCGACGACACACATGACGACGACTCAAGCGCACAAGTCAAGCACATCGAGCTATCCAGACGCCAAGACGCATCGCTTAAGCTCAAGCTCACGTGTTCACACACGCATTCACTGCAGATAGCGAGCGACTCGAGGTCCCTCGATCGAAGGACTGAACACGTCGAGGTTGTGAGCGTGTGGACCGCAACGCTAATCAAAGCGTCGCGTTGTGCACGCCCACTACCTCCACGTGACCAGCTCTGCGACCGAGCGCCATCGATTCATCTCGGTCTTTGCAATAGACGCAGGTCATTGTGCCATCCATCCATTTGTCTATCAGTCTCTGCCTGGATTCACATGAGGAGTCTGTTTGTGGTCTATTGCTCGCTCGTGCATCTCTCCGCTCCCTCTCGCTCTCTTCGTCTCGCATCTGCCCAACAGAAGACACCAGCTTACTTGCCGACGAGGAAGTTGTAGATGTCGCCGTCCTGGCACTGGTACTCCTTGCCTTCGGACCGCACGTAGCCCTTGTCTTTCGCGGCCTTCATGCTCCCAGCGCGCACAAAGTCGTCGTACGCGACGGTCTCGGCACGAATGAACAGGCGCTCAAAGTCCGAGTGGATCACGCCTGCAGCGACTGGCGCCGTTGCGCCGAACGGGACGTTCCACGCGCGCGCCTCCTTCTCGCCGACCGTGTAGTACGTCTGAAGCTGGAGCAAGTCCTTGCTCGCGCGAATGACCTTCGTGAGCCCCGTCTCGCTCAAGCCGCTCTCTTGGAGGTACTCAAGCTGACTCGCTTCGTCATCAAACGACGCCGCGGCTTCTTCGAGCGCACCCGACACGGTGATGCACTGACTCCCTTCGGCTTCCACGAGCGCGCGCACGGCCTCAGTCATGTCGTTCCCAGTTGCCGCGTCGTCCTCCGAGACGTTGCACAAGTACATGGCTTTCTTCGCAGTCAAGAGCTGCAGGCGCTCGAACTGGACTTGCTCCTCGGGCTTGTCGAACGTCACATCGACGGCCTGGCGACCGTCCTCCAAGTGCGGCTGGAGGCGCTCGAGGACCTCCAGGAGCGCTGGGATCGTCGGGTCCGTCGACTTCTTCTTCTTCGCCAAGTTTGCCAAGCGCTTCTCGACCGTTTGGAGGTCTGCGAGGATGAGTTCCGTGCGAATCGTCTCGAGGTCCCGCAGCGGGTCGACCGAGTTGTCCACGTGGAGGATGTTCGTGTCCTCAAAGCACCGCACGACGTGTGCGATCACTGCGACCTGTCGGATGTTCTCGAGGAACTTGTTTCCGAGGCCTTCGCCGCGCGACGCACCGCGCACGAGACCCGCAATGTCGACAAACTCGAGCTACGCAAGCATGGGCGTCAGTGCAATTGGTCATCGGTCAGTCTAGGACTGCAGCACATCCACATACAAGCAAATGCATGAACACACCTGCGTCTCAACAACGCGCTGGGACTTTTCAAGCTTTGCGAGGTGGTGCACGCGCTCGTCTGGCACAGCGACGCGCGCGACGTTCGGGTCGATCGTGCAGAACGGGTAGTTGGCTGCCTGTGCGTTCTCGGTCTTTGTGAGCGCGTTGAAGAGCGTCGACTTGCCGACGTTCGGCATGCCGACGATGCCGACCGAGCGGTGGAAGCTCCGGACGCATGCTTGCTGGAGCGCAGTCGGTCGGCGCGCAGCGACAGCGGCGGTCTGCAGCATCACTGCGATCGCCATGGCTCTTGCTGCTGCGATTGAGTCAAAGCGTGTCAAGTGGACAGAGACGCTAGGACAAAAAGCCATACAAACACCAAGTCATTTAAGTATTTAATAGTGATAAACACGGGGGAGACCAGGTGCCATGCGCTGGAACTTGTCCTAGACGACGACGTGCATCGACTTGCGAGGTCCTCACGCACGCGACGTGATCGGTTCGTAGCTCGAGCGCTTCACCGCCTTCTTGAAGCGAATCGCAGCGACGAGCGCACCAGCGCATGCGCACAACGCCAGCACTGCGACAATCCACTCGGACGACGAGTGGCACGCTGTCGCCGACAGTGTCTGCATTTCGCCGGCTTCGAACTCCTCCATGTCGACGGGGTACGTGAACGTCGCACACGCGGCGTCGCCAAACACAAAGCACTCGATCATGTACAGCGCGTGGAGCGGCTTCACAGCCGGGACCATGTGGCCCGCGCCTTTCACGGTCTTAAACGTCAAGCCGTCGTAGTCCTGGACGTAGCCAGCGAGCTGACTGTCAGGGCCGAACCAGGCGCGCCACTTGTTCGTCACGTGGAGCTTGAGTCCATCCTCGCCGATCCAGCGCTGCGTGCCGATAAAGTTGGTGTTGGAGTCGGCGTCACCGCTGTAGATGAGGATGTCGAGGTCTTTGTTTAGGATCCCAGGGTACTTTGGTAGCGATGACGCGCTGCTTGTGAACAGCGCACCGACCTTGTCGCTGCAGTCGACCCAGTTCACTGTCGCCACTGGCAACGAACTGGCGTCCTGGCTGTCAACGCCGCCACTGGGAATGGCGTGGATCGCGAGCTGCACGTCGCGCTGGTTCAAGTACTCGAGTGTGAACGTATCAGCGCACGGTCCAATGTCGTTGCGCTGCTGACGCTGCGCTTGGAGCGCCGTCACGTTTGTGTTGCGTGGTTGGGACTGGAGCGCCGCAGCTTGGCTGTTACTCAGCAAGCAGACGTCACCGTAAATGAAGTACGGATTGAACTTGTCCTGCTGCGTCGCGTCGACGCTCGCATCGAGGAGCTGCTTGCACGCGTCCGAGCACACTTCGTCAGCATAGACGCAGCCCATGCCCGATCTGCCGCACTCGTTCTGGATCTCACGAAAGTTCTCGAGCGAGATCATGCCGTGCGAGTACAGGTAGTCGATGTTCGCGTTCCCGTCAATGACGACGTCCGAGTACGCGTTGCCGATCGCAAAGCCTGCGAACGCGACGCCCTCGAGCGGCTCGCGAACGAGCAAGTCGACGAGGTACGGGATGTACATGCCGGCGTAGCTCTCGCCCGTGATGTAGAACTTGCGGCCCTGGAGTTCTGGGTACGTCGCAAAGAAGCGGCCGAGGAACTCGCGCGCCTTCGCCGCCACGACGTCGTCGTTGTAGTACGACGCGTCCTGCACCGGACTGCTGAAGCCGACGCCCGCCGGCGACTCGAGCCACACGACGTTCGCTTTGCGGTTCCACGCATGGCGGTTCAGCCGCACAGACAGGTCGGCGTTCACGACGAACGGACCATTCTCGGTGAAGAACCCGCCGAGCGACGAGCAGCCCGGACCGCCGTTGAGCCACAGCACGATCGGCGCCGTCTCGGGACTCTCCTGGCTCTCGGTGTACCAGTAAAAGAGCTTCTCGCGCGTCGCGAGCTCCAAGTGCCCGGCGTAGTGCTTGAACGTCGCGGCGGCAGGGTCGAGTCCCGGCAGGTCGGTCACGCGGTGCGCGTCGTGGTCGAGCGTCGGTGCAGCTGCAGTGCCGGCAGCAGCGTCACTGGCATGCGCAGTCGCTAGCAGCAGCGCAGAGGCAGCGAGCATTGCAGCATTGCGCACGAGTCGAACGAGCTGCATCGCACCCTTGGTGTCTTCGTCGTAGTGCGCAGAAGCAGAAGACGTGAGGAGCTGCAAGCGAATGGATGAGTGGCAACTTTTTGATGTGCAAACGAGCTGTTCGATCGTTGTTCTTTAGGATTTGATAGTGATAAACACGAGGTAAATGCTCTTGGAAGTCTTGGATGTGTGTGTGAAGGTGCTTACAGACTGACGAGTGCGATGACTGACGAGTGCGATCGAGAGCGCCATGGTAAGTGCAGCAGCGGTTGTTGTAGACTGCATGTGCGTTGCAGACTCCGTTGTCGCAGCCGATGGACTGCTGGTGGCTTTGCTCAGTTTGCAGTCGTCGAGCATCTCGACGCGATCTTCATCGTAAGGACGGAGAGACTGCAGTTGTCTTGAGGAGGCACGAGTCGATTCGCGAATGCTTTCGTTGAGATCTTGAGCGCACGTAGCGAGCGCGAACACCCGAAGGCATCGGATGCAAGTCCCGAGGTGTTTTGGCTAGCACTCCACGCTCGAGCAAGTCATTATACCGTCATAATCGCATCGAGGACCGCACGTGTGATTCGTTCGAGGCGCAATGAGTTGAAAGCAGACAGACAAGTGTGTGTGACAACCGAGAGGAGAGCTAGTGCGAGAGCTAGTCTGATGGAGCTGCTCCCGAAGCACGAGCTCGGTGCTCAAGCACTCGCGTTGGCGTTGACAGTCAATCGTGACGTGACGCAAGACCACGTGCGGCGCCGTCGTGCCCGAGTGCGCACAGAGAGAGCAAGCATGAGTAAGACAACGCGAGCATCGACGGACTCTCGAGACGAGCGAGCTCCGACTTGGTCTCGGACTTGATCTGGGCCATCGTGTACACCACACACCGCAAGAACTTTATTTTGAAGTTTGTATGAGGATTGTCGCTCGAACAGAAAAGAGTCCTGTGCGAATCCTCTCCTTCGACTATACTCACATCCAGATCGATTCTCTTTGATTCCTCTGCCTCGCTTGTCAGCTGAACAGGAGCTGCAAGCAGCTGCTTGGTGGTCAAACACAGGACACACTTCACCGCCGAGAGCATGCGCTGCTCAGGACGTGGGGAACGACGTGGGGAACGACGACGACGACGGCAGCGGTGACAATGCGCGCACCATGTGCTGCGCACTTGCGCATTTCCAGTCCATCGATCAAGACACCAAGGGTGCGATGCAGCTCGTTCGACTCGTGCGCAATGCTGCAATGCTCGCTGCCTCTGCGCTGCTGCTAGCGACTGCGCATGCCAGTGACGCTGCTGCCGGCACTGCAGCTGCACCGACGCTCGACCACGACGCGCACCGCGTGACCGACCTGCCGGGACTCGACCCTGCCGCCGCGACGTTCAAGCACTACGCCGGGCACTTGGAGCTCGCGACGCGCGAGAAGCTCTTTTACTGGTACACCGAGAGCCAGGAGAGTCCCGAGACGGCGCCGATCGTGCTGTGGCTCAACGGCGGTCCGGGCTGCTCGTCGCTCGGCGGGTTCTTCACCGAGAATGGTCCGTTCGTCGTGAACGCCGACCTGTCTGTGCGGCTGAACCGCCATGCGTGGAACCGCAAAGCGAACGTCGTGTGGCTCGAGTCGCCGGCGGGCGTCGGCTTCAGCAGTCCGGTGCAGGACGCGTCGTACTACAACGACGACGTCGTGGCGGCGAAGGCGCGCGAGTTCCTCGGCCGCTTCTTTGCGACGTACCCAGAACTCCAGGGCCGCAAGTTCTACATCACGGGCGAGAGCTACGCCGGCATGTACATCCCGTACCTCGTCGACTTGCTCGTTCGCGAGCCGCTCGAGGGCGTCGCGTTCGCAGGCTTTGCGATCGGCAACGCGTACTCGGACGTCGTCATTGACGGGAACGCGAACATCGACTACCTGTACTCGCACGGCATGATCTCGCTCGAGAACTTTCGTGAGATCCAGAACGAGTGCGGCAGATCGGGCATGGGCTGCGTCTATGCTGACGAAGTGTGCTCGGACGCGTGCAAGCAGCTCCTCGATGCGAGCGTCGACGCGACGCAGCAGGACAAGTTCAATCCGTACTTCATTTACGGTGACGTCTGCTTGCTGAGTAACAGCCAAGCTGCGGCGCTCCAGTCCCAACCACGCAACACAAACGTGACGGCGCTCCAAGCGCAGCGTCAGCAGCGCAACGACATTGGACCGTGCGCTGATACGTTCACACTCGAGTACTTGAACCAGCGCGACGTGCAGCTCGCGATCCACGCCATTCCCAGTGGCGGCGTTGACAGCCAGGACGCCAGTTCGTTGCCAGTGGCGACAGTGAACTGGGTCGACTGCAGCGACAAGGTCGGTGCGCTGTTCACAAGCAGCGCGTCATCGCTACCAAAGTACCCTGGGATCCTAAACAAAGACCTCGACATCCTCATCTACAGCGGTGACGCCGACTCCAACACCAACTTTATCGGCACGCAGCGCTGGATCGGCGAGGATGGACTCAAGCTCCACGTGACGAACAAGTGGCGCGCCTGGTTCGGCCCTGACAGTCAGCTCGCTGGCTACGTCCAGGACTACGACGGCTTGACGTTCAAGACCGTGAAAGGCGCGGGCCACATGGTCCCGGCTGTGAAGCCGCTCCACGCGCTGTACATGATCGAGTGCTTTGTGTTTGGCGACGCCGCGTGTGCGACGTTCACGTACCCCGTCGACATGGAGGAGTTCGAAGCTGGCGCGTTCGCAAGTGCGACGTCGATGCACGCAGCGATCTCGCCAGAGCACTCGGCGTGGCTCGCTGTTGTTGCGCTCGTCGCAGTCGTCGCAGGCGTCGCGATGGTCGCGCTCAAGACGCTGCGCAAGCGATCCGAGTACGACGCGATTCGCTCGAGTGTGTAGCAAGTTCGTTGCGTAGAGCTCGTCTCGTAGTTAGGCAGACTGGTCGCTCTCTCATTGTAAGAACAGCAGCTCGTGCTCGTGTTGTGATGTGTGGCCGTGTCTGCTCGTGTTGAGTGCGCTGCTGGAGTCGATGAGTGGCCATGGCGATTGCGCATCACGGTAGAAAGATCGCGTCCGTCGAGCAGCTGACGCCGATTGGATCCTGCGCTTGATGCCTCTCGAGCGCCTCTGGTGTCCTTCGCGTCGCGCATTGCTCACTCTGCAAGTCGCGCGCAACGGATCAAGCTCCCGACTCGCGATGAAGACGCTTGTGCTCGCAGCACTCGCAGCGCTCGCGACGCTCGCAAGCGCGTCCAAGCACTCGGACGCACCACCGCGCAATGCGCACGAAGTGACGTCGCTCCCTGGCATCAAGGCGAAGGACATTGCGTTCAAGCACTTTGCTGGCCACTTGGCGCTCGAGACGCACGAGCAGCTCTTCTACTGGTACACCGAGTCGCAGAGCGACCCTGCGACTGACCCGATCGTGCTGTGGCTCAACGGCGGGCCCGGGTGCTCGTCGATCAACGGGTTCTTCACGGAGAACGGTCCGTTCGTCGTCCAGTCCGACTTGTCGGTCAAGCTCAACGCGTACGCGTGGAACCGCAGAGCGAACGTCGTGTGGGTCGACTCGCCGGCCGGCGTCGGCTTTAGCACGCCGCTCCAGGACCCCGAGTACTACAACGACGACATCGTTGCGAGTCGCCTCCGGAGCTTCGTCGCAGCGTTCTTTGCGACGTACCCAGAACTCCAGGGCCGCAAGTTCTACATCACGGGCGAGAGCTACGCCGGCATGTACATCCCGTACCTCGTCGACTTGCTCGTGCGCGAGCCGCTTGAGGGCGTCACACTCACGGGCTTTGCGATCGGGAACCCGCTGACCGACAATGCGATCGACGGGAACGCGTACTTGGACTACTACGTCTCACACGCGCTCATCTCGCCAGCGAACTACCGCTCGGCGCTCGAGCAGTGCGACCAGAACGTCGCGCAGTGCATGTTCACGCCGGTCAACTGCTCGCCAGTGTGCCGCGCAGCGATCGACGCGGCGTTCGCAGCAGCTGACACGCCGCACTTTAACCACTACTTTATCTATGGCGACGTGTGCCACCGCACGAGCGGCCAAGCCGCAGCGCTGCATGCCAAGGCGTCCAAGCACGAGGACGTCGTGACGCACCGCGGCGCGATCGGACCGTGCACCGAGACGTTCACAGAGGCGTATCTGAACTTGCCAGACGTCCAAGAGGCTGTGCACGTGGCACAGGCGCCGGTGACGTGGGTCGACTGCCAGCCGTTCATTTCGCGCCACTTCACCAAGAGCCTCTCGTCGCTGCCCAAGTACAAGACGATCTTGGCTCAGGGCCTCCAGGCGCTCATCTACAGCGGCGACGCCGACTCGGTCGTGAACTTTATCGGCACGGAGCGCTGGATCAGCTCACCCGAGGGCCTCGGTTTGAAAGAAGTCGCACCGTGGCAGTCATGGATCGCACCGGACAACCAGATCGGCGGCTACGTCCAGGGCTTTGACGGCTTGACGTTCAAGACGATCAAAGGCGCGGGCCACATGGTCCCAGCGGTCAAGCCGCTGCACGGACTGTACCTGTTCGAGTGCTTTCTGTACGGCGACGCCGCGTGCGCAGCGTTCGCGTACCCCGTCGATGGGTTTGAGATCGAGACGGGCGATGCGCCGGACGAGATCCTTGCCACGCAGCGCGCTGCGATGACGATGCGCAACAGCGCTGCAGTGTCTCACGCATCGTCGTTGTCGTCAACGACGCTCTGGGGTGGCGGCGCGCTGGTCGTACTCTGCGGCGTGGTCTTGCGCCAGCGCCGCCGCGCGAGCGACCGCGCCGTGCGCCGCGACGAGCGCATTCCATTCGCCTCGACGCTCTGAGTTCCGAGTTGCCGTCTCTTCCCCCCGACACGCACGCACGCACTCGCTCGCTCTCTGTGGTCTCGACCGACAGCTAAGTTGACATAATAACAGGCAGGCTCGCAGTCGACGCACAGCTTTAGTCAATCACATGCCTTGCTCTTGTGTCGCTCAATCTGTTGAGAAACTCGAGGCACCAAGGCGAATCAGCGCACGTCGATAACATCAGCGCGCTCTACACACGCGACAAGCCAACGGCCACATGAGCAGCAGCCCAACGGCCACATTGTGGAGCACGGTCCAGGTTCCAGACTCAACCACAAGCGAGACCGGTCCGGGCTGGCCCGGTCCGAGTTAGCAGAGTGCTCACACAAGAGCACAAGAGGTCGTCGGTTGCTAACGGACGACGCTTCGTACACGAGAGAGCTAGGACAACAGCTAGCAATGCACTATTCATTTCCCTACGAGCAGCTCAAGTGACCACAAAGTATACTTTGGTTCGCGGAAGCGATAGTCATCGACATGTCGCGCCTGCGTCTAGAGAGCGACGGCGACGTCGACATGTCAGCTCCGCAACCTGTCTATGAGTTCATCACGCCGCCGACAATGACGGAGTGGGAACAGGCGTCGCTGATCAAGTGGCGACGTGCCAGGTGGCAGTACGAAGAGCGCATCAAGGAGAGGTGCGCCTGGACCGGGGAGAAATACGAGAACGTCGTCGCCGGTGTGCGAAGCACCATCAAGCCAGAGTTGCTCGAGTTCCTTGCGGAGTACGAGTTCGCCAAGGACAAGAGCGACATCACGGACGAAGAGATCCTGGTGAAGGTTCGAGGGCTGTGTGAAGCAACAAGTTACGAGCACATGGCGAACACGTCGGCACTGTTCGACAAGCAACTGAAGATGGATCTGAGCGTCAAAGACGTCCGGAGCCGCGTGTCTCGCTACTTCATGCGGTTCAACCAACTGATTGAAGACAACGGCTTGATCGAGATTCTCGGTAGACAACGTGTAGCGGCAGCGGGAGTGGAGCAGCGCACGAAAAAGCGTACAAAGATCCTGGTTGACAACCTCGCCCCTCCCATGCTGAAGGAAGAGATCCAAGCCCTTGTCGAGTACAAGTACAAGCACGTGCGCGAGGACGAGCAGCAACTGTATAAGCTGGTCCTAGAGCGCGCTGAGCTCCAACAGCTCTTCTACAACCGGTTTCGCGCAGAGTCAAGCATCGCGACGGTCAAAGGAAGCGCCCGAAAGCTGAGCGACGAGCCATCAGGCATACGAAAGAAGGCTGCAGCGACGGCATCCGGAGCGAGCGATAGAACTGCGGCTGCAGGTCCAACGCGAGGCGGACACAGCGAGCCTCGTCGAGCACGGATATCGGCGCCGCGCGAAGGATGTCTGCACTGCAAAGGCGAGCATTGGGTCCGAGACTGCCCGGTCGCCACCACAAGGGAAAAGGCGGACGCAATCGCCGCACACAAGTCGACGGGATGGCGCGTCAAGCGAGCAGCAGTGACGGTCGGCGACATAGTGGACGTCCCAGTACGGCCGGCGAGTGTGAAGACGCAAGAAGATGACTACACCGTACTCGTCAACGGCGCGGTTGAAGTCTCGTTGTGTCCAGACACGGGCGCGGACTGCTGCATCATTCCCGAGAACGTTGTTGATAAGCTCATGCAGCAGTCTCGTCCTGTGCGCATGACCCCAATGCAACACCCAGCAATCGTGCGAGTTGCTGGAGGGCAACAGCTCCAGTGCTCAAAGAAAGCTAAAGTCGACTTGCAGATCCGAACGTCCGCCGGACCAGTGAACCTGTACGGTGTCGAGTGCCTGGTGATGGCTGGCGAGGAAGACCAGATCCTGTTAGGCAAAGACGTGATGAAGCGTCTCGGCATCGACGTGAAGAGAGCGTTAGAGACACTGGCGAACTCGAGCATCGAGCTCCACCACGATGACCTCCCGGACGAGCCGACGCTCGGCGAGGACAGCGACAGTGCCAGCTCAACCAGTGTCGAGATCGAGCGCATGTGCAGTGATATCCGAGCTGCCGCGGGCGGCAAGGCCAGCGCTCCATTCGCCGACGAGCTGGTGGAGATGCTCAACGAGTATCAGGACTTGTGGCGCACCACGGTCGGTCACGACGAGCCCGCGCTCGTCGAGCCACTGATGGTCACCCTGAAGGACGGAGCAGAACCAATTCGGTGCAAGCCGCGTCGCTATCCTCCAGCACAACTCAAGTTCCTGTCGGAGCATGTGGCACTCTTGGAGAAGTTCGGCTTTGTTGTGAAGAACAACCTGAGCAAGTGGGCGTCGAACGCTGTGCCGGTCCGCAAGTCTGACAGTCCGTCCGACTTCCGTGTCACGAACGACTATACACGTGTGAACGAGCGCACTGTCCCGATCGCGGGCACGATGCCGCTTCTCGAGGTCATGCTACAGCACGTCGTGGGTGCCAAGTTCTTTGCGAAGTTCGATCTGTTCCGCGGTTTCTGGCAGATTCTGCTCGATCCGCGATGCCTAGAGCTCTTCAGCTTCATGACACATGACGGTGTGTACACACCTCTTCGCGTTCCTCAAGGTGCGACCGACAGCGCGCTCCACTTCCAGAACCAAATGACGACAGTGTTCCAGTCACTGCTGTACAAAGGCGCGTTGATCTGGATCGACGACGTGATCGTGTACGGGCAGACGGAGTCCGACTTCCTCGCGAACGTCCGCGCTTTCAACAAGATCACAGCCAAACACAGACTCAAGCTCAACGCCAAGAAGAGTGTGCCGCTGTGCCACGAGGTGACGTGGTGCGGCAGAATCATCGATGGCAGCGGCGTTCGGCAAGATCCAGCCCGTCTCTCAGCGCTGGTGTCGTTGCCCGTTCCGAGTACAGCTGCTGATCTCCAGCGTTTCCTGTGCGCGTGCAACTGGGTGAGAGAGAGCGTGGTCGACTTCGCGCGCGTGTTCGAGCCACTACAGGCGAAGCTCAACGCTGCATTGACGAACAGGAGCAAGACTCGGCGATCTGCGATCGCGGTCGCACTTGAGTAGACTCCCAGCGAACGGTCTGCCTACGCGTGTGCCTTGCGTCGCCTCGCGATGTCGTCCAAGCAGTACTATCCGGAAGAGCAAGCGACCGTCTGCCTGTTCACCGACGCATCGGATCACGGCTGGGCCATAATAGTCACTCAGGTTCGAGCCTGGGATGACGAGCGCGAACCGACCCGACAAGCGCATGAGCTCTTGGTGTGCCAAGGTGGCGTCTTCCGCGGCGCGCAGACCCATTGGTCTGTTGTCGAGAAAGAAGCCTACCCTGTGGTGCGAGCATGCATCACACTCGACTACATCCTCGAGCGCGAGCCCGGCTTCAAGGCGTTCTGTGACCACAGCAACCTCATTCAGATCTTCTCGCCATCTGAAGAGACGAAGAAGCACACAAGAGGGAAGCTGCTGCGATGGGCTCTGCGCATATCGTGTCTAAGGTACACGATCGAGCACGTCGATGGTGACAGCAACGTCTGGGCGGACATCGTGTCGCGCTGGACAAGCGAGCCAGAAGCGTCGTTGCGAGTCCGAGCAGCCCGCATCGAAGTAGCTCAGCCACTGTCGCAGCTACGCCCACTCCAGGACGAGCGCTTTGAATGGCCAACAGTGTCGGCAGTGCGTGCAGCTCAAGAGTGTTCCAAGTACGCGCACGGCGGATGCACGATGAGCGAGCACCGCGTATGGCTGAAGAACGGCAAGACATGGATCCCTCCAGACGCCGACGAACTGGCCCTGCGGCTGATGATCGTAGCGCACTGCGGTCGACGGGCTCACAGAGGCGCAGACACCATGTACCAGCTGCTGCATGACGAGTTCGCGATCGACGATCTCCGGGAGCGAGTGCAGAAGTTTGTCGGCGAGTGCCTGCTCTGCAAACACGTGAAGGGGGGGGACATGCTCATCCAACGACCGTGGAACGCGACTCACACTAGCACGAGACGCAACGAACTGCTGCACATGGACTTCCTCTTCATGGGCAACAGTTACGGCAAGTGCAAGTATCTCCGGGTGCTCAAGGACGATCTGTCGCACTACTGCGAACTCGTCACATGCGAGAACGCGAACGGTCTGGTCGCAGCGTCGGCAGTGCTCGACTGATACAAGCGTTTCGGTCTCCCGTCGACATGGATGAGTGACAATGGATCCCACTTCCGCAACACATTGATGACCGATCTGCGAGACCGGCTCGGCACACTCCACACGTTCGTTCCAGTTTACACGCCGTGGCTGAACGGCACCGTCGAGCGAGTGAACCGCGACGTCTTGCAGGTCGTTCGTGCGCTTCTTCTCGAGTTTGAACTCGACACGCGCAATTGGGTCCATTTGGTGCCAGTGATCCAGGCCAACATCAACCACGCGCCAGCTCGCTCGCTCAAGTGGCACACGCCAGTAGGAGTGTTCACAGGACTCGACCGAGAACGCATCCTGAACGTTGCCGTGGTACCTCGGCGCGGTTTGGCACCACGGGTCATCCAGCGATCAGTGGACGAGTACGAGGACAAGATCGTAGCACTGCGAGAAAGTCTCATGGAGCTCCACGCCGACGTCGTGGACGAGAAAGAGAGGCGACGACTCCAGCAGCAAGCGGCAAAGAAGGGCAAAGCGTGCGCGTTCACCGTCGGAGACTTTGTCCTCTAGTCGCGAGCCGATCCGAGACAGCGAGGTTCAAGCTCATGGTCACGTGGGTCGGGCCGTACAAGATCGTGAAAGAGCTCGATACCAGCTACTTGATCGAGAACCTGTTGAACGGTGAGCAGAACTACGTACACGCCACAAGACTGAAACATTACGCTGATTCGACCCTCGGCGTCACTGAAGAGCTCAAGCACCATGTCGCAGTTCAAGGTGTCAGCCTTGGAGTCCGCGAGATCAAGAGTTCGCGATACTCCAAGGCCGCGCGAGAATGGCAGCTCCTTGTCTCCTGGCAGGGCCTCGAAGATGCAGAAGACTCTTGGGAAGCCTTAGCAACGATCCACGACGCCGTCCCCGACATGGTCGAGGCCCATGTGCAGGCCCATGGTGATAGCAGGCTGCGCAAGGCATGTACAGCATTGCGAGAGCAGCAAGAAGCGTGATCGAGTCTTGGCGGGCGGTGTGGAGCACGGTCCAGGTTCCAGACTCAACCACAAGCGAGACCGGTCCGGGCTGGCCCGGTCCGAGTTAGCAGAGTGCTCACACAAGAGCACAAGAGGTCGTCGGTTGCTAACGGACGACGCTTCGTACACGAGAGAGCTAGGACAACAGCTAGCAATGCACTATTCATTTCCCTACGAGCAGCTCAAGTGACCACACATATACGAGTGTTGGAGACTCCATGTGTCTGGACTTCACGCATCGGCACTTTCAGTCTCGAATTCGCCACCCAGCGCACAAGTCCATCCTTCGCCTCGCTCCACACATCGCTCTCCCCAGTCGTTCTCGACTCGCATCGCTGCTCGGCTGCTCTGCCACCAAGCGCGTCCAGAGACGTCGACATCAGATCAAGCGAACTGTCGCGGCTCAGTTCGCAAGGCACAATGCAGCAGGAAGCGGACGCCAACGGCAGGAGAGGTAGATCTAGGCACACGTACGTCGATGCTCGCTGCACTCTTATCTCTTTTTGAGCTCGACTGACTGTGTCTTGTGCTGCTGTGTGTGCTCTCTAGCGACTATGACTGCACAACAATAAAAATGAAGCTGTCGACTCTGCTGATTTCTGGCACCGACGCAGTGCTACACAAGATGCAGGACGCAGCTCTCTTTGCGCACCAAGCGCACATGGAGGCTGCGCACGTGGCCAATCTCCACTATCTCCGCATGCTCGAGCGCGGCACTGTCGCCACACCGCCAGACCGCTTGTTCTTTGAGCGCTGTCTGGCTGATGTAGCAAGCGACAGCGTGGCATCTCAGACGCAGCGCCACGTCCCGGATCTAGCAGACACGATCACACAGTACTAGCAAGCTCGCTCGAGCCACGTAACGCATCAACGACCGAGCTTCACGACATGGAGAAAGACAAAGAGATCCATCGCTACGACCATGGCCACCAACGCAAACGAGGTGCTTGAGTTGGTCGACAAGCGCGTGAACATGCACTCACGCGAGCATGGTAGGCGATGCATCCAGTGTGCACCAGTGCTCATGAACCAGTCGACCAGCGCTTTGCAAAAGCTCTTTGTGATCATGCGTCACAACGCAGCTGTCGCCGAGCAAGCAGACGCTGAGCACCTGCCGCGCCTCCTCACGCTGCTCCCGGTCGTGTCGTCATGGGCGCCTGGGAACTGCCACATCCCGACCGGTGTGCTGAGCGAGCTGTGGAGTCGGTGGTGGCGGCGCTGTGACGTTTCGAGCGACAACGATCCGCTCCGTGCGCTGCTCGAGCGGACGCCACGCATTGGACAGCTCCAGGTCCCAACGACAACCAGCGCAATCGCGCGCGACATGTGGAGTCGCTGCATCGACGTCGAGAGCGTCGAGAGACGCATGAGCGGCTGGCGATTCGCGAACAACATCAGCACCGACGGTGTCGAAGTGTCGGTGCTGATGCGTCGACCACGTCGTGTACCAGCGCCAGCACCAGTGCCAAGTGACGACGACATTCCAATGAACGACGACCTGTTCACTAACCCAGAGCTCGTGAGGTTCATGCCGTGCGTCGACGGCGTGTTAGATCCGCCGATGAGTGAGCTCGACCCGCTAGCTCTTACCCTCGCCTTGCCGCCCGTCGTCATCGGCGTGGATCCTGGCGTTCGTGAGCTGGTCACGACGGCATCGACCAGAGCGTACGTGCCAGCTCGTGCTACAGCAGACAAGTTCTTTGTCGCCGAGTCAATGCGTGATCGGCACGCGCTACAGCGCGCCACACCGCGCGGCACCAAGTGGCGCCAGAACCGACAGCGTCGGCGGCTCAAGCGGGCTCGGCGCGCGCACTTTCGGCACCTGCGTACACAGCACCAGCACGCACCAGCACGCCCGCAGCAGCGACAACGATCGTCGGTCCAAGTGTCCCGTGGCGAGTACCGACACGTCGCTGGCGTGAACAAAGTGCAAGCTTGGCACACGAACGGACGCCGCCGCAATGCGCGCTACTCTGCGCTGCTTCAGTCGCTGCCGTCGTTCAAGGCATCGACGTCGGCCGCGTGCGTCGACGCACTTCATGTCGTCTTTGAGCTCATAACCGAGCTCTTCCACATGCCGGCCGCGCTGCCTCTGCGCAAGTGGCGCTTCTTTTTGTACGGCTTGCGACCAAAGGCAATACGACACGTGGTCAAGCGCGTTCTGCCTCGTGACCGAGCTCTCACGGTCGAGGTCGGGTACGGAGATTGGTCCAGCCAGCGCGTGGTGCGCGGCCATCCGCGCGTGCCAGTCAACTCGCTGCGTGCTGCGTTCCATCAGCGCACGCGCGTGATGACGATCAATGAGCACTACACGAGTCATCGGTGCTCTTCGTGCTGCTCGTCAACCAACCTCACGCGCATGCAGTTCTCTCTTGTAGTGGACGGTGTGTTCTTCGGCGGTCGCGCGTCGTACACAGTTTTGCGCTGCACCAACAGCTCTTGCAAGACTGTGCACGACCGCGACGTCAACGCCGCCAAGAACATCTTGCTCCTGACGCAGTGCCTCCTGAACTGCAGTCCTCGTCCGGTGTACTTGTCGCGTCAGCAGTAGGAGCAAGTGATGCAGAAGCGTGAGCTCGGGTGCTGGGTCGCACGACTCAGTCACTGACCAGCTCACACGGTCAAGCACGGAGTCTTGTAACTTGCTTGGTAATCTGACGCTCTGAGTCGCTTTTGAAGATCGTCGGAGCTGCTCGGTTTTGGCTTTGCCTAGTAAAAACAAATGAACACACGTCGCATCTCTTGCTCTTCGTGAAGAGTCGATAGTGACAAAATACAGGATATTGAGCATACAAACTCCTTGTTACGTGACTGCCACTCACTCGACCAGAATCGTCAACCTCAACCAGCATGAGCTGGCGGCTCCTGGAGCAGCAGCGTCGCACTGGCGCAGCGCTGCTCGCGACCCACGCGCGCGCTGGCAGCAGCTTCGTGCACGCGTCGCAGCACCTCGCGAGCGCGTTCCAGACGCTGTCGCTTCAAACGCGCACACTCGCGACTGCGAGCAGCACCAGCAGCACCAACAGCAAAGCGACCAAGAAGCGCGCGTTCGCATCGAGTCCGCGCCAGACGCGCCGACAAGCGCAGCAAGACGCGCGCTGGCGCGAGTTCATGCTCGCACTGCGGACGTTCTACGCAAACGAGCAGCACTTTGCGGTGCCGCCACGCTTTGTCGTCCCTGCGCCGTCGCCGTTCCCGTTCGTGTTCTCGCCGAGCAAGACGCAGCAGGCGCAAGAGCAGCACGACACGACCGACACAACAACAACAGCTGGATCGCCTGTGCCGCACCACTTGCGCTACGAGTCGTGGCCGAAAGAGCTCCATGGCTTGCCGCTCGGCGTGCGCGTGCGGACGTTCACGCGCGCAGTCGCAAACGGCACGCTCAAGCACTCGCCGCGGCAGCTCGCAGAGCTCCAGGCGCTCGGGTTCCCATGGAGCGACTGGGAGGCGTACTTGTTCGAGACCGTGACGATCCCAGCGCTCTCGACGTACGCTGCGCTGGAAGGGCACCTCTTTGTGCCACAGAAGTTCGTCGTGCCGCACGGCGACGCTGCGTGGCCGCGACCGACGTGGGGCGTCGCACTTGGCCACGTCGTCGCGAACTTGCGCAAGCAGCGCGAGAGCGCGTTGGCACCGGACGCAGTTGATGCGCTTGATGCGCTCGGGTTTGTCTGGAAAGTGAGCGACGCCAAGTGGTCGCAGTACTTCCTCCCAGGCCTCCGGACGTTCAAGGCGATCCACGGTCACGCCGACGTCCCGCTGGCGTTTGTCATCCCAGAAGATGGCGACGAGAGTGTAGCGTGGCCACGGCACTTGCGCGGCTACATGCTCGGGCGCCACGTGTACATGGTCCGGTCTGGGAACTACTCGAGCCAAGTCGCGGCGTCGCGGACCGAGCTCGAGGCGCTTGGGTTCTCGTTCAACTTGTCCGACACGGCGTGGTCGCAGACGATCTTCCCGGCGCTCGAGGTCTTTGCGCGCGAGTTCGGCCACTGCGACGTGCATCAGGAGTTCGTCGTGCCGTCGCACGCGCCGTGGCCGGAGAAAGCGTGGGGCCTTAAGCTCGGGCACACAGTGAAAGGCATTCGCCAAGGCGCGTACGAAGACCAAGTCCAAGCGCACGCGCAGGCGCTCGAAGTGCTCGGGTTCGTCTGGAACGCCAAGCAGCGCCTCGCGCACACGGTCCGAGACGTCGTGCTCCCAGCCATGGCGACGTACCGCAAGCTCCACGGCCACGTGCTCATTAGCACGGACTTTGTCGTGCCAGAGAACGATGCGGTCTGGCCCGCGGCGACGCGCGGCTTTAAGCTCGGGCACTGGATCACACGCGCGCGATCGGGGCACGTCGATGTCCCGAGCTCGCTCCGGGGCGAGCTCGACGCCGTTGGCTTTGTCTGGCGCTTCAACGACGCACGCTGGCGCGAGATCCTCTTGCCGTCGTTCCGCGCCTACGCGGCGCTCCATGGCTCGTGCCACGGCATGAGCACCAAGTTCCACGTCCCGCACGAGCCGCCGTACCCTGAGCGCGCGTGGGGTGCGAACCTTGGCGGCGCGGTCTGGCACATGCGCAATGGTGACACGTACGTCCACGACGACGAGAAGCAGCGCGAGCTGCGGCGTCTCGGCGTGCTCTAGTCGTGTCGTGCGAGAGAGTGTGGATAACGCTGTATAG
The DNA here is from genome assembly GCA_003730235.1 of Pythium guiyangense. Classification (NCBI taxonomy): domain Eukaryota; phylum Oomycota; class Peronosporomycetes; order Pythiales; family Pythiaceae; genus Pythium; species Pythium guiyangense. The sequence goes on from QXDM01000011.1 coordinate 1,276,920, forward strand.
AGCAGACAAGTGTCAAAGGCGATTGCATGAAGCGCAGCAGGAGACGACAGGACGTGCACGACTCAGAGAGTAGGTAGACATCAATGGTGAGTGAGTGCTACAGGCAGACTCGTTCTTGTAGTAGAACAGCGCGAGGCTGTGCGTCGCTGCGTTTACTCTTGAGTGCGTGTGATGTTCACAGCAGCGCGCGGAGCTGCTGACGCTGTGCACCCTGGAGCTTGACAAGACGAGGTCGAGTCTGAAGAGCGACGACACTGGATGCGTAAGCCGCAGTGTCAGTTGTTTCTGATCACTCTGGCTCGCGTAGAGCGTCCTACGACTGATCACGATGTTGCTGACCAACCTTTTGTGCGACGATCGAATCCTCGACACGACACGGCAAGACCGAGTCGATCCTAGCACGAGCAAGAGCGAATGCGAACACGAGCAAGCAGTCGCGTATCTGAAGACAATGCCGTGTGTCATTGTCGTTCATAAGCGCTTTGAAGGACTTGTGCATGATAGACTGCGGCAGGTGCCGAGAGAGCGCTGCGAAGCACTTAGAAGTTTGTTGTACCTCTGCCGGTACTTGACCTTGCTATTTGACCCAACACAGTATCCTATTGTACTGTTAGAGCCTTGGCAACCTCAGTCAGTCAGTCCTATAGCGCAAGTCTGCTCACACACTCTCTGACTCGATCGCTCGCTACTATCAGTCGATGCGCTCGAGCACATGAGCACATGAGCAGTTGAGCGCATGACGCTATGACAGCACGTCAATGTTGAGACTCATCAAGTCGCGGAACGACATCGTCTCGGGGTACACGAGCCGCGCTTGCTGCTTGACGGTCGTGCCGTCGACTTCGTAGACGTAGACGTTCCGGAAGCGCTTGCGCAGGAGCTTCATGAGCCAGATGCTCACGAGGTCCTCGGTCTGGATCAGGAACTTGCCGCTCGCGATGACGTAGCCGCTGCTGTAGATGCCGTCGGCCGACGCGTATTTGACGCCCTTGATGTACAGACAGTTGTCGTAGTCGGCGACGACGCCGTAGCGGTTCTGGAGCGCGGCGCCCGTGGCGATCTCGAACATCGTGAGGTTGCGCTTGAGCGCGAGCAAGTGTTCTTCGTCCTCGGACACGCCCGTGATGCGCTGCACGAGGAGCTTGTCGGGGAAGAAGACGCGGTGGACCTTGCGCGCGGCGACGTACGCGACCACGACGACGAACGTGCTGAAGACCGGGAAGAGCCCCGAGAGGATGAACTTTGCCGTAGGCGGCTCGACTGGATGCGCAGACCAGAGCTGGAGCGGACTGATCGCGTCGGGCTCGACGTCGCTCAGTGCGCGGATGTAGTCGGCTTGGACGTGCGTCGTGAGCGTCGCGACGAGTGCTGGGAAGTGGCGCAAGATCACGAGGCGCTGGTCAAAGCCGACGTAGAAGAGTCCGATCGTGAGCGCCGGGTCGATGCGCTCTTTCAAGACCACGCCGATGACCGAGACGAGGCAGAAGTAGATCGCGAGGAGGTCTGCGCGCATGATCGACGGGTAGATGAACACGCCCTGCGTCTGCGAGATCAAGTTGCCCTCGTGCATGCAGAACTCGATCAGGGCCCAGAACTTGTCCATGTACCACGACACGAGCACGAGCGCGCTCCGGAGCCACAGCGACGTGGACACGGACACGAACGCGTCGCCGATCCAGAGGCGGCCGTGCCGCGCATTGCGGAGCGTGATCTTGAGCAAGACCGAGAGGTTCATGAGCACGTTCGCAGCGAGCACGGCGTGGAGACAGTGCGTCCAGCTCCACGCGTCGCGCAGCACGGGCTGGCCGCGCCACTCCCAGCGCCCGATCGTCTCGATCGGACTCTGCGAGAGCGCCCAGACCGTGTTCTTGATGTTCGCTTGCGCCGTCTCGCTCGCGATGTAGAACCCCGTGCGGCTCGACGTGTGCACGACCTTCGGAGCGCTGTGCGCATCGGGTGGTATGCTTCGGAGACGCCACGAGCTCTCGCGCGTCGAGCCAATGAGGTCGTACACCTCAACGCGCGTCACGTAGAACGGGTACCCGAGCGCGATGCAAAAGTGGTGCGTCACGTGCGTGGCTTGGAGGTCGTTCACGAACGCGAGCGTGATCATCGCCGCGGCGCCGTGCTCGTTGCGCTCGACGATCTCGTACTCTTGGACCGAGAGCGTGATCGCGAGCAAGTAGACGTCGTCGTGGTCGCGCACGCTGCGCAGGAGGTAGAAGAACCGCACACCCGCAGTGTCCTCGTACACGATCGACGAGCACGCGCAGTCGACTACAGGCGCGATCAGCTCAAGCGTCTGCGGGTCAAAGCGCGTGATGTTGTACGCTGTGTCGCGCGCGAGGTGGTCGAACAGCGAGCGCTGGAACGCGTTCGTGTAGACGTGCGCAGGCAGCGACTTGACGCGCGTGCACGTCGTGAACGACGTCGTCGATGCGTCTTCCAAGTACACCGTGTCGGTGCGCGGCGTCGTCTCGCCTTGGAGCACGCGCGTCACGAGCGGACTGTGCCGCATCGTCGTTGTACCAGCGTACGTCGCCATCAAGTGCGCTTCGTACGTGACAAAGTCCATCGGTGGGTTCTCGCCTGCGCGCAGGATGTGGATCGAGTCGATGCACGCCGAGATACTCACTTTCACGTACACGATCGCCGCGGCAAAGACGAGCACGCGTCGGAGCAAGTGGAACACGCGGCGGGGCGTGAGCTTCGCTGTCTCGCGCACCGTGTTGCCTTTGCTCTTGCTGTGTTTGGGTTTCTCGACGGCAGACGCATGCGGTCCGCTCGCAGGTGTGTCTTCTTCATGCGCATGAGCACTGCTGTCATCGTCGCGCGCTGGTGCGACGACGTAGGTAACAGAGCGATCTGATGGCGCACCCATGCTCCGTCGAGCGGCTCGACTCGACTCGATGATAGTCGCGACTGGCCAAAGAGACGCTCGAGAGACGAACTCGAGACGAACTCGGATTGAGTCAAAGTCTCGTGAACTGGCGAGGGGAGGGACATCATTCAGCGAACGCAAAGTGCAAGTGTACTTGGTCAAGCTCGCATCGCCTCGAATGCCTCAATGACGCGTTGTGGTTGCGCCAGGAGCTTTCAGATGCCAGTTGGCATCGTTGCGTTAGCCTATCGTGTTGATTGTTGTCGTACGTCTAAGAAGCGGAGAGGAGGCACCTGACACTGTTGAGGAGGAGTACGCACTAGGTCTTTGCCACGTGTCGAGCGTATGAACGCACGTGCGAGTGATCGTACTTCAGAAAGGCGTCGCCTCGTGTCATGAAACAGGTCATTGGCGACAAGGTTCATGCGAGGTTCTCGACGTTGAGACTCATCAAGTCGCGGAACGACATCGTCTCGGGGTACACGAGCCGCGCTTGCTGCTTGACGGTCGTGCCGTCGACTTCGTAGACGTAGACGTTCCGGAAGCGCTTGCGCAGGAGCTTCATGAGCCAGATGCTCACGAGGTCCTCGGTCTGGATCAGGAACTTGCCGCTCGCGATGACGTAGCCGCTGCTGTAGATGCCGTCGGCCGACGCGTATTTGACGCCCTTGATGTACAGACAGTTGTCGTAGTCGGCGACGACGCCGTAGCGGTTCTGGAGCGCGGCGCCCGTGGCGATCTCGAACATCGTGAGGTTGCGCTTGAGCGCGAGCAAGTGTTCTTCGTCCTCGGACACGCCCGTGATGCGCTGCACGAGGAGCTTGTCGGGGAAGAAGACGCGGTGGACCTTGCGCGCGGCGACGTACGCGACCACGACGACGAACGTGCTGAAGACCGGGAAGATCACTGCAACGATGAATGACGAATCGCGCGTTGGCATGCGGTGCGGGGACCAGAGACGCAGTGGACTGATGCTCGCGAGCTCTGGGTCCACGTCGCTCATCGCGAGACTGTACTCGCTGACGCAGTACGCCACGGCTTTGTCGTAGAAGCTCGTGAAGAACTTGATGAGTGCCACACGCTGCTCAAAGCCAGCGTAGAAGAGGCCGATCGTGAGTGCCGGGTCAATACGCTCCCTGAGCACGTTGCCGATGAGGCCGATGAGGCTGAAGTAGAGCCCGAGCAAGTCCGCGCGGGTGATTGCAGAGTACGCGAAGTACCCTTGTGTTTGTGCGAGGACGTTCCCAGTCTCGAGGCAGAACTCGGTGAGCGACCAGAAGCCGCTGATCCACCACGAGATGATCACGAGCGAGCTCCGGAGCCAGAGTGTTGTGGACACTGCGACGAACGCGTCGCCAATCCAGACCTTGCCGACGCGAAGGTTGTTGTAGATCACGAGGAGGAGCACGAGGAGGTTCACGAACACGTCGAACGCGAGGAAGAGGTGGATGAAGTGCACCCACGCCCATGAGTCGCGCAGCACTGGCCGTCCGTGCCACTGCCACGTCGAGATGACAATCACCGGGTCGCTCGAGAGCTCCCAGAGCGCGTTGCGGATGTTTGACTGCTCGTTCTCAGACGACGCGTAGAAGCCGGTGCGACACGTAGTGAGCACGACCTTCGAGTAGAGCGCGAGTGGGTCGAGCGGGACTTCTTTGAGGCGCCAGAAGCTGTCGGCGGTGACACTCTCGAGCGTGTACACCTCGAGCGTGGCGTACCGGAACGGGTAGCCGAGTCCCAAGACAAAGTGATGCGTCACGTCTGTTGCTCGGAGGTCGTTGATCGACGTGATCGTCGAGACTGCAGCGGCGCCGCGCTCGTTCTCGGCCGGGACCATGTACTCTTGGATCGACATCGTGATCGTGAGCAAGTGCACGTCGTCATGGTTCGCCACTCTGCGCGTCAAGTAGTAGAACCGCACAGAGGTGTCGTCGCCAAAGATCACTGACGACGATGCGCAGTCGACGACAGGCACGATCAGCTCGCTCTCGCTCGCGGCCAGGAACGTGAGGTTGTACGACGCACCAGCCGCGAGCGCGCCGTGGATCGACCGTTGGAATGCATCGGTGTATGTGCGATCTGGGAGCACGACGTCCTTGCACGGCGTGAACGACGCAGTGTCGTTCTCGAGGTAGATCGTGCCGTCTCGCGGCGACGTGTCGTCGTTCAGCGCCGTCTTGACCAGTGGACTTGCGCGCAGCGTCGTCGAGCCCACGAACGCTGTGACAAGCGGCGACTTGTACGGCGTGAAGTCGGTCACGGGGTTGTCGCTCCCGCGCAGGACGTGAACAGCATCCAGACACGCCAGTATGCACGTCACGAGGTACAGCATCGCCGCAGCGAAGACAATGAGGCGGCGCACGATCGTGAACGCGCGCTTGGGCTGGAAGCGCGACGACGCGGGGTTCACATACTCGGTGTTGCTATGACGGCGCGACGAGTGCCTCGGCTGGTCCTCTGCGTTCTGGAACGCCTTGGGACTCTTTGTCGCGTCAATGACCGCGTGCTCGTTCGTCGACACGTCGCTCTCTTTCACCGCACCGGCCGCGCCAACCTTGTACGGCGACGACGGCTTGCGCGCCGACATGATGACTCGGGCGCAGTGAGGATGCGAGTACGACGTGCGTGGAGCGGATGGATGTGAGGAGCAGAGTTGAGGCGCTTGACGGCAGGCAGGAAGAATCAAAGTGAGCCGGCGCCTCTCGTGAATAGCTCGCAGTTTTGAATACAAGTCGGCTCACCGCCACCAACGACGTCAAGGACACCAACGACGATCGACTGCTTTTGGACATCGAGACACAGCACTTGACGTCTCGGAGCACCTCGTCCATGCGATCGCGTTCGTAGTGCTCGGAAGAGCGGCGCAGTCTGCTTGGTGCACACTGCGCCATCATCGACGACTCTCTCGTCGTCGTGGGCTCTCGTAACTGGTCCGAGGCGCTGCACATCGAGCTCGGCATTGCAACAAACAACCCTGATACAGCCCGCGACGTCGCCGACGTGTTTGAGAAGTTCTGCCCGTACATGGACGATCTCAGCCCGAAGGTGCTGAACGTAACGCGCATGTTCAGGTGCAAATGCTGTACGTGCGCGATCCCCAAGCGAGCGAACATCACCACGCGAGGAGTGACTTGCTCACGCTTCAAGCCGAAGCCACGGCTGAAGAAGCAGGCCAAGGTCGTGAAGAAGAAGCAAGCAGTTGACGCTGCAACAGCGCCTGAAGCACCTGCGCCTTGCGCGCCTAGCACTGCATAAGCCATATGCTAGGATGAGCGGCAAAGTACGCCCACTCGATGACCAACGTGCGCTCTGCCTCGCGATCGTCGTGAAGTGCGTCGCCACACTACAGACAGCGACGGCTTCGCCTATGTCTCTTCAGTCTTCAAGACACGGAGTTCTAGATGGTAGACAGTGAAGACTGCGATCGTCTGTTCCGGCACGCAATGACGACGTACGTCTCGTCCATCTTGCCAATGCAGCGCTCGCTAAGTGAGCCAGCGCTGTGCTGATCACGCACATCCGAGAGTCCCGTGAAGAGCGCATCAGACACATCTGTGCGATTGGCGAACGCGATAGCAAGCGCACAGCACGTACGCGAGCGAGGTATTCGCGGACGTGGTGCTCGACGCGCTCTTATCGCACGAGTGCGTCTTGCCTCGATCATGTCAGCGCCATTGACGCAAGCGAGCAAGCAAAGATAGGATCGCTCCAATCTTGTTGCGCGCACATCCTCGACGTCCGAGCTCGAGCACTCGGTCTTTCGCACACTCGGCGGCACATCCGTGGTCTCGAAGACAGCGCAGAAGCGACATTGTACTACACACACACACGTACACAAACGCACGAATCAATGGCGACACCCGGGGCTGGCAAGCTGGGGTCCAAGTCTTCGCAGCGCTCGAGCTTCGTAGACTTCCAGCGCCTCGTGCAGCACAGTATTGGCTCGTTCACATCGCGTGCCGCGACGACTGAGCAAAAGGCGAGTCCAGGAACCTCGCTTCGGAAGAAGATCACGCTTCGGCAAGCCGTGGCGCTGCTGCGGCGAGTCCTTGTTGTCGTGGTTGCGGTCGTGTATATTCACACGTCGATCGAGGCTGGCGTCGACACGTTCCAGGTCCTCAACGGCGCATCTGTGCCCTCTCGCGGTCTTACCGTCTACGAGAGCAAACTCATTGCGCAGTACGCAGGCTCGACGACGATCCGACAGAGTCCGATGCTCGCGCTCCTCGGCCACGACACGTCGCCGCGCGCAAGTGGCACGCTCTTTCTCGACATGAACACGACCGGCTTTGCTGGCTGCACGAGCATCCGCGAGTCCGAGATCTACCAGGACGCGTTCCAGCGCAAGATGTTTGCGTCGATCCGCAGCTCGCTCGCGTACAACCTCACGTTCCTCGATGCTGCGACGACGGAGCTCATCATGCCGGTGGTCGACTGCACGTTCACATCGCTTGTCGTAGCGGACGTGACGTCGCCGCGGTTCTTCTACCTCGTGCGCAGAGTGCACGAGCCAGACGACGTCTACGTCTTTGCAGTGGCACTGAGTGTGCAAGGGTACCAAGTCGCAAAGCAAAAAGTGAGTGGCTCGGCCGGTGTGACCACCATCGCGTACGTGAACGACATGGGCAGCACCAAGGTCGAGCACCACTTTGCACTCGCGACCGGCTATCCGTTCAAAGACGCGCGCTTCCAGACGTACTCGTTCCAAGGTCTCACGCCAGACGGTCTCTGGGAGCTGCAGAGCAGCCCAGAGAACCCGTTCGTCGAGACGCCCAAGATCGTGTCGACATCGCGACCTGTTGGCTTCTACCTCTCGTCGCCAAAGGAGCAAGCGAACATCAACTACATGGTCTCGAGGCTCGACACGGATCCGTCCAAGGTGCTCTCGCTCTGGCAGTGGGCTGGCACGACGACGCTCCGGGACACGTGGGCGTGGGTGCACTTCCTCCACTTGTACTACGCCGCCACGGCGATCATCGGACTGTTCGTGCTCGGCGTCGTGATGTACTACAATGTGCGCGCCGGCAAGATCTGGATCGGCGACGCGTTCGTGGCGATCTCGACGCCGCACTGGCTGCGCAGTGCGCTCGTGATCGTGTCGTGGCTGCTCGAGGAGAAGTGGGCGTTGATGGAGTTCGTGCTCTTCAGCGGCAACGAGCTTGCGCAGTCTCGCTCGACGTTCATCTACCCGAGCATCATGCGCGCCGACCTCTTGTCGCTGTACATCACGATCGTGAGTCTCCTCGGCGAAGTTTTCCAAGAGCGCATCGACCCCGCGTTGACGCTCGCGCTGTTCTTCATCGGCTTTGAAGCGCGTCTTGGGATCACAGAACTCTTTCCTGGTATGAAGCAGACACTCGTGGACTACGCCAACCGCGAGTTCGCGCTTGGCATTATGCCGCTCGACTCGGGCGTGAACGCCATCACGCCGCTGCGCGTGTGGAACAGCAAGCCGCTGCCTCCCGCGAGCGCAGCGGTCGTCTTTTCAGCGCTCTTCCCGATCTTTTGCACGCTCGTGTTCATCGTCGCGTACGTCGTGGCGCGCAAAGTGTACCGGCGCGTGTTTCCCGACCTCGTCGCGCTGCAGCGGAGTAGTCTGAACTCGATCAAGGAGAGCGGCGGGATGCGGTCAAACTTGACGCAGTTTGAGTTTGCGACCGGCGTGGCGCTGCGCGACCGCTTCGGCGTCGTTAGCGACTACGACAACTACGTGTACATCAAGGGCATGAAGTTCGCGTCCGCCGACGGCATCTACACGAGCGGCTTTGTGATCGCGAACGGCAAGTTCTTGATCGACATCGAGGACCTCAAGAGCATCTTGCTCATCAAGATCACGCGCATTCGCTTCAAGAACATCTACATCTACGAAGTCGAAGGCAACGCAGTGAAGCGTACGGCGCGTTTGCTGTACCCGTCGACACTGTCGTTCCGCGACACCATGCAGCTGAATCTCAAGGTGCTCATGTAGATGATAGCAAGCAAGCGAGGTCGAGATGGTGCGACGCAGTCACGAGTCCGCTTGGTTGGCTCCCGAGGCGTGCTTGAAGTATGAATGCCTGTGCACCAACAAACAACAAAGAGCGAAGAGCACAAAACGCAATGACAGAAGGGGTAATGCTATCACAGTTCACAAGGCATGCGTCGAAGTGTCGTGGTACATGGACAAGTTCTGGGCCCTGATCGAGTTCTGCATGCACGAGGGCAACTTGATCTCGCAGACGCAGGGCGTGTTCATCTACCCGTCGATCATGCGCGCAGACCTCCTCGCGATCTACTTCTGCCTCGTCTCGGTCATCGGCGTGGTCTTGAAAGAGCGCATCGACCCGGCGCTCACGATCGGACTCTTCTACGTCGGCTTTGACCAGCGCCTCGTGATCTTGCGCCACTTCCCAGCACTCGTCGCGACGCTCACGACGCACGTCCAAGCCGACTACATCCGCGCACTGAGCGACGTCGAGCCCGACGCGATCAGTCCGCTCCAGCTCTGGTCTGCGCATCCAGTCGAGCCGCCTACGGCAAAGTTCATCCTCTCGGGGCTCTTCCCGGTCTTCAGCACGTTCGTCGTCGTGGTCGCGTACGTCGCCGCGCGCAAGGTCCACCGCGTCTTCTTCCCCGACAAGCTCCTCGTGCAGCGCATCACGGGCGTGTCCGAGGACGAAGAACACTTGCTCGCGCTCAAGCGCAACCTCACGATGTTCGAGATCGCCACGGGCGCCGCGCTCCAGAACCGCTACGGCGTCGTCGCCGACTACGACAACTGTCTGTACATCAAGGGCGTCAAATACGCGTCGGCCGACGGCATCTACAGCAGCGGCTACGTCATCGCGAGCGGCAAGTTCCTGATCCAGACCGAGGACCTCGTGAGCATCTGGCTCATGAAGCTCCTGCGCAAGCGCTTCCGGAACGTCTACGTCTACGAAGTCGACGGCACGACCGTCAAGCAGCAAGCGCGGCTCGTGTACCCCGAGACGATGTCGTTCCGCGACTTGATGAGTCTCAACATTGACGTGCTGTCATAGCGTCATGCGCTCAACTGCTCATGTGCTCATGTGCTCGAGCGCATCGACTGATAGTAGCGAGCGATCGAGTCAGAGAGTGTGTGAGCAGACTTGCGCTATAGGACTGACTGACTGAGGTTGCCAAGGCTCTAACAGTACAATAGGATACTGTGTTGGGTCAAATAGCAAGGTCAAGTACCGGCAGAGGTACAACAAACTTCTAAGTGCTTCGCAGCGCTCTCTCGGCACCTGCCGCAGTCTATCATGCACAAGTCCTTCAAAGCGCTTATGAACGACAATGACACACGGCATTGTCTTCAGATACGCGACTGCTTGCTCGTGTTCGCATTCGCTCTTGCTCGTGCTAGGATCGACTCGGTCTTGCCGTGTCGTGTCGAGGATTCGATCGTCGCACAAAAGGTTGGTCAGCAACATCGTGATCAGTCGTAGGACGCTCTACGCGAGCCAGAGTGATCAGAAACAACTGACACTGCGGCTTACGCATCCAGTGTCGTCGCTCTTCAGACTCGACCTCGTCTTGTCAAGCTCCAGGGTGCACAGCGTCAGCAGCTCCGCGCGCTGCTGTGAACATCACACGCACTCAAGAGTAAACGCACCGCTTGAGCAACAACAGCAACATCGTTTGTGACCCAAGACTGATTGAGACAGAGCAGACATTCTGGTGCTAGGATGTATGCCGCACATATCAAGACACCGCAAATGACAACAGCACACGTGACTGGCATTCATCAAGGACCTTTGGGCTAAGAGACGGCTTGTGCGACTTGTAGCATTCCAAGTCGCATCGAGTGTTATCGAGTGTCATGTGCTGTCTACAGGTAGGCGATCGTAATGGCGACCGCAGTGGATGCGAGCGCAACGCCGGCTGATGCCATCGACGTGTGCGCGCTCGCGCTGCCTGACGTGCACTTCTTGACTCCGTTGGCGAACTCGTCCTTCACGTTCTTGCCCTCGACCGTGCAGTCCGGGAACTTGGACGTCATGCCCTTCATCGTCTCGAGGCACTTGTCATTCGGACACTTGTCTACCTGTGTCGCGGCGCAGTCGGCATTCTCAGTGTACTCGTCCATGACTTTGGCCGCCTGCTCGATTTGGTCCATTGTGCACGTGCTTGCTGCGGCAGTGCGGTCGACCGAGCACGCCGCGAGTGCGATCGTAGCGAGGGCGAGCACCGAGACAGTCTTCATCGTGTCGAGTTGGGTTGGGTTGAGGAGTGGAGTGGTGTGGAGAGGTCTTCGTTGAGAAGGAGGCAGCGGATTGAGGAATGAGCGCTGGAGCAAGACTTTGCGGCGCCAGCCAGCAGCATCAGTGTGTGTGTGTCTCTGTCACACACACACACTTGCACCACCAGATGCGTGTCGAGACAGAACCCATTGAAGCGCGGGCGAGAGAGCCAGGCCGTCCATCCTCTCGTTAATTTTTGATCACAAGACCTCAACCCAATGACCGCATGCGTAATGACCGATCATAGCCACATCGCGGCGCGATGGCGCTTTTGAAAGCGCGTGCTGCATGCGAGACCATGACGGCGAGACACACACATCGAGTGTGCATGTAGGCAGCGCAGTGGATTTTCATGGGTAGTAGGACGAACAAACCCAGAAACAGGGACTTTCAACTGCCGTTCAATAGGCAATGGCTCGCGCTCGGACATGTTTCGCACGTTTGTGTGCACAAAGGCGTTCGCTACGTCCACTTTATTTCTTATATGGAGATGCGCTCAAGCAACACCAAATTCGATATTTGCACACTGAGAAGACCTTCGCTCGACATTCATGAGACAACTTCCACTCTGTGGTCCACATCTAGATGTATTTTTCACCTGTCGACATGCTGGCAAGAGTGCAATTTTGCAGTTCAAAACCTTGCCAGAACCTCACACATCAATTGATTGCGGCCGGGACTGAGCTCGCATGAATCGCTACCGAACCGCTACAAACCGCAAACCATGACCTTGAACCGTCGCCAAACTCTTCGCGCGCAGACAAGTCGTTTGCACATTCTGGAAGAAGCGACTCAAGCAGCACTTACACGAACCAACACGAAGCGACGCGATCATGCAATCTCCAAATGTACACACGCGCTCTCAAGAGCTCCAACAACTCGCGCGTGCTTTGCTATGGTCTCGCGTCGAGGCGCTGCAGAACATCGACAGGCAAGTCGACGAAATGGACGACGCGATCCAACTTATGGCAGAACGACACCGGGCCATCCAAGCAGAGATACAAACGGAGCTCGTGCTCACTCGCAAACTCGCCGAGCAGCACGACCTGTCGGCTGATGCTCCAGATCTTCCAACGGTGTACAACTTGAGCAAGGTGCTAGCACTCCTACTGAAGGATCAATGAGCAACTTTTGTAACGGGCCTACCCTGGCCGTTACATGGGGTACGGTTGTGTGGACCACACCACCGTGTAGCCTCAGGGAAGTTGGTGGATACCAACATTCCCACATGATGATGTCATGGTATGACGTCATGGGCATTCTCGCATGGACCAGTGGGTGTAATCACCTCTGGGAGTAATCCATTGCAGAATGATGGTTCCTGCACTTGGGGAACTGGATCGGTGACGCGTGGCGACGCGACACTGATGTTTGAGTGAGAGGCGTGAGCCAATCACGGATCAAGGAATTTTCTCACCGGACTTCAAGTTCAAGGTCTGTGGGTTGAACCTCGATTGTACCCAAGGTTTTATATTAGGCAAAGTAGGTTGATATCAGCAGGAGTGAGGTTTTACTCATAAAACCTCTAGGCGCCCTTGAGGTGATTAGGAAAGCAGAACAGAGCGACTGCCGACAGCGGCAGCTCGCAGCAGGAACCACCAGTGCATTTTAAGTCAGTTGCGAATTTACCTTCTACCACTCAAGTCGCCTTCCTCTCCTCTCTCCGGCCGTCCTCTCGGCACCAAGACCCCCTCCACGCACAAGCGATCGGCTCACTTCGTGTGAGTCCCTTCGCGCTGGAGCCCAAGCTTCCTCAAGACCCCGTATTGGGACTCAGTGTTGTCCAACTGCTCTGCAGTTCGGTCGTCTGAGGTCCCATTACAACTTTATTCATCTTCACTGCTGATCTTGTCCTCGATCTGCTTCAGGCTGTCACGGGAGTGTGTTCCGTGACGTAGCTTACACGTGGTCTTACGAGGAAGCGATGGGGTGAAGCGCAGAGGAACTGCGCTGAACTCGGTATTTTCAACTCTGAGGTTTTTGTATTGAGATCATGCATAGTGGTGAAAGTGAGGGAGCTAACCTAATTAGTGAGCCCACTGATGGGACGACCATGGTCGTCAGAAATCAGGCTAAGCCTGATTTCTAAGCCACTAAATGGGAGTCTGCTGTGCTCCTTCGTACTTAGCACAGCAGCCCCGTTACACAGGCGCTCTGTGTGAACGTCTGCATCAGTCTGGGATGCCTTTTTCACGGGTGACAGCTACAGGATCTCGTACAGCATCCTTAGCCGCAGCGCTTGAAGCATATCCTTTCGCATGTGCGCTTCGTCACGTAGATGCTGCCGTCGTCGAGAGTCTATGCTCGTTTGGACGAAGCACGCTGCCTGTGCTACACATAGCACACCGCAGTTGATGCCATCGCGCTGCCGCGGCGAATCGACCACGTGCACCCCAACATGCTGTGGGAAGGCGCACATCGCGTCGCGCTCCCACCAACACTTGAGGAATTGTACGCACCATGACTCTCACATCGCTCGAAGATGCAACTGGTACTCTGCGTTGACAAGTGGGTCGTACAACCACACATGTACGCTGTGATCCTGAACGCTGACTTTTGCGATGGCGATCGTCCAGTGGATTCGGTCCAGGCTGATTGGGATGATCACGATTCGAATCGTCGACAGCTCTTGTGCAGGTACTGGTGGCGTAGTCTTGGAGAGCGCGACTGGGTGAACAACGTAGCACGATTCAGAGGTCATACACATTTTGTGCAACACGAACGTGATGGTCGTGTCAGACAAGAACGTGTCTCCTGCGAGACGACCGACGACTACTCCAATTGGCGCTTCGACATGGAGTGCGGCCGACCTGTCCGTGAAATCGAACGTGCGAGTGAGACTGGATGATCTGTACATCTCGAGCAGATCTCTCGCCATTGACGTAGGACTGGGATCGATCGCCTGGAACAAGAGCACACTCTCCTGTCGTTCGTGCGACCGCCAGTCGCGTGCGAGCCATTGGACGTCGCGCCTGAACGTCTTTGCCTTTGTCTTCAGCTCGTAGAACTTGCAGCAGACGTTGATGAAGTTCCTAGCAAGAGCAACAGTTTGAGCAACTTAACTCAAACATGAGCAACTTTAGACACGTATCGATCATCACGTACTCTGGCAAGCGTCGAGAGTCGTGCCCGCCGACAATAGCGCAGTAGCGCGCAGACGATCTCTTGCTGCTGTCGTCCCAGTCGAACCGGATCGGGTTGGATTGCGTCCCGTTGCCCTTTGCCTGCTTAATGGGGCTCCGGATTCGTGTGCACAAGTTGAACGGCAGCACGAAGTGAAAGTCACGATCGTCGTAGACTGCTGTGTCTTGGATCACGTCGATCGCGGATGCGTTTAAGCGAGCGTCGTCAAAGCAGACTGGGTATCGGTCGATCGCCGAGAGTACGCGCTCGACGTTGGTGGAGTGCTGCATCCAGAAGACGAAATCGCTAAGACTGGCAGCGCGCTGATGCATTCGCGTCACCTGCACCCCAAGACGAACGCGGGGTCGCGAGCTCTTCTTCCGAGTGTTTCCTAGCCGCGACAGCGGTAGCTTGATGACGGACGGCGCACGGTGTTGCTTTATCTGTGTCTTCGCTTCGGTCTCGCTCGTGATGGCACTTGGCGGCTGGCTGGCAGGTGTGCAAGCGTCGTTGCCGACCGGAGCAACTTTATCTGGTCGAGCAACTTTATCTGGTACTTTGGTCTAGGCGGCGAGATGCAGCAGTCGATGTCAATGTCGACGTCAATGTCGTCGTAGTCGACGCTCTCCGGTACTGGGAGCTCTGGCTCTGCCACTGGACCTTCGGCGACTGTGTTCCACGTCTGGAGTAGCGTTTGCACAACGTCTTGCAGCTCACCAAGTCGCGACAGGAACTTCTCGGACGGGCTCTCCTTCAATGCTTTGATCAGTGGCTCCAGGTTGTGTTGCACGATGTTGTATTTTTCGCACTCGGAGAGGACTGGGACGTCGTGCTGTTCGTGGCGCTGAAGACGCACATACGCCACTCGGCGTTGAACTGATAGCGGTCTGGACTGTGGTGGCTGGTCTGGTAGTAGAGTGGTGGCGGTGGACCCGTCGAGCCTGATAAGTACGTCGGTCGTTCTGATGATCGCTCTGTTGAGCGACATGCCGCGATACACGTTCCACCGAGCGTTAATGCACGTTGTCGGGAGTACGTCGAGCTTGAGATGTTGTGCAGCGACCATCATGACGTGACGGCACGGGAGGCGCCACGTCCGGAAGTGGTGACACGAACATGTCCACGACACGACGTCGACGGTCAGAAAGCCCGCGTCCGACTTGAGCAAGTACTCACTGCCGGCTCTGCCGTTTGCAGCACGCCAACGACTGACGGCGCACTCGCTGGCTTGGTCCGGATGCGCGAGGAATGCGTCGTTCTCTCCAGCAACTTTAATTAATGCAAAGTCGCTCAGACGCTGCTGTACTTCGCGGAGGAACGCTGGGTAGCTGTCGGTCCAGCGCGAGCTTGCGTTGTGCTGGTTGAGCGCTGAGTGTAGTCCGCCTACGATGCGCAGTTGATGCCTCCAGATCGCTTTGACACACTTGTCGATGCTGTTTTTCTTGCCGAGGATCTGCTTCAGTTGTGACCAACGGCCATAAAGTGGCGGCGACGCTTGCAAGACGCCCACATATCGTCACATGTGAACCAGTTCTTCCGTAGGTAGGAGAGAACGGCTGGAGCGCGCACCTGGGCGTAGTGAGTGAGACGCTCGTGCTCACGCTCGTAGTCTGTCAATCGGTGCGCGTAAACGAGCGCGCGAAAGCCGGCTTTGAGCTCAACCTGGACGTCTTGGGCGACACGAAGTCTTCCAGTGGTCAGGACATGCCGGATGCAGAACCTATCGAAATGGCGAGGCCAGTGATTAGAATCGTCTCATAGAGTAGTGCCAGCGCGAGTCAAGGTCGCACCTTTGCGTCGGGGTTGACACGCTGTAGCACGCGCTACTCTACGAAGTCCTTATCGATCATGAACGTCTCAACCGCTTTGTAGTTTTGCTCTTTGACGAAGCCGAGTACCGCGCTGACAGTCTCTTCGCGTTGATTCAGGCAGAGGAAGTCGATTGCAGACACGCCCTTGCCCGTCGATGTCGTGGCAACAAGCGATCCTGGGAATGACACTGTGTCAGATTAAGTTGCTGGTGCGATCAATAAAGTTGCTTCACACAATTGAGCTTACCCAAGTAGTATCCCAAGTTGTTGGTGTTGTGAGTGAAGTCGAGGAGGAGGCATTCGCCCCACTCCTCAAACACACGCTGTTGCGCCTCTGTCTGAAGGACGATCGCGCACGTCATCGAGTGCTGATCTTCGACTAGAGCGCGCCGATTTGCTGTGCTGGTTGCGAACTTCTCCAGCAGCTCACGTAGCCGCTCCTCGCTGCTGCCGTGCCCGAGCCTGCCCGCCACCAGGTTCGCGATCTGCTTGCTGCTGAGATGTACACCTAAAAGACATCAACAATCGCGTCAGATACAGTGCTCGTCCGTACGAGAGGATGGTCCATTCAGCGAGCGCAACGCACCGAGTTCGCGCCCGATGACCCTCGCGATCTGTCTCGTCGGTGCTTCAGCGTCCATCATGACGTCGATCTTGTCGGCAACTGCGTCTAAGGCGACACGCGCAAGTTGCGTCGTCCACACCTCGGCTGTCAGCGGGTGGTTGTGTCGTGCAAACTAGGCATACGTGTCAGCGTTTGTGTAGGGCACAAAGCGATGTTGCACATGCACAAGATGCTACTAACCTGGTTGCTCACGCAGACTTTCCAGACGACTGTTGTCTATCTTGACTGAGACGGCTTGCGCTGTCATTCGCGCATCACAGCCTGTGAACCGCACAGACAGTCGCGACCGCTTGTCGCTGCTTCGGCTGTCTTGCATGCAGCCATGCGTGCACCGGAATTGAACTTGCGCAGTCTTCATGTAACTTGGAACGTGAGCCCGCGAAAAGCTACAAGATCCATACACGAGGCATTGTAAAGTTGCTCAGCAACATAAAACAAGCGCACACAGAAAAGTTGCTCAGCAACATAATGCGAGTATATTCACAGGCGTACTTCTTGGTCGCGGTATGCTTGTTCCAAACTGCGACCGACGTCGAGCTTCTGCGGCGCAGGTTTGCTGTGTGCTCGGCGCAGTACGCTTCGAGCGCAGCCTCGAACTCCGGCCAAGTGTCATAGAAGACCGGGACCGGGAGCGGCTTCTCTTCCGCGTAGTCTTCGCGGCCTCTCACGATTGCCTCGCGCATCGCCCACTGAGCATTCTTTCGTTGTTGTGGCGCCTTTGCTAGATACAACAACAGCCGCCAACAGTGTCAGAGTCAATCGACTCAAGTGTTCTCTCCGCAAGCGACGAACAGCATGAGTGTTGCACTTACAGACTGCATCGTTCCGTCGATATGGCACCACAAAGCGCATTGCGCTGTTTTCGTGCTCGTCATCTGTATGCAGCAAACGTCACATCGAGCGGTCGTGAGCGAGCCGTCTACATGCGAGGATACGATACTCGCGCAATATCGAGACGTACCGCGGCTCGATTCGATGCACTGGACCACGCGCTTTCTCTCACGCGACATCCATTGCACGGCAACACATACAAAACGTGGGCAACGCCAGTTGTCTGCGTCCATTGCAAACTTTTTGCTGCGTTCGATCGACCAGACGTACATCATATCGTTCTCTGAAGCGCGCACCACGCGCAGCCTTTGTCCTGCGCTCGATCTGTGTTGCATGTGTATCGCAAGCGCATACAGCGAGGTCAATGCCACACACGCGCTCCACACGCACACCCTGCGACGCAGACGCACGTTTGGTCGAGCTGGCAAAATCGCAAATGAGTTCGCGATTCGAATGGCACACGATTTCGTACTTAAATGAACTGGCTCAGTTCAGTGAGTTGCACTTACCCATTAACGAGCAATGTTACTCGTCAGTAATATACAACTAAATAAAGTTGCTTGAGCAACTCTAGCAGTACTTTTTTCTGCAAAAAATAAAGTTGATATAGTCACTCCGCCACACAAACACAGTGAGGACCAAAGACAAACCCAAAGTGGAGAGAGTCAGACCAAAGAGTCAGTCAAAATAATGATTTGGGTACTCGCGCTCAACGTGACCACGGTCACGTTGAGCGCGAGTACCCAACGAGTTGGTGGCAGACCTCTTGACCACCATCGCGATCATCAAGGGACATTGGAGTGCTTCCTGTCGTCGCGCGTGCGACGCGAAGACCATCAGCACCAGAGCAGCAATCAGCACCAACAGCGAGCAGCTCGAAGCGCCTGCGTGTGCGCGTATCTTGAGTATTTATACGTCGTCGTAGAGATCAGAACACCAGCCACCAGCCCCAACGACAGCTATCGATGTGCTCGCTCGGTCGTTCTGTGAGTACGCAGTCTCGAGTGCATGACGGAGCAGCGCGCGCACAGCTATGCTGGCACTGAATAGCTACGGATGTGCAGCGAGACCAGCGCCGCTGAGCAACAATAATCAGCAGCGCCATGACCGCGCAGTGGTCCTCCCGCGACTCTCGCTCCATGGACCGACTGGAGCTCGACCTGGTGCGAATGGCGGTGGTGCGCTATCGCCAACGCCTCTAGCGTACAGCACAAACTCACTCACGAAGCTCGAGATGATGCGAGCGAACGTGCATCCGCTGTATCGCACCACGACCAGGTACGTTCCTCATTGTGGCGCGTTCAGAGCTGCGGCTCCTGTCGTCAATGGGCAGCGCCAATAACTCACGTGAGCCCTTGCGATCGCATGCACGTCGTCAGCTTTGACTATGGACGCCACTTGGACTTCAAAGACGTTGCGTTGAGCTGTCCCAAGCACGCCAAGCCCGCCAAGTTCACGAAAGAGTTCATCGCTGGGACGTTCACAGACTCGAGTCTCGCGTCGATCGACAAGAGCAAGCAGCGCCACGAGTGCTGGCAAGTCAAAGCCGCGGAGCGCACCAAGCAGATGCAAGCCAAGTACGACGAGCTCCAGCACGTCTTAGAGGCCAAGAAAGAGACGCGCCGACTTGTTCGCGACCAGCGCCGGCGCGAGCTCCGCGAACAGCACCGCGCCGCGACGCGCATCCAAGCGCGCGTGTGCGGCTGGCAAGTGCGCGCGCGGATCGTCAGAGAGACGTTCCGGCGCCACACCGTCGCAGCGATCACGATCCAGCAGGCGTGTCGCTCGCACGCCGAAGTACGGCGCGCGCAGCAGCTCCTCCAGTCCATGAAGCAGCAGCGCCTCGACGTCTTCGCGATCAAGATCCAGAGCTTGCAGCGCAACTACGCGCTGCGCGCTGCTGCAAAGCGCGAGCTCGCGCGCCGTCGCGACCAAAAGCTCCAGGAAGCTGAAGAGCTCCAGCGCCGCATCGCAGAGCTCCAAGACGACGCGGCGCGCGACATCCAGCGCGCGCTGCGGAGTCACATGGCGCGCAAGCTCCAGCGCCAGTTCTCGACGACGTCGAGCTCGAGCGACAAGGACGACCTCTTAAAGGACCTGTACTACGCCGCGCGCGGCGGCAAGAGCCGCTTGACGCGCAAGACGCTCGCGTCGCTCAAGCGCCCCAAGCGCGACAAGTCGGTCGCGCGGCTCTCGCTCGGGTCGCCCAAGTAGAGAGCGAGCGATGCCACACACGAAAGTAGAACGAACAGACGAATGGCGCTGATGAGGATGATGCAATCCGACGCGTGTCCTTTGGCTTTGGCGGCTGCTCGCGAGTCCTACGCTTTAGCGCTTTGCGCTTGAGCGAGCGCAGTCTTGACGCTGTCGCTCGTGCAGATGAGATCATTCTGTCATGATGGAGCGGCACTGGCATGCGCGCGTTAGTCGGTCTCGGAGCGCGGGAAGAAGCCGAGGATGTCTTTGATGAGGATGTTCCAGACGATCTGGACCACGACTTCAGCGACAATGAGCCAGATCACGATCCACTCGAGCTTCGTGTCGTGCTGGTGCGCCAGTTGCTGGCTCAAGACGTCGAGACTAGTGGGTCATTCAGTCAGTCCGTCCGTTAGTATATCAAGCCATCGCATCCACAGACAGAGACAGCGCCAAGCGACAGTCGTACAGTTCGCGCAGGATGTCGAGACGCGTATTGAGGATCTGCACGCGGTTGTCGACGTCGAGATACCGCATCATCTTCTTGTACAGCGGTTCGTACTCGTCGTCTTCCCAGAAGAAGTCGGGCTCGTCGAGCATGTCCGAGTTCAGGTTCACGTCGCTGCGCTAGGACGCGGCCATCGACACATTGCAACACCAGCGTCAGCACTCAACTACACAAGACACACACGACAGCAGGACGCACTTCGATGAAGAGGCGCCCGATGAGCTTCGAGATGTCGCTCTGCGAGTACTGGATCGACCCCGTCGTCGCGAGGTTCTGCGGAATGTGCTTCGTCTGCTGGATCGTCTCCTCCACGCGCTCCTCGAACACGTCGAGCTTCGCAGACTGCGCCATCGCGAACGAGATCGCGAGCTTCTCGGACGCGAGGTTGCTGCTCAGCGTGATCGCGTCGTTCACAATGCTAGAGCGCGGGTGTGGAGTGTGAGTGATGGTCTTGTGTTGGCATGTAGCATCGCAAGAGTGGCGTACCTCGTCGCGTCGCCGTACGTGTAGTCCATGTCTTCGACCTCGATCTGCTTCACGGGGCCGACTGAGAACGCCGTGAGCGCGCGCAAGTGGCCTTGCTCCTCCGTGCGCGTGAGGCCCCAGAACACTGTGCAGCCCGTGCTACGCGACCAAAGCGACGGGTGTGAGTCTCCATTGAGCGGCAGCAGCGAGCGGCCAGGCGACGTACGCAAAGTAGAAGACGTCTTTCTGGCGATACGCGGCAGGGACGATCATGTCGTCACTGTACGTCACAATAGGACAGCGCAACGGTCAGGACTCGACCAGTGCCATGGCAGAGACAGAGAGAGCAGCGAAATGGACGCACGTCTCGTCGACGATCGGCGCACACGTCGAGTGGATCGCGCCCATGTACATCTTGTGGCTCCAGCCGTCGGGGTTGAGCTCGCCGCCTGGGAGCTGCCCCGTCTCGACGCGCTCGAGCCACTTGAGCAGCTTGAAGAGCTGGAGCTGGTCGCACGTGCAGTAGGCCGAGACGCGGAGCTTCTGGACGCTCGGCGGCTCGCGCAAGTGCTTCTTGATGCTGCGCATGCGCGAGCGACGCGTGTAGCGGTTCACGCTCGGACCACCCGCGACGGACGACGGCGGCGAGACCTAGCGATGCACAGTGTCAGTACAAGTGCGAGTATGAGGCACGACAGTGTCAAGAACGGACGTACCGTGCGCTTGCTCTTGCGGCTCACGAGACCGCGCCAGTTGGCGCGTGGGAGCTGGCGCGAGCCGCTAATCTGCTGCTGCTGCTGCTGGTAGCTCATGGCTGGGAAGTCGAGGAGCTCACTGTCGTCCTCTTCGTCACTCGAGACCGTCGTGCTGTAGTGCGTCCCAGGCCCGTAGTAAAAGTGCCGGTGCTGCATCGGCGCGACCTCTAGCAGATCCACACACACACGCGTGTGAGCACTTAGTGACACAGACAGAGAGACACGCGTAGCATTGCAACTGCAGCGGCACGTACGATCGCGCGCTTCGAGGTCGTACACGGCCGAGTCCGAGTTGTAGTTGAGCGTGAGCGTGCCAGGCGCGAGCAGCGGCGAGTCTTCGCCAGCCGTGTCTGCGCTCACGAGCGTCTGCACTTTGGGCGGACGCGCGCTGCGTCTGCTGCCGCCGCTGTTCGACATAGTGCTAGTGCTTCCTGTTGCTTGTAGCTGCTCGCAGAGAGAGAGAGAGCGACGTGCACGTGCGGCGGTGCTGCGGCTGGTGGTCTGCGGCGCGCTCTTGTGCTTGTGCTCGGCGGCTTGGAGCGAGTGAGTGTGCGACATGGGGAGGAGGGACAGCAGTCTTCTCGGTGACCGGATTGAGCAGGCAGATCTTTGCCTCAATGTGTGTGCACCACACAAGTGGATCTTGAAACGGCGTATAGGTAGTGGAGCTGCAGTCGTCCGACCACGCTCGGTGCTGGCGCTCAATGCGCGATCCCTCTGCTGCTACGACAGCTTTGACTGCTGCTCGATGCTTCCTTTTGCAGCAACTTTGTCCTGCATTCGCCGGTGTTAGCGTCGATCTGCTTTGTGATACCACAGCGCACCAAACAACACACGAGAGAGGGTCCTAAGATCGTTGCAGGCATATACGACAGGCAAAAGGACGCTCCGACCAGTCGGGCGAGCACGCTTGGTTGGCGAGCGCCAAGTCGTGTAACTCACCACGCAACAGTAGTCTGTGCGGTTGCTCGAGTCACTCGAGTCACTGCGCCTCCAGTCACACGCACGCACGAGCTGCCAGGAGCTGGCGGATCGCAGCACGCTGTGTGCGAACTCCTGTCTCTCTCTCGCAGCGCAATGAGCCAGCTCCCGTCGCTAACAGTATGCACTAGCGACAGCAGCCCTCAGTCGCTCGAGTCGCAGGCGCTCCAACGCAAGTACGAGCGTGCGAACGCCCTCGTTGCCTCGGTGCTCAACAAGTACTACAATGGCAGCGCACGCGCCGTCGATCCGTTCGTGATCCGCCGCATTCAAGAGGAGGAGACGCGCTTGTTCAGCATCCAGTGCTACGTCGAAGAGGTAGAATAGGCTGTCGTTTGTCCAGATTCTCGCGATCACATGTGAAACAATAGCAGCATGAGCTCGCAGTGACGCAGTTGCTGTGCTGATGCTACGCAGGGACCAGCAGAAGCGCGGCGCAAGCGGAAGGAGTCGACCATGGCGTCGCACGTAACGCGAGTGCCAACGTTCACGCGTGAGTCATTCGTCATGAAATGCAACGCTGGACGCGCTGCTACTCGAGACACGTCAACGCCTCACACTGTGCATGGCATGTATGCTTGTGGCAGTTCTCGACCGCGTGTTCGGCGTCTGTGGCGGCTACCTCAGCGGCCCTGGCTCTGTCATGTACGCGTGCTGTGGCACTGTCGGCCCTCGCAGACAGACAGAGTGAGAGCGCACTGACGCCTTTGACGGTCTATGGACACGTCACCTTGCATGTCTTGACTGCATGTCGTACTAGGCGCCGCTGGGAAGAGCTGAGCGATACTGGGTACGACGACGCCATGCGCGAATACGTCGCGGTCGTAGACAAGATCGTCCCTGGGTGGGACCACGAGCCGCTCGACTACCCTGTCGCTAAGCAAGACAAGTTCTGGAAAGACGACGCGTCGGCGCTCCAGTGCCAGTACTGCGGCGCGCACTTCTCGCTCCCGAACCGCCGTCACCACTGCCGCATGTGCCTCGACGTCTTCTGTCTTGAGTGCTGTAGCGCGTCGCTCGAACTCGCGCTCTGCCCTGGTGCGCCGCTGCGGCCCCAGCGCGTGTGCTGTCAGTGCTACCAAGAAGCGGAGCGGAGCAAGAGTCTCGTCGAAGTGCGCCGCGTCATTCGCGAGAACCACGACCTCGAGCAGCAGATCAAGCAGCTCCAAGCCGCGACGGACGAACAGCTCGCGGCCAAGCACCGCGAGGAGACCAAGCTCCGCCAAGACGCGCTTGCGAACGGCTGCGACATGGACGCGCTCGACGCGACCATCCTCAAGCGCATCAGCAGCAACGGAACGATCAGCAGTGGCAGTGGCGGCAGCAGCGCCATCGCTGGTCCTAGCAACAGCAGTAGCAGTGGCCGCGCGAGTGCGCTGTCAGTCACGACACCGCCAGCGCACAAGTTTGCGCCGCGCGAGACTGTCGAAGCGAACGAACAGCTCGCGCTCGCGAACCGACAGCTCGTCATGGGCTTGAAAGTCGCGCAGTGTCGCGCCAAGCGCGCGCTCGAGGCCATGGACGCGACACTCAGTGTGCTCCGCGAAGCGATTTGCTTTGGGTCTGCGAACTGGACCGTCGTGCTCCAGCGCACGCGCGTGTTCCTCACCCTGCGCGAGATCCGAGTGCTCGCATATGTGTCGAAAGCGCATCGCGCAGTCGTCACGCGGTGCAAGTGCGAGCGCAAGTGTGTGCTGGAGCAAGGCGTCTCTGCGCCACTGCGACCTGCGCTGTGGCAGCTTGCGTGTCTCGAGGACGTCAAGACACGCGCATACGTCTCGGACCTCGCAGACGAGATCTGCCGACGCCTCGACACCTCCGACTCGGACGATTCGGACGAGGCAGACGACGCAGACGACGCAGAGGGCTCAGCTCAAGCAGCGCCACAGGCAGCTCCACAGTGGCTCGCACTGCTCACAGTGTCGTCATCGCTTTCATCGATGCATGTCAATAGCAGCAGTCGCCGTACCGACACACACGTAGAAACACCGCGACTCATGACAGCCTGGGACCGCGCATACGCGCTCGTGCTCGCGCGCTGCAGCGCCTCGAGTCTCGAGTTCGATGCGCAGATCGAGAACGACGTCCAGCGCACGTTTGGCGTCTCGGCGCTGCGCAAGATGAAGCAGAAGCAGTACCAGAGCGCAGACGCGTCGCCGCACAAGCCTGAGCTTGCAGTCGACCTCCGTCGCCGCGCGCTCGCAAACGTCTTGCGGTCGTTCGCGAGCGTGCACACTGAGATTGGGTACTGTCAGGGCTTGGACCACGTCGCAGCGCTGCTGCTCTCGGTCGTCGCGTGGCACGAAGCGCGAGCGTTCTGGCTTCTCACGACGCTCGTCGTGTCACCGCGCTACGAGCTCGATGCACTCTATGCACCGGGGCTCCCGCACTTGAACTTGCGGTGCTACCAGCTCGAGCGCGTCATGGCGCTGCACTTGCCCGAGCTCGCGAGCTACCTCCGGGACCTCGACTTTCCCATCAGCATGTGTGCTACGAGGTGCGTCTGTGGTGGTCATGCGTTGTGTGGGAACGTGTGATCAAGAGCCTAACTGACTGATTGACGTACGTGTCTGTCACCGTGCAGTTGGTTCGTGACGCTGTTCACGAGCATGGAGACACTCTCGTACGACTTGACCCTGCGCGTCTTGGACGGATTCCTCGTCACTGGCTGGAAGCAGCTCTTTCGCATTGCGCTCGTGATCCTCGAGATGCTTCAGGTACTTCGTCGTCCTTGTGTCTTGTGTCTTGCGTCGTGTACTGAGCGTGTCAAGCGTGCTGCTGACGACCCTGCGGTCTGACCTCAGCCCCAGATCCTCGCGAGTCCATTCGAAGAGATCCCGCAGCTCTTTTACGACATCCAAGAGCACGCCGTACGTTCTGCAGGTGGTCTGAGCGAATGAGTACCTCTAGCTGACGCAATGGTTGTGACTGTGTGTGTGCTTGGATCGACCTGCAGCCGCAGCTCGCGCATGTCCAGGACGTGCTCGCACGCGCAGCGCAGTTCAAGGTGAGCGATCCATATCATTTTTATCTCATTGTTCAGAGTGTCACTCACATCTCACCATGTGAACACAGGTGACAACGAGTCTGCTCAAGCGCTTCCAGCGCGAGTACGAGGCGTCGAGCGTCTCGTCATTGCCAACAAGAGCTGCGCTCGAGCCTCCGACTCGCCATGACGCGTCCGTGCCACGATCGAGTGTCCACTCGACAGCGACGAGTCCGTCACCAGGACGCACCAAGAGCGCTTCTCCTGACCTGAGCTCAGCCAGCTCCGAGTCGACGCGCGCTGCAGTGGCGCCGACTGTGAGTCTTCCGCACTCGAGTAGCTTCCGGAGCAGCAGCAGTCCACCGAATGCGCGTCGCGGGTCAGCGATGATGAAGAAGTCGCAGCTCGCTGCTGCTGCCGCCGAAGCAGAAGCCGAAGTCGGTCGCGGCGAGAAGTCGCCCGACTCGACACGCGCTGCGACGCCATTGCGGACGTCGAGTGCGAGTACGCGCATCGTTGTATGAAGCAGTCGCAATGAATGAGCATGCAGTCGTGAGTATGACGATGAATGCGGCTTCAGATCACGTGTGTTGGGACGATGTCCTCACTACAGCTTGCGGAGGTTGAGGAACCCCTGCGCGCGCTCCTGGATGTCGTACGAGATCTGCACGACAGCGCGCGCTGGGAGTGCGAGGAACGCGTCGAGCGACCGGCCGACGATGTTCCCTGCGCTGTGGTAGACGCGTTGATACGTTCGGCCTGCGTCTTGGACGTCTCTGTCTGTGGCGCGCGAGTGAGGACTTTGCTTCCGGCTCGGACTCCTACTGCTACTGCTACAGTCTGACGAGGCAGCAGTGAGAGCATTCCCACGGCTACTCTCGCTGACGCTGTCGCTGCCAGTGACAACGAGCGCTGGCTCGCCGTTCACGAGGACGCAGATCGTCGGACTAAAGTCCGTGAAGAACGCTGCTTGGAGGTGGTAGAGCCCTGGGATCTTGAGCAGCACCTTGTCCGAGCCAGTTTGCCAGACAAAGACGTCCACGTGTGTATTCACGACCTGCGCAGTCCACGCGATCGTCTGCTGCTGCGCACTCGGTCGTCCCTCTTTCCAGATCTGCACGAGCGCGTCCGTCCAATCGACAAGCACCAGCACAGGAGAGTGAGCAAGCGGGTGAGCTAGTTGTGTAGAGCAACACTGAGAGCGCGAGACGCACAAAGCGCGCGTGGTACAGCTCGCTCCGGAGCTGCTGCTTGAGCCACTGCACTTGGTCGGCCACGCGCTCAACGTCGGCCTTGGAGCTAACGTCGTGCGTGAGCGCGTGCATTGCGTGCTCGAGCCCTGCGAGTGTCGCGTGCGACTCGACGAGCACTTTCGCGTCGTCAGCGTCAATCTTTTGGCTCATGGCGGCTTGGAGTGCGGTCGCTTCGTGCTGAAGCGACTCGACGACAGACAGGAGCTCGTGCTATCAACGAGAGGGGCGAGTGCCGAAGAGGTGAGTCTCTTGCTGGCTGCGTACAAAGAGCGACAGCTCAGATCAAACAAACCGAGACGTACCAGGTTCTGCTTGAGCTGCGCGACGCTGTTCGCCATCGTCGCGTGCGTCCTCGTGACGCTGTCTTGGAGCGAGTGCACGGCGTCCTCGAGGCGCGTCGCGTGCGCTGATTCGATGCGCTGCTGCCATGACGTCACTGCGCACGCGGGTCGTGAGTGAGTACCGCAGTCATGACTGTAAAGCAGCGCCTGTTGACCACACAAGTGGCGATACGCACAAGCGTCGAGCTGCGGGCTGACGAGCGCCGAGACGTCTGCTCGACTCGTCTTTGTGTCGAGGCTGCTAGTGAGCTCCTCTTGACACGTGCGCAGCTGCTTTGACAGCTTTGCTTCGAGCGCTGAGAGCTCTGACATGGACGCAACGTCGGTGCAAGGAGCTGGCGGAGACTTCGAGAGCTTCCCGCTCGTGTGAGTTGGTGCACTCAATCGTAGCAGCGCATGACGCAGAAGGCATCGATAGCTTACTGACCTGTTCGTGCTTGACAGAAGCCATTGCGTCTGTGACGTGCTGTGAGACTCGACGCTCCAGTGCGCATGTGGCTCGCTCGATCGCGAGTTGCTGCTCGTCTCGGAGCGCTTCGATCATGTGTGTGTGGCGCTCAGTCGAGTCCTGATGGACGTCGCGCCACTTGACCTCAGTCTGCGCCTGCCAGTGCTTGAGTCGCTCTGTGAAGCTGGTGTGGAGCTATAGAGATAGCGCGCCATGAGTTAGTTGGTGTATAAGGTCGTGATGCTACGGAGATGATGGCCAATGTGTGAGAGTGTGGCGCACGAACCTCCGTGACAGCTGCACGCTGCTCGTCTGCGACTGCTGCTGCTGTTTCGTTTGATACAAACCGCTTTTGCACTTGTGCTAGAACACGCTCAGCGAGTCGATCATGATGTGCATCGCTTGTGACGTCCGCGAGCTGCTCTTGCAGTGGTGCAAGTGCGCTTGCGATCTGTTGCGCAGTGGCGTCACGCTCATGAGCTGGCGCTTGCTGTCACATGCCGATGCATAACGACACGTGAGATAGTCAGCGCGCGTGTGAGTTGTCTTGTGCCAGCAGATACGCACCTGGAGCTGCGCGAGGCCGTGCTGCAGTGTCTGGATCTGCTGCGCCTGAGTTGTAAGTAGCTGCGCGACGGACGTGAACGTCGCAAGCAGAATCGGCTGCACGTTGCGCCACGACCGCTCGACGCGCAGCGAGTCGCAAAGTTGAGTGTATGCAGGCGGCAGTGCGTCTGTGAGCAGTTCTGTCATCATGATCGACGACGATGATGACGATCGCAGCGCCATTGCTCTCGATCCTGAGGAGACACGATGGAGCATTTCCAAGTCAACTCGACCAGTTCATTCATTTTGGTTTTATCACTATCAGTGTATGCTATTAGACGACAAAATAGCATCCAGCGTGAAAGTGTACTGTCATTTACTCATTTAAATTCACGCGGCAAGCGAATAACAAACCTCGACTCGTGAGCGCACTCACACAAATCGATTCGTGCCACAGACGAGAGCGCCATCATGTCGGCCGCTGGCATGCGCTTCTGCCGCGAATGGTGCGTCGCGGCGTCTGCATTTGCGCGTTTATGCATGACGCATCGTTATGTGTTGTGCACATGCGCTTGTTGTCAGCGCTCTTAGCGCCTATGTGCTGCGCACGGACGCTCGACTGACCGTGTTGCCTGGCATGCCCTTGCGCAGCAACAACATGCTGTACCCGAGCCAAGACCGCGACTTGCGTCGCCTCACGTTCCGCTGCCGGAACTGCGGACAGTCGGAGGAGGTCGAGGAGAACTGTATTTATGTGAACGAGCTCGTCAAGGACACGCGGTGCGTCTGCTGCTGCGCTTGTGCTCGCTCCGAGCGTTTGAGTCGCCAGCAAACTCACGCCTCGATCGCTTTGGATCAAACAAAC
Source organism: Pythium guiyangense (assembly GCA_003730235.1). Classification (NCBI taxonomy): domain Eukaryota; phylum Oomycota; class Peronosporomycetes; order Pythiales; family Pythiaceae; genus Pythium; species Pythium guiyangense. The sequence goes on from QXDM01000011.1 coordinate 1,305,778, forward strand.
GGCTAGTGTGCAGCTCGACGTGCTTCCAGGCGACATCATTGACGACCCGACGCTCCAGCGCGACTACGATGTGACGTGTCCGATGTGCGGCCACAACGGCGCCGTCTTCATTCGCTCGCACGACGGCGTGAAGCAGTCGACGCTCGGGCTCATTTGGGTCTGTCTCAACCGCGACTGCCAGGTCGACGAAGACGGCAATCGCTTGCCGACGTACCGCTGGATGGGCTGAGCTCGTCGCGACGAGCGCCTCGACGACACGGGCTCTAGCCGCGACGACTGCAGATTGTGGGCACTGTTGCGACCGAGTGTCCATGATAGCGAGACGCTCGTTAGCAAGTGTGCGAGCGTGTTGATCCAGCAAAGAGAGAGCAGTGCAGAGCAAGGAGTCGTCTCGAGAGAGAATGCGCGCAGCAGTAGATGCTGATGAATGATGACGAGAGCGAGCCAGTGACGTCGTGCGATTGTCGTTCTTGCTCCATTTGCTTAGGACGTGCACCGATTGTTCTCTCGCTTGCCAGTCGACTCGTGCATGCTGCCCACATGCGCAGAGACACATACACAGCGAGTGTTCGCGCATGCCTCCTCGTGCTGCATTGAGGACGCCTCGAGTGTCGATCGCAAATACTGTAAAGCAACTTGCGGTTTGTATTGAAAATCGGACTTGTTTATCGAGGGTGTTTCGCTGTCGAAATCGCTACACTTGGATTTTGTATGCTCAAAGCAAAAAGCCTCGCTCGCTTCTTTGCGTGTGCCACATCGCGCAGACAACAAAGCCCGAAAGGATCGTCGCGAGCTGCTCCCCCACACGCGCGACCGACCCGCCCGCTCCTTCGCTCGCTCGTTCGTGCGCGCGAGGACACCACACACACTACACACACACACAAGCTCTCTCTCTCCTTCGTTGTCGTCGGACGACTCCAGACTGCGACGCGTCGTGCAGCAACAACCATGGACGCAGGACAGCTGCGGAACCTCGAAGCGCTCTGCAAAGTGCTCTACGAGAGCTCGAGCGAAGCCGAGCGCGCACACGCGCAGCAGTCCGTGCTCGTGCTCCAGACCTCGGCCGAGTACATCCCGCAGTGCCAGTACGTGCTCGACAACTCGGCGTCGCCGTACGCGCTCCTCGTTGCGAGCAACAGCCTCACGAAGCTCATTACGACGCACTGGAACAACTTCACGGCACCGCAGCGCGTCGACATCCGTACGTCCTCTCTCTAACTCGTGTCTATTGATCGCAGCAGCAGCAGCGCCACTGCGTCTCCAGCACGCGCCTACTACGCGCGACGGACTGATACAGCGCTTGACTGACCATCACTCTGACGTGCAACCCTCCTCCATAGGCAACTATGTGCTCGGGTACTTGGCGCAGAAAGGTCCGACGCTCGAGAAGTTCGTGACGACGTCGCTGATTCAGATGGTCTGTCGGCTCACCAAGTTCGGCTGGTTCGACGACGAGCAGCACCGCGAGATCGTGAACGAAGTGACCAAGTTTTTGCAAGCGACGGTCGACCACTGCATCATTGGGCTCCAGATCCTGAACGAGCTCGTGACTGAGATGAACTTGCCAGTCGCTGGGCGGAACATCACGTTCCACCGCAAGATCGCAGTGTCGTTCCGCGAAGACTCGCTCTACCGGATCTTCCAAGTCGCGCTCACGACGCTCAAGCAGCTCCACGTGCACAACATCCTCGGCGCGACACCGTCACAGGAGGCGCGCATGGGCGACCAAGCGCTCAGTCTCGTGATCAAGTGCCTGTCGTTTGACTTTATTGGGACGAACCCAGACGAGTCTGCGGACGAGACTGGGTCTCTCCAAGTCCCAACGTCGTGGCGCCCGCTGATCCAGGACCCGCTCACGATGTCGCTCCTCTTTGACTTTTACAAGTCGAGCAGTCCGCCGAACACGTCCAAGTGCCTCGAAGCGCTCATGCTCTTTGCGTCCGTGCGCCGGAACTTGTTCTCGCCCGACAAGGAGCGCGCGACGTTCCTCTCGCAACTCCTCACTGGCATCTGCGAGATCCTCGCGACGCAGCAAGGGCTGTCGGACCAGCAGAACTACCACGAGTTCTGCCGCCTCATCGGTCGGCTCAAGTCGAACTACCAGCTCTCGGAGCTCATCAAAGCCGAGTCGTTCCAGGATTGGATCGAGCTCACGCCGGACTTTACGATCAAGTCGCTGCGGCAGTGGCAGTGGTCGGCAAACTCGACGCACTATCTCCTTGGCCTCTGGGCTCGCTTGGTCGCTGCGCTGCCATACGTCCGCGTCGAGACGCGTCCAGGGTCGCCGACGTCTGCGACGTTCCTCGATGCAGGTGTGCCGCAGGTGATCCAAGCGTACGTTCAGTCGCGCCTCGACTCAGCCGATCAGTGCGCAGCAGACGACGCGCTGGACAACCCGCTGGACGACGAAGGCGGGCTGTACGAGCAGCTCGAGAAGCTCCCGACGCTCTGCCACTTTGACTATCGCCACTCGGGCGAGTACATCGTCACGGTCCTCGACCCGATCTTGAGTCAGTACGCCGAAGCGTGCAGCATCCTTGAGCAGAACGGCGGCGACATGGGCGACGAAGCCGTCGCGCAGCAAGTCACGGCGATGGAGAACCAGCTCGCGTGGCTCGTGTACGTGATTGGGTCGATCATTGGCGGTCAGACGTACGCCTCTGGCTCGACCGAAGGCGACGAACTCGTCGACGCGGACCTCTCGCAGCGCGTCTTCCGCGCGATGCAGCTCACGGAGCACCGCTTGATCACGTCTGGCGGGCGCCAGAAGCCGAGCGTCCACTTTGAGCTCGCGCTGCTCTTTTACTTCAGCAGCTTCCGCAAGAGCTACATTGGCGAGCAGCACGGCATGCCAACTGCGCCGCCGCCGTCTGCAAGCGCTGCGTCGTCTGTGCAAGTGTCGTCGCCGATCATGGCGCCAACGGAAGCGTCGATGAGTGGGAAGCACAAGGCGTACCAGCGCATGTTTGACCGCATGGGCTTTGGCGACCACACGGTCGTGGTCAACATGATCGTGACGAAGATCGGGAACAACCTCAAGTTCTGGGGCGAAGACGAAGTCGTGATCAGCAAGACGCTCGCGCTCTTCTTCGAAGTCGCGTCCGGGTACTCGTCTGGGAAGCTCCTGCTCGGGCTCGAGACTGTGCAGTACCTCATTGGGCACCACACAGAGGACGAGTTCCCGTTCTTGGCCGTGCCAGCGAACACGCGCCACCGCACGACGTTCCACACAACGATCGCGCGGCTGCTGTTCACGACTGCGTTCGACGAGTCATCGGAGCGCTTTGAGCGCTTCATGGAGCCGATCGAAGACGTCTTGAACAAGCTCATGCAGACGCCGAGCTTCCGCGTGCCAGAGGTGAAAGACGCAGTCATTGGCGTCTGCCGCGACTTGCGCGGCATTGTCCAGCAGACGCACAATCGCCGGACGTTCAGCTGCATCTTTGACTTTCTGTACCCGACGTACTTCCCGGTCTTTGTGCGCGCGGCCGAGGAGCTCTACGACAACCCGCACGTCATGACGGCGCTGCTCAAGTTCCTGCAAGAGGTCGCGTACAACAAGGCGCAGCGCGTGATGTTTGACCAGAGCTCTGCGAACGGCATCTTGCTCTTTCGCGAGCTCAGTAGCGTCGTCGTGGCGTTTGGGCGGCGGATACAACCACTGCCAGTGGGAAAGAACCCGTACGGCGAGAAGTACAAAGCGATTGCGCTCTGTCTCGGGATCCTGTACCGCGCCTTGGGCGGCAACTATGTCAACTTTGGCGTGTTCAAGCTCTACAACGACCAGTCGCTCGACAGCGCGCTCGAGGTCGCGCTCCAGCTCGTGCTCTCGATCCCGCACGAGGACTTGATGAACTTCCCAAAGGTCAAGAACGCCTACTTCTTCTTCCTCGAGATCCTCTTTCGGAACCAGATCGCGTCGGTCGTCGCGCTCGACGGCAGCATCTTCAGCCAGCTCGTGACGTCGCTCCTCGAGGGCATCAACTCGTACGACTTGGCGATCGCCGCGCAGTGCGCCACGGCCGTGGACCACTTGGCGACGCTCTACTACCACGAGCTCAAGAAGAAGCGCGACACGCCGATCAAGCACGCGCTCGTGGCGCACGCGCAGGCGAACCCGACGATGTGGTCGACGCTCCTCGCCTCGCTCTTTGACATCCTCATCTACGGCGAAGCGACGTCGCAGTGGGCGCTCTCGCGTCCGATCCTGAGCCTCACGCTGTGCAGCGAAGACGCGCTGAACGCGTACCAGCAGTCGCTCAGTGCGTCGCAGTCGCTCGAGAACCAGGCGCTGATCGACGACGCCTTCAGCGCGCTCTTCCTCGACGTTCAGCCGAACCTCGAAGCGGCGAACCGCGACAAGTTCACGCAGAAGCTCGGGCAGTTCCGCAACACTGTGCGCGGCTTCCTTACGCTTCAGTAGACTCGCGTGATGCGAATCGCAGAGCATGTGAGGCGTAGACGTAGGACGACGACGACGACGCGTGACGGACTCGCGGATTCGTAGATGAGGCGCGTCGCCCCTCGGACCTTGTTCCTCTGCTGCCGGCTGTGGCGTTTAGCCATGTCGTCTCGTCCGATCGGATGCGTCCTCGTGCTCACACACGCACGCACGCTCGACTGACTGACTCGCGTGACCTCTGGACCTAACACCAACGCAATACAACGACCGACGACTGTGCAGGACGTGCGCATGAGCGTGTGAGTGTGCTGCGAGTCGAGAAGGACGTCCGGAAGGAGTCGACATGGCGCTGCTGCTGTTGCTATTGATGAGAGAGAGGTGACGTGCGTCTGAGGGTCCTAGATAGCGCTCGTGCGAGCGAGCGAGTGTACGAAGACACTGTCGCTGGACTGAAGCGAGGCGCTAGACGTCGAGCACGACCAAGGGCGAGGCTGCAGATACGCGCAACGAGCTGGACGATGCAGTCGACGCGGCGCGACTCAACGACGCTTGACGAGTGCGCGAGTCTGCGGTGGCATCGTCCAGTGGTGTCTGGTACGATGGATGTGGCTAGAAGAAGAAAACGCAGTGGAGCAACGTGTGAGACGCAATGACCATACACCGTCGTCCAAGACGCGAACGAGCGCCGTACCGCAGCAGCTGTACGTGCATCCGGCTTCTTGCTGACTGGGTATGTGATCTCAATCTACCAGATCGCGTGCACGAGTCATCCAACGCTCAGTCTCGTGCTCTTGCTGCTAGATCTTCATCTCAACTGTATACGCGCACGTACCCACGAGCGGCCACAGGACCGCACGAGACGCCACTCGACGCCAGCTCGCGCAAAGCAGAGTCGCTTGTTGAGACGACCTGTGAGTGCGCGCACGTACTGCTCTGCCTACCTCACACAAACGATCGGGGTGTGAAGCAGAGTCTGTCAGTCGATCGATCCGATCTGTCTTGCGAGAAGCGACGCACTCGATACGAGCGAACGTCACGCTCACGCACGCACGTACGTCTTTGATGCAGAGGTTCGGACAGAGAAGCGAGACACCGAGCGTGCATGGACAGCAGAGGTAACCGCAGCAGATGCAGAACGCGCATGGCCAGTAGTCCTTGAGCGTGTTGTTGATCTGGTTCATTGCAGTCTCAAAGTCTTCTTGCTTGATCTGTGGGCGAAGCACATAACACACACGCTGGATGTGAGCTCGACGCAGATGCGAAGTCTCAACAAGGCAAGATGAACGCAATGAGCGCTGCACGATGAGCGCTGTACCAAGTGCGTGAGTTCGGGCGGGAATGCGTCGTCGTATGCGCGCGCGATGCCAGTGACAAAGCGCATCTCGATCGGGAAGAGCTTCACGCTCTCGTAGTCGCTCGCGTCGACATCGGACATGAGCATGGACGGCACGATGCGATACGGATTTGGATCCAATGGCCCTCGCACGGCGTCGCTTGCGCTGCTGCCAGGTGCCGACGGTGCGACCATCCGCGCACGACACAAGAGCTTGCTCGCCAGGCACGTGTCAAATGGAGTGGCACTGCGTGTGCGAACCGAGCGCTCGCACGTTCACGAGAGCGGCAGCGCGTGAGAAGCTCGCAGACGTGTGTGTATGTGTGTGGCAGACAGAGGAGATGCACGAAGCGACGGCTTCGAGTTGAACCCGCGACCCTTTGCGACTCCATGCTGCTCAAGTCGAGGGCAATGAGGCCATCATGGTTGATGTGTGCGAGTCTCGAATAGTCCAGCTCGCAGGCACACAGCACGTGGTAACGTGCCCTGGTGCACAGGGCAGCACCAGTGCACATGACAGCGACGACGTTCTCAGTCACCGACCACGGTGGCTGTTGCAAACGAGCTGAATAACTTCAGTGAACAGCAGGACTTCTGGACCCTCCTATAGATCGAGCATAAGTCTATGGGCGTCGCGGTCACTGCCTATGATGCTCAAAGGCACTCGCAGCACCCATCTCGACTCGACTCGACTGTACTCATGCAGAACCGCTTGCTCTCCTCCTCCTCAGTGTTCACTCGCTTCGCTCTCGACCTCCTCAACGCCGTCTTCGTCCTTAACATACGAATAGCGACCGCCACGACCACTGCCACCCACTGCTATCTCGTTGTTCATCTCGAGCGCTCAACGCGACGAGTTGGACGAACTGAAGACTGGCGTTGAAGCCAAAGTGGTAATGACAGGAGTCTTCTAATGGGATAATTCCAGAATGGATTTCAAACCTCTTTATATCGAGTACCAAATATTTGCATTTTAGAGAGGGAACTCGCTTGGCCAACATGGCTACAGCCTTCGACACAAACAGTGTTTCGTCACGACAGCAGCTCCTACTACTGTCTGTGCTGATCAGTTATGTGTCTCTCGATGCATCACGCAGGCGTATGCGTGAGTGGCGTGCGCTGGTGGCTGGCGCTCCAGTCATGGTCTCGATGGGCGACAGCAAGGACTTGCTCGCCAGCGACACCCATGCGCTCTACCAGCCGTCAGTACCACTGATCAATTTATCAGTCGTCTGCACTGCTCTAAGCTCAGCTGAGCCACTATGATCAATGTCACGCTTTCTGACGATTTCACGAGCACTGAGCTAGTCCGCACAGAGTAATGGGCAGTAGCAGTCGTCGAGATGAACGACCTCCATTACGACTAACAAAAACAATCAGCCCATTCTCTCGCTGCGATGCTGCACACGCCGCAGTCACGTCTCGTTGTCATGATCATCATTGTGTCCCAGCTCTAAGCTGCATCCGCGAGCTGCAGTCGACTCTATCTGAGCGCGTGTATGCTCGACCTGCAATAGTAGCAGCAAGTGCTTGCAGAACTTTCGCGAGTGTTCCATACCAACCACCCTCTTCATTTGTGCACTATGCATCACCGACTCCCACAGCGTTCTGTAAATATCGCTCCAGTACAACCACACGCTTGAGATTAAGCCGTGATCTGGAACAACGTGCGCTTATGCAGCCAATAGATAACGACGATTGGCAACGCCACCACATAACGCAACGCCATGCAGCAGATCTTTACTATCGCTTTTGCATTTTGTATGGCAGTCAATTTTACAAATGTTAGAGTTTGAATGGCCATGCACGCTTAAAAATTAGTGGACGTTGTCTGCCAATGATATCAACAGCACACTCATTGCGCACATCAGTGCATTCGTGATGACAAAGCGCCGAAGTTACGCGCTTCACGAGAAGCTGGAAATGCTCGACGCGCTCACGTTCATGAGCGTGAACCAAGCCGCAATCGAGTACGACGTGCCGAGGCGCTGTGTGCGCGATTGGGTCGCTCGTGAGAGCAATCTGAGAGCGTTCGATGGCGCGCTTACGACGAAATCGTTCACCAAAGGCCGGCCAGAGAGCTTCCCATTCGTTAGCAAGCTCGTTTCGTTCATGAAGGACGTTCGACGCGAAGAGAAGGTGTGGTCGCCCAAGCGCTTGGCTGCACCACCATCTTCTCCGCCCATTCAAGGCGAAGCGCCTTGTGCTCTTGCGAGAGCTGGAGCGTGTTCTCCATTTTGGAGTAGAGCAACCAGTCAACTCGTTCGAGCACGCGCCGCACTGTGCGAACCGAGCACTGCAAGTGATGCTGAGCGTGCAGTTGCGCAGACGACTGCTCGCCTGCTGCCGCAGAGCACACGAGTGCACGAGTCTCACGCTCGCTCAGCACAGGCGGTCGAGCGTTCTATAAATATCGCTCCAGTACAACCCCATGCTTGAGATTAAGCCGTGATCTGGAACAACGTGCGCTTATGCAGCTTAGAGGCCGGCGCGATGAAGTGGCTCTGTGAGTCTCGCTCTTGTCTAACTGAGGCACTAAATAACGACAAAATCACAGTATAGCGAGACATGCATTGACGAGACACATAGCTCAGCGTTGGTTGCAATCCACGTGGTGATAGTATCCCATTGTGGACGAGCTATATGAACTGCTTCGACACTTCACTTTTGTGTGTCATCGCGTATGGAAAGCGCAACCACACACTAGGGCTGCTAATATGGATATGAATCGCTTACCGTAGAGAAGGTCTCACCGCTGATCGCACAGCAGCACACAACATCATTTTGTGCTTGATGCTTTCGACTGTGCGAGCAGAGTAAGCTTTCGCACGAGGCACGCATTGACAGTTTTCTCGCACACCGTTTGAGAGTCGATTTAGGTGAAGAGTCTCAGGCAACCACACAAGCCCAGGTAGAGCAAACAAGCCAGCAGACGAAGGGCTCATATCGCGCTCCAAAAGCGACACGTCAGGCTGGGATGCGCGTGCAACGAATGCCGTCTTGACCACCATAGCTTGTCCATCGTGGCAGCTTGCCTCGAATAGCCCGCTTTGTGCTCTGTGTTTTGCTGCGATGATCAAACCAACAAAACTCAAGGACTTCTGGTCAAACAAAGAGTAAATTTCTGGACATTTTGGGTTTCATTCTGGATATTTACCGTCTTCTAATCGAGCATTTTGAGCGAGTGCTGGTCGTCAGTTTGTGAGTGATGTTCTTCTAGATTTCAACCCGGATGTCCAGATCTGCTCGATTGATCGCCATGCTCGTAAAGTCCTCACTTCGCGATCTCCTCTGTCCGTCCAAGGTACGCGCATGCGCACTCACGCTAGCACTAGCATCTGCACGCAAGCCGCTCACACGATTGTGATTCTTGCTCTGTATCCAGCTTGTGCGCTTTGTACACGATGACGATGACGACAAAGCCACACCTCTCGGTCGCTGTGATCGGCCACATCGACACTGGCAAGTCGACGATCCTCGGCCACTTTCAGTACAAGGTCGGGTGCATCGCGCAGCGCACGATCGAGAAGCTCGAGCGCGAGTCCGCAGAGCTCGGCAAGGCGTCGTTCAAGTTTGCGTGGATCACTGACAGTCTCCGCGAAGAGCGCGAGCGCGGGGTCTCGATCGACATCTCGAGCAGCAAAGTCATCACGCAGGAGCACGTCCTGACGCTTGTGAACACGCCAGGTCACAAAAACTTCATGAAGAACGCGATCACTGGCATCGCGCAAGCCGACGCCGCCGTGCTCGTGGTCGCAGCCAACGACGCCGAGTTCGCTGCGGGCTTTGGCGCCACTGAGCAGACGCGCGAGTTTGCGCTGCTGGCGTTCACGCTCGGGATCAAGCAGCTCATCGTGGCGGTGAACAAGATGGACGCTGAGAGCGTTGCGTACAGCCAAGCGCGCTTCGAGGCTGTTGAGCGCGACGTGCGCACGTACCTCGAGCAGGTCGGCTTTGATCCGAGCGCAGTTGTGGCGGTGCCAGTGTCGGGCTGGTGCGGCGACAACCTCGTTGACCGGTCGGCGCACAACATGCCGTGGTACACTGGCCCAACACTGCTCGAAGCGTTCGACACATTCAAAGTGCCGCGACGTGCAGTCGACAAGCCGCTGCGCGTGACGATCCAGGGCTCGTACAAGATCAGCGGCGTTGGGACAGTCGTGGCGGGTCGCGTCGAGACTGGCGTGCTCACGCCTGGCATGATCGTCGCGTTTGCGCCATCGGGCGTGACAGGTGTCGTCGGCTCGATCGAGCGGTTCCACGAAGCGGTGCCTGAGGCGCTACCGGGCGACTCGATCGGCTTTACACTCCGCGGCGTGAGCCACCGTGACGTCCGGCGCGGCCACGTCGCGTCGGATGCAAAGCTCGATCCGGCGAAGAAGGTTCGCACGTTCACTGCGCAGCTCGTGATCTTGAACGCAAAGAGCGAGATCCACCGCGAGTACTCGCCGATCGTGCACTGCCACTCAGTCATGGGTCCATGCCAGATCGTCGACATCACAGAGAAGCTCGACCGGCTGACTGGCGACGTCATTGAGAAGAATCCACACAGCGTCAAGACTGGCGACGCGTGCACGGTCGTGCTCGAGCCCATGCGACCGATGGTGGTCGAAGCGTTCCGGCGGTACCCAGCGCTCGGGCGCTTCGCGGTGCGCGACATGGGCACGACGATCGCAGTCGGCGTGATCAAGAGTGTCGAAAAGGCCGAGGCGCTCACGCCCAAGCCCGTGCTCCAAGCAGCAGCTGCGCGACCGTAAACACTTGCCATGCCTGTCAAAAATGTACTGTTTCTGTAAAATGTAGCCATCTTGAGGTGTTACTAGTGGTTGAAGCGTGTCGCCACCCATCATTCGGTACAATCAGCAACCCGACGCACGCACGGAAAGATCTGCTGCTGCAAGCGGCGCTGCTTGCTGTCGATCGGTCATTTCCCATCTCGCCGCCTTGCACTCACTCGATCGAACCAAGCACACAAGACAAGACGATGGCGCGACGCACGACGACACCCGAGTTCCTCGCAGCTCTGGAGCAGCACGCGCTCCTCTTTACGGACGGCGACGGGTCGTTCCCGAACGAGACGTACCGCGTGCGCATGCCAAAGCTCATTCGCGAGACAGCAGAGCTCAACAAGCAGCGTTTCACAGCTGACGAGTACAACGGACTCGTGCAGCTCGCGCACGAGCTCTCGACGAATGCGCGCGTGCGCTTGCCGTCCGAGTACGCGGACGCAGCGCTGTCGCCGATGACATCGCACTGGAAAGCGCTCTTGGACGACAAGCACTACACGTGGCACAACGCGCCGTGGTTCCTCACCGAGCAGTACCTCTTCCAGTGCGTCTTACTCGTCTCGGGCTACTACCGCACACGCATCGATCCGTTCCATCCAAGGTGTGTGCGCTCCTGTTTGGACGTGCGTCTGTCGTTACTGTCGCAGACTAGAAAGTGCTAACAGAGCTGCTACTCATGCCATGACTCTGGCTTGCATTGATACTCGTCAATCGGCAGCAAGCGCCTCGAGCTGCAAGAGCGCGCGCCGTGGCGCTTGCTCCAGAGCGCAATCGCAATCTCCGCGACCGACACGAGTGAGCGCACGCACCATCGCCACCTCTGCGACTTTCTCAAGCTCTGTCTCTGGGGCAACAAAGCCGACGGGTGCTACACACTCGTGAAAGACACGATCAGCGGCGACAACGCGACGCTCGCAGTCGACGACAAGTTCCTCTTGTCAGACGACTCGGACGCAGTAGCGACGCACCTCGAGCAGCTCGCAGCGCGTATTGCAAGCGGTAACGCAGCAGCGCCGACGTCAGTGCAGTTCATCAACGACAACTGCGGCACAGAGCTCCTTCTCGACTTGGCGCTTGCCGACCATCTCCTCACACATGGCGTCTGCACGAGCGTGACGTTTAACGTCAAGGCTGAACCGATCTACGTCTCGGACGCGACGCCGCCAGACGTGCTCGAGCACATCGCAGCGATGCAACATCCAGTGCATCCACGCGAGATCCAGGAGCTCGGTGCGCGCTTGGCGAACTACGTCGCGAGTCGCAAAGTCGCCATTGAGTCAAATCTGTTCTGGAGCCACTACACCTTCTACTACGAGTTGCCCGAGGCACTGGCGACGCGGCTGCACGCGGACGCGGCACTCGTGATCGTCAAAGGCGACCTGAACTACCGCCGCCTCCTTGGCGACCGCATGTGGCCAGCGACGACGCCAGTCGCGACAGCGATCCCGTACTTCCCAGCTCCAGTCGTTGCGCTGCGGACACTAAAAGCGAACCCGATCGTCGGCATCGCTGCCGAGACGGAGCGGCGTCTCGACAAGGACGACCCGCACTGGCGCTACAACGGCGTGTACGGCGTCATCCAGTGTGTGCTCTAAGACCCATGAGCGCCGATAGCGACGAGAGAGAGCAAGAGATGGCGACGAAAGCGACGGCAAACAAGATAACGAAGAAGGCGAAGACAAGAAGGCGAGTGCAAACAAACAGGCAATGTGTAGGGTATGGCATGGTGTATGGTTTGTGCAGTGCTAGCGTGCAGTGGCTAGTCTAGGACGCCAGGGCAGGCTACTAGTACCCTACTTGATCTCGAACGAGAGCTTTGCGAGACGCTCGCTCACTGTCCAGAGCGCCGTCGCTGCTTCCGTCGACTCTGCGACGTCGGACGGCGACTCGACCGCCGGGTAGCCCCGCACATTGAACAAGCCGTTTGGTCCAATGAAGTCGCCGCTCTTGACAAATGGCGCAGTCGCTGCGAACAGCGTCGGCAAAGCACCCATCTCGGGAGCCTGGTACACCGGCAAGCACGACGCAATGCGCCACGGAATGCTCTTGAAGAAGCCGCGCTTGGTCTTTGGCGCGTCTTGGAGACCCGTCGCCGATATGCCTGGGTGGCACACGGCAGCGGTGACGCCGTCGATGCCAGCAGCTTGCATGCGGCGCGTGAGCTCCTTTGTGAACAGGATGTTTGCGAGCTTCGACTCGGCGTAGACGGAAAGCGCCGAGTACTTGTCCTCGGTCGTCACGACGGTGTCTTCTTCGAACTTACTGGCGAGGTTGTGCAGCTTACTGCTCACATTCACGATGCGCGCTGGCGCACTCGCCTTGAGCACCGGGAAGAGCTGCGCCGTGAGCGCAAAGTGGCCCAAGTGGTTCGTCGCGAATTGGCTCTCGACACCGTCGACCGTCAGCGCGAACGGCACGGCCATGATCCCAGCGTTGTTCACGAGCACGTCGAGACGCGCGTGCGACTGCTTGAATGCGTCGGCGAAGCGCTGGACGCTCGCGAGGCTGCTCACGTCGAGCTGCATGACTTGGACGTCGCCGGCGCCGGGCGTCGCGCCGATCGCGTCTTTGATCTGCTTCGCTGCGTCGGCGCCTTTTTCCTCGTTGCGGCACGCGAGCACGACGTGTGCGCCTTTGCGCGCGAGCTCGAGCGCCGCGACGTAGCCGATGCCCGAGTTTGCGCCCGTAACGATCGCGGTCTTGCCCTGGAGCGACGGCATGTGCGTCGCGTCCCACTTGTCGGGTGCTTGAGGTGTGTTGTTGTTGGTTGGAGCCATGGTGTCAGTGGTGGCGGCGTTGGCCAGATTGATTGGTGGTGTTGGCCGTAGTGCTGCTGGCGCCTGTGGCGTTCGAAGCAAGTTGTCGAGTGCTGGACGACGCAAGTCGCGCGCGAGCACGCTGGCGGACGTGATGACTTCATGGCTGCGATTGCGTCGCAGCAATCCCAGCAATCACTCCAGCCCGCGTGCCACATCAAAGCGTAGTTGCATGCAAGGGGCGCGTCATGGTTGTCCATGGTTGTCAATGCAAGGGGCACTAGTACTAGTACGTCTTTAGGTGAGGCGGCAACGAGAGGTAGCAATGCATTGACATGGCCTCATCATCGACGGCACTGATCACGATCTGATCCGATCCAATGGAGTCTCCAGAAGCGCATGGCGTGTGTCAGTATGCGCTTGCGTGGGTCTGCGCTCGAACCGACACGATGAATGATGAGATGAAATGGCTCGGTGACTCACACGGCTTTGCTCGACTACATGTGTTGGACTTGTCAAAGGCGACCTGAACTACCGCCGCCTCCTTGGCGACGATGACTTTGCTTGCCTGTGTTGGAAGCGATTTCTCAGCTCCACATGGCAGCTGCGCCACACCTTATTACGATGTGTGAACTTTGCATTTGGTTGCTGTGGCCGTGCTGTCGAGCACATGCAGATGCAAGAACACATGTACACATGCGCTACTTGCCAAGCGCCTTGCTTGAGCAATTGGAGACTCGACGCAGACTTGCAGGGGACGCGAAGCGGTGTGTGTTGCGCTAATGGAAAAGAGACATGCCAGAGTTATCCTTCTTAACAGCCTACTCGAGCGAATGTGGCTGGCTTCTCGAGAGCAGACAAACAGAAAATGGCTCACTGTTCTGCACTTCCAAACAGCCTTTTCGGCTCTTTCCAAAAACAAGAACCATACTCAGTCCAAGAGATTTGTTTCGTGCGACACGCTCGCGGGTTGTCGTTGCTTGTACGAGCAACAAACAGGCACAACACAGCTCTTGCTCAAGCACGCGCTGCTCAAGGTCGCGCAGGTCGAGGGAGAGGAGGGCAATAGGCGAGACGCAAGAAGGCAAGAGCAAGAGAGCACAGCAGCAGGTGACCACGAGCACGAGCACGAGCGCGTCCGATCGCCCACAGCGAGTTCTATTCGCGAGGCACGAGGCTTGGTGCCTGCACACCGCGACCGCGCTCGTCAAACAGCAGCAATAGCAGACACACAGCGCGAGAAAGTCACGAGCATGAACACGTGCGCAGTTGCAGACGTTGCGTCGCTGCAGCAAGGCGACCACATTTGCATCTGGGATACGTCGCGCTGGCCGTTCCGGTACACGCACCACGGCATCGTCGTCGAGACTGGCGCGTGCAGCGACGCGATTGCGATCGCGCACGTCTGGAGCTTCATCGACAACTTTCGCGAGTCACATGCCGACTCGTGCTTTCGCCAGACGTCGCTCACTGCGTTCCTGAACGCGCGGCCGCTCTCAGACATGCGCCGCGTGCAGTACAACTCGTCGCTCGTTGGGAATGCGCTGTCGAAGCTCGGCGAAGTGCACCGCGCGAAGAGCGACATCCCGCCGATCGTGCTCGCGCGCTGCGCGTTCTTGCTCGGGCTCGGCAAAGGTCACTTTAGCATATTGTCGCTCAACTGCGAGCACGTCGCGCTCTGGTGCAAAACAGGCGTCGTCTGGTCCAAGCAACTGTTCCACAAAGCGAGCACAAAGGCGCCGTTCCTGCCGCCCAAGTACGCGAACCTGCTCACCGACCTCGACGCGACCGTTGCGCAGCTCAAGCGCGAGCAGATCGAGCGCAACGACGCGCTCGCGCGCTTACATGGCAAGCGCGTGTACCTCCAGCTCCGCGGGACGCTCAAGTTTGTCAAGCGCCTCGGCGACGACCTCTACGCGGTGCTGAACGACCCGCACGCGACAGACTTGGCGTTTCGCCACCAGCCCACGCCGTTTGTCGTGGACGTCCACGTCGAAGCGTACAACTGCGTGCATGTGTCGCTCATGGACGCCGAGACTGGCAAGTACGTCTGTGCAAAAGCCAAGAGCATCAAGCTCTTGACGCGCCGCGCATACCACCGCGAGAGCATGTTCGCGTTCGAGTTTGCGTGGCACGGCGAGCTCCAGAGCCGACGGAATCGCCGGTGGTACGTTGGCGCGCAGACGCGCGATGGGCTCTTGCGGACGTTCAACCAGCGCGACCGCGCGAGTGCGTTCGAGATCGTCGACGCTGCGTTCATTGACGCTATGAGCGTCGAGATTGAGCCAGTAGCGGGCGATCCTGTGAGTGACGCTGGACGCTGGTGTCGCGACGGGAAAGCGCGCAGTCCTCACAGTCGCGACGACGAACACAATGACAATGCGAGCGACGCAAGTGAGACCGAGACAGAGCGGTCGTCGTACGTCACGAGCGACCACCACCGCCACTTGACAGCTGCGTGCGCGGCGCTTGACGACGATGGTGATGCGTGAGAGAGTGAGAGCAGTGAACGAGCTCGATGTGCTGGATGCAGCCGAGCAGCACGGAAGCGCACAGTGGCAGGCGTAGGCACCTGTGACTGAGACTTTGCGAGCGAGCGTGTGTGAGTGTGACTGACCTAGTGTGCGTACGAGTTGAGTGTGAGAATGTAACTTAAGACGTAACCTAAACAACACAGAGGCTTGCCCTTGTCAAGAGTGAAAGGGTGCATAACCTAAGACGTAACCTATGAAACGCAGACTATCGACGCACATTGAGTCGACATCGCGTCCGTCGTGGACGATGGTGCCGAGTGCACTGGCGCAGTGGATCGACAATGACGAGAGCGATGACACCGGCGCGATCAGTGCCTGGGGCGCGTTCGATCTCGACAAGGTCCTGCTCCAGTCGAGCGATGACAGCGCAACAGCGTCAGCACCGCGAGCAGCTGTGAGAGACACGAGCAAGCGCAAGAGCAAGAAGCCGCTGAGAGTAGATGACAGCAGTGGCGCTGTTGCTCGCGAGCGCCAGACTCGACATGTGCGGCAGCCGCACGTACTGCTCCATGAACAGTTTGCACTTCAGCAGCCAGCGACAGAGACACCAGAAGCGCTGAGCTCAAACACGAGCAGCAGTGGTGCGTTTAGTGTCCGCGGCTGTGCGCTGCCAACACCCGGCAGTACGACATTGCGCCATCGAGCAGCGCCGCGACTGTCAAGTGATGCGCACCGACAACAGCTCCAGAATGAGCTGCGTCGCTTGCTGCCGCCGCCAACGTGCAAGATCGTGGGTCTAATCGACGACAATGACGACGATAGCGCGAGTGAGAAACAGTGGCGAGTGCCGCGAGACGATTGCGACGTTGTCGATGCTGCCGCTGGTACCAAGTCGCATCGGCACGCGAGTGCGCACAGACACCACCGCATCAACGAGAGCGACGCGATGCGACTCGTCTTCCCAGCGCTCGCAGCATCCCAGAGTCTCGACTCGCTCCTCTCTACGTACGCGTACGAAGCGAAGGCGCTCGAACAGCAGCGTCTACGCGCAGCACTGCCAGTGCCATTCGGCGACCGCGCTATTGGTCACGTGCACCGAGCACTGCAGGCTGCGCCGGCCGACATAGACAACAGCGACAACGACAGCACACTGGATCGACTGCCGGCGCTCTCAGACACCAGTGTTCACGTTGAGCTCCTCGGTCAGACGAATAGTAGCAGCAGCGCCGCTACGAGCACAGGACCGCACGTCGCGACGATGCGGCGCCAGCACCAGCACCACAGCACACGAAGATCGACGCATGACCGTCGTTCTCGCACGACAAGTCCACAGCGCGCACTGCAGCACCAGCAACAGTCGAGCGTCTATGCGCGCGACTTGTTGGCACTTGCGCAGCATGTACCATGACCATCACTTGGTGTCTTGTCGAGTGGAGCTGAGTGCGTCTACCTGTCTATCTGTCTGCTGACTTGGAATGAAAAGGGACGACCACTCGGTGTCTGACAGGCGTCTACAGCACGCTCATGATCGTACCACGCACGCCATTGAAGCGCCACGTCGGGTCTTCAGCGTCGAGGCGCTGCTCGAGCGCAACGGACGCAAGGCCGATGATCGGGTTCGACTTGAGCGTCCGGAACGACACGAGCGGTGCTGGGAAGTACGGAATCGCCGTCGCAGCTGGCGTCGTCGCTGGCCACATGCGGTCGCCAAGGAGACGGCGGTAGTTCAGGTCGCCCTTCATCACGACAAGCGACGCTTCTGCGTGCAAGCGCGTCGCCAGTGCCTCAGGCAACTCGTAGTAGAAGCTGTAGTGGTTCCAGAACAAGTCGGGGACGACGCGGATCTGGTTCGTTGCGACGTAGTTCGCCAAGCGCGTGCCGAGTGCTTGGACCTCGGGCGATCGCGCTGGCTGCTGCATGTACGCAATGTGCTCGAGCACGTCCGGCGGCGTCGCGTCCGAGACGTACATGGGCTCTTGCTTGACGTTGAAAGTCACAGTCGCGCTCCAGTGGTGTGTGAGGAGATGGTCCGCGAGCGCCAAGTCGAGCAGGAGCTCCGTGCCGCAGTTGTCGTTGATGTACTGCACGTGAATGGGCTTGGCACCCACAGTGTCTGCCTCGAGCGCTTCGAGGAACGCAATGACCTTGTCGCTGTCGTCGATCAAGAGGAACGCGTCGTCGATCGCAAGCGACGCGTTGTCGCCGCTGATCGTGTCTTTCACGACCGTGTAGCACCCGTCGGCTTTATTTCCCCAGAGGCTGAGCTTGATGAAGCGCTTGAGCTGCTCCTGGCGACTCATGCGCACGTCTGCGGCCGAGAGCTCGACCGCGCTCTGGAGCAAGCGCCACGGCGTGTCTTCCTCGAGCTCCGCCACCTTTCTGTTGTTGGTGCGCACAGCAGACGCAGTCGCACACTAGTGAGCACAGCAGACACAGTACGAACCTCCTAGCACTCACAGTCGATTACGTACGATGCGTGGAACGGGTCAACGCCGGTTGAGTAGTAGCCAGCGATGAGCAGCACGAGGTGGAACATGTACTGCTCCGAGAGGAACCACGGCGAGTTCTGCCACGTGTAGTTCTTGCCGTCGAGCACGCTTGTCCAGTGCGCAGTCGTCGGTGCGAGCGACGCTTCAGCGCCAAAGCGCGCTGGGAGCGGAATAGCAGCGTCGCGCATCATGTCGAGCGCGAGCTCCTCGAGCGCCGCGAGCTGTGCGGCTGAGAGACGCGCTGCGTTCCGGCGCGCAACGTCGCGCACGAGAGCTGGGAGGCGCTCGCGGTACGAGTCGTTCGCAAACGTGCCTGGCACGTTCGTGTACAGGAGCTCGTGCTGCGCGAGCTGCACGAGGAACGCAGGGGTCGTCGTGCGCATCGTCGTCGTGAAGAGGAAGGTGATGTCGAGCTCCTGCTGGTGCTTGGTTTTCAAATGTGCGATGATTAGCAAAAGGCTCTATCTCGATGACCGTACTATACGAGACTTGATATTTGTCTGCAAACTCAAAATAGTACGAGCAACATCCACGTTATGTTCACTCGTGCAACATCCATGATCAAGACTGTCATGTACTACAGCTGGAACTGCACGTTCGCGAGGCGCTCGCTCTCTTCCCAGAGCTGCGCACCGAGTGCCTCGCACTTGCTCTCGGGCGTCGGGTCTTCCAGCGCCGGCTTGCCGCGCAGTGAGAACAAGTGCCTCGGGCCGTAAAAGTCGCCACTGCGCGCGTCAGACGCTGTTGCTGCGTACAGCGTCGGCAAGGCGCCAACGCTCGCAGCTTGGCCGATCGCGAGTGCATTGCCGAGACCCCACGCCATGCGACCAAACCACCCGCGCTTCTCGCCAGGCGGCGCAAGCAAGTTCGTCGCAGTGTAGCCTGGGTGGCACGTGAGCACCGAAACGCCGTCGATGTCAGCAGCTTGTATGCGACGCGCAAGTTCCGACGAGAAGAGCAGGTTGCACAGCTTCGAATTCGAGTACGCACGCATCGAGCCGTAGTCGCTCTCGGACGACGTCACGATCGGAGCGCCAGGTGTGAGCTTTGCGTACCGATGCATCACGCTGCTCACATTCACGATGCGCGCTGGCGCACTCGCCTTGAGCACCGGGAAGAGCTGCGCCGTGAGCGCAAAGTGGCCCAAGTGGTTCGTCGCGAATTGGCTCTCGACACCGTCGACCGTCAGCGCGAACGGCACGGCCATGATCCCAGCGTTGTTCACGAGCACGTCGAGACGCGCGTGCGACTGCTTGAATGCGTCGGCGAAGCGCTGG
The DNA here is from genome assembly GCA_003730235.1 of Pythium guiyangense. Taxonomy (NCBI): domain Eukaryota; phylum Oomycota; class Peronosporomycetes; order Pythiales; family Pythiaceae; genus Pythium; species Pythium guiyangense. Next base: position 1,325,296 of record QXDM01000011.1, read on the forward strand.
ACGCTCGCGAGGCTGCTCACGTCGAGCTGCATGACTTGGACGTCGCCGGCGCCGGGCGTCGCGCCGATCGCGTCTTTGATCTGCTTCGCTGCGTCGGCGCCTTTTTCCTCGTTGCGGCACGCGAGCACGACGTGTGCGCCTTTGCGCGCGAGCTCGAGCGCCGCGACGTAGCCGATGCCCGAGTTTGCGCCCGTAACGATCGCGGTCTTGCCCTGGAGCGACGGCATGTGCGTCGCATCGTAGTCGGCTGGCACCGGCGTGCGCGCCTCACGGACAGCGTTGTCGCGGCAGCCCATGTCCACGCAGTCGATGTGCGCTTGGTCGAGTCGATGTGACCTTTGCTTACTGTTGTGCCTGGAAGCGTCAACGGACGCCACATGTCGCAGGTCATGGTGGTCATGGTGATCAACCGAAATGTGTGTGTGGTCGAGCAACACTCATATATTGAGATAGTGAAACAAATGAGGGTAAATATGTCTATACGTAATATTTTACAAATAGTTGGACATCAATCATTAGTATTTGAGCGTGCAGTGCCTATAAATCGAATTGCTTCCTTCATTGCATTGACATCGCGACATGCAGCAACATGATGGCCGAGCTCTTTGCGGAAGCGCGGCGACGTGGTCTGGATGCCCATGCTGTGACTGCTCTTCACGACGCTGCACACACATACAACGAGCAGCAAACACCTGTAGACGCGATTGAGCACGACAGTGACTCGAACGACGACAAGCTCGAGAGTGACGACGACAACGACGACATCTCTGGCGCAAATGCCGTGTCCGAGACGTTCCCAGCGCGCTTTCGCTCCTGGGAAGAGCTCGAGGACTACATCGACGAGCTCGGCGCGAGCACGTACCAGGTCTTCCACAAGCGCTCGAGCATGTCGGTGCGCCATCGCCACGCGATGGTCGAAGCGAGCAAGCGCAAGAAGGGCCACGCAATCGACTACGCGCGGGACCCAGACTTCACGCCGCCCGAGTGGGTCTACTACAACCGCGTCTACGCCTGTACGTGCGGCTTCAAGAACCACCGGCGCGGCCAAGGCAAGCGCACGCACGTGGTCACTCGCAGCACGGGCTGCAAAGCAAAGATCACAGCGGCGGTGCACTACGACGCGCACGAGCGCATACACTTCCTCAAGACGAAGCTCAAGGGCGTGCACAACCACCCGTGCGACCGCGAGCGGTACTACTCGTACGCTGAGAACCGTCGGTTTGAGCCCGCGCTCTTGCGCGAGATGGTCGCGATGGACGCTCGCGGAGCCAAAGCCCGCGCGATCCTCGACTTTGCAGCGCAGTACGTCCAGCGCACGACTGGCATGGCGTCCGTGTACAAGATCGCGGACGTGCGCAACGCGCTGCGACGCGCTCGCTTGCAGCACCACCACCAGCAGCAAAGCGATGATGCAAGTGGGACTGATGCGGCGTCGTCGGGTACAATCGCAGAGGACGACAACGACGTTCAGCAGCCAGCAGCAGCAGCACATGGAGTGCTCGACACACCGCCTGGTGTGTATGAAACAAGTGGTGACGATGTGCCAGTGGCAGCTGTGATAGCTAACACAGTGCCACAGGCGATCGTTCCGACAGAGACAGCGCCGGCTGACGACCAAGTGGCTCGCAACACAGAGATAACACCAAGCAGCGAGCGCGGTCGGCGCAAGCGAAGCGCTGCAGCGATGCTCGCGTCTGACACTCCAGCTCCTGCATTGCCGTCGACGCCGACCAACTCGCGGTCGCTCGTGACGCTTGCGCAAATCAAGCCGCTCGTGAACGCTGCGTACTCGTACGCACTTGCGCACGATGAGGTACAGTCGTGCTGTGCAACGCCTTGACTTGACTTCAGAGCCATGAGCAGTGAGACTGACTGCGCGGCTGCTGTTGCTCCAGATCGCGCGCGTCGTAATCGCCATCCCACAGCACGTGCCACAGACGATCTCAGGCTTTGCGTGCGACGTCACAGTGCTCCCACCGCAGCACGACCAAAGCGTCGACGTTGCGTTTGTCTTGCCGCGCTTCGCTGTCGCAGGCTGCGAAGAAGTGATCGCGCGTGCGTGTCGAGAGCGGATGCTGTCGCCGTCGGCGCTCGGTGTCCACGTTGGCGTGGAGCTCCCCAGCGACGGCACAAAGATCGAGACTGTCTTGACGCACCGGCAGCTCGTGACGATGAAGTGCTTCCACGTCGCGCGGCAGCACGTCCTCGATGTCCAGCGCGCGCTCGAGTGGGTCGCAACGGCGCGACTACCGTCGATGCGACCGCCTGCGCCGCTCGACAGTGCGTTCGACTGCTCCAAAGTACGCACATGGGTACTTGGCTTGCAACACTTGGCCAATGCGTTGACTGCACAGCTAACTTGACTCTGTCGTGCCTTGTCGATGACTGAAGGACTCGATCTCGCGCTCGCTGCAGTTCCTCCCGCTCGCTCGCACAGTCGTGCGCGGGCGTCAAGACGCGGTAGTCTTCACGGACTCGGTCGTCGGTGCGAACTTGGCAAAGTTCGCATCCAACAGCGCGAACCTCGACGTGGACTGCGTGAAAGCCGTGCTCTTGCACATGCACAGTCGGTTTCACGCAGAGGCCGCGATCGTGTGCCCCGACGCACTGGCTGGCGCTGCACCTGCTGATCTGCGCGCCGCTCCGATGCAGCAGCAAGCGAGCGCATACGGCGCGTTCACGACCCCGAAGCAGTGCGTCTTGGGCGTCTTGCAGCTCCAGTCGACGCGCTGGAGCGCGTTCTTCTACGACTGCGCGCGCAACAAGTGCTTCTTGTTCCAGACGCTCGAGCACGAGTTTGCCGAGCACCGCGTGCGCGTCCACGCGCTCTTGCAGAGCGCTGGCATTGAGGACGCCACGTTTGCGTGCTCGGCGAGTCCCACAGCGACACCTGTTGCAGTGCACGACAGCGGCGTGCTCGCGCTGCTCTTCTTGGAGCTCTTTGTGCTCAAATTGTCGTGGACGCAGGTTCCGCTCGCAGACTTGGCGTACTTTCGCACGCGGTACTTGCTCCAGAGCATCGACGTCGTGAACCGTCAGGACTTGACTGAGCTCTCGAGTTTTGCATGCGTCGAATAGACAGACATAGCTGGGTCAATGTGAGATACAGAGTCGTGTGAAGGACCACTCGAGGCACTCGAGTCTCGTGTGGAAACAAGCTGAGCAAAGGTCCTCGAGTCATGGTACAGGGCGTTTTTTGTAAATAAACAAATTTGCCGACATTATGCTAATATTTGTATACATAACGTGGTTGTTTCTGCAATTGTTTTGAATGGTTTGGTTTGAATCCACAAAACAAGCGCACTTGAGCGGAGCGATACGGTGCTTCGGTCCCCTCAAGACAACTCACGCAGCCAACTCACGCACACACACATCGTCGTCAAGGTCAGGTCCGTCGTCGTCGTGGGTGATATGAGGGGGAGCAGCGTATCGCGCGCACGCTCGCTCGTCGTGTCCTGACGATGTACGTCTGCTGTATGTGCACTCGTGTGTGTGCAAACACAAGCAGCCGTTGCTATCGCCATGTCCATCTTCAAGCGCCGCAAGAATCCCGAGCAGCTCGTCAAGCTGCTCAAAGAAGCGCTCGCGAGTCCGTCCGTGCCGGCCAAAGTCGACAAAGAGGGCAAGGTGCGTGCGTTGCATTACCGCTTATCGCTGGTATGTGCTGACTACACTTGCTTGGTGCTCACATTGCCTCTGTGTGGTCATGGCGCGCGCATGCAGCCAGTCGATGAGCTCACAAAGCGCATGAACCAGATGAAGCTCCTGCTCTACGGCGAAGTACGCACGCCCTTGTCTTCGCACTAGCGAGCGATGCCTGGACGTCTACATTGAAACCACATCGCAACTCACGCACGACTCGGTTGTCAACATCAGGGCGATCAAGAGGCAAAGCCGGAGAAGTGCGCGCAGCTGTCGTCGCTGCTCATGAGCAGCAACCTCGTGCCGAAGCTCATTGTCGACTTGGAGAAGCTTCCGTTCGAGGCGCGTAAGCACTTTGCGCAGGTGTACAACAACCTCATGCGGCGCGACCTCTCGGGCTTTGTTGGCTATGTCGAGCGGCACCCAGAGATCCTCTCGGCGCTCGTGGCGGGGTACGAGAACCCAGAGATCGCGCTCAACTGCGGCACGATGCTTCGCGAGGTGCGTACGTGTGTACAGACACAGAGCGGACTGAGCCGTGTACCAAACTGACAGCAACGTGGATGGTGTCCCGTGCATCCGAACACTTTCTCTGTCTCTCTTTATGTGATCAGTCGATCCGCCACGAGCTCCTCGCTGCGAAAGTGCTGTACTCGTCCGACTTGTGGAAGTTCTTTGACGTGTACGTGCACTTGCCGAACTTTGAAGTCGGCTCGGACGCGTTCGCGACGTTCAAGGACCTGCTCACGCGCCACAAGACCCTCTCGGCGCAGTTCTACACGAGCCACTTTGATCAAGTACGTGCTGTTGTGCACGTGGTTTGGTGTGTGTGGATCACTTACCTGACACGACCGTGTGTCTGTGCGTGCGTGTGTAGGTCTTCTCCAAGTACAACAGCTTGCTCATGTCGGAGAACTACGTGACGCGGCGCCAGTCGCTCAAGCTCCTGGGCGAGATCCTCCTCGATCGCTCGAATTTTGACATCATGATGAAGTACATTAGGTACGTCCGTGTGTGCTTGTGCGTCTGTGTGCATGGAGGTTCTTGTGTCTGTGTGCATGAAGATTGACGGAGTACTCTCTTGGTGAGAACGTGTCGACAGTGAAAAGGAGAACCTCAAGATGATGATGAACTTGCTCCGCGACACGAGCGCCAACATCCAGTTCGAAGCGTTTCACGTGTTCAAGGTCTTTGTGGCGAACCCGAAGAAGCCGGACGCGATTGCCCAGATCTTGCTCAACAACCGCGACAAGCTCGTCGCGTACCTCAAGAACTTCCAGAACGCGAAAGGTGCGTCTCGAATGGAGTTGTTGTCCTCGATGTCTTCGAAGTCGGCGTGTTGTAGACGCAGATGGCTCACTCACTATCGATGTCTCGCTGTGAATGGACACACTGTGCAGAGGACCCGCAATTCATTGAGGAGAAGGCGCTGCTGGTTCGGACACTCGAAGGACTTCAGCCGTCGGACGGAGATGCAGCCGCGGCAGTCGCGCCTGTGTTGTCGTGAGTGCATTCGTGCGTGCGTGTGCATGTGTCGAGAGCGTGTGCGGCGTCCCAGTGCGTGCAGTGCGAGCGTGTTGTCCAGCAGTGAGGGTCGACTAGCACGCAATGGCTTGCGCATTTGAGCAGCTCCGAGTGTGTGCGCAACAAGGACGGTCGAGTAAGCAAGTGAACGCACATGGCGACGGAATTGCAGCCTGTAAGCCACAGAATCGATCTGGTGGACTCTGTCATGCTCAAGTGTTGCCTTGGTATCGTTCTGGTCTTAAGCGTTATGTTGATTGACGAGGGCGGATCAACACGGCGACTCTACGAAGCCACGACAATCGACATGGGTGTCCTCACTTGCGCGCGCGACGAGTCGTCATTGACAAGCAAGAGTATCACGTCAGGTCGGTTCGTCGTCGATAGCTAAAGTCAACAGTCGACTTTAATCACTGACATGGCTCATGTCGTAAAGGTTCATGACCGGACAACTCAACTTCATCAAGAGCAACGACAATCATGCAACAGCAAACACAACAATAGCAAGTGTGGTGGAAGAGAAGTGGATTGTCGTCAGACCCAGCGTCTCTCAGTAGCTAAACGCGCAAAAATGGAGCTTCATGCATCGAGCTGCTGCGGACCGACACGTCGGGCGAGCGACTGCAACTGCTGCAGGTTGCCGACACGCGCGCTTGGGCTGGTACGTTTGCACCGCCACACGCGTGCGCCAGTACACTGCGTTCCGAGTGCGCCAAGACTAGCGACTAGCGCTTAGTCCTTGTACACGACACCCGTGACCTTGCCGAGCATCTTGAGACGGTTCGAGTCCATCACGGCAATACGGGCGAGACCCTGGCACTTCTCGAACGTGTCGAGGTAGAGGAGCGACGTCGGCTCGAACACGACCTCGGCCTGCTCGAACTGCGAGAGCTCCTCCGGGTTCTCGACCTTCTCGTTACCCGTCTTCTTCGACTGCTTCCAGTTGATCGCCGTCATGCGGCACGCAACACGGGCCGTGCGCGAGAAGATGACCGGGCAGTAACCCTTCTTGAGAACACCCGGGTGCTCCTGCACGAACACGAGCGCCGTGAACGTCTTCACCGCCTTCAGGATGCCCTCCTTCTCAATGTAGATGACGTCGCCGACCGCGATCTTCTCGTCCTTGCCGATACCCTTAATCGACATGCCGACGTTCTCACCCGGACCCGCCGACGCGAGCTGCTTGTGGTGCTGCTCGATCTGGAACATCTTCTTGCCGCGGATGCCCGACGGCGCGAAGCCGACAATGTCACCCGGGCGGACCGTACCCTGCTCAACACGGCCGCAGATAATCTGACCAACACCCTTGATGTTGTAGATGTTCGAGATCGGGAGACGGAGCGGAGCGTCCGGCTGGCGCTTTGGCGGCTTGATGAGCTTGTCAAGCGCGTCGAGGATCGTCCAGCCCTCAATCACCGTCGTCGGGTTGAGGTTCGCCTTCCAGCCCTTGTACCACGGAGCCTTCTCCGACTTCGTGACGAGGTTCTCGCCGTGGAAGCCCGAGTACGGGATCACCGGCACCTTCTTCGGCTTGAAACCGATCGTCGTGATCATCTTCACGAACTCGTCCTTGATCTCGTTGAAACGAGTCTCCGACCAGTCGCACGAGTCCATCTTGTTCACGCCGACAATGATCTGCTCAATGCCGAGGAGGAAGAGGAGACGCGCGTGCTGGCGCGTCTGGCCTTCGTCCACGCCGAGCTTCGGGTCCGCCTTCGCGATAGCGGCCTCGAAACCACCCTTCTCAGCCGGCACGAGGATGAGCGCAGCGTCCGCCGAGCCCGAACCCGTGATCATGTTCTTGATGTAGTCCTTGTGGCCCGGCGCGTCCACGATCGTGTAGTGGTAGTTCGGCGTGTAGAACTCCTTCGTGTTGCACTGGATCGTCACACCACGCTCGCGCTCCTCCTTGCACGTGTCCATGTAGTACGCGAACGCGAACGACGACTTGCCCTTCGAGTCAGCCTCCGCCTGGAGCTTCGCCATCTCACGCTCGCCAATACCGCCGAGCTTGAAAATCAGGTGGCCCGTCGTCGTCGACTTGCCGGCGTCGACGTGGCCGCACACAACAAGCGACAGGTGCTCCTTCTTCTGGTCAGCCATGGTGATCGATGAACTTCTTCTCTTCCAAAGCGGGAATGAGCTCCACGAAGCCGCACGCGCACGAAGCCGCTCCTCGCTCCCCTCGCCCGACCGCCAACAAAAGCCCACAACGCGCCCGCGCATTCGTGACCACCCGCTTGGCAGTGTGGCGCACCCAAACCCTCCACAACGCGATACATCAGATCCGCTTCGTTCTATTTTGAACTTGCGCGATCTATGTAACTTTCTGACCAATCAACGCTTACAAATCAAACGCTGTGGCCCACACGAAAGAACAAACCACCATCACTCAGCAAAGCCGACATCGAGCCGACCTCGACGACCAAGATCTTCTCGAACGGATGCATGTGCGCGCTTCTCGGCATGATCTCGTTGTGCTGCGACGCATGTCGACGTCGAGTAGTACTACGTGTATGTGCAGCGACTACGTCAATCCATGGCATCGCACTCTTGTGGTCTCTTGCGGCCTCTTGCAGCGTGAGAGAACGCGCACGAAATGAACCCTCGTTCACGCACAACGCTCGATGCGAGCTGCGAAGCGCTCATGCTCGCACTTGCGCACACGATGCATTCTCTCGCAGCACACACATTGTCTATCGCAAGTGCGCCAGCTTCTCTCTCGCTGCACAAACATAATGCGCCTGAGCGCCGAGCATGATCACATGCCCGCGCGATCCAAGGTCGTTGATTGCGTCACGATCCTCGCATGTCAGCGGACGCTCGCTCGCCCTCGACGCCTTCTCTTCGCTTCTCGAATCTCAAGAGGCGCACGCAGACTTGGCAATGCAGATCGACGGTGTCTGTGTCTTGGGTGGTCTCTATCGGGTCGGTCCTTCATTCGGAGCCTCCTCGCTCTCTCTTGTAGCTCTGCGAGTCTCGCTCGCTCACAAGTGTACTACAATGCCTCACTACTGCGGCTACTGCTCCAGTGCACTCGCTGGCACGCGCACGAGCGCGCTGTTGTGCCAGCTCGTGATGTACAAGTGCGCACCGACGCGGTGGACGCTTGCTGGCCACGGCGCCGTTCCGAGCGTCGCGCTGTGCATCTCGACAACGTCGCCCGTTGCAACGTCGAGCATCACGACAGCCGAACGCAGACGCAAGTACTGCAGCGTCACAGCGTCTGGCAAGAGCGACAGGAGCTTGCGCACTTTGACCGACCGCATCACAACGTCGTCAAACGCACTCGTTGGCGCAAAGAGCCCTGCGACGAGCACGTCGCGACCGCGCACTGTCGTGAGAGCCAAGCCATTTGGCTCGCCTGGTGTGAACGCAAAGTCCTCAATCTGCTTGGTCGAGAACGTGTACTTGACGACCTTGTGCTGCGCCGAGAGCGCAATGAGCAGCGCGCTGCTGTTGTCCACGAGCACGACGCCGTTCGGGAACGCCAAGTCGCTCGCAATCACACGCGTAGACGCAGTCACTGGGCTAAAGTGCACGACCTGGCCGCTCGTGAGCGAGCGCTCGAGGAGCATCGACACGACGTCGCGCTGCGTGAATGTCGACCGCGACGCGTCCGAGACGTAGATATCGCCGCGCGGCGTGACGGCGAGGCCCGTGACGTACATGAGTCGGTTCGTCTTGCTCACGGCGTTGAAGAGCAGCGTCTTCTTGCCGCGCGCGTCAAAGAGGTAGACGCCGCGGAACGCGTCGGCAACGAGCAGCACTTCGTCGTTCGCAAACAGCGCTGCGTCTGGGATCCGGTCGACAAACTTGCGCAGGAACTTGCTCGATGTAAACGTGAGCGCGACTGCACGGCCGCAGCGCATCTGCGTCTCAAGCGTCGCGTCGGCGTGGCCGCAATCTGGGAGCTCACGCCCGGTGCGCGAGAACGCATCGAGTGTTGGCGCGCTCGAGCGATCGTCAGTGTCGCGGAACGAGACGATGCGGCCGTCTGCGAGACCGACGAATGCGCGGCCATCAGCAGACACTGCGAGGCCTTGCGGCGCAGCGAGGTGTGCGTCTGGGAACACTGTCTGTGCGCGCGCAAACAGCGGATCGCTCGATTGGAAGACGCTGCGGTGCGCCGATTGCTCAAAGCGCGTCTGCTGCGCCACGGTGCGCAGAGCGTACTGGAGCTCGACGGGCTCGGGCGTGAACGGCGACGGGTACTGGTCGAGCGCAGACGAGAACAGCGCCGTGAAGAACGCCACGAGCAGCACGCTCGGTGACACGACGTCGCGCAGCGCGACCATCCTTGCTCCTTGCTCTGCTTGGCGTGCTTGCTCGAAGTGTCGATCTGTCGTTGTTGTCGAATTGCGCTGCGAGTCTGATAGTGCGAAAAGCGAGGTTGGTATCGTACTTGATCGCGCTCGAATTGTACGTGTCTGTTCAACAATAAACCTCTGGTTTCATCACTATCAAAACCAACAACAGAGAGCAACAAGAGCGACTCAGATGTCAACGACGAGTACTCCGACGCAGCTCTCCTAGCTGTCAAAGATCGGAAGCAGCTCTCCTGGCTGCTGACGAGGATCTCCTGGCTGACGAGGATCGGATAGCGATCGACGAGCTGTCGTCTCGCTTGAAGCGCTCATTTTCGAGTTTGACACTAGAAGCTGGCGCGCTTCACTAGCCAACTTCCCACACACTCGACACACGCGCGCGCCGCCGACGCCTTGCTCGACCTGCAGCGTCGCGACGGTCGTCGTTGTCGTTGTTGCCTGTTGCCTGTTGCCTGTTGTAAGTACAGCAGTAGCAGCACCAATTGTTGTTCGTCTCGAGAGCTGCTCGAGCACGCCGAGCGACCTCAGACTCGCGCAGACACGCGCCGCGTACCAGCGCACCGACCGCATCAAGACGCATCGCCCTGACTCCGCTCTCTACATACACAAGACACACTCTGCGCAAGACACAAGACACAAGACACATATGATGATCCACGAGTATGCGCCGCTCGAAGCCGAGGCGACGGTCTCGAAGCGCGACGCCAAGCACACGACTGCGGTCTCGACGCGGATCGCGCGACCTTCCAGTATGCGCACGCTTGTCGGCCGCTCCACCAGTGACCACGCCGTCCGTCGCTCGGACACCAGCCATGCCACCATGGCCATGACCATGACAACGACAGCAGCAGGAGCAGCTTTGACAACGACAGCGACGCCGCCGCCATCACGGAGCAAGCGCGTGCGCCGGTTCAAGAGCTACTCCGAGTCGGGTGCGCTGCTCGAGCGCATCGTGCCGCCGGTGCGCGCGCGTCCCCACTCGGCTGGCGACGCGGAAGACATGCGCCGACGCGTGACGATCTCGGGCGTGAGCAAGAACAGCAAGGGGACGTGGATGTTCAAGGTCGACGTCGGGTCGGACGAGTGGAACACGTACGTGATCCGGCGCCGGTTCACGGACTTCAAGGAGCTCCACGACGGTCTCCAGGGCTACGACTCGTGGTGCGTGCTGCCGGACTTGCCGCACCACGGCATCTACTCGGTCTTCCAGATCTTCGTGACGCCGGAGAAGGCGCTGAACCAGCGCGCCGAGCGTCTCCAGGAGCTCCTCCAGAGTATCTCGACGCATCCCGTGCTCTCGGCCGCGGCGGCGTTCAAGAAGTTCATCGGGAAGAACCCGCAGTCGCTCGAGCTCGGCTACGTCAGCCTCTCGTGCTACGAGGCGCCGACGTCAGAGAACCAGCTCCGGTTGTCTGCGTCCGAGTCGTCGTACACGTACGAGCGCCGGCTGTCGAGCTGAGTGCGCTGAGTGCGCTGCGCGCGTGTGTGTCCTGCGCGCTCGCGCCGCTCCGTCCAGCCGTTGAGTCAGCCAGTCCAGTCCGTCGAGCGTCGAGGTCGAGCGACGCTACTGCACGAGCCGTGGTGTGGTGTGCTGTCCTGGATCTCTTCACAGGAGTGCACCACACACACACACACGCCAGTGCGTGGTTCCTTCCACAATCTGCGACTTTGACAACACACACACGCACGCACATACACAAGTCACACAGCACAACACAACACACACACACAAGTCTGCTCTCGGCTTGGCACTGGTAGCGAGCGCTCCGCACTTCTCCAACACCCTCCACCCTCACACACAGACACACCACCACACACACCACCACTTGCAATCTTGTGCCATTTTGAAGAGACTATTTATCCCAACGCTGTGCTTGCCTCCTTGCTCCGCTAGTTGTCCTGCTTGTGTCTGCGCGTCGTCGTTGCCGCGCTTTGTGCTCTTGCTTGTTGCCCGACAAGCTCGTTCGTTCGTTCGTCCACGTGCTCACTCACTCACACTTGCTCACTCGCTTGCTCTTACTCGAGTGCGACGACAGATAGACAGATAGAGAGCTCATCGAGCAAGCAAGGCAAGTTGAACGACGTCACACAGCAAGCAAGAGGCAACAGACGGAGCAGCTGACGCCAGCCTCGTGGCGCTGGACGCAAGCGAGCAAGTGTATGTGGATCGTCTGAGTGACGACAACAACCAGACCTGAGCACGAGCAGAGTACGCAGCGCGAGCGATCGGTCGAGGCCGAGACACACGACGAGGCACACACACACGAACTAACAAGCGAAGCCATTCATTCGTGCATTCGTGCATTCGTGCATTCGAGAGACATCCGAGTGTCCGACTCGACTCGCCTGAGATGGCAGCACCATCGACACTCGCGACAAAGCAAAGTCTGTACAAACAGTCGCTACGAGCCGCGTGGACAGCATTGACAATGTCAATGACATCGACGCTCGCACTTCATCGAGTCGATTTCACAGTCGCAACAACAACGGCAGCAAGATGGACATGAACAGCAACAACGACGCCATGAACATGAACATGAACATGAACAGCTGAGCGCGCGCGGCGAGCGGAAGTAGTCATTTCGTTAAACGTGCGGTGGTGGCCACGACAGGATTCAGACTGGTCGGCATGCATCGCCGAACGTTCGACACTGGTGTTGCTGCTGCTTGGGCTATCTATCGCTTGGCTTGGCTTGAATTGGCTTGGCTTTGGACTGTTTACCTGCCCGACCTGCCCACGACCTGCCCACGACCTGCTTGCGACTTGACGAATCGACTCAAGGCTGTCTTGCCAAGGAACTCGAAAGACATCAACGCGAGCAAATGTGGCGAGATCGGCGAGTGCTCGTCCACGGTGCTGCTACACACCCACACTGCGTCGACCTCGCGACTCGAGCAAACATGTGCTCAGGCAAGCAGTCTGTAGAGCGGCGGATTTCATGTCATTTTGCCAATTTTGCCAATTGTGCGCTTGCTTGCTGTCGTCGTCGTTGTTGTCATTGTCGACTGCGAGTGACGCAGCACATTCGTGATGTGCGAGCGGCACGACGAGCCACCACCCAGACTGACTGCAAGCGCGTTCGAGAAGCGTGAGTGGCGGTGGTTGTCGTAGCGGTCCTTGAGAACACTGAGCGGTGCGTGTGGAGAACATGCAATGTTGTCGATGAGCACCTTTGTGCATGGACATTGTTGTCGCTGGAGCGGAGTAGAGCAGAGGTATACACGAGCGCGTGTGCATGTGCATGTATGCGCGACCCAGCGTGCAAAGCGCAAAAGTCATCGCTTTGACCGACAGAAACCACGACGCGAGACCACGATGGTTGATTAAGGTGACACTTACCACAACGTGGTTGGTGGCAAGCGGAACGTGGTTGCGTGGTTGAGTGATAAAGTGATTTTTGTCGTGCATAAGCGCGGTTTTGTGCTTTACAAAACACACCATTTTGTAAAAACACACATGGCTGCTCGATTACAAAAATGATTTTATTGACAACACGACATCAAAGCAAATACACCACAAACGTGTGCCCAATATATATTGAGAGATACACAATAACACCCTTTTGTCCAAAATGTACCACAGAGGTACACAGAGCTGAAAAATGCAACGACAGAAACCCATCCGCCAAAAAGCAGCTCTGCTTTGTTTTGATATGAAGTTGCACCCTTTTTCTCGTAGTGTTATGGCGAATAAGAGCAAATGCTTAGTTTTGCACGAATCGATGCGCGTCACAAGTGGAGCAATTATTTGTTCACATTACAAAAAATGCAACCAGAATTCATGCAAAACCAAGTATATTAGACTCACCCAAAACGAGAAAATAACATTAGCACACATGTTATTATTGTGCTACCCTGTCAATATTACGAGAGATACAAAACTGGTACATTGTACGAAACTACGCCAAACGATGTTCTTGGAATGTATTTGGACATTGATAAGACAAAGTGAAAACGACATAGGAGTGTCGCGTCGACAGATTGACAAATGCCTCGCGCACGTGTTGTAACGGGGCTGCTGTGCTAAGTACGAAGGAGCACAGCAGACTCCCATTTAGTGGCCTAACCTGATTTCTGACGACCATGCTCGTCCCATCAGAGGGCTCACTAATTAGGTTAGCTCACTCACTTTCATCACTATGCATGGTCTCAATACAATAACCTCAGAGTTGAAAATACCGAGTTCAGCGCAGTTCCTCTGCGCTTCACCCCATCGCTTCCTCGTAAGACCACGTGTAAGCTACGTCACGGAACACACTCCCGTCACACTAACAAATATCATGAATGTATGTATAGGTTGTGTTTTGACAACAAATGATAAATATAACGTCGTTAGCCCACCATTCCCACGCCTCGGCTAAGTACGATCACCAAAATTAGAATCTGTACTATGTTTTTGAATTGCCTGCCATAAGTACGACGCCTGTGCTTGGAAAACGCGACATGACATTTTTTTTGTCTGTCGACACGTTACAACATGCGCGACTCAAGATGTTGTATTTATGTACTTTAGACAGGTATTTACGTCAGCAAGTTGTATGAGCAACATCTTGTGAATGGCGCTTTTATCGAGAGTCCAACTTTTCTACGCAGCAAGCAAGAAAGCAGTGACAAAGACTAGCCTCTGGACACACAAAAGCACTGAAACAAGACAGAAAGCAAGTTGCGCGATGCGTGCAATCAAATGTATTGAGGAAAGACGCTGCCAAAGCACACACACACGACGACTGCTGACACTCAAAGCTCCTCCTCCTCCTCTTGCTCATCCTGCGACTCGTAGTCCTCGACCGCACTTGCAGCAGAGCTGTGAGCGTGCTCGCTCGAGTCGCTCTCTTCGCCACTCTCATTGTTGCTGTCGCGCGCGTCGCCGGCCACACTCTCGTCGCGGTCTTGCGTCGTGCTGCTCGTGCGTTTGCGCTTGCCGAGCGCGCGACCGGGCTTGCGCATTTGCATGCCTCTGCCGACCAACGGCTTTGGCAACGACGTACCATCTCCCATAGTCCATGCCAGATCTGATGTCAAGTCATGGTGTTGTCGTTGTCGCGTGCCCGAGCGCGATTGCACAGGTACGCACTGCATGTAGAGCGCGCACAGTTAGTCGACTTGGCTAACAGACATACGATCATGGGCACGACAGAGCAACGCACCGCGCTGTGCCGTGGCTGCATGCCGGGCAGTAGTACTTGGTGCCTTGGCGCGTCTTCGTGCTTGTCTTCAGGAGCGAGCACACTTTACACTGGGAAGGCCGGCGGCGGCGCGAGTCGCCGATCATCTGGTAGTCGGGGCATTTGGCAAGGTTGTGCTCGGGAGAGGTTCTGAAGAGCTCGCGCGTGACTGCGTCTTGTGGTGCTGCTCGCGTAGATACTGCGAAGTCGGACGCACGCAACGACAAGAGTTGCACGTGAAGACGGTCCAAGAACTTGGCGTGATCCATTGCCTTGTCGCTCGCTGCGCGCTTGGACTCTCGGTGCACAACAAACGCATTGACGATCGCCATGTCCACCAAACCGAGAAAGAGCCCGCGGTAGTACTTCTTCAGGATCATCGACTACTGTAGCGAGTACCGCTGCAAGCGTAGCTGATCGTGGACGTCCACAGCGCCTATCCAGCGCTAGTAGTCACGCATGACCGACGGGCACGCGACAGTCAATCGCTGACCGCCTGGGAGTGCGATCTGTTTGCATGTCATACATACAACATGTCGTGTGAGTAACATGTTGTCACATACAACATGCGCGACTTAGGCGACTGCAACACTCGCCGCAGGTCTCCATCTCGCGGCTGCCACCAGTGGCGAGGAGTTGGACTGGGCGGTTGTCCCACCACACCAGAGCCGTCATGCTCGGACAGCACTTGGCAACGGCAAAGCGCGTGGTGCCTCGCGCGATCGCGTCCGGTCGTGGACGGTTCTTCTCGACAATCGCTGCTGCGTAACCCAAGCGGTTTGTCATGATGGTGCCAATGCTGTAGACACGTCTGTGCAGAAGCTGCAAAGCAAGCTGCACAGACTTGTAGAAGCGATCTGTCACTACCGCGTGGTGGACGCCTGGCGCTGGAGGCGGGAGAACGGATTCGAGGTTGCGAAGAACTGCTGCAGGACCGTTGTTCGGATCGCTTGACGCCTTGTTCGCGTGCTGGGTCTTGCCACAGTAGACTTCCAAGCTGAGATGTTGGCAGTACAACATGTTGGTCCAAGCACATGTTGTCAGATACAACATGTCGGACTTGGCCAAAAAAGTGGCGCTTCACAGTCTCCGTGGAGACCGTGGAGCGCCTATGCAAACATGCAGACATGCGCGCATGCACACATGCACATGCGTACCGGATGCAGTAGGCGGTCGTGGCGCAAAAGGTCATAAAGACCTTTGTGCCCCCACTTGTGGGGCTTGTCCTTGAGATACTGCCGAGTCGGGTTGTATCGGCTGCGGCTTGGGAGCACAGCCTTATCGAATGCAAGCACCGATGCGTTCTCGTATCCAGCCTTGAAGGTGCGTTGCATGACGTCGACCACGCTTCTGATCTTCCATGCGCGGCCCTTGGGTCCGCATTGTTCGTGAAGTGGAGGTTCCTCATGATGTGATCGAACCGACGTCTTGGCATGTAGCGGCCGAATGTCCCGGCTGGAATCGCTCTGGATGATGTCAACAACCAGTGGTCGGTGAGGCGACGCGTGCGCGGTGCCAACATGCAAGCCACGAGTAGACCGATGCAAGTCAAGATCTTGTGCGGCTCGACGTCCTTGACGTGTGCTTGTTGATCCATGACGTCTTCTCGCGTGCGCTCGTCGCCGTCGTTCTTGTTCGCGTACATCGCATCGACTCGCTCGGGCAGGTGCTGGACGTGGTATCGGTTCGTCTCTCTGGCAATCTTTCGCCACAGCGACTGTGGTAAAAAGTACAGGAACAGATCAAGTGGTGAGTCTGCAAGGGACGACACGGCGTGTGTCGGTCGCGCACCGTCTCGACGCAGCTCTGGGTAGCTCTCGTCTGGAGGGAACTCGTCTGGGTCTGCTCGACATCACATGTTGTAACATACCACATGATGAGTAACGACATGTTGTACATACTACAACTCACAGTCACGCTCGTACCAGTCTCCCAGCCGTTGTGGCGCATTGCTCGCATCTTCTCAACGCCTTTCGCCAGCGTCTCGTACTCTTGTCGTCATAGTGGCGACCAGACTGACACGTCTGTCGTCGTACTCGCCGTTGCATCGTCCTCGATTGCAGCGCCGTCGTCATCGTCTGCAGCAATGTCGTCCTCTTCGATGGTCGGCTCATCGAGCCACGGTTCACCGACGTCATCATCATCGTCAGACACGAGCGTCTCAAACTCGGCGGCGATCAAACCCGCCGAGCTCGACAGGTTCACGTCGGGTGTGTAGTCGTCCCCAGGCGTTGGAGGTGGTGTGGTGATTGTTGCTCGGGTACGACTCGGCGTTGTTGCGGCAGTGACAGTTTCGTGCCGACGCTCGTTCGCGCGATCTATCGCTGCGCGTCGTTCGTCTTCACCGCGTGCTTCGGCAGCGACTGTTGCCTTACGTTGCGCAGCATGCGCCGCCGCGCGTGCTTCCGCCACCGCGGCATCAGCCGCTTCTTTCACTACTTTGCTCTTCGACTTCGCTTTCGGTCTCGCTGGCGCCTTGCGCTTGTCAGTCGTCTTCTTTTACGTAGCAGGAGTCGCTGCTGCTGTTGGTGACGCTTGCGTTGCGTTTGCGGCATCAGTTGCTGTCGACGGCTCATCGGTCCCGCTCGCGTCATGCCCGGTTTCGATGCTTGAGCCGATCGGATCGCTTTGCCACGCGCGATCATGTACGTGGCGTCTTTGCCCATTGGCTTTGGGCGCGATGGTGGTGAGGTGATCGACTGCGCGACGCGAGCATGTTCTCGTTCTGCAGCCTTGCTGCTTCTCGTCATTCGCTGCGACATAGTGCTGATAGCAACAATAAACACGCAGACATACAGCAAGCACACACATGCGTCGGTTAGCATCGACACGACGTGCATCAACCGTAGAAACCGCGTGCGAACGCGCGCACGCACCGATTTGAGTGATCTCAACCTGGCAGATTCTCGAATGACTGGCTGCTGCCAGCCCCTCGATTTCGCGCCTCTTTTCAAATTGGCAAACACACACATCGCTCGATTGCTTTTTTGCAAGTGCCACGTTGTCTGTTTTTGCACAAAACGCCACCTAACCGTGTGCATTTGAGCAAAAACTTGATCTGGCCGTTTTCTTGTAAATCGTCGTTTATCTTGAAGATTGTATGGAAAAAGCGTTTTCCGAGCCATTGCTATTAGAGCATGTTGTAGGTACAACATGTGAAAATTTCCAGCACGTTGGCAGGTACAACATATGGGGAATGGTGGGTTAAGCGAAACACTGTAATATGAAACAAGCAATGGTAACTACTACCACAACTTTAGTGCTGTTCACGTCATGGTCACGGATCAAGAAGTGCACTTGAAAACGTGCTGTTTGAACACATCGAGGACGCGGGCAGCTGACGCCACAACGTCATTATATGATACGTAGGCAAACGAGTCCGTGAAATTCGCCAAATATTCGACACCTTGGGTGCTCCGCTCTCTCAATATTAAGTGGGATCTGTCTGTCGATCATTGGTTACATCTTTTTCCGGTCATCCAGCTCGCACTAAGCACCATGGCATCCGATCGTATCAGCATAGTCACACCGCTCACGATGATCACAGGCTACTGCCGGTCACTCAGCCCCAAGCCATCCTGATAGATTCAAGCTCGTGGTAGTGACCGAGAGAGGCACTCGTGCCGCACAGCAACCGAATCCTGAAGAGGCACGCCAAGCGCTTGTCGTGATCCACAAAAAAACTGACTTAGGTACATTGTCTCTACTTCCGCGCCAAAATACGTTGTCACTCCACTAGCGGGGAACCAGCGCAGATTCCCCGCGCTCAAAGACGTCATACTCACCGTGCAAGACATCTTCGAGCAGTTTCCTAGAACGACGCACCACGTCTCACGTCTCCTGCTACTGTGGTGGTGTGCGCATCGTGACGTCGGGTATTGCGGACCGTGCGCACTTCGCCCAGAAGTACGCCGGCGACCTGCAATAGCTACCAAGTTGTGATGACGTGGCTTGGACAGGACGACCGTGAGTCGGCTTGGAATTGTGATGAAGTGCCGTTCTCTCGCGACACTGAAGAAGCGACTCGAGTCACCACACTCTGCCGGTCGACCGAAGCATGCTCCAGTTGCGGCGGCGTCTCTCAAGTCTGGCGCCAGCAGCCGCCTCTCGCCCAAACGCGCACACATCAAGAGATGACCGAAGTGGCCGATTGCACGAAGAGGGTGTCTCTCGACCGTCAGAGACTCGGCAGTTTCCGGCTCAGGGTCGACAGTCATCAAGCGAGTTCGCGTCATCAGCTTGCGACATGCGCACCTGTCCCCGACTGGAGAACTGGAGATGACACCTACCTGACTGGAGACGCGCACTTCCTTCCATATTTTGGACCGGAGAAGTTGCACCCACCACTACAGAGCCGCAACCTCTCTGGACGAAGACAGTGAATCTAACTGGAGAGTGATCGCCCCGACTGGAGAAGCTCGAAGTGTTAGGAGCCACAAGACCAAGACAGCTGCAGATCCACCACCCAAAACGAAGACACGAGCACGCGCCAAAGGCAGCAGCCAGGCCCGCACGCTAGAGCCGCTCATGAGCGCGAGCTAGTGCAGGCGAGGAGTAACCCAGCACGTTGCATGCTGCGAGCTCACATTGACTGAATAAACCTCCGTTTTTGCCAGCTTCTGCTCAAGTTGACCAGGACCTTGCTTCCACCCAAGCTCTTCACAACGGTGGAGCGCTGCCCACAACAGTGCGTGATGAGTGTCGTGTGAACGATCCACTTGGCGTGGCGTCTAGCATCCAGGGAGACTTCAACCTCCTCTCCTGCCAATTTGCCTACTGCATACCCGGTGCTCGTGAGCGAGTCGAGGCCGCGTATCGGTTTGCATTCTATATTCCTTGTGTGCCCCGCGTACTCTGAGGTCATAACGCACGGGTGAGCTGAAAAGCGCTCGGTGCCGGACTGAAGAAGAAGGAACCGCCCAAAACCCAAAAACACTACCCCTCTATGTGCTCCGCGACCGCCAGCTGAGTTTGCGAGAACGCGTACCGTCCGAGCATCTGCGACCAAAAAAGAAGACCTCCAAGTGAGAAGATTTGAGCGCCCCGCCCGGACTCCTGTTGGGACCCGCGCGGCGTGCCAAGTAAAGTACTACCTACTGCGAGGTTGATAACATCCCGTCCAGTCACCCGTCCGAAGAGCGAGCTCAAGCACGCAAGCTCATAGTTGACCTCCTCGTCCCACCTGTTCCGGTGGTTGACTTCCAGTCTCGCGTCTCCAGACGCGATTGACGCCTCGGTCTCTCGGGATCCTCTTCAGTTCCTCTCCAGTTCCCCAAGATCGACTCTGTTACTGAGAGCGCGAAAGGTGACGCTCCGGTTGAACTTGCACGCCTATCACCAAGTCGCTTGACGGTCTGCCCAGATCCTCGAGCCGACGTCCGTCGGGTGCGGGAACGGAGACGCCCCAGTCGGGCCCATCTTTGTTTCCTCTCCAGTGTCTCGAGTACTTCTCCGGTTCGTCGAGACGGCGACGCTCCGCGAAGTCAACAAGTGGCGTATCGCCAGGCAAGGTCTATGTCAAGACCACAGCAAAAACAAGACTACCCGGAAGGGCGTGTTACCCGGGCTCGGACGATCGAGGCATCCTTGCCATCAGGCTTGAGATTTGCTTAGATTCAAAGGACCACAGGGATACACAACGTGAGGTACTGACCACCAACTGGGAAGCGTGCTACCCCGTCGCGCAACCCAGAACCTAGTCTCCGGCTCAAGGTCGCTCAAGGTCGTTCAAGGACACCCCAAGGCTGTTCAAGATCCTCCGAGGTCGCTCAAGAGCTCTCCAGTTGGTCGAAGACTCCAGATCCACCCCAGCACTGCGCACCAACTCAGGACACCTCCAGATTTTCTGAGGCACTTCATCACAGAAAACAAAGTCGTCAGCGCCCCATGACGATATACCAGCGCTCATGAAGCAGTAGGTCGCCCACCTTCAGTACCATATCACATGACCCACACAATCACCATCTACGCGAGAGGGGAAGCGGTCGATCCGGACGATAGTCGTTATCGACTGCTCCCGTCACTCTGTTCGCTCAGCTTTTCGCGCAAGCCTGTCTTCATGTGCCATTGTAGTGACTTGCGCACCCACCACGCGCCTTCGTATAAGCGTGAATATATCTAAAAAGAGTAGGCAGACAACAGTCGATCAGGTGAATAGCGAGTACGTGCGTGCAGGTTGTGGTTTGCCGTAGACGTCGCAAGCCACTCACTCCTCACGAGCTTGCGGCGCACTCTAGAATCAAGAATTGTGTCACTCTCAAAGACAATCATAGTTTCATTGACTTCTTTCTAGAAATGTCGATGAACACATAGCTACTCACATCAGGACGTTGAGTCAGCCATTACAATGAATATTCCAACTTTAACCAACTCAAACTTGTGCGTCAGTTAACCCTACTTTTGACAGGTTGGGACGCGCTCTCCACAGTCCACACAGGTTTTTATCTGCATTTATTGGCACAAGATCAAGATGTCGAAGCCTGCTGTCCATCCGCTTTTGGACCGATTACAAGTCTTTTGCCAGCACTCATTAAATTGAATACCCTCAACTTCGACCAACTCAAACTTGTCTAAAGTATCGTTTGTTCTTCCGAGCTTGAATTGTTCGGAAATGTGCTCTCTACACACACCTAGTTATTGGCACGAAGTGACGACTTCAGCATCAATTATCCGACTGCTTTTGGACCGAGTTCATGTCTTCTGTCTGCACTTCAGAAATATTTTGTGCATGGAATGAACCAGGGTCAGTTTGTAGTTGTTGTTATGTCTCCGTGTATGCCCTCTGACTACTGTCACCTTTAATCTAGTCCATTAAATTGCCAGCATCGACAAGCGCTAAGTCAACCACAATTCAATGAGCACATTGGGCATAGCCTTTCAGTTCAAGGCGAAAGGATTTTCATCATGCGAGAAATAAATGTAGTAAATAGTACTGGTACACGGAGTTGATTAGTTGCTAAATCATAAGAGTAGTGTCCGCTGGCAACGCATAAGAGACACATCATTATGAGTACGTTCCAACATCCGAATTATAGGGTAGATCAATAAGGACACGTTGTCACGGGAGTGTGTTCTGTGACGTAGCTTACACGTGGTCTTACGAGGAAGCGATGGGGTGAAGCGCAGAGGAACTGCGCTGAACTCGGTATTTTCAACTCTGAGGTTATTGTATTGAGACCATGCATAGTGATGAAAGTGAGTGAGCTAACCTAATTAGTGAGCCCTCTGATGGGACGAGCATGGTCGTCAGAAATCAGGTTAGGCCACTAAATGGGAGTCTGCTGTGCTCCTTCGTACTTAGCACAGCAGCCCCGTTACAACACGTGCGCGAGGCATTTGTCAATCTGTCGACGCGACACTCCTATGTCGTTTTCACTTTGTCTTATCAATGTCCAAATACATTCCAAGAACATCGTTTGGCGTAGTTTCGTACAATGTACCAGTTTTGTATCTCTCGTAATATTGACAGGGTAGCACAATAATAACATGTGTGCTAATGTTATTTTCTCGTTTTGGGTGAGTCTAATATACTTGGTTTTGCATGAATTCTGGTTGCATTTTTTGTAATGTGAACAAATAATTGCTCCACTTGTGACGCGCATCGATTCGTGCAAAACTAAGCATTTGCTCTTATTCGCCATAACACTACGAGAAAAAGGGTGCAACTTCATATCAAAACAAAGCAGAGCTGCTTTTTGGCGGATGGGTTTCTGTCGTTGCATTTTTCAGCTCTGTGTACCTCTGTGGTACATTTTGGACAAAAGGGTGTTATTGTGTATCTCTCAATATATATTGGGCA
Source organism: Pythium guiyangense (assembly GCA_003730235.1). Lineage (NCBI taxonomy): Eukaryota > Oomycota > Peronosporomycetes > Pythiales > Pythiaceae > Pythium > Pythium guiyangense. Next base: position 1,347,753 of record QXDM01000011.1, read on the forward strand.
CACGTTTGTGGTGTATTTGCTTTGATGTCGTGTTGTCAATAAAATCATTTTTGTAATCGAGCAGCCATGTGTGTTTTTACAAAATGGTGTGTTTTGTAAAGCACAAAACCGCGCTTATGCACGACAAAAATCACTTTATCACTCAACCACGCAACCACGTTCCGCTTGCCACCAACCACGTTGTGGTAAGTGTCACCTTAATCAACCATCGTGGTCTCGCGTCGTGGTTTCTGTCGGTCAAAGCGATGACTTTTGCGCTTTGCACGCTGGGTCGCGCATACATGCACATGCACACGCGCTCGTGTATACCTCTGCTCTACTCCGCTCCAGCGACAACAATGTCCATGCACAAAGGTGCTCATCGACAACATTGCATGTTCTCCACACGCACCGCTCAGTGTTCTCAAGGACCGCTACGACAACCACCGCCACTCACGCTTCTCGAACGCGCTTGCAGTCAGTCTGGGTGGTGGCTCGTCGTGCCGCTCGCACATCACGAATGTGCTGCGTCACTCGCAGTCGACAATGACAACAACGACGACGACAGCAAGCAAGCGCACAATTGGCAAAATTGGCAAAATGACATGAAATCCGCCGCTCTACAGACTGCTTGCCTGAGCACATGTTTGCTCGAGTCGCGAGGTCGACGCAGTGTGGGTGTGTAGCAGCACCGTGGACGAGCACTCGCCGATCTCGCCACATTTGCTCGCGTTGATGTCTTTCGAGTTCCTTGGCAAGACAGCCTTGAGTCGATTCGTCAAGTCGCAAGCAGGTCGTGGGCAGGTCGTGGGCAGGTCGGGCAGGTAAACAGTCCAAAGCCAAGCCAATTCAAGCCAAGCCAAGCGATAGATAGCCCAAGCAGCAGCAACACCAGTGTCGAACGTTCGGCGATGCATGCCGACCAGTCTGAATCCTGTCGTGGCCACCACCGCACGTTTAACGAAATGACTACTTCCGCTCGCCGCGCGCGCTCAGCTGTTCATGTTCATGTTCATGTTCATGGCGTCGTTGTTGCTGTTCATGTCCATCTTGCTGCCGTTGTTGTTGCGACTGTGAAATCGACTCGATGAAGTGCGAGCGTCGATGTCATTGACATTGTCAATGCTGTCCACGCGGCTCGTAGCGACTGTTTGTACAGACTTTGCTTTGTCGCGAGTGTCGATGGTGCTGCCATCTCAGGCGAGTCGAGTCGGACACTCGGATGTCTCTCGAATGCACGAATGCACGAATGCACGAATGAATGGCTTCGCTTGTTAGTTCGTGTGTGTGTGCCTCGTCGTGTGTCTCGGCCTCGACCGATCGCTCGCGCTGCGTACTCTGCTCGTGCTCAGGTCTGGTTGTTGTCGTCACTCAGACGATCCACATACACTTGCTCGCTTGCGTCCAGCGCCACGAGGCTGGCGTCAGCTGCTCCGTCTGTTGCCTCTTGCTTGCTGTGTGACGTCGTTCAACTTGCCTTGCTTGCTCGATGAGCTCTCTATCTGTCTATCTGTCGTCGCACTCGAGTAAGAGCAAGCGAGTGAGCAAGTGTGAGTGAGTGAGCACGTGGACGAACGAACGAACGAGCTTGTCGGGCAACAAGCAAGAGCACAAAGCGCGGCAACGACGACGCGCAGACACAAGCAGGACAACTAGCGGAGCAAGGAGGCAAGCACAGCGTTGGGATAAATAGTCTCTTCAAAATGGCACAAGATTGCAAGTGGTGGTGTGTGTGGTGGTGTGTCTGTGTGTGAGGGTGGAGGGTGTTGGAGAAGTGCGGAGCGCTCGCTACCAGTGCCAAGCCGAGAGCAGACTTGTGTGTGTGTGTTGTGTTGTGCTGTGTGACTTGTGTATGTGCGTGCGTGTGTGTGTTGTCAAAGTCGCAGATTGTGGAAGGAACCACGCACTGGCGTGTGTGTGTGTGTGGTGCACTCCTGTGAAGAGATCCAGGACAGCACACCACACCACGGCTCGTGCAGTAGCGTCGCTCGACCTCGACGCTCGACGGACTGGACTGGCTGACTCAACGGCTGGACGGAGCGGCGCGAGCGCGCAGGACACACACGCGCGCAGCGCACTCAGCGCACTCAGCTCGACAGCCGGCGCTCGTACGTGTACGACGACTCGGACGCAGACAACCGGAGCTGGTTCTCTGACGTCGGCGCCTCGTAGCACGAGAGGCTGACGTAGCCGAGCTCGAGCGACTGCGGGTTCTTCCCGATGAACTTCTTGAACGCCGCCGCGGCCGAGAGCACGGGATGCGTCGAGATACTCTGGAGGAGCTCCTGGAGACGCTCGGCGCGCTGGTTCAGCGCCTTCTCCGGCGTCACGAAGATCTGGAAGACCGAGTAGATGCCGTGGTGCGGCAAGTCCGGCAGCACGCACCACGAGTCGTAGCCCTGGAGACCGTCGTGGAGCTCCTTGAAGTCCGTGAACCGGCGCCGGATCACGTACGTGTTCCACTCGTCCGACCCGACGTCGACCTTGAACATCCACGTCCCCTTGCTGTTCTTGCTCACGCCCGAGATCGTCACGCGTCGGCGCATGTCTTCCGCGTCGCCAGCCGAGTGGGGACGCGCGCGCACCGGCGGCACGATGCGCTCGAGCAGCGCACCCGACTCGGAGTAGCTCTTGAACCGGCGCACGCGCTTGCTCCGTGATGGCGGCGGCGTCGCTGTCGTTGTCAAAGCTGCTCCTGCTGCTGTCGTTGTCATGGTCATGGCCATGGTGGCATGGCTGGTGTCCGAGCGACGGACGGCGTGGTCACTGGTGGAGCGGCCGACAAGCGTGCGCATACTGGAAGGTCGCGCGATCCGCGTCGAGACCGCAGTCGTGTGCTTGGCGTCGCGCTTCGAGACCGTCGCCTCGGCTTCGAGCGGCGCATACTCGTGGATCATCATATGTGTCTTGTGTCTTGTGTCTTGCGCAGAGTGTGTCTTGTGTATGTAGAGAGCGGAGTCAGGGCGATGCGTCTTGATGCGGTCGGTGCGCTGGTACGCGGCGCGTGTCTGCGCGAGTCTGAGGTCGCTCGGCGTGCTCGAGCAGCTCTCGAGACGAACAACAATTGGTGCTGCTACTGCTGTACTTACAACAGGCAACAGGCAACAGGCAACAACGACAACGACGACCGTCGCGACGCTGCAGGTCGAGCAAGGCGTCGGCGGCGCGCGCGTGTGTCGAGTGTGTGGGAAGTTGGCTAGTGAAGCGCGCCATCAAAGCTGCTTGAGCGCCTCGAGAGTCTCGAGGTTCTCGTGCGAGGCTTCTCTTCTCGGACCACGCATTGGCTGCATACTTTGGCCAAGAGAGACAGCGCCGGGGCAACAGCTGAATGACTTGCGCCGAGTATGCTTCCAGGGAGACAAGGCGGTCTTGGCAGCAAGGGGATGCGCACCAATGCGCGCAGACCGGACGCCTGGCGATCTTCGAGCGTGACTTGCTCTCACTATTGGCTGAAAAAAAGAGGCGGCAAACACTCACGCTCGCTATCTGCCAGCCGCGGTTTGTCGAGTTCGTTTGGAGCTTGGAGCTTGGAGCTTGGGTTTGAGTCAAGCCTGCTTTGTCGAGAAGCTCGAGCACATGTGCATGTGCGCTGGACCATGTGCATGTGCTCGCGTCTCGGCACGACTTGCTCCAGCATGTCGTGTGTGTGTGTGTGTGTGTGTGTGTTGTGTGAACAGCGGCCGCTCAAAGCGCTAACCTCGTGTTCAAGCAAACCGCCACGATGCCGCAGCTGCGCACGAAATGGGTGTCGGGACAACAGCAAGAGAGGAGCATCCCAGTCAAAAGCGAAGGCTAGCTTTGCCAAGCCAAAAGCCACAGCAAACACCTCTCGAACACGCTCTCGCTGCCACAACCAACCAAACCAAACCAAACCAACCGACTCAAGTTGTCCTCCTGTGTGCGCTACAGAGGCGCGCGCCGGCGTCGCGGTGTGCTTTTGCTTTGCTTTGCCTCTTGTTGGTCGCACCGATATGTTCGGCCTCGACACACTAGCTAGCACCACTCTCTCGCGTCGACTCGAGCGCGAACTCGAGACTTGCTCTCGCAAAGCTAGCTCAAGTGGCTAGTGTTGATTCTCGACCTCAATGACGTCGAGTCCGACTTGCTAACCGAGTTCGAGCTCGAGTGCACGTGTCCTCGCGACGCTTCGCGCGCTCTCGACCCAGCCGCAATCTCGGCAACGCGCGTGTCGATGGAGCGCGACGAGTGCGACAAGCACATGGACGTCTCGCTCGCGCTGCTCCAGTCCTCGACGCCGCTTTCATCACACACAGCAGCAGCGCCATTACCACGAGCAGCAGCAATACTCGCAGCAAATGAAACACTAGCACGACAACAACAGCAACAGGTGCGCTGTCAATCAAAGCACGCAGCGTCACGCTCTGAGATTCCCAAAGCCCACGCGCACGTACGCCGTCTCCTCATCTGCTACGTCTTCGTGCGTACATGTAGCGGCGCTGTGTCGCCTACGTGTTGCTGCGCCTCGTCTTGCTACTCGCGCTGCTGTGGCTTCGACCGAGCGACAGCAGCAGCAGCACCGGCAATAAGAGCACTGCGCGATCGAAAGCGCGTCTGCACGACGTCCTCTCGCCAGCAGCGCCAGCGCACCAACACTGGCATGGCGCGACGCTGAGCGCGCTGCTTGTCGTCGTCGCGCTCACGACCATCGCGTTCGGCGTCCTGCAGGCGAGCGACCCGGGATACCTCGACGACGGTGCGTCTTGTCTTGTTGATCGAGAATGCGCATATGGCAGTCACACGCTCACGATGTGTCTGTCTGTCATGCACCAGACGTGTTCATTCGCGCCGCTCTCGACCTCGACCTCGAACACATCGAGCACATCGAGCTTGAGCGCATCGAGACAGCGCCGCCGACTCGAGCCGGCGCGAAAGATCAAGCGGCAAAAGAACCTCTTCCTCGTGACGCACGCGGCGCCATCAACGATGACAGCGAGGAGTGGCACCGGTCGTCGCGAGACGATGCGTCGTCTTCCCTCGGACACCATCTCGAGCGCGCGCACCGTCTGAGGCGTCTCGAGCAGATCGAGACGGCACTCTTGGCAGAGCGGAGCAAGCGCAAGAGCAAGTGTGCCGACGACGACAAGGACAACGAGCACAGCGATGGCATCGTCGACGCACCAAGTGACAGTCACGCGCCGCTGGCAACGCACGATCGATTCTGCGCCGACTGCGCGATTCTCCCGGTGCGAACGCTGCCTCGCTGTGACTGCTGCTCTGTTGTCGTTGCACACGTGCTAGTACTCTTAGCAACTCGTTGACACTCGGCGCTTACCCAGACGTGCTTGTATGTGTGTACTGACTTGCGTGCTCCTGTCGACAGCCGCTGCGGTCGCACCACTGCCGCACGTGCCGCCGATGCGTCGCGACGTTCGACCACCACTGCTTCTTGCTCGGCAAGTGCATCGGCGAGCGCAACCACGCATGCTTCTGGTGGTTCCTCTCGCTCCAGAGCCTCGAGATAGCGCTTGGGCTCGCATTCGTACGTGTGCTTCTTGCGATCTCTCTCACTCCGACTGCGAGTTGTCACCAGCTCACGACCGCATTCGTGCGTTGTAGATGTACTCGAGCCCAGACTCGGATGTTGGGCAGCAAGATGCAGCACATGCAGCGAGCGTCGTTGTCGCGACCATACTCTGGGTCTGTTGCTCTCTCTCTCTCGTGTCCATCGATGAACGATCACCTGCAGTCGACTGACGCTCGCTCTCATGTGCTGCTTTGTGTGTGTGCACTTCGCTGAACGACGCAGCTCGTCTTCGTGTTCGTCTTTGGTCTCTGGGTCTTCCACAGTACGTCGACTCGACTCGACTCGCCAGACTCTTGTGTGTGGCCAATCACTGGAGCAAGCAACAGGTCGCGTTGTCGGTCTGACTAATCTGCTTTCACTGCTGCCGCTGCGACTGCTTCGGTTCTTGCCACGACTGCGACTGCTGCTACTACTGCCGATGGTCGCAGCGTTCCTCGCACTCACGAACTCGACGACGTTCGAGGTCAGCTCGACGTCCGACGAAGACCTGTTCTACCTCCACGGCTTTCGCGACTGCGACTTGCCATTCAGTCGCGGCGTGCTCTGGAACCTCCGAGCATTCTGCGATAGTGAGCAGCATTGCCGTCGCCACCCAAAGACCGACAACATATTCAAGCAAGCGTGGCAGCCGCGCGTGTGGGAACTCCCAGCACACATCGAGCGCGACTCGCGAGACGTCTGCAGCAACGTGTGGGAGAACAAGTACTATAGCTGCTGCTGATCGAGGTGGCGTCTCTCTTGTGTGTGTATGAGAGAGCAAACGAAAGAGAGCGTGAAAGCATGCACCGCTCGGCGTTGTGTTGCTGCACATCGTGTGTGTGCACTCACGCAAACGCACTCGACGCTTGTGATTGAGCACCACTTGGACACTTGCACAGCAAGTTGCAGTTGCATGCCTCAATCTGTAATTTCAGTAAACTCGTGTCAACCCATTTCGAGCTGCAGTGACACATCAACCAACAAGCACACCCAATGGTGCAGCAACGACCTCGTCACTCGCAGGCGCTCGCGCTCTCTCACTTTCAAGCGAGCGACCAACACTGCTAGTGCGTTGTATGAGTCATTAGTACTGCTAATGACCCGGTCAAGTGCGTGCAGGTCAGCGTCTTCAGCAACACTGGACACTCACACACTCACAGTCTGTTGTAGTCGTCGGTTTGGCTGCCAGCACCAGCGTTGTCGTCGTCGTTGTTGTTACCGCCATTTACCTCCTCTAGCACCAGCACTTGCACAATGTCGCTCGATCAACCGGCTGCAACGACAAGCTCAAGCATCGAGGACAGTATGCCGTCGTTTGGGTCGCAGAGTGCGCATCGCCACTTTCGAGCACACACGAGCGCGAGTGTCCATACAAACGAGAGCAGCAGCAGACAGCATCGTCATCTTGCACCATCGCTACTGACGCCGCCACGTCAGCGCGACGTGCAAGTCGAGGACGCACTGATGTACCTCGAGCAAGTGAAGCAGCAGCTCGGCGATCGACCCGATGTCTACAGTCAGTTCCTCGACATCATGAAGGACTTCAAAGCCCAAGTGTACGTTCGTCCTGTTGAGCATTGTACAACAATCTGCGTCTCTTGCTCTGCCCACCATCGTCTGATGTCACTATGCTGTCTACACAGCGTGGACATCCCAGGCGTGATCGACCGAGTCGTGCGTTTGTTCAAGGACGATCTGCACCTCATCCGAGGCTTTAGCGTCTTCGTCCCGCAAGCGTTTGTGCACTTGCTGCCGTCGCAGTAGATCTCGCGCGACGAGCTGTCTATCATCGACACGCGCTTTAGCTCAAGCTCAAGCTCAAGCTAAAGCGCACACACAAGACACAAGAGAGGCAAGACGACAGCAGGAACATCCAACGTATACTCGATGAGCCTCGAACGTATACAATTGAACGTCAACGTATAATTTGCTTGTCCATCAACCCACTTGCCACAGCAAGATGGAGACGAACGTGATGGAGACAATGACAACGACAACGACAGAGACGACATGTGCGCCTGCATCCGTCCAAGTACTCGCGAATAACGCACTGCTGACGCACATCACCGCGCTCGTGCAGGGCGTGCCGGGCGTTGTGCTCGCGTTCAAAGCACAGTGCGCTGCAGCAGAGCCGCACGACGACGACCGACCGCCAAGCATACCTGGCGTGCGCAAGCCGCCGCCGGTGCTCTGGCGAAGCGCCGTGCGCTGCAACAACGAGCGCGTGCTGCGCGCACTGCAGACGCTCGCAGGTGAGCGTATGTACGCATCGAGCCCGCACGTGCGCTTCGACGGCATCGCTGGGTTCGGCACGCGATGCACTTTGCGAGCATGGGCAACCAGCTCGACGTGATCAAGTTCTTGGAAGAGCACCGCACCGAAGGCTGCACACAGTGGAGCGTCCTCAAAGCCGCGCGAGACAACTGCAACGACATCGTCGCGTTCTTGTGTGCGCACCGTCCGATGGACGTGACGTCGCTCGCGTCGCTGACCAAGATGGCGAGCAACGCGCGCTTGAATGCACTGCTCGCACTGCTCGCACAGCTCGAGCGCATCAAAGACTTGCCAGTCGACACGCCGCGGTTCGTGTACCCGCAGTACCTTGACCGATGAGTCGATCACATGAGCATGGAGCAAACGTCGCTCGCTGGTGAAGCAAAGCAGGCATAGGCTGTGTACTCTGAGCTCGGGAGCAGCACAATCTGGGGTCGTCGATCTGTGTTGTCACACGCTCACGATCTACATGCGCACACCAGATCGAACGCTGCACTTGTTCAGAACACTCAAGAGCGTTGACTTTGCACTTGTCAAGTCCATGTACAAGGTAAGACTGAGCCACCTTGCTCGACGCATGGAGTCAAAGTCGATGTCCTTGGAAGTCTCGAGAGGTCTTGAGTTCGAGTTAGCTGGTGTGTCACCCACCAAGGATTGTGAAGATTCAAAGAACGTTTTGATGCTATGAAAAACAGTCCTCATTTGCATACAAACGCAGATACAAATTGTACAGACATTTAGATCAATCACTTGCAACAACTAGCATTTGATACAAAGGTTGTATTAGATGTATGCAGGTGTTTGCATTGATTTCAACATACAAAGATATCGTATAAAGTCAATAGTACTGAAATCTACAGGAAATGTTGAGTTGTGCACAAAATTGGTGTGACCGCACAAGCACGTGTCGACCACACCAGATTTTTTGCCGGTCTTGTTTACAGTGATCCACACTACTTTAGGGAGTGTGACGATTTTGCGAACTTCACTGTAATTTTGCCTCTCAAAAATCAAGTCACGAAATACTGTGAAAATCGCGAAATCGCCACACTCAAGACGCAAAACAAACAAACAAACAATCGAGCGAGAGAGCGAGCCACTTGAGAAAAAGAAGCGAGCGACCGCGCCGTCCGTCCGTCCGTCGTCTGGCACTGGTGTCTCTGGCCGCCCGAGCGTCCACCGTCGTCGCTGTCCCCCTCAAGCGCTCGGCGTTGTTCGCAGCAGCACCAGCAAGCACTCGCGTGTGTTTGTCTGCGTCTCCCCTCGCTCACGCGCGCACACACGCCGGGAGCAACTGACTGAGTGCGTGCGCAACTGCACACACGCACACACGCAGTCGCGATGAACCCGTCGTACCCTGGGTCGTCGGGCGATCGCCATGGCCCGCCGCAGCCACCGCAGCTCGGCGCGAGCGCAAGCTCTGCGCTCGGCAGCAAGAGCGGACAGCCGTCGCACGGTCCGCCGCACGGGTTCCACCCGCAGCCGTCGCTCTCGCAGCTCACGCACTCGGGGCACCACAGCTCGGGGCTTCACCCCCTCCACGGCGGCAGCGCGCACCCATCAATCTTGCACGCAGGCCCGCCGCCGCTACCGCCGCCGCCACTCACGCAGTCGCTTGGCCAGCCGAACTCGGGCCGCTCGCCGCACCACTCGCTCCCGAGCTCGATTCTGCACCCGCCACGCGGCGGTCTCTCTGCGAGCGGCCCCGGCGGTCCGTCTGTGCTCAGCAAGCCGCCAGGCGCGAGCATGGGCCACGCAACGAGCCAAGGCTCAGCGTCTGGCGTGTCGTACGGGAGCCACCCCGTGCGCCTCGCCGGCATGAGCCAGGGCCACAGCAGCAACCCGAGCTCGCTCGCGAGCACGTCGAGTGCGATGAAGCCCGGTCCGGCGTTTGCGCGACCCGGGAGCCCGCCGCGCCGTGACCTTGGAGGACCGCAGAGTAGTCAAGCGCAGGCGCATCAGCAGCAGCAGCAAGCGCAACAGCAGCAGCAGCAGCAAGTGCAGCAGCAGCAAGCGTCGCAGCAGCAGCAGGCGCCGCCTGGACCGCAGATCCACTACGTCATGGAGCGCACGGACCCCGACACCGATGCGTACTACGCTGGCGGGAGCATGAGCGGCGGCGCGCCGCGGCACCGCGAGCTGCGTGTCGAAGACGCGCTGCTGTACCTCGACCAAGTGAAGCAGCAGTTTGGCGACCAGCCGGACATCTACAACCAGTTCCTGGACGTCATGAAGGACTTCAAAGCGCAAGCGTACGTGGGTGATTGGGTGATTGCGTGATCCAGTTGTAACACAGTGACTGACTGTATGAATGGTATGACAGCATTGACACGCCCGGTGTGATCCTCCGCGTCTCGAGCCTCTTTCGCGGGTACCCGAACCTGATCCTCGGCTTCAACACGTTCCTCCCGCCTGGCTACCGCATTCGCCCGGACACGTCGATCGAAGTGACGGCGCAGCAAGTGCCAGGACGCCCAGTGAACGCACCGACGTCGATGTTTGCGAGCGGCTTGAGTGCAGGTCCGCCACCGTCGAGCGTCGGCCCAGTGCACCGTCCACCGCCGGTGACGATCCCGCCGCCAGCGTACGGATCTGCAGCAGAGCTTCAGAGCAGCGTCAGTGGTGGGCACCACGCAAAGCAGCCAACACCGTCGCGCCAAGCGCTTGCGCCTGCGCCGAGTCAGTCGAAAGCGAGCGGCGGAAGCAAGCAGAGCGCGTCGAAGAAAGCGCAGCAGCTCGCGCCGAGCGCTGCGCAGCAGCAACAGCACGCGTCGAACGTCTCACGGAGCGCAACGAACCCAGTTGAGTTTGACCACGCGATCCACTACGTCACGACGATCAAGCAGCGCTTTGCGGACGAGCCGGAGACGTACAAGGAGTTCCTCGCGATCCTCCACACGTACCAGAAAGAGCAGCGGTCGATCCGCCAAGTGCTCGACCAAGTGTCGTACTTGTTCCGCGACCACCCGGATTTGCTCCGGAAGTTCACGTTCTTCCTCCCGGACGCTGTGCAGGACCAAGCGAAGGAGCGACTCGACCGCGCCGCGGAGAAAGCACAGCAGCGCAAGGATCAGCTCGCAGCCGCCAAGTACGGCAGCAGCGGCGGGCGCGACTTTGGCGGCATGGCGAGCGGCCACATGGGCGGTCACCACGGCGCGAGTGGCCACCGCCGCGACGACGGTCGCGGCATGCGTCCTGGCAGCGACTCGCCACTGAGCAGCGGTGCGTTGAAAGGCAGCGGTGGCCGCATGGACGACCACGGCATGGGCGACGACAGCCGCGGCAAGAGCAGCAAGAGCAGCCGCGACGCCATGATGATGAAGACCGAGCCGCATGCGTACAAGCACGCGTCGTCGCCACACGATGAGCCGCGCTTGACTGCAAAGCAGCTCGAGCGGCGCGAGAAAGAGCGCGAGCGCGAGCGCAACAAGGCGCTGTTTGCGAGCAAGCGCGCGAAGCGGCGTCCGTACGACACGAAAGAGCGCCGCGCATTCCTCGCGCTCTCGGACGTCTTGATCGACAAGGAGGAGTGGAGCATCTTTGAGAAGATCAAGAAGGTGCTGCCGTCGCGCGAGACGTGGCGCGAGTTCCTCAAGTGCTTGGAGCTCTACAGCCAAGAGGTCTTGCGGCGCGACGAGATGCTGTCGCTCATTAAGAACCTCTTTGGGCGCCACAGCGACCTCGTCGACGAGTTTGACAGCTTGCTCTGCTCGCACGGCGTGCAGAAGAGTCCGAAGGAGATCTGGCCGTTCATCCCGCTCGCTGAGACGGACCTGTCGCAGTGCCGCCGCGCGACGCCGTCGTACCGCGCATTGCCAGCGAGCTACCCGATCCCGCCGTGCTCGTTCCGGTCCAAGCTCGAGCGCACGGTCTGTAACGACTCGTGGGTGTCAGTGCCAACGGGCAGTGAGGACTTTTCGTTCAAGAACATGCGCAAGAACCAGTACGAAGAGGCGCTGTTCAAGTGCGAGGACGAGCGCTTTGAGATCGACATGGTCATTGACGCGAACGCGTCGACGATCGTCGTGCTCGAGCCGCTCGCGCGCGAGATCGACGCACTTCGTGACAGCAGCAACGGGAGTGACGACAAGCTCTGGAACTACGTCGTGGACAAAGGGACGTTCCGCGTCACGCACTTGAACGCGATCTCGCGCATCTATGGCGACGCCGGCGCGCAGATCCTCGACCTCTTGCGCAAGTACCCCGCGGGTGCGATCCCCGTGATCCTCAAGCGCCTCAAGCAGAAAGACGACGAGTGGCGCCGCGCGCGCCAGGACCTGAACAAGCAGTGGAAGGACGTGAACGAGAAGAACTACCACAAGTCGCTCGACCACTCGTCGTTCTACTTCAAGCAGAAGGACAAGAAGCAGACGAGCATGAAGGTCTTGATGCAAGAGGCCAAGAAGAAGCTCGAAGCGACCGACAAACCAGCAGTGACGGACGCTGCGAAAGCGCCAAGCACCAGCACTGGGCACGCGCCGCCGGACGCGTCCGACATTGCCGACGCACTCCGCAAAGAGCAGACGAGCAGCAACGACAAGACGCCAGGAGCGTGGACGCCGCACTTTACGTACCGCTTTGCGTCGGTCCAGATCCACAAAGACACGTTCGGGCTGCTGTCGTACGCTGCCGAGAAGAACTTGAGCGTCGCGGACAAAGAGAAGGTCTCGAAGCTCTGGCAAGCGTTCTTCTTCCCGTTCTTCCACTTGAGCGAAGAGTGGCTCGTGCGCAAGCCCAAGCGCACGACCGTGTCGGCCGACAAAGCCAAGAGCCTCCGCGCGGGCACGGAAGTGAGCACGGACTTTGGCGACGGCACGGTCCAGTACTACGACGACGCGAAGCGCTTCCACGTCGTGCACTTGCCGATCGGCCAGGCGTACCTCCAGCCGGAGGCGATCACGATCCAAGAGGCGTCCGACTTTCCGCCCGGCTTGGAAGCGCTCGACGACGCGCGCGCTGCTGCGACTGCGAGCCGCAAGCACACGACGCTGTTCTACGGCACGCAGCACGCGTACGGCTTCTTGCGGCTCTACCAGATGCTCCACAACCGCCTCGAGCGCGCGTTTGAGCTCTGCGAGAAAGCCAAGCGCAATCGGTACCGCCGGACGATCAACCCTGCTGCGCGCGCTCTTGCGCACGCGCGCCACGCGCTGCCGCCGCACCACGACGACGCGGCGAGTAGCGAGAAGACGGGCGACTACCAGGCGTTCCTGTCGAAGCTGTACGCGCTCATTGACGGCTCGATCGACAACCCCAAGTACGAGGACTGCTGCCGCAGCCTCATGGGCTCGACGTCGTACTTCCTCTTCACGATGGACAAGCTCGTGACGCTCGTGCTCAAGCAGATGCAGCAGCTCGCGCACGACGACACGTGCCAAGAGCTCCTCAAGGTCTTTGCCGAGCAGCTCGATGGTAAGAAGACTGTCGCGTCGGACGTGGCCAAGACGCCCGAGACGACTGGCGCGTCGACGTACTTGAGCAAGACCAAGACGGTCCTGGAGGGCGAAGGCGCGTTCCGGATCGAGTTCACGCCTGGTGTGCTCCGCCGCACGCCGCTCGAAGCCCGGAGCGGTGCGATCACACCGATGGCCGGGAGCAGCGGCGACTTTAAGATCTGGGCGCCGTCGCCGCGCGTGAAGCCGCAGGAGCCGAGCAAGTGGCTCGTCGAGCCTGAGCTCTCGATCGAGTACCTCGGCTCGCTCGACGACGACGGCGACGATAATGACGACGACGACGAGTCGCCTGCTGCGACGCCGCCTGAGACGCCGTCAATGACGCCGCTCTTTGGCTCGCCGTCGCGCGAGCAGGCGTCTGACGAGCTCGACGACGCAAAGGACGCAGCGACGCCGAGTCGCGAGCTGAGCGACAGCGCCATGTCAGACAATGACGACGACGAGCGCGTGCGCAAGGGTGCGTGGATCTTGTGAGCTAGTTGATGTGATGTTGATGACAGCCTAGGACTGACAACTACTACGCTCTATGTGATGATGATGATGAACAGACGCTGCAGTTCTGAAGAAGCGCGCGCGCAGTGCGTCCGACGACGACGACGAAGACGGCGACAGCAGCTCGACCGACGCGGGGTCGTCGTCGACTGCTGCGAAGAAGCCCAAGACGACGACGACGACCGACGAGGTCGAAGACGGCGAAGACACGGGCGAAGACGAGGCGATGGACGACACAGCGACGCCTGCGAGCGCCACAGACGGCAGCGCGGACGACCCGATGACTGGCCACAAGTCTGCGTCGTCGACAGCGCCTGTAAACAACAACAGCAACGACGATGATGACGACGAAGAAGAGGAGGACGAGGCGTTTGGGAGCAGCAAGTCCGAGGCGACAGCGTCGCGCGACGACAAGAACGACAGCAACGCAGCGTCTGCAGCAAGCGACAAGTCGGCGAGCGCGTCGTCTGCTGCACCGAGCAGCAGCAGTAGCAACGCCAAGGAGACGTCGCTCTGAGCGCTCGGCGCGTGGTAGGACGCCATTGACGATTCACGAGCGAGTCGCTCTGCATCCATCTCTATACACATTCCTACGTGATGACCGACCACACATACACGCTCGTTCTGCACTACTACGCGTCGACTGGGAACGCGACGCCCGTGAGGCGCTCGCTCTCGCGCCAGAGCCTCGCCGCGTCGTCGATCGACCGACTCGGCTTGCTCGAGCCCACGGCGCGCGGGTAGCCGTAGAACTCCCACACGCCGTGCGGACCAATGTACTCGCCGGACGTGACCTGCGCGTCGGTCGCAGCACAGAGGACGCAGAGCGCGCCCATGGCGTTCGTCTGAGCCCACGGCAGCGCGTGCACGAGGCGAATGGCGCTCCGGATGATGCGCGAGTCGTAGCTCTCGAGCAAGTTCGGGAGCAAGTTGCTCTCGGTCACGCCCGGGTGGCACGGCACGCTCGCAACGTGCGCAATGCCAGCAGCCTCGAGGCGCCGCGCGAGCTCGAACGCAAAGAGCAAGTTGCAGAGCTTCGACTTGCGGTACGCGTCCATCGCAGCGTACGCTGGCGGCGCGGCGCTGAGGTGCGCAAAGTCGACTGCGCAGCCGTGGTGCGAGATGCTGCTCACAGTCACGACACGAGCAGCCGTGCTGCGCTTGAGCGCGTCAAAGAGCAGCGCCGTGAGCGCAAAGTGTCCGAGGTGGTTCACGCCAAACTGCGACTCAAAGCCGTCGACTGTCGTAGCGTACTTGATCGCTTTCACACCGGCGTTGAGCACGAGCAAGTCGAGGTGGTCAAAGCGCGCGAGGAACGCCGCTGCAAACGCGTGGACGCTCGCGAGGCTGCCGACGTCGAGGAGCATGAACTCGGCGACACCGCGCTCGCTTGACGCTGTTGTAGTAACGTCAGCCGCGTCGCATTCTTGCTGCAAGAGTGTGCGGATGCGCTCGACTGCATCTTGTCCGCGCGTGGAGTCGCGGCATGCGAGTATGACGTGTGCACTGGCACGGACGAGCGGCAGCGCAGTGGCGAACCCGAGTCCAGCGTTCGCGCCAGTCACAATCGCGATCTTGCCAACGAGGCTCGGCATGTGCGTCAGGTCCCACTGGTTCGACGTCGGCGGCATGATGATGATCGGCGCTGATCGTTGTGCGTCGCGGGCGTGCACGTTGCGGAGTGAGCGCATCGAGCAGGTCTGCATATGTGCATGTATGCGTGTCAATCGAGTTGAAGAAAGCCTTTTTATCAAATAGAGAAGCGATGATTTCCTCAACAACGACATGATTGGCCAAAATGCAAATATTGCGTCATATGCAAACTTCAACACTTGGACCTCAAAAGACCTCTCAAGGCCTCTCAAGACCTCTCGAGACTTCCAAGGACATCGACTTTGACTCCATGCGTCGAGCAAGGTGGCTCAGTCTTACCTTGTACATGGACTTGACAAGTGCAAAGTCAACGCTCTTGAGTGTTCTGAACAAGTGCAGCGTTCGATCTGGTGTGCGCATGTAGATCGTGAGCGTGTGACAACACAGATCGACGACCCCAGATTGTGCTGCTCCCGAGCTCAGAGTACACAGCCTATGCCTGCTTTGCTTCACCAGCGAGCGACGTTTGCTCCATGCTCATGTGATCGACTCATCGGTCAAGGTACTGCGGGTACACGAACCGCGGCGTGTCGACTGGCAAGTCTTTGATGCGCTCGAGCTGTGCGAGCAGTGCGAGCAGTGCATTCAAGCGCGCGTTGCTCGCCATCTTGGTCAGCGACGCGAGCGACGTCACGTCCATCGGACGGTGCGCACACAAGAACGCGACGATGTCGTTGCAGTTGTCTCGCGCGGCTTTGAGGACGCTCCACTGTGTGCAGCCTTCGGTGCGGTGCTCTTCCAAGAACTTGATCACGTCGAGCTGGTTGCCCATGCTCGCAAAGTGCATCGCGTGCCGAACCCAGCGATGCCGTCGAAGCGCACGTGCGGGCTCGATGCGTACATACGCTCACCTGCGAGCGTCTGCAGTGCGCGCAGCACGCGCTCGTTGTTGCAGCGCACGGCGCTTCGCCAGAGCACCGGCGGCGGCTTGCGCACGCCAGGTATGCTTGGCGGTCGGTCGTCGTCGTGCGGCTCTGCTGCAGCGCACTGTGCTTTGAACGCGAGCACAACGCCCGGCACGCCCTGCACGAGCGCGGTGATGTGCGTCAGCAGTGCGTTATTCGCGAGTACTTGGACGGATGCAGGCGCACATGTCGTCTCTGTCGTTGTCGTTGTCATTGTCTCCATCACGTTCGTCTCCATCTTGCTGTGGCAAGTGGGTTGATGGACAAGCAAATTATACGTTGACGTTCAATTGTATACGTTCGAGGCTCATCGAGTATACGTTGGATGTTCCTGCTGTCGTCTTGCCTCTCTTGTGTCTTGTGTGTGCGCTTTAGCTTGAGCTTGAGCTTGAGCTAAAGCGCGTGTCGATGATAGACAGCTCGTCGCGCGAGATCTACTGCGACGGCAGCAAGTGCACAAACGCTTGCGGGACGAAGACGCTAAAGCCTCGGATGAGGTGCAGATCGTCCTTGAACAAACGCACGACTCGGTCGATCACGCCTGGGATGTCCACGCTGTGTAGACAGCATAGTGACATCAGACGATGGTGGGCAGAGCAAGAGACGCAGATTGTTGTACAATGCTCAACAGGACGAACGTACACTTGGGCTTTGAAGTCCTTCATGATGTCGAGGAACTGACTGTAGACATCGGGTCGATCGCCGAGCTGCTGCTTCACTTGCTCGAGGTACATCAGTGCGTCCTCGACTTGCACGTCGCGCTGACGTGGCGGCGTCAGTAGCGATGGTGCAAGATGACGATGCTGTCTGCTGCTGCTCTCGTTTGTATGGACACTCGCGCTCGTGTGTGCTCGAAAGTGGCGATGCGCACTCTGCGACCCAAACGACGGCATACTGTCCTCGATGCTTGAGCTTGTCGTTGCAGCCGGTTGATCGAGCGACATTGTGCAAGTGCTGGTGCTAGAGGAGGTAAATGGCGGTAACAACAACGACGACGACAACGCTGGTGCTGGCAGCCAAACCGACGACTACAACAGACTGTGAGTGTGTGAGTGTCCAGTGTTGCTGAAGACGCTGACCTGCACGCACTTGACCGGGTCATTAGCAGTACTAATGACTCATACAACGCACTAGCAGTGTTGGTCGCTCGCTTGAAAGTGAGAGAGCGCGAGCGCCTGCGAGTGACGAGGTCGTTGCTGCACCATTGGGTGTGCTTGTTGGTTGATGTGTCACTGCAGCTCGAAATGGGTTGACACGAGTTTACTGAAATTACAGATTGAGGCATGCAACTGCAACTTGCTGTGCAAGTGTCCAAGTGGTGCTCAATCACAAGCGTCGAGTGCGTTTGCGTGAGTGCACACACACGATGTGCAGCAACACAACGCCGAGCGGTGCATGCTTTCACGCTCTCTTTCGTTTGCTCTCTCATACACACACAAGAGAGACGCCACCTCGATCAGCAGCAGCTATAGTACTTGTTCTCCCACACGTTGCTGCAGACGTCTCGCGAGTCGCGCTCGATGTGTGCTGGGAGTTCCCACACGCGCGGCTGCCACGCTTGCTTGAATATGTTGTCGGTCTTTGGGTGGCGACGGCAATGCTGCTCACTATCGCAGAATGCTCGGAGGTTCCAGAGCACGCCGCGACTGAATGGCAAGTCGCAGTCGCGAAAGCCGTGGAGGTAGAACAGGTCTTCGTCGGACGTCGAGCTGACCTCGAACGTCGTCGAGTTCGTGAGTGCGAGGAACGCTGCGACCATCGGCAGTAGTAGCAGCAGTCGCAGTCGTGGCAAGAACCGAAGCAGTCGCAGCGGCAGCAGTGAAAGCAGATTAGTCAGACCGACAACGCGACCTGTTGCTTGCTCCAGTGATTGGCCACACACAAGAGTCTGGCGAGTCGAGTCGAGTCGACGTACTGTGGAAGACCCAGAGACCAAAGACGAACACGAAGACGAGCTGCGTCGTTCAGCGAAGTGCACACACACAAAGCAGCACATGAGAGCGAGCGTCAGTCGACTGCAGGTGATCGTTCATCGATGGACACGAGAGAGAGAGAGCAACAGACCCAGAGTATGGTCGCGACAACGACGCTCGCTGCATGTGCTGCATCTTGCTGCCCAACATCCGAGTCTGGGCTCGAGTACATCTACAACGCACGAATGCGGTCGTGAGCTGGTGACAACTCGCAGTCGGAGTGAGAGAGATCGCAAGAAGCACACGTACGAATGCGAGCCCAAGCGCTATCTCGAGGCTCTGGAGCGAGAGGAACCACCAGAAGCATGCGTGGTTGCGCTCGCCGATGCACTTGCCGAGCAAGAAGCAGTGGTGGTCGAACGTCGCGACGCATCGGCGGCACGTGCGGCAGTGGTGCGACCGCAGCGGCTGTCGACAGGAGCACGCAAGTCAGTACACACATACAAGCACGTCTGGGTAAGCGCCGAGTGTCAACGAGTTGCTAAGAGTACTAGCACGTGTGCAACGACAACAGAGCAGCAGTCACAGCGAGGCAGCGTTCGCACCGGGAGAATCGCGCAGTCGGCGCAGAATCGATCGTGCGTTGCCAGCGGCGCGTGACTGTCACTTGGTGCGTCGACGATGCCATCGCTGTGCTCGTTGTCCTTGTCGTCGTCGGCACACTTGCTCTTGCGCTTGCTCCGCTCTGCCAAGAGTGCCGTCTCGATCTGCTCGAGACGCCTCAGACGGTGCGCGCGCTCGAGATGGTGTCCGAGGGAAGACGACGCATCGTCTCGCGACGACCGGTGCCACTCCTCGCTGTCATCGTTGATGGCGCCGCGTGCGTCACGAGGAAGAGGTTCTTTTGCCGCTTGATCTTTCGCGCCGGCTCGAGTCGGCGGCGCTGTCTCGATGCGCTCAAGCTCGATGTGCTCGATGTGTTCGAGGTCGAGGTCGAGAGCGGCGCGAATGAACACGTCTGGTGCATGACAGACAGACACATCGTGAGCGTGTGACTGCCATATGCGCATTCTCGATCAACAAGACAAGACGCACCGTCGTCGAGGTATCCCGGGTCGCTCGCCTGCAGGACGCCGAACGCGATGGTCGTGAGCGCGACGACGACAAGCAGCGCGCTCAGCGTCGCGCCATGCCAGTGTTGGTGCGCTGGCGCTGCTGGCGAGAGGACGTCGTGCAGACGCGCTTTCGATCGCGCAGTGCTCTTATTGCCGGTGCTGCTGCTGCTGTCGCTCGGTCGAAGCCACAGCAGCGCGAGTAGCAAGACGAGGCGCAGCAACACGTAGGCGACACAGCGCCGCTACATGTACGCACGAAGACGTAGCAGATGAGGAGACGGCGTACGTGCGCGTGGGCTTTGGGAATCTCAGAGCGTGACGCTGCGTGCTTTGATTGACAGCGCACCTGTTGCTGTTGTTGTCGTGCTAGTGTTTCATTTGCTGCGAGTATTGCTGCTGCTCGTGGTAATGGCGCTGCTGCTGTGTGTGATGAAAGCGGCGTCGAGGACTGGAGCAGCGCGAGCGAGACGTCCATGTGCTTGTCGCACTCGTCGCGCTCCATCGACACGCGCGTTGCCGAGATTGCGGCTGGGTCGAGAGCGCGCGAAGCGTCGCGAGGACACGTGCACTCGAGCTCGAACTCGGTTAGCAAGTCGGACTCGACGTCATTGAGGTCGAGAATCAACACTAGCCACTTGAGCTAGCTTTGCGAGAGCAAGTCTCGAGTTCGCGCTCGAGTCGACGCGAGAGAGTGGTGCTAGCTAGTGTGTCGAGGCCGAACATATCGGTGCGACCAACAAGAGGCAAAGCAAAGCAAAAGCACACCGCGACGCCGGCGCGCGCCTCTGTAGCGCACACAGGAGGACAACTTGAGTCGGTTGGTTTGGTTTGGTTTGGTTGGTTGTGGCAGCGAGAGCGTGTTCGAGAGGTGTTTGCTGTGGCTTTTGGCTTGGCAAAGCTAGCCTTCGCTTTTGACTGGGATGCTCCTCTCTTGCTGTTGTCCCGACACCCATTTCGTGCGCAGCTGCGGCATCGTGGCGGTTTGCTTGAACACGAGGTTAGCGCTTTGAGCGGCCGCTGTTCACACAACACACACACACACACACACACACACGACATGCTGGAGCAAGTCGTGCCGAGACGCGAGCACATGCACATGGTCCAGCGCACATGCACATGTTGCGTCTTGCTTGTCCGACATCCGAAGCATGATGGTGCTATTTCAAGGGCTGTGCGTGATCCATTTGGCATGCAGACAAGTGGCAACACGCGACGCACAGGCCATTCGTCCTTGCTTGGTGCTCATGGCAACGAACATGCGCCACGCTGCAACAAGCTCAATGCGAACAAAGCCACAGCAACCGACAAACAGCAGAGGGCACACGCCAGTGTCGTCGATTGGTAGGTGCTCAAGTGCCCTGCTTGTGTGCACAAACGCTTGGTCAAACTCGTGGGTCGCACTCAAATGTGTGTGCATGTCTGTGTGAACTCGATGCAGGCGGCTGTAGTCAACTTCACACTGAGCGGCTTGCACATGAGCGAGCGCAAAGCAAGCGGCAGCATCAGCACGAGCAACTGCAGCAGCAGACGCTGTTGACACACCAGCAGATTGTGAACCCTCAGCTCCTCCGACTGAGCAAGCTCAAGAAGACCGAGGAGTTCGCGCGCATTCGCTTGATCCGTCCACAGGACCGCGCAACACGCCAGCGCAGCCTCCACCAGAACGGCAAGCCAGCAACGAGTCCGAAAGCGAGCCAGCAGCAGCAAGCACGAGAGCGTGAACACGAACACGACGACGCGGATGAACGCCATCGCACGCGCAAACCACCGCATTCTGCACGCGAGCGAATCGTAGAGCCTACATTGACGAGCGCGCCACCTCGACGTCCGCGACCGCAGTCTGCAAAGCCAGTGCTGCAAACCGACAAGCACTGCCACGCGCGACCAAGTGCAGTTGTCTCAGGTACAACGATCAGCGTGCGGCGTCTCGAGAGCTGCGGCTACAACCCAGTGCCGCTCACGACGAGTGTGCTGCTGCAGTCGAGTCAGTCGGCCGCGCAGCTTCGGCACCATCCACCACAACATCATCGCACGCCGGCGTCAATGCAAACGCCATCGCGATCGATCGCTGCTGTTGAGGCTGCCGCGATTGCAAGATCAAACGACGATAATGACAGCGGCGTACGTGTTGCTACGAGCAAGCAGCACATTGTCGTGTACATGCAGCGCCTGGAGCTGAGCGAGTGCAGCGACGACGATGACGACGCTGCTAGCGAAGTCGAGGACAGCAGCGCCGAGTGCGAGTCTGAGGAGCTCGGCGTTGCCGGGAAGCCGCGGGTTGACGTCAACACCTTCGATGCGCGGGGCAGGACGCAGGCGTGGTGGTGACCATCCACTTGTATTTGCATGGACGCCGCATGGACATGTCGTGCAGCTGAGAGTCGCGGACCGCTATGCGCAGGTCGGGTCATGCGAGAGTCTCAGCTCTGGTCCAAAGTCGTCGCTTCGGTGGTTGACACGTCAAGTCGCCGCTTGAAGTCTCGCTTGTCAAGTGGGACTTGCCAGAGCACTTGCACATTGTATGCTCTCAATCATATTTGGATAGTGAAGAAAGGGAGGTGTACATTGACACCCACTTGTCATGTGTTCTGCTTGAAGTGCTCGCATACTCAACTCAAGATGTCTCTCGTCGACGACCGACGGACTGATCAAGTCAACAACCGTCTATTTTGTCAATACAATCTCAACTGAAAGTTAGACTCGTTTGTTGCGCTTCATGACATCACCTGACTCCTCGACAAGAGTCGCGCACACAGCAGCACTCAAGCACAAGCAGCACTCGAGCGCCGGCACTCAGCGATCTGCCGCCGACTGCGCACTTCTGCTGCTCGCTCGCTTGTTTGAACGCCCACGTTACCACCAAAATGCCAGAACCCCCTGTTGCAGCGCCAGGATCGTCGGCGTCGGCGCGCCGCATCGATGCGCTCACGCGGCAGCTCTCAGTCACGCCGCTCGCAGTCTCGACAAAAGCGGCCGTGATGGCAGAGCTCGCGCGCGAGCGCGCACGCGCGTCGTTCCCAGTGCGCGAGATGACGCACTTTCTCGACGGCGGCGCGAAGCGGACGCAGTACCGCGAAGACATCATGGGGTACTTTGAGGCGTCGCCAGAGCTCGGCGCAGCGCCTGGGAGCTACGACCTCACGCTCGAGCAGCGCCGTGAGCAAACGCTGAGCAAAGTGCGGCGTCTGTACCAGCTCTTTATGCAGTACTGCTCAAAGCCCGAGAAGCGCGACATCTTGGCCGAGGTCACTGGGATCTACGACCTCGGCATGTGGGTCCGCAATGGCGTGCACTTTGGCTTGTTCATCGGCGCGATCATGTCGCAAGGCGACACGGAGCAGCAGGACGAGTGGCTCTCGTCGGCGTTCACGCTCGAGATGTTTGGGTCGTTCGCGATGACCGAGCTCGGGCACGGGAGCTACACCCGCGGCCTCGAGACAACGGCGACGTTCGACCGCGCGACCGACGAGTTTGTGATCCACACGCCGACGGACACCGCGACCAAGTGGTGGATCGGGTACGTTTGTGAATGGCATCTAGGGTCTAGGTCTATCGATCTATTGTACTAGGGTCTAGCATCTAGGGTTTTGCATCCGCACCCATTGACCATCGTACGATTGTGAACGCATGCAGTGCGGCAGGCGAGACCGCGACGCACACAATGTGCTTTGCGCAGCTGCTCATTGACGGCGAGAGCAAGGGCGTGCAGAGCTTCTTAGTGCCGCTGCGCGACCCGCAGACGCACGCACCGCTCGCAGGCATTCGCATTGGCGACTGCGGCGGCAAGATGGGGCTCCACGGCGTCGACAACGGCTGGATCCAGTTCGACCACGTGCGCGTGCCGCGGTTCCACATGCTCCGGCGCTTTGCGTCTGTGACGCGCGACGGCACGTTTGTCCAGACGCACAAGCCGCAGATGGCGTACGCCGCGCTCATTGGCACGCGCGGGAAGCTCGTGACGCTCTCGAACGGTATGCTCAAGAAGGCGCTGACGATCGCAGTGCGGTACTGCGCGACGCGGCGCCAGGGCGTGCACGTGCGTCCGTCGACTGGCCCAGCAAGCACCGACGACACGCACGCAGAGGCGGCGCTGCTGGATTACCAGAGCCACCAGTACCGCCTCATGCCGCTGCTCGCAAAGGCGTACGCGTACCACTTCCAAGCGAGCTACATCGACGCGCTGATCACCAAGTTTGAGAGCCACGGCGACGACCTCACGAACGAGCTCTTGGCCGACATCCACGGCACGATGGCTGGGCTCAAGGCGTTTGGGACGTGGGACACGCTCGCAGGCATTGAGATGTGCCGCCAGTGCTGCGGCGGTAGCGGCTACAGCGCGTACAACGGCCTCGCGAGTCTCCTGTCCGACTTCTCGGTCATGGTGACGTTCGAAGGCGACAACACGGTCATGGCGCTCCAGACTGCGAACTACCTCATGCGGTCGGTCGAAGCGCTCACGAGCGGCCAGACGCTCGCTGGCTCGGTCGCGTACTTGAGCAAAGTCGCGCGCAAGCAGACGCAGCCACACTGGCGCGTGCACACGCCTGCCGACCTCACGACGGCTGCGCACTTGCTCGATGCACTCGACGTCTTTGCCGGCACGCAGGTCCTCGCCGTCGCGAAGAAGCTCGCAGCAGCGACTGCGACGCTCGGGAACGCTCAAGCGGCGTGGAACGCGTGCCACGTCGACTTGCTCGAAGTCGCACGCGTGCACGTGTTCTACAACGTCGCAGTGCGGTTCATCACGCAGGTCCAGGAGCTCAAGCAGCAGGCGACGGCCCTCGCTGCGCCGCTCGAGACGCTCTGTCTCCTCTACGTGCTCGACGAGTTTGACCGCAGCGCCGCGTTCTTCCTCAAGGCGCAGTACATGACGCCTGCGCAGTGCGAGCTCGTGCACGAGCAGGTTGTTGCTGCGTGCAGCTGCGTGCGCGCAGACGCAGTGGCGCTCGTCGACGCGTTCAACTTGCGCGACGTCCTGCTCAACTCGTGCATCGGTCGCGCAGACGGCAACATCTACGAAGCCACGCTCGACGTCGCGACGCGCAAGACTGGCGTGTCGCCGTACTTTGAGTCGTCAATCAAGCCGATGCTCGAAGGCGAGCAGCTCCCGATGCTCCCAGAGTGAGCGCACGCACGCATGGACCATTGCAGTCGTCGTCGCGTGTGCAAGCGAGTCATGGTTGTCAACGAGCAGCTCACTAGCGAATACCACGGGTCCAGTCTATTTGCCTTTTATGATGTGCTATTCAAGTTTCTCAGGATTCTGAAGCCTGCTTATCTTGATTGAAAGACGCAAGAAACCAAAAGCTCTCGAAGCACATCGACACCTTCATCATCATCATCACCTCCTGGACGACAGACATGCTCGCTCTCACGCGCTCGATCCGCTCGAGCCACCGCAGCATCTGCGCAGCGTCAACTCGCACTGTGCGCCGCGTGCAGCAGCAGCAGCGCGCGTTTGCGTCCGAGCCGACGATCAAGCGTCCGCGCGCGATCAAAGTGAAGAAGAGCGAAGCGCGTCGCCGCGTCGAGCCCAAGAGCGAAGCCGAGTCGCAGCAGCATGCGCTCACCGAGGCGCCACAGGCGCAGCCACCGACGCCATTCGTGCCGTACGAGCAGCCGCAGGAGCCCGTGACATTTGGACAGATCTTGAAGAGCGTGCGTCCTGCTGCGTTCTCAATGGCGCAATGATCGTCATCTCTCTGCTCACAACAGCTAACGCCACGACTCCATGTCGTGTGCATGACAGAACTTTCTCTTTGGCATCGGCATGGCGCTCGGCTTTTCGCTCATTGGCGCCGTCATCAGCTCCATGGAAGAGGTGCGCTCTGTCGTTTGGCTCGATCGTCACTCGCACGTGTCTGACATGCACCCTGTTGCCTGTGCAAAGACGCCGGAGCCTGGCAAGTTTTACGCGAGCGACGTCGTCGTGACCGACGCGAATGACGAGTCTGAGCAGTAGACGCGCCATCATCCTCAACACGACAGACGTCGTCGACCACTGAGCTAAATACCAAAGACGTCTCTCCATTCCACTTTAGCCTCGACTGCTTGACTCTGACTCTGTAGGTCGTGCACTTGCATGAGGACACACTGCTCCTTCCACTCGAGAGCAGCAGCGTCCTCGTTCATGCGTACGACTCGCTAGTCCCAGTCGTCGTCCGAGTCGGCATCGTCGTCCGAGTGCGCATCTTCGTACTCGACGTGGATCCGCCGCGACGCCATCGCGTTCGTGATCGCATCTGCGATCGATCCGACTGGCGCAAGCGTCGGCGCCGCCGCCGCCGCAGGCGACGGTCGCACTGCGCTACTCGGTGCACTTGCTGTTGCGTCCGACGTCTCGACCTTCTTGAGCGCTGCGCCTTGGCGAATCGCAGCGAGGAGGTCGCCGCGGCCGCCGCCAAAGAGATTTGGCCGCGGCGGGAGCCCAGTCACGCTCGGTCCATTGCTCGTTGTCGGCACTGGCGCTGGCACAGAAGTCGGCTCGGTCGGAGCACGACTCGCAGCGGAACTCGGTCGTCGACGCGACGCTGCGACGGCGTCACTTGCTCGTTTGTCTGAGCGCATCGACGCTTTTGTGGTTCGCGACGGACGTGGCGCGTCGCTGTCGTCCCGACGTCTTCGCGCAGTCACATCCGATGGCCGCGGCTGCACGCGACTCGGCGGCACGATCGACGCGTCCGAGTCGCTGTCCGAGTCGTCGCTCGCGACGTCAAAGAGCGACTGCTTGACTGCTGGTTTGCCGTTGCTCACGCGGCGCCGGAGCTTCGGACTCGGCACGCCGTTCGTTTGCACGGGACTCACAGCGACGTGCGCTTGACTCGGAGCGTCGCTCTCGCCGCGCAAGCGCTTCGCGAGCGCGTCGTCGATGCGAAACTCAAACACAAAGCGCGGGTGCGTGACCATGTGCGGCAGCGCCACGAGCTGCTGCAAGTACGCGAGGAGCTCGAGCGCGCGCTTGTGCATGTTCTCGGGCTTTGTGTTGTTGCGCAAGCGGTGCTTGGGCGGGAACTTGGGCATCGCGTCCGCCGCTCGTGTTGACCACTCGGCGCCGAGACGCACGTGAATCGCTTCGAGCTCGCTGTACGAGAACGTGACGCTGTGGTCGCGCGCGCCGGCGACGCGGATCGCAAACGTGTAAAAGCCCGCGGGCTTCTTCCCTTCCGTCTGCACCACAGAGTTGACGTACGCGAC
The DNA here is from genome assembly GCA_003730235.1 of Pythium guiyangense. Classification (NCBI taxonomy): domain Eukaryota; phylum Oomycota; class Peronosporomycetes; order Pythiales; family Pythiaceae; genus Pythium; species Pythium guiyangense. Next base: position 1,374,255 of record QXDM01000011.1, read on the forward strand.
CGAGACGACTGGGAGTGGCGACGACGTCGAGTGGAACGACGCAGTGCTGAGCGGGCTCGCATTCTGCGGCTTCTTGACAAAGACGTTGGCGCCTAGCGACCGACATGCAAGAGCGAGAGTAAGAGTGAGAACGAGACAACACAGAGAAACGAGTCCGAGGACGCTCTTGAAGACGCACCATTCTCCGACCGCGACGCGTCTGTGACGTCACTGTCGCTGTCGTCGTGGTTGCCAAAGCCTCCCGCCGTTGGTCGGTGCGCATCCACGCTGCTGCTGCGCGAACTCGTCGGCGTCGTCGAGCTCCGACGGTCTTCCGATGGCTTTGCACCATTACGCTGCTGCTTTGCGCCACTTGACGTGCGGCGGCTGTTCGCAGGTGCAGATGCCGAAAAGAGCCCACTGCCGTCGTCATCGTCGTCGCTCTCGCTGCTGCTGTCGTCAAAGAGTCCTTTGCGGCCGCCCGAGGGCTTTGGCGCAGACACAGTCGCTGATGATCGAGCGTCCGACGCGCGACCCCCGATCGCTTTCTGCAGCAGCTCCTTTGCTTCATTGCTCAGCTGCGACTTGCGAGTGCGACTGCGGATAGTCGTGCGCGCCGACACAGGCGGACTCTCCGGGCTCGTGTCGTCCATCGTGTCTGCGCGATTGCGCCGGATCGCAGCGAGACTCGCAGCGAACGCGTTTGCCATCGGCGCGTCAGTCGTAAGTGTCGATTTTGTCTTTTTCGACGCTTTCGCGACCGAGAAGCCGCTCGCAGTCGAGTCGATCGAGTCGCGCCGCGCACTCGGGCGGCCGCTTAAGATCGCTGCGAGACTGTCTTGGATCCCGATCTTCTCGCGCTCGACGCCCGAGAGCCGTCGCCGACTCTGCGAGAACGACGCGCGAGTGACATCGCTACGACGCTCTGCTGAGCTGTCGAAAGTGTCAAAAGCGTCTGACGCGTCGTAGAGCGAGCCGCGGACGCTGCCGGAGCGAGACGCTCGGTCCGTCGCGTCGTGCCGATGGACGTCGACAAAACCTGAGCCTGAGCGCGGCAGTGGTGGCGGCGGTGGCACAAAACTCGCACGCTGCGACTGTGTCATCATCGCCATGAGCGCATGCGGCGGGGGCGGCGGCGGAGGCACGTGCCCTGCGCTCGAGTGACTGTGCGACGTCGACGACACGGACGACGACGTATCCGACGGGTGCTCGTGCGACGACGAGCCGCTGCTCGATGACAGCGACCCGACGCGCGCACGATCACTCGCGTGCGGCAGTCCAATGCGGTGCGTCATGCTCACACCGGCTGCTTCAATGACTACCAAGTCGTCAAGCAATACGAGTTATATACGTTAGTGTTAAACGTATAAAACCCACCACCACGCAACGTATAAAACCACGAACGTACACTGGCCAGGCAGCGGGAGCTCGACACGCACGCGCGCTTTCGTCTCGACGACCTTGGGCTGCAGCGGCTGGACGTTCTCGAGCTTCCCGCCAGCGCCGTCCTCGATGCGCTTGCGGTACGCTGTCTTCGTGACGCGTCCAGTCGTCGGTGCATGGCGCTTTTGGAGCCGGAGCTTGCGCTTCTCGAGCAGCCGCGCTGTGTCGTCGTCGAGCGACCCGAGCCCATCGACGCGCTCGAGCGGCGTCATGTTGCTGATCTCCTCTTCGCGCGCCAGCATGCGCTCGCGTTCGTCTTCGATCTGCTTGAGCTTGAGCTCGCGCCACTTGCGGATCTTCTCTTCGCGCTCGAGCTCTAGGCGCTTCGCCTCTTTGCGCTCGCGCCGGTGCTCGCGCCGGACGTCTTCGCCGGCAGCGCTCTGCGGATCGAGCACTGCGACGAGTGCGCGGCACCACTTTTCCAAGTCGACGCGGTTGAACGCCGCGACGAAGAGCGACGTCGTGTTCCGGCCGCTCGCGTGCGGCTTGCGGTCGACTTTGAGCTCGAGGCCGTACGACTCGCCGACTTTGAGGAGTCCGTCGCCGTCCCAGCCTGCGAATGCGGTCACGTACAGCGCGTCGCCGACGCGGCGGCGGTCGGCTGCTCCATTTGCGTCAGTGTCTGTAGCGATAGATGGCGACGGCGTTGCGGCTTCGTAGAACTCGAGCTTGCGGTTCATGTAGATCACGACGTAGCGCTCGATGAGCTTCGTCTTGTGTGTGTGGTGGAGTCCATTCGGCACGAGCATATGGAGTGCTGCGCCGGTGCGCGTTGGGCTGCTGCCTGGTGACGGTGGTGATGCTTGTTGTGATGGTGGCGGTCGCACGAGCACGTAGCCCTCATGGACGACCCACGGCGCGCCCATGCTCGCCTCGCTCTCGACGCGTTGTTCGGCTTGTTGGGCGATTGCGCGTAATACTGAAATGAAGTGTCCGCGATGTTCTTCGTTCCGCGATGCTGGCTCGTTCGAGGAAAATCGGGTGTGCATCAAGCATACAATTGTACAGAGTGAATGCGATATTCATTGACGTCTTGAAGTTTGTATGGATTGCGATTGATTGTGCGTTTTGCGTGTGACAAGGCGAAATGTGTCGTCGTGCGAATCGTCCGCACAAATAAACAGCGCAATTCCCACATGCGACCTTTATGGGTACGTCCTCTCGGTCTTGACCACCTGATCGATCCTCGATTCGATGGCGCTCGACACTCGACACTCGATGTGCGTCAGGGCGGACAGCGCAAGAACGTGCGCGCACTGCGTTCGCAGCCGCCACGCGCGCAGGCACCACTCGAGCAAGCCGAATGGCTGGCGCGCACAGCCTGCGACATCGCCGCTGCCTCGTTAACGACATGTGTACGGCGGAACTTCACACGCGCACGTGTTGCATGACGCATGCATGCAGAGCCACACCAACTCGCCTCGCTGCAGCTGGGCGACGTACTTTGCGTCTGATCCCACGAACGCCTCGATGGTGTCGGGCGTCAGGACGTCCGGGTACTGCTCAAAGAGCCACAAGACGATGTCCATCTCGTCGCGTCTGAACGCGTCGCTCAGTGCCTTTGGGACCCAGCTGCCGTCGTCGCTTCCGTGCGCGTGCAGGAGCAGCAGGATCTCAAAGTGCCCGTTTACAACAGCCTTCGCCATCGCTTCGGACACAGAGTCGCTTGTGCGATGCGCAAGGAGCCACTCGACAACCTCGATGTGGCCATTCGCAGCCGCTAACTCGATGGCTTTGCTTGTGCAGCGAGTGCTCCCGTGGTCGTGCAACCACTGCAGGATGTGCAAATGTCCATGCTCTGCTGCGACGTCCATTGCGTGCCACCCGACTTGCGCGCTCTCGGGGCCGTTGCGCTCGCAGAGCCACTCGAGGATGTCCAAGTAGCCGCCTTCAATCGCGACGCGCACGGCTGAGGTCGCGCCATGAAGCTCGGACGTGTGCGCAGCAGTCCACTGTACGCTAGCGAGGTTCCCACCAGCTGCGACGGCTTCCAGGCGATAGTTCGCGCGCTCAGGGTACGCTCGATGCGCGTGGATCCACGCTGCGAGCTCCAGATGACCGTACTCAGCAGCAGCGATCACTGCTGCGTTCTCCATGTAGAGCCGCGAGTCGTCTGAGTACACTCGCGCGCGCATATTCTCCATGATCCACTGCGCAAGCGCCGACTGGCCGCTGCCAGCAGCACCTGCGAGTGCTTGGCCATAGCAGTTTCTTGAGCACTTGTCGTGCAGGAGCTCGAGGAGCTCGATATGTCCACTCGCCGCTGCGAGCGCCGCAGCACTGTCGATGTAGTACGCTGAGATCTCTCGCACGTTCGCGAGGAGCTACTGCACGACTTCTGTGTCGCCCGCGCCGGCGGCAAGAGGGAGCGTGTACTCGCAGTAGCTTGCGTAGCCGTTCGCAACGAGCCATTGCACAAACGGGACGTCGACTGGCGCTTGCATCTTCAAGTCAGCTGACGGACCGTACGACGCCTTGTCGCCGCGCTCATGCAGGAACTGGACGATCGGTAAGCGGCCGTGACTGATCGCTCTCTCGAGCACCGTAGCTGTTATCGGCGGAGTGAACACGCCCAATCGATCTACTCATTCGGCGTGGAGCCACTCGAGCGCCGCGAGCTGTCCGTTCGACACGGCATGCTCGATCGTTCCACCAAACATCGTGTTGCGGTACTCGGACACTTCGCGCAGTAGCCACTCGAGCACGTGGATGTGACCTGCGCTCGCAACGCGTAGCGCGATCGGCATCTCCCAATATATGTTCTGACAATGGTCTTTGAACCACTGTAGCACGTGCACTTTGCCAAGGCTTCCTGCTTCTTGCACACCGCGCGTCGCCGATACGCGTGCTTGCAGCGCTGGTGCAGCGTGCACGAGGCACTCGAGCAGTTCAATGTCGTTGTCGTGGCACACAGCGAGCACGAGTGCTTTGTGCACGACGTGTGTGATGTAGTGCACGTCTGCGATACGCAGCGAGCCGTCGCGGTGATGGTCGTCGATCACGCGCTGCAGCAGCCATGCGTCACCGAGTGCAGTCGTGCGTTCGATCGTCCAGCGTGACGTGCAGTCCACAAAGGCGCTGATCGTTGGAGCGAGCGCGTCGAGTCCGTCGCGTGTGCGGCAGATGACCGCTGCTGCCGTGAGCGGCGGCAAGTCCTTGGCGCATCACGCGTCAGGCGCAGCAGTCGTAGACGTCGTCATAGCGAATGCAGTGGTGGTGGTCGTCGTCGTCGTCTTCGTGGTCAAGAGCTCAAATCGCAGAGTGAGCACCACGTGACGAGCAGCTCATGTGGTGGCGGGCAGTCAGTGATTTTGTGAACCCACGACCATCACTCTCACTTGCCAATAGCAATGTCCTTAGTACTCGCTCTCGCTCTCTCGCTCATGCTCTCACGCATGTCTCTCCTTCTCAATGACCTATCCTGTAGTACTACGTGTACGTCTAACTCGTTCTTGCCCGCTCGATTGCTCACAGACACTCGTCTGGCCAGACCTGGTCGATGCTCCCGCCAAAGTGGCTCAAGCTCGCGCTTGGTGCTGGGCGATACAGCGACGGACTCGGCTTGAACGCGTCGTCTCCGTTGCCACTCGCGCTGTTGCTCTGCATCATCATCATCGAACTCGAGAGGTTCGCAGCCATTGGTGACGACACGCTCGGTCCTATCAGCGACTCGACCATTCCGCTCGCTGCTGTCATGTGCGGCGACTGCGCCTGCTGCGCTGGTCGAAAGATGTGCGCTGTCACAGACACAGGGCTCTCAGTCTTCCACTGCAGCTCGTCCGTGACGCGCTTGTGCGAGAGATTGATCGGTGCGTCGCCGCTGTTCAAGCGGTACTGGTTCTGTTGCGGCTGGAGCTGCGGCGTTGGTCCTAGCACACGCACCACGCAGCGTGAGTCGCTCGTATTGACGCACTGGAGAGGTCGCTGTCCTCAGACTAGCGACGCAAACGAACCTTGCGGCGACAGACTATGGAACGAGTTGCGCGTGTCCGACGCGTACGGACTCGCGTAGCCAACAGTCGCGGCGTCGTGTGGCGAGTACGGCGCCTGCTGCTGGTGCCCGTACGATGTCATGAGCGTCATGCCAAACATTGTTGACGGAGCTGACGCTGCGCGGAGCCGCTGCTGCGGTGCGCTCTGCTGCTGCTGCATCGCCATGCTGCTGTAGTCAAACGCACTTGATGGCTCGTTGCTGCTGTGCACAAAGTGGTGTGGCGATGCAGCGAGTCCGTCCGACCCAGCGCTCGCCATGTTGTTGCTGCTGTTGACTGCGTAGCTGCTGCCTCCCGTCATGGGATACACGAGCGAGTGGTGACGCGTGAGCGATGACGCTGTTGGTGTCGACGTACGGTGGTCAAACTCGGCTGTCAGCGTGTTTGTGTCCTAGCGCCAGCGTCAGGACGAGTCAGTGAACCGCTGATCCATGACACGCTCGCAACACAACGCTGTGGTTCGTACCCGCTCACGGCCACTGGGCGAACTGGTAAAGAGCTTTTGGAACGTCGACTGGTGCGGTGAGTGCTGCGTCTGCGGCGTGAGCGGTCCTTGCGCGATCGTCCGCGGCGTCTGCTGCGGCGTGAGTGGCGACTGCATGGACGCTGCTAATGGCGACGAGTTGACTGTTGCAACGCGAATGCTCTTGCCTTCGCGCATCGCCCCTTTCTTCCGGATCGACTGCCGCTGCATGCGCCGCATGGTTGAGTAGTACCGGTTCTTGATCGCATTGTCCGTGCTGTCGAGCGATGGAAGCGTTGTGTGAGTACGCAGCGTTCGACAATCTGGCCGGCACAAGTCAGAACCAGAGAGAGACGCACCGTCCTGGGAGCATCTTGGAGATCTCGGCCCACTGGTTCCCGACGTTCTTGTGGCACTCAAAGATCACGTAGTCCTCCTCCGCTGTCCACGCGTCCTTGCGCACGGACGGGTTCAAGTGGTTGTGCCAGCGCTCGCGGCACTGCTTGCCGACGCGACCTGGGAGGTGCATCGCAATGAGCGACCAGCGCTTCGCGCCGTACTGCTTCACGAGCTGCATGAGCTTCTCATTCTCCTAGAGAGAGAGCGAGTGCCGAGCGTCAGCTGCGAGGGCAATGAGAGATATGCTCGCGAAGATCCGAGACAGGAGCGCACTATACCTCGCGCGTCCACGGCCGTTTGCTGTTCGAGTCGCTCTTGCGCATCCCTTTGGAGCTGCTGTCATCGCCGTCGTCGTCGTCTGCGTCGTCGTACGCGTGGTCGTCACTGAGACGCTCGGTCGTCGCGGGGCTGAACGCGTGCGGCGTCCGGAGGTACACGCTGCTGTGCGGACTCATCATGTCCTGCCCAGTGTGTGCACCAGCGTTGTCGATGAGGTCTACGTCAGCGTGGTGGTGGTGGAGCGACTGCGACTGCTGTTGTTGCTGGTGGAATGGCGACTGGAGCTGCTGTTGCTGTTGTTGCGAATGGTGCTGATGATGGTACGGCGACTGCTGCGGCTGCTGTATGTGGTGGTGGCTGAACTGCTGCATGTTCATGGTCATGCCCATGCTCGTGCTGACGCTGCTATTCGTATTGCTGCTGCTGTGCGTGTTGCGCATGTCCATGACGACCTCGCTATCGTCGAGCTCAAGCATCTCGAGCTTGCGGTTCATGATCAGAAACGCTTCACGGTTCACACACACCACGTGGAACGCTCCGGCGTAACGCAACGAGTGCGCTTGTTGTGTTGGTTGGCAAGTCGAAAGCTGAAGCGCGCTATGGTCGTGCGCGAAAGCGCCCGAGTGTGCGTGTGGAGCGCGCGGCCGTTTTTCGGATCGCTCTCCCTGCTCAAGCGCCAGCACAAGCGAAGCGCTTCACGCTCGGATCGCAGAGCCCGAAGCGACGTGTGGTGTCGTAAGCGACGCCTCTAGTAGCTGCTGGCGCTGACGCTCGCTCGTATTCGTACAAGCGATGCTGTCTCTCGTGCGCGCGACGCCTGCTCGCGAATGAGCGCTCCTACCAAGGAGCTCTGCGCTTCGAGCTGCAGAAGTCGCGATTGGCAGTGCGATCCATGGACGCTGCTTTTTTCCATCGTGTGTGCAACACACCAAAGCGAAGAACAGGAAGATTCGATAGCTTTCCGTTGCAACGCGACGCGGCTGAAAGATATCGCAGCCTGTTTCGATTGAGATACTAAATATACTATTGAAAAGTCGAATGCGGAAAACGCCTGATCTGAAACCGCCGACGTAGTTTACCGCAAAAACAGCTGCACTGTAAGATTGTATGCAAGGGCGGAAGAACGGAGTAGTGGCAGTGGCAAACCGAGTTTCGACCAGTCTCGCTGTCAAGCACGCGATTGCTTCTAGCGAGTAGCGATTGCTATCACATACACATCCATCCACACACAAACATCAGACCTTGTGACGCTGATATCGTTGCTGTGAGCGGCAGCATCGTCGTCGTCGTGGTCGTCGCGTCAAGTGAGCACACACAAGCAAGTGAATGGAGCAAATTGGTTTCACGGCAGTTTCGTCTTAACGAAAGGTCGCGCGATCTTGCCGAGCGCGCCAATCACAGTCGCGCATTCGAGTTGATGTTGACCACACGACGCGCTCAGCTCGACATCCCTGCGATCGCTTCATGAGCATTGTGAGCTTGCAGCTTTGCTCCAAGCTTTGCTCGAGCATGTACAGCTAGGGAACACATCATCGAGAGGCTTGGCACTTGGCATATTGGTCATGTTCGAGAGTCATCTGCAGCACCTAAACGTTACAGCCGTTCCAATCCAGCGATCGATTCGTGTGTGTGTATTGCGCATGATGCATCTCGTCACGATGTCCTCCGTACGATTGCGCTCGCAATGCATTGGACTCGCGCTGCCGTCCTTTTGACATGTCGTACGCGTATGTGCATCATCTATCAGTCGATCAACAAAGACTTCGATTGACGAAAGAAAGGAGAGCGTGCGTACACAAGTCTGAGAGTGCGTGCTTGTACAATGCGAGCTCGCTCACACATACCCACAGTGCTCTATCTGACCACGCAGTGCAGCGCTTGCAAGCGCAACGCAAGGCGCCAAGCTCGATTGTTGCCGTCGTCCAAGTGATCGATCGAAGCCTTGCGAGGTGGTTGTAATATTGCTCATTTCAGGTCAAAATATGTCCACTCGACAGCATACAAACAACTTGTACAACTGGCATGTTATAATAGATTGCAAATTGATTGTTGCACTTTTGCTGCAATTTTGGATCGATCTCCCTAGATTACATCGCTATCGCCATGAACACCTGTGGCAGTTGCAACACCAACACCACCTCTCACACACACAAGCGATCGAGCAAGCACCACACGAGCACGAGCAAGAGCAGGATGCCGCGCAGCGTGAGCCTCGTCGTCGCTGCGGCGGAGCAGAACTGGGGTATCGGCTTGCGCCAGCAGATCCCTTGGCGCCTCCCGACCGACATGAAGCACTTCAAGGACATCACTGTGCGCGCACCGCAAGCTGGCGACGCGAGCAGTCCGCCGCCGCAGCACGCTGTCATCATGGGACGCAAGACGTGGGAGTCGCTCCCGCCCAAGTTCCGGCCGCTGCCGCACCGCTTCAACGTCATTTTGACGCGCAACAGCGACTATCGCAGCGCGCACAGCGTGTCAGAGAGCGTCGGTATTGCGTCGAGTCTCCCGGAAGCGCTTGCGCTCATTGACGCCAAGCGCGATGCGATCGACCAGGTCTTTGTCATTGGCGGCAGCGCAGTGTACGAAGAGGCGCTCAACTACGCTGGCTGCACGACGGTGCACCTCACGACGGTCCACGGCGCGTTCGAGTGCGACGCATTCTTCCCTTCGAACGTCTACGAGCGCGGCTTCAAGTGCGTCTCGTCGTCGGAGGTCATGACCGAGAACGGCATCTCGTTTGCGTTCCACGAGCTCCATCGCGATGTAGGCGCAGCAACGACTGGCGCACCAGCGCTTGCGCTTGTGGACGCGACTGCGCCGCACGAAGAGTTCCAGTACCTCGACTTGATCCGCAAGATCATGCGCGAAGGCGTGCGCAAGGGCGACCGCACGGGCACCGGCACGATCTCGCTCTTTGGCGCACAGGTACGTCGTTGAGCGTCTTGTAAGTCTGCTCTACTGGCAAAGAATGACCGCTCTCTTGCTCTGTATGCTCTGTATGGCTATCGGTAGATGCGCTTTAGTCTCCGCGACGACGTCTTCCCGCTCCTGACGACGAAGCGCGTGTTCTGGCGCGGCGTCGCGGAAGAGCTGCTCTGGTTCATCAGCGGCGACACGAGCGCAAAGACGCTCCAGGACAAAGACATCCACATCTGGGACGGCAATGGCTCGCGCGAGTACCTCGACAGCATTGGGCTCACGGCGCGCGAGACTGGTGACTTGGGCCCTGTCTACGGCTTTCAGTGGCGCCACTTTGGCGCGACGTACACCGACATGCACGCAGACTACAGCGGCCAGGGCGTGGACCAGCTCGCAGACGTGATCCACAAGATCCGGACGAACCCGAACGACCGCCGCATCATCATGTCGGCATGGAACCCAGCGGACTTGAACGCCATGGCGCTCCCGCCGTGCCACATGTTCTGCCAGTTCTACGTCGCGAACGGCGAGCTGTCGTGCCAGATGTACCAGCGCTCCGCGGACATGGGCCTCGGCGTGCCGTTCAACATTGCGAGCTACGCGCTCTTGACGCGCTTGATCGCGCACGTCTGCGGCTTGCGCGCCGGGGACTTTATCCACGTCATTGGCGACGCGCACATCTACGCAGACCACGTCGAGCCACTGAAGATCCAGCTCGGTCGCACGCCACGCGCGTTCCCGCGCTTGCGCATCGCGACGACCGACGCGAACGCCTCGGACATTGACGGCTTTGCGTTCAGCGACTTGGAGATCGTCGACTACAAACCGCACGGCGCGATCAAGATGGCGATGTCGGTCTAGCGAGTTTGCGAGTCTATTAAATCACGAGGCCGCGCGCATAAAATGAGAGAGAGACACACATTTGGGTGCTTTTGCGATAAGTTAAGACGTCAATGACGCTACTGCGCTTGCGGCTGCTGCATGCTCACGGATGAGCCGATGCTGAGCCCCATGGGCGGGAGCGAAAACGTCACGCCGGTCGACTTGGCCCGCAGTTTCTTGCCGACGCGCGAGCCAATGGACTTGACCGCCTGTGCGCGACTCGCGAGTGCGCGTGAGACTGCAGCAGCGCTCGGTGGCGTCGGGAGCTTCTTCTTCTTGCTATTCGTCTTTGCGGAGCTAGTTGCGATGCCTTGCGACGGCGCTGGCGGCGGCGAGAGCGACTCGGTCGACGTCCCGCTGCTCGTCGAGTACAGACTCGAGCTCGTTGAGAACGTCGGCGAGAGCGACGCGGCTTCTAGCGCCGACTCGAGCGCGCGCTGCTGTGCGAGGAAGAACGCTTCGAGCTCGTCGCTCGCCATGCCGGCGACGCGGTGCTGCGGCTCGCCCCAGTAGTTGCGCTGCCACGCGTGGATCGCATTGCCCCAGGCTTTGCGCTCGCCCCACGTCGGTGCGCTCAAGAGCAGCACGATCGGCTTGCCGTAGACGTACAGCCGGCCGTCTTTGATCTTCGAGCGTTGCAAGTGGACGCTGAACGAGAACGCGCAGTCACGCGCGTCTTCGTCTGGGACGCCGCGGATCTTGAGCTTCGACTTGGACAGAATCACTTCGCGCACGAGCACGCCGCTGTGGCGTTTCGAGTAGAACTGGAATTTGCCTTCGCCGAGGACGCAATAGTAGATCGCACTGCGCGCGTCCTCTTCGTGCGAGATCAAGAAGCCTTCTTTCGACATGCTGGAGGCTCTGGGTGACAGATGAGAGCGTACACGAACGACTGCGACTGTCTGGTGTGCTTGTTTGGAATCGACAGCAGCAGCGCTCGTGCTGGGATCAAGATGCAGCGAGCGTCGATGTGCGTGTGCGTATGTGGACGTCTTTACGAAGCAGACAAATGAAGTGCACACGAAGACCAATTGAGCCGCAGTCGCTGTTGTCGTCGCGGAGCTCTTCGCGTGGAGAATGGTGCGCTTGCTTGCCAGCTTGTCCGTTGCTGTATTCACCCAGGCACGTGCGCAGGACCTGAGTTGTGGATAGTGACAAAATCAAGTATCCGCCTGAACGGATTCTGAGGTAGACTTGATGTTTATATGCCTGGCAAACAACCTGGTTTTTCGCAACGTGATTTTATTGTGTTGTCGACAGTACTTCTTCATTAATAGTGGATGCACTGTACTGCAGCTCCGATCCGAGCTCGAGGTGCTTTTCGTGCACATGCTTGGTAGTTGGTGTTCGCGACCAAGGTCGAACGCAGGAGCTAGTGTGTCATGGCCAAGTAGCAGAAGACACTAGCACTTGTACAGAAGCGCCATTACGCTGCTCAGTCTGTCGTGCGCCGTCAACATTGGTAGACGACCACATTGATTGCCTACTTGCAAACGCCAAGACGAGGACAAACCTTGGTGCTATGCTCAACGACATGTTGTGTCCACTTCCGCTCAGAGGCGAAGCCTGATGTACGAAGCATGAAACACTGGAGTTCAAACACACCAAGCTATCACCAGGCGAACATCTCGAGCTCAATGTATCGCCAAGAGCGCTCCAAAGCAGCACCATGTCCGTGTAAAGGAGACAACGACTTGCTCGACGTCCAGACTGACAGTCGGTGCGAGTGTATCCATATGCCGGGCACTCGGCGTCTTCAACGAGCCGATTCGCCATGTGGATCGCTGCAAGCGCTGGCTCGTCTTGTGGTCCAGAGCGAGGATGCCATGGAGTGCGCGTTGCATTGGTGTTGTGCGACTCAATGGCCGCAGACAACGTGCGCATGCAGTGTGAGCTCAAGACCTCCTGGTGATGCTCGAGTCCACAACGCTAGCCAGGCTTCAAACAGCAAAGCGAGAGCGAACTGCCTGGCGATCGTTTTGACGCGCTCTTTCATACAAAATCCAAGTCAACTGTCGCTGACGACGCACAAAGCACCTGTTGGTCCGACTTCTTCTGCTTGTGCCAGTAAATAGGTGTTCGACACCAGCCAGATCGTGGCAGCAGCCATCGACTCGAATCGAGGCAGCGTGAAGGATCAGTTCCGAATCGACAACGCGTCGCTCGTTGCGCACACCAGCACCAGCACCAGCACCTCCGCTTTGGTCGTCGTCGTCGTCTCTCTGTGTGAAGCATGTCTCGCCCGCCAGTGCAAGCGCGCGGCGGCGGCTACGGCCTCGACGCTGAGCTCGCGCGTCGCGCTGCGGAAAAGTACGACTACGAGATGGAGGACGAAGCGCGCGAGTGGGTCGAAGCGATCTCGGGCATGTCGATCGGCGACGAGTTTGGCGAAGGCTTGCGCGACGGCGTCATTCTCTGCGCAGTCGTGAACAAGATCCACCCGGGCGTCGTGAAGCGCGTCGAGACAAAGTCGAAAGTGCCGTTCAAGCTCATGGAGAACGTCTCGTCGTTCCTGCGCGCGTGCCGCACGATCGGCGTGTCCGAGTTCGATCTGTTCGAGACCGTTGACCTCTTTGAGCTCAAAGACCTAGGTGCGTCTCACTCTATACGCTCATTTGCAAGCATCCGTGCTCTGACTGACGCTCTGTCGCTTGCTCTATCGTTATCTGCGCATGTACAACAGGGCACGTCGTCCGGTGCCTCCACGCACTCGGTCGCGCCGTGCAGAAGCACTACCCGGACTTTGACGGCCCGACGCTCGGCGTCAAAGAGGCGGTCAAGAACGAGCGCACGTTCACAGAAGAGAAGCTTAATGAAGCACGCAATGCCCCCGTGCTCGCGAACCTCGGGAGCTTCCGCACGATGCGCCGACTCGATGTCACGCGCGCCAACAGCGTGACGTTTGGCGCCGAGGCGCAGACGAGCTTCCACCGCGCGCCGCCACCGCCGCCACCGCCGTCGGCTGAGAAAGTCGAGTTTGTCTCGCAAGTGCGCGCTGGGAAGCTCTTTTTTGACCAGCCGTCGACGACCGCAGTGTACGCGCCAGCGCTGAGCGTCGCTGAGCGCTTTGGCGATAACACGACGCCGCCCAAGCCCGAGAACAGCGAGAACGTCGCGGAGCTCTCGAATGCTGTCGAGCAGGTTGCGCTCACCGAGTCGGACGCTGCGCCGCTCGTGTCGTCGATCCCTGGACTCACATCAACAGTCGCTGCAGCGTCGGGTCCGAGCGCTGAAGACGAAGCGCAGGAGTGGATCGAGAGCGTCCTGAACGAGAAGTTCCTCGCGAGCTTTGGCGACAGCTTGAAAGACGGCGTGCTGCTCTGCCACCTCATGAACGCGATTCGCCCAGGGCTCATCCCGCGCATCCAGACGTCGCCGATGCCGTTCAAGCAGATGGAGAACATCACTGCGTTCCTGCGCGCGTGCCGCACTGTCGGCGTCGCAGAGTTCGATTTGTTTGAGACTGTCGACCTCTTTGAGCTCAAGAACGTCGACTTGGTCGTCAAGTGCATCCACGCGCTCGGCCGCGCCGTGCAGAAGAACGTCCCCGAGTTTGACGGCCCGACGCTCGGTGCGAAGATTGCGACTGTGAACAAGCGCACGTTCACAGACGCGCAGATCAAAGAAGCAGCTGCCGCGGTGCCGATCCTCGCGCACGGCAGCAGTCAGATCATGGAGCGCCGGCCGTTCGATCGCTCCGCGTCCGTGACGTTTGCGTACGACGCTGGTGTGAGTGGCCGCGACGGCGCAACAGTGTCGGCGCCAAGCAGCGTCGCCAAGCCCGAGCCAGTGACTGAAGAGCCGGACGCTGCGCCGGTCGTGAAGCCATCGAGCTTGCCCAAGTCTGTGCTCGCGTCGAACGCGCTACCGACGCGGACGCTCTGGAGCTGAGCGCCATTGTCATTATCGTCGTCTTCCATGTCGTGCGTACAATGAGAAGAGAATGAAAAGAATGAGCAAAGAATGAGTTGGTGCTGCCTTGATCTAGATCTCTATCAGTCACTCAGTTCACTCCATTGGTCTCTACGTGGCGTCAGCACCCGAGGTCGCTCGCAACAGCCGTGAGCACCTGCGTGCATGGCGTGTCGAGGCGCACGTCGCAGAGGTCGTCGCCGCGCGTGGGTCCGAGGTTCACGACTGCGATCGGCGCGCCTCGCTCACGCGCGCGGTTCAACAGCCGCATGGCTGAGAAGACTTGGAGCGACGAGCCGACAATGAGCAGCGCGTCCGCGCGATCGACGGTCTCGAACGACTCGTTCTTGACTGCGACTGGCATGTTCTCGCCAAAGAACACGACTCTATTGAGCCATTCACATTGCGTGAGAGGTCAGCGCCAGCAGCTCCCAACAAGACAAGACAGTCATAACAACGAGCTGGACGTACTTGGGCTTCATCATGCCGCCGCAGTTGGCGCAGCACGGGTACTCGAACGCGTCGTAGTTCCACGTGATGTCGACGTCGCCGTCAGGGTTCGCGACGCTCGATGCGACGTCCCCGGCTTCGCGGTTCGGATGCGCCTGCGACCACTGCGCGACTGCAGGATTGAGCGTTGCGAGCGCGTCTTGGAACGCAGTGCGCGACGTCACGTGGCGGCACTCGACGCACTGGACTTCGTGGAGACAGCCGTGGAGCTCAAGCACGTCGTGCGCGCCGCTCTTTGTGTGCAGTCGGTCAACGTTCTGCGTCATGACGCTCTGCACGATACCACTGCGCTGCAGGCGCGTGATCGCATCGTGCGCAGCGTTTGGCTGTGCGTGCTGGATCTTGGGCCAGCCGAGGAAGCTCCGCGCCCAGTACCGCTGGCGATACGTGTGTGCGCGCACAAACTCCTGGTACTGCAGCGGCTTGAAGTCTTTGTTGCGCATGTAGACGCCATTCGGCCCGCGGTAGTCTGGAATGCCCGAGTCCGTTGAGATGCCGGCGCCTGTGAGCACGACGGTGCGGCCATTCGCCGCCTCGAGGAAGCGCGCGAGCTGCGTCGCCGCAGCAGCGGCGGGAGCTCGGAGCGTCTGCGGCTGCTGCATCATCGTCGTCAAGAGCAAGTGTGCCGTTCTGGCGGTGAATCGAGCTCGCTTTGGTGCTGACTTCGATCGCATTCGTCGATCAGAACCAGCTCGAGCATACTTTAATCAAGTCATTTGGTCTCCAGCTTATCAAACGACAAGAGCAGCTCTTCAGAACAGCAGAGTCATGACCAGAGGACACAATGGACCAAGTACGAATATGGGAATGTGTATGTACATCGAGTGAATAGAGCAAAGAGATAGAACGCTAGTGACGCCATAGCGCGCGCTGCGCGACCGCGTTCTGTGCGCGCACGAGCACGTCTGCGAGGCGCAGGAACGCGTCGCCACTCGCGCGGTCTTCCCAGAACGCACACAGCGCGCTGCTCGTGTCGTCCGAGCTCACAATGTCCGGGAGGTCGTCGAGTCCGGAACTCAAACAGACTGCGACTGCGACGAGCGTCCCGAGCTGCAGCGATGCACTAAAGTCTGCCGAGTGCGCGTAGAGACACAGCGTCGTCGCGGCCCAGCTCGTGAGTTCGATAGCCGAGCGCACGGGATGGTCGCGCCAGTGCGCGCCAGTCTGTGTGAAGCGCGACTGGAGCGTGAGCCCAACGCGGCGCGTCGGGAGCCAGAGACAGAAGAACTCGGCGATGACAACGAACGCAGCGCCAGCAGCAGCGGCGAGCAATGCAAACGACGTGACGTCGTGCAGGTTCGCCGCGAGCGCGCGGAGCCCAACAACGCCCAAGTACCCAAACACGAGCGTCTTAATGAGCGCGACCTCGTGGCCGTCAGTCGGTGCTTTCCCGTTCGCTGGGACGTCAAAGCCGAGACGCTCTAAGAGCTCGCGACCGCCGCGCTGGTTCCGGATCACGCGCGCCAAGCCGCGGACAAAGTGCAGCACGACTTCGTCGCAGACCGACATGAGCGCGCCAGCGAACGTCCCGACTTGGAGCGCAAAGAGCCAGTCGTGGTCGTACAGCGAGAGCGTCGCGAGCGTCACGCTCGTCCAGACTGCGACCTCCAAGAACGACTGGAGCGTCTTGGTCTCCCAATTGAATCGCACGTCAGTCGTGAATCGCCGCACGAGCGCTGCGCAGATGATCGGCGTCATGCGCACTGGCGCGCTGCTGCAGACTGCAAACAGCGCCTCGGAGACAAAGTCGCTGCGCGGCGGCATGAACCGCTCGTAGAACGAGCTCGCGTCGAGGATCTTGCTCGTGCTCGCGTCGCTTGGCGCGAGGATTTCGTACTCGCTATCGCCGTCATCGCTGTCCGAGTCGGACGCAGTGGCTTCGACGTCCGAGTCGGTGAACTGCGGCTGCCGTAAGCGCCAGTACCCGACGCTCGCACTGTCGTAGTCCTCTTCGACGTACTGCACGGGTGCGGTCATGGCTCAAACGCTTGTGAGAACGACAGCGAGAATGTCGAGGTTGGTAGTGATCTCTTCCACGAAGACAATTCGCAACTGATGCAGACGTGCAGTCAGTTTGTCAAGCTGGTGAGAAGGCGCAATCATCATGCAGCCAGCAAGAGGCGAGCGTCGCAGCACACTTCTTCTTCTATACTTGGTATTTGTAGCAAAAGACAGGAATGCACAAAATGATGCGATGTGTGAACAAGAGCAACAGCTGGCAGAATATGCTCGTCGCAAAACAAGCGCTAATACAAGCCCCTTTGCGACTCTTTGAGATCTTTTGCAGACTTGAACTTGAGAATTATTTAATTGAGCGAAGGTTTGAAATAGTCATACACACTAGTTCACATCAAACATGTGCAGCAACAGATACTCTATTGTATATCTCATTGGCGGCGCCATCTCATTGGCGACGCTCCTTTATTCGGAGTGATTTTAGAGCATGTGCCACTTTCTCGATTTTACAAATATACACATCCTACATTACTGACATGACACAGAACAGAGAATATGCAAGTTTTACATCATCACACAAATGGCCATGACGAGAAACGACTGAATTGATACACGTGATGGCGGCCATACATCGCCGTCATTCATCTCTGATTGTGTCGTCAAAGGCATTCACTTGCTTGTCCATTCATATGTTTAACTCACACATAATGCCACTCTCTTAAACGTCGTCGATCGTGCAGACTACTAGTAGGCTATGACGTAGACATGACGTGTGCATATCGAATTGTATTATATCCACATCAACTCATAAACAGAATATTAGCACTATCATAAATCATCACCTTTTCTTGCCGTGCTCTATTGTGATCGCACAATGCGAGAACTTCTCAAAGGCGACGCTCCTTTATTTGAAGCATTGTTGTGTAATGTGACCGCCGCCAATGATATATACAACAGAGTAGAGAGAGAGACCGATGATCGCTTCATGAAATTTTTAACACACACAAACACATAGAAGCACTTACGTCAATGCATGAGGTATCATGAGAAAGTCGTTGCAATGATCTGGCGGGCAGATCTCATTCATTCGCAAGATGGAGACAAGCACAGCAACGACAGCGTTGCATCGGTCGTACACGACCGCGTTCAAGCTCGAGGTTGTGGAGCTGAGTGCTCAAGTATCTGTAGAGCAAGGCAGCGCGAAACGTGGCGTCCCGCGCAGATTTGTGCACGACTGGGTCGCTGCTCGTGAGGAGCTGAGCGCGTACGGCGGCTCACTCAAGAAGAAGACGCTAGGAGGACAAGAGCATTCCGCTTGCCCAATAACTACAGGCGTTATTCTCATTTGTCAACCTTGTATCAAACGATATCCTAGAAAAATTATCATATTTGTGAATATAGAAAAATGACTGAACGGAAATGCTCGTCAAACAGCAAAAGAACCAACGCGAGCAAGATGCCTGAACGACTGATCCGCACGCGCATGAGCGCTCTCCAGAAGCTGTGCCTCTCTGAGTACAAAGCAAGCAACCCAAGCATGACACTAGGCGAGCTGAGTGCGTGGGTGTGCTTCACGTTTAAGCTGCCGAAGCCGCCATCGCCATCAGCGATCTCCAAACTGCTCAAGGCGCCTGCTGATGCTGAAGTTGTGCACGAGCGCCCGGGGCTCAAGAACTCCCAACCCGTCCCATCAACCGAGCTTCAGCTCGCTCTAGTTCGCTGGGTGTCGGTGTTCGAGCAGCTCAAGCACCCGATCGTCACGTACGCCACGATCCAGTCCAAGGCGAGCAAGATTCGCTCGTCCATGATGCGCGCACAAGGGTACGCCGCGAACGCCAAGCTCGAGCGGATGGTCTTTTCGATCGGCTGGGTCCAGAAGCTCTTGTTGCGCAACGGGCTAAGCGCGCACCGGGTGCATGGCGAGGCTGATTCAGCGAGCAAGTCAGTGGTCGAAGCAGGGAGAGAGGTGCTGCGACTTGTAACAAGCGAATTGAGTCCAAGCAACGTGTTCATTTTCGACAAAACGGCATTATTTACTGCATGGCTTCAGTGACAACCATCAGCAAGGACTCGATCCCTGGTCGCAAGATGATCAAGTAGCGCATGACCGTCGCCGTCGCGGCGAACGCAGACGGCTCCAGCAAGCAGCCGCTTTTGTTTGTCGGATCTGCAAAAAAGCCGCGGTGCTTTGGCGGCAACAGTGCAGAGTCACTTGGTGTGGACTACACTAGTCGACAAAAGGCTGGATGACTGCAACCCTATTTCGAGCGTGGCTCGAGCGATTCGACGCAGACATGCGGGCTGAAAGTCGACACGTACTGCTCCTGCTCGACAATGCGTCGCCTCATCGTGCACCAGTCCACACAATGCACGTCAAGGTGCACTACCTTCCTCCGAGCACAACAGCACACCTACAACCTGTGGACGCAGGGGTGATTCAAGCATTTAAGAGTCGCATGCGCAAGCTTCGCAACGACGCAGTCGTCGACCGTCTTGATGAGATATTAGGTAG
Organism: Pythium guiyangense; assembly: GCA_003730235.1. NCBI lineage: Eukaryota > Oomycota > Peronosporomycetes > Pythiales > Pythiaceae > Pythium > Pythium guiyangense. Next base: position 1,393,501 of record QXDM01000011.1, read on the forward strand.
TGATAAAAAGCGAGCGCGAGCTGATTGACAAAAGGCTGGATGACTGCAACCCTATTTCGAGCGTGGCTCGAGCGATTCGACGCAGACATGCGGGCTGAAAGTCGACACGTACTGCTCCTGCTCGACAATGCGTCGCCTCATCGTGCACCAGTCCACACAATGCACGTCAAGGTGCACTACCTTCCTCCGAGCACAACAGCACACCTACAACCTGTGGACGCAGGGGTGATTCAAGCATTTAAGAGTCGCATGCGCAAGCTTCGCAACGACGCAGTCGTCGACCGTCTTGATGAGATATTAGGTAGTGATAAAAAGCGAGCGCGAGCTGATTGACAAAAGGCTGGATGACTGCAACCCTATTTCGAGCGTGGCTCGAGCGATTCGACGCAGACATGCGGGCTGAAAGTCGACACGTACTGCTCCTGCTCGACAATGCGTCGCCTCATCGTGCACCAGTCCACACAATGCACGTCAAGGTGCACTACCTTCCTCCGAGCACAACAGCACACCTACAACCTGTGGACGCAGGGGTGATTCAAGCATTTAAGAGTCGCATGCGCAAGCTTCGCAACGACGCAGTCGTCGACCGTCTTGATGAGATATTAGGTAGTGATAAAAAGCGAGCGCGAGCTGATTGACAGCATCGACGTCGACAGTTTGTTCCAAGTGATTGTGCCCAACGCATTGCGTCGAGCACAATCAGCGCGGGACGCTGTCAGCAGTGAGACTTTGGCCAACCGCTGGCGACACACTGGCATTCTCTCAGAGAATATCTACGAGCTAGTGGCTGGTGTTGAGCGGCTTTGTGTTAGCTCTCAGTGACCCACAACACAACTACTCTATTTCTTAATACCTGGTCAAGTTTGCATACCTCTGGAATGTTATCTTTTTGCACATCAAAATGCCGTACTAATGGGAATAGTGCCTGTAGCCACGTACAAGAGGGACACCAGAAGACGCGAGCAAGAAAGTGAATGAAGCTGTGACCGTTTGGAACTGTTCTTTGTCATGTCAATCGATGGGTTTGTGTTCTGCAATTCGTGTACTGCAGAATATTTCTACGCGCGGCAAGATTGAGTTCATCCATGGGAGTCGCCAAGACTGGCTTCTGTGTAATCTGCGCGCTGCCGACAAGCCAAACAGGAGCCCCTGCTCGCGGTGTATTTCGAGGAATAACCAAGAGCTGCTATCTAACAGAACAAAACTTGGATACCCCGAATAAGGAGCCGCAAACGAGTGCAAATCTAGAAGAATATGCAAGGAACTTAAGCTCAAGTGTTAGTTCACCGCTGGCTAAGTTCACGGACATCACCACCAGCAGATTGCTGTAAGCCTCTCACATATATCGCACTTATTCACTCTCCCCCACTGCTCTCGCTGCGCCTCCAGCAGCGCCGACGGTCTCTTGTAGTTATCGCTCACCGAGCCGCTTGAGCTCACTCTCGCCACTCTTGGGAAGGACGACTGCCGAGGACACTCACTAAAGCACCCGATAGTCGAAGATTAAGCTCAACCATTCCAGTCGGCTCATGAGAGACGATACCAATAAAATCTACGTCTTTCTCCACGCGCACATGATATTGTACCACAACCTGCCATTTTGATTCGGGGTGTACAAATAGCCCGATGTGCTGAATGCGATCGTCTTCAAAGAAGATAAGCGTGTCATGTCGAACGCAAAGTCGTTTGCGCACACAATGTGGGTTTGTGCGCGGTGGCAAAAGCCGAGATCCGTCGCGTCTCATCGCAACAAGTCGTTTGACAAGTACTCCAAGCCTGACGTTGGTCTGTGACCTTTCAACCGGAAAGGCTCAAAGCGCCGAGTACCTGGACTGCGTGCCTACTAGGTAGTCAATTCATTTCGCTTTTGAAGGGTGCTGCGGGCGTTCGGCACTTTAACCCGACGTTTGCACAGTGTCAGAACGGTATTCGTGAGCCGTTATGTCAATTACTGCTGGCGCGTAACGACTTCGGGCTCTGCATCAGCGACTTTATGTCCACAAAAACTGACTCGGGTCTGAAATAGACAAATGATGACTAAAACGTTTAATTTCAAGTGGGAGTGGTGCCTCCCGCACCTAGCTAACTGTGCCACCACGATGGAGTGCGTTTAAAGCGGCGGCAGTGGGCAGACTGCGAACACAGCCATCGAGCATTTCACCGCGCAGATATCTCGGACTGTCTTTGAGGTCAACAGGACAAAGGCGACGGGCGATTTTTACAAAGCTCTGAGCGAGCTGCTAGACATCGACACACTGCGTTTGATCCAACTAAATTGCTTTCTTGGGCTCAAGAGAGTACACCGCTCAGTCCTGGAGAAGTACTTTTAGATCAACAATAATGGGCAGCACCAGTAATCTTGGTAAAAGTTTACCACCAGAGATCAAGATTAGTGGCAACAGCAGTGATCTGGATGAAAGTTTACCCTAGACTGTAATAGGTAATCATCTATATACATATTTTGGAAGTGTCTGTCACGAACTCGCATCACACCCCGAGTTAATGACTTAGTGACGATTATATCTGTAATTTGTAGGAAAGAGTGTCAAAATATGTGACTAGAAAACGATAATATGAAAGAGCAATGAGCATTGTGCAAATATCCGGCGAAAATTTCGCCGGATCACTGGGCGCAAACCTTCGGCAGCTCCACACCAGTACGGAGATCACCACCGGAGCGAAGCGAAGGTGGTGATCTCCGTACTGGTGTGGAGCTGCCGAAGGTTTGCGCACAGGAGCACTGACTCACTTGGCTGGCCCATCGAAGACGGGCACTACGTCCTTGTCACTCATGATTGTACACCGTATTCCTCATGCCAAAGACCTAATAAAGTATGAGCAAACATTTTGTCGCTCAAATTTAAAAGTGGTAGAGACGGATATTTCTGCCTTTTCTTTTTACTACTACTGCTTGCATCAAAGCTCCCTTCACCCTTGAGCTCGCTTGTTGAAAAGCATGCAACAAACACTTTTTCAAGTGCGTTGAGTTGAGCAGAAATGCCTCTGGGCATGTGAAGTCGAAAGGTATTACCTATTAAGTGGTATTGTGGTCACCAAGAATTTTGTCCAAGTCAGAATTGCTCATATATACGGCTAAACCTCCCATTGTTAAGGGTTTGATTTACGATATATCATAGTGGATTAATTTATATATGCGTGGTGTCTGCTAAACAAGACTGATGTGTGATCGATTTAAAGCATGAGAGACGGATTGCCCACAGTAACGTGGGCAACTGGTCGAATTACTCATAAATCGACGGCCTCACCGATTCGCATTAACATTCACTATGTGGTTTAGGTTACAAATCGGACCGGATGTCTCGTGTATATGTATCTGGATCAGGGCTATTTTAAAGATTAAAGAGGTAATGGGCGTCGTATACTTGTCGATTTGGACAAACTGGCTGGTGATCACAATATTTCTAACCATACTACAATTGTTATCCAAACGTTTGGGCATTGTGTATTAGTGTACAAATGTTCTATAAATAAAATTCGCCATACATTGTCTCATCAAAATACACAGACACAGATCACCCTAATAATGAGTGTATATACAAATGAGCGTCCATACTGCGCTCATTATTAGGCTCATTATTAGGGTGATCAGGGTCTGATTTACAACGGTGGGGTCATTTTTATATAAGTGGTGAATGCTAAAACAGACTGAACAGGAATCAATTTAAGCACTCGACAGGCAGTTTGCCCTCATTCATGTTGACAAGTTGTCCGAATAGTGCGTAAATCGACGACCACAATGATCTGCATTCACATTCACCATATGGATGGTTTGTTAATAATTAGGGTGGATGTGCCATATAGACATATTACTCAGGGCTAAATTAGGGGTAAAACAGGATAAGGGCGTCGATTTGCCTGTCGATTCAGACAAAAGAGCTGTCGATCACAATACTTCTAACCGTACAAACATATATAGGAATCAAACAAATATACATTTGGTCGCCAAATGGTTCACTCTTGGTGAAGATTGGATAATGTGTATTAGCTGTACAAATGTACTATAAACATAACTCACCATACATTTGTTGTCACTTCAAAATGCACAAGAAATCTAACATGTTGTATCAAATAATAGTGTCACGTTAATCAAGTAATCATCATTCAATATCTGCAGCGGAATGACTGATGATGATCAGCTCGTCAAATAGACCATTGTAGCGGAGAGGAAGTGTTCGAATTCATGCGTCCTTTATGCAAAGAGAATAGAGCAAGGTATTCAAACCACGTCTCAGGATGTTTACACAACTTAATGCCTTTTAAAAGGAGAAGAATCTAGAAGCGACACTTTAAAGAAATGCTGTTGCGAACAACCGCACTGAGTGTTGGATCGATGAACCTATCCAGTAGGGATGCAACAATGAACAAAATCCAAAGGAGTAACGACACGACCTATCAGATCTTTATCATTAAGGCGCTGATATCAATGATAAAAATATGTGTTGCAGCTTGTGTGGTATTCACCGAGCAATGTGAGATAAACCTTACCAATGTTCTCGATGTCCTGACGACATCGTTACGGATCTATACATAGTGCAAACAAATTAGTAAACATACATAGGTGATAGCGAATGAGCGCGCCTAGCATTGAGTGAGGTCGATAAGATGCGACTAAATAAACTCGGCGTACTTGTCGAGCAACGGGTGGTTTTGGACTACACTTACATTCTCGCTGTTCCTAATGATAGTGTTGTGTGTCCAGTTCATGGACTCGACCATCAGCACACTGCCATCAATAAAAGCAAAGTAAAGCCATTACCCATGTTCAAGAAATAGCGCATGACATTCCATGCACTCGAAAACAGGCGTTAGATTCCCACCACTCATCAAACACTCACATCAAAACATGACAACCGTTGTATATTGTTGTTCATAATCGTTCACTGCTCGTTAAAGCAAACCATGATACCCGCAGCGTTGAATTTGCTTCCACGGAGTATAGGCAAGTCAGATCCGGGTAGCCCACCACAATGTGCAATCAGACTCCGCTCTGATGGGTATCCAGGATGCCACACTTTAGTGAATAAAGCGTGTACACATATGCGTATATTACTTACGTCTAGCTGCGTGATCTGCATCACGCAGATGTCGAGTGACTCGGTCGCCGAGTCGATTCATGTGATCAGCCGCAGCATCGACGAGCGCTCGCCGTCGTGGATCTCTCCACAGTTTCTGCGCTTGCTGCTCCATCCTCTTTATACTGGTATGTGCGGCACGGGAGCACGTGGTCCAGAGCAGCTTAGCCGCTTGTGGCTCAACATTACACTCCGATACTTAGATGAGTGCCCATTTGTCGTCGTTTGGCAACGTTGTCGCCATCTGCTGCTTCACACAGCGCTCACTAGCGGCGCTGCGTGCGCCGCAAGCGTGCGGCGGTTCACGCCGAGGTGCTGCGCAGCATCGGCCATCGTGTGACCTTCAATGTAACCGGGCGTGTCCGAGTTACGCAGCTCCTTTGCGAGGAAGCGTGTGTGAACACCTTCAGCAAGGATTCCAGACGGAGATAATAAACACAACAGTCGAGTTGGTCTAAATCGCAAGTGTTCATTTTAGTTGGATGTGCGGGCTCCACCCTTTGGTGTGAGCTACTAAGTCTAAGTATGCAATACTAAAGCTAAGTCAACTAAAATGTGGTTGGCTCTGAGAGTCCAAGTTCACTGATTGGCTAATATTCTAAGATATCTACCAATCAGAACAACCGCCAGAATGGCCGGTCTTTAAAGAAGATGCGTGAATAGTAATTCCGCAAAGCTATGTTATTACGATAATAACCATAGCTTGTGTACCCCGTTACATTCAAAGACAATGCGCGCGGCGACCTTGGCGGCGCTCGGTGGCACGACTGTTCTCGCTGGCATCGTGCGCGATCGAGAGCAAGATCGTGAATGAGTCCTAGAGGTGTTCTCAACAACTAAACTGTCGAGACCATGTTGAAGCTTACTTTTCGAGCATTTTAATATAGAAAGGGTACGAAAGTGAGAAGCTTGGCTTGGCTGCTTTCCGCACAACATCAAGTGACTGTTTGCCTCGATCCCTAAATGCCGAAAGCAATCTTTCCTAATGCTTGGTGAAGCTAAAACTCGTTTATTGTATATTTATACGCTTCTTGGGCGGTTTGAAGACTGGTAAGAAGGAAAATTACGCTATATAAGGATCATGTTTGCGACACGACGAACCTGGTGAAGAACATTTGTTTGTATTCAACATGAATATTGAGTCCAAGTATCAGCGTCGCGCGGAACGATGTACCCGGTGGGTGGTGTGTATGAGAAACGACGTCAACTCTATTTGTACGACCATAGGGTTTCTTTGTCGCAGCCCCCGCACAAGGTTTCTACAATTTCCTTTATGTCGATTTGTACTTTTCAAAATTCACAATGAACTTTATCTCGTGTTTTGTACAATAGACTTTGTCTCGTACAAATATGATGTTGTCTTTGAGCTAGCTCGACCATGTCTTCAGAGGACAAGAAGGGTCAGCGAAGATGACTTGCATGCGCATGTGCGCAGCGGTGTATGGAGCTGACGTCTATCGTGTTGATTGATTAGTAGCAATCATCTCGAGCGGCACAAGGGTCATGATCAACGCTACCATGGCGCTACTCGTGTCTACAGCTCCCCGTGGCTCATGAACTCGTCCACAGCGCCACAGTCGTCGAGCACACCGTAGCCGCCTTGTGCGTCGCTGCTTGCGTGGTGCATCGCACACTTGCACCTTCCCGAGTCTTCATCTGCGCCGCACCAACAACCATCCATCCGTCAGTTCGTGCCTCATGCAATCGCTGCTCCGCACACCACATCTTGCTCCCAACCACACGAACGCAGACGCACCGCATCGACCGCGGTTGTTGCACTCGATGTCTTCTTTCGAGCCTGCGGTGACTTGCGCGGCGCTGATCGAGACAACTCCGCTCGAGTGCGTGAGCGCATTCGGCGTCACGACTGCAAGCAGCGGCAAGGCGCCAGTCGGCGAGTGGAACGTGATTGTGATCTCTGTCGACGCCACATTCGAGCAGCACACACAGCACACCGTCATACAGTCAGTAAGCCACAAGCTGATGGTCATCGTCAGTGCTAGCTCGTGCAGCGACGTACGATTCCCAGCAGCAGCACACGCGGTCGCGACGCCAGTCGAGAATGCGACACTGACGCTCGTGACGCTGCAAGTGAGCGAGCGCAGATGCACGTCATAAAGTGTGCGCGAGGACGTCAGTTGCAGCTTCACGATATGCGCTTAGATCACGAACGTACGTGCGCAAGCGCTCAAGTGCCGCTTCTACTTGACTCGTGGACGCACTCGCTGCGATCGCCTGCGTCGTCTCGCCTCGGAAAGGGAGCGCAAAGGTCCCGCCAGTCGCAGCGCAGCTCACGCGCTGGACCTCGTCGACTTGATTTGCTGTCCACGGGTCGTCGCCGCTTGGACATGGGACTAGGACGCAGCGTCGGGACATCGCAGTCTGTCAGCCGTGCAAGAACGACGCCAGCACGACGGAGCGTACTGAGCGCACGTACTCTTGGCGCAGTTGTGTCCAGCGTACCGGACGCTCGTGCTCCGGTGGCTGTGCACTTTGTCGCAGTAGCAGCCCTGGATCATGTCGGCGTCCCACGTCGCGACTGCGTTCGGGTCGGCGCCGTAGACGAACGCCGTTGTGCCAAAGCTCAGTGTCGGCGTGATCGCCGCGAGCTCGCGCGCCGAGCGGCAGACCCCGCGGTTGCTGCACACACCGTCGCGGTTCTGTGGACACGACACTTCATCACAGCGGCCAGACGCTCGCAGTCAGTTCCAAGTCCCAGTGGTCGCTCATGACGCGCTCGACGCAAACGCACTCCGGTCGCAGGCGACGCCTTCAAAGCCCTCGACGCAAGAGCAGGTGCCAGTGCCTGAGCAAACGCCCTGCGCACAACCGCACGACTCGGTCAGTCGTGTCGAGACACTTACCGGTTGCGTATTCAGTCACGCAGCAGCTCGAGTGCCACGACGCACCGCGTTCGAGCATGACGCCATCGTCAAGTGCGCCACGTCGTTTGTCTGTGGTTCTTCAAACCACGCGCGACCTCGCGGACACATGCGGATCAAGCAGCTGTAGCCGCTGTAGCCGTCGTTGCACTGACACGTGAACGTCGGCGCGTTGAGGCACTGGCCGTGGCCATTGCAGCGCGGACCACCAGCGCACGTTGTCATGGCGCCGCCACTGCGAAAGCCGCAGTTGTTGATGATCCCAATCGCGCCGCGGCCTAGAAGAGATCGTCGCCAAGCAACCGACTTGTTGTCAGGACAACCAAGTTGCTGTGTGTTGGTCAAGAGACGCAAAGAGCCTCAGACGTAGCGCTGCTGCTGTCGCACCGTCGCTCGACTCAAAGCCTGCGTCACACACGCACACGCCGTTCTGACATGCGCCTCGACCTGAGCACTCGAGCCACTGGCAACCAACAAATATAGTGAGAGTGAATGAGTGCCCCGGTCGACACTGTCTGCACCACCGCAAGCCGCTCAGAAGACCTCTTTCGTGCCAGTCTGCGTCGCTGCGCGCGTCCCAAACGCTGCTGGTGTGCCGCCTATAGCATTAGCGACACCTTTGTTAGACAGCACATGCCCATTCATCCATCCATCCATCCATCCATCCATCCATCCGGACACGGACTAACGCACCGGTCTCGAGTGTCAGCGCTGCGGTGCCGGTGATCGTTGGGGTCACAACGAGTGCAGGGACGTCGCCGTGCTCGTGCGTGAACGTGATGCGCGTCGAGACGCCGGTCGCAGAGCAGAGCGTCGCGCCGCCGTCGAGTGCGACTGCCACGCTCCGGATCGTCGCGAGCGCCTCGAGCGCAGCTTGGACCGACGCTGCAGTCTCGGCCTGGACGTCGAGCGCTCGCGTGGTCTCGCCGCGAAAGCTCAGCGTGAGCGACCCCGTGCAGCCCGTGCACTGGCACGACAGCGCTTGGATCTCGTCGACTTGGCCAGTTGTGATCGGGTCGTCGCCAAACGGACAGAGCGACTGCGCGCAGCTCACGCCCGTGTAGCCGTAGTCGCAGACGCAGCCAAAGATGCGCTCGGCGTCCCACGGCGTTGTGTACGTCGTGGTGTAGAAGAGGTTGTAGTCGTTCTGCATCGCCGCGACGTCGCGCAAGCTCACGCACCGGCCGTGGCCATTGCAATTTAGGTTCGCTGTGCAGCCGACGCGCAGGCGACTGCAGGCGTGGCCCCAGAACGCCGGGTCGCACTCGCACCGCCCGCTGTCGCGATTGCACCGCCCGCGGCTCGAGCACTCGGTCGCGACAGACCGCATGTCATCGTCTGCGACTGCGACGCCGACCCACGGTACGCCGAATGGGCACTGCCGCTTGTAGCAGTCAAAGCCCGTGTAGCCGTCAAAGCATTCGCAGCTGTGTGGAGGCACGGCGGCCGTGATGTGAGTGTGTGCAGAGCAAGAGCCATGCAGCCATAGATCGAGAAATAGAGATACTCAGTCGCGTACGTGTTGGTGCTCGTGCACGTGCCGTGGCCATTGCACTTGGACGGACACATTGCCTGGACATGCTGCTGCTGGACGAGGCCATGAAAGCGAAGCGCGACAGCGAGTGCGAGTCGCCAGCGCATGACACTCACTCTCAGTACATTCGCTGCTGCTTGTGACTGCTGCTACTGCTGACGAAGGCGATACCAGCTCACTGAAGCGTCGCGTGCCATGCGTCGCGAGCGTCCGTCAGCGCTCACAGCTCGGCGTCTTCGTTTGAGGTCGAGCGCATGATGCGCGGATCGAAGCACCAACAACTGGCAAAGCGCGTCGCGCGCATCGTGAGCATGCGAGAGCCATAGAGAGAGCAGAGAGGAGATGACGGGCAAAGACGCGCAACTTCAACGAGCGCAAAAGCGTATCGCGTCTTGCATGCGGTCATGGCAAGCAAGCAAGCGAGCGAGCAATCGTGCGACGCTCGCGATGCTGTGCGCTTCGTTGCTGCGGCGCGCGCCGCTTCGATGGGCACATGAGGCTTTGGGTGGCGCTTGAAAAGCGCTGGCGAAGCGGCAGGACAGCCGCACGTCCAGCTGGTCGAGGCGGTGCGCTGGACTGCTGGTTTGCGTGCTCTCTCGCTGCGAGGAATTTCCATAGATCAGTACGTATGTACTGAGTTTGCCCCCACAGCAACGTTATCAAAGATGTACTGAATCAGTACACTCGACCAATCAGTAGGTTCGACCTGCTTAAGTACAAACCTGAATTTTGGGAAAACTTGCTGATATTGCACGCACAAATATGCGACAGCAACGGCAAATGTCAGCGTGCCTGTAGCTCAATTGGTTAGAGCCCTGCTTTCACGAGCAGGTGGCGAGGGTTCGAGTCCCTCCAGGTGCAAACCTCCTACTGAAAGTCAGTCTTCTTTCTTGCCACCGCATAGAACTGCTAAATGCGACCGCGACAGAGTGTGCGAGTGAGTTGACTGGGCGCCAGTACACTAAGTCCGAATGGCGGATGCTCCTTCTAGAAAAGGGTTCGAGATTCTAGAATCTCTGAAATCTGAAATCTAAGCAGCTCCAGGTGTACAGAGTCCAGTCACATCACTCTTTTTTAGCGATGTCATCACGAGCCATCCACAATTCAGTTCAGATCTAAAATTTAGAACGAGGTCGATTGTGTTCTAAGTAAGTAATGAGTCACCAACAAAAACCCATGCAGCATTGGTTTATCTATAAAGTATACAAAGTGTAAGTCAAACCTAAAGGCTACCAACTGCTTTCTGTCTCTTGTGCTTTGGCTTCGGACCCGGCTTCAAGCCACGCTTGCCTTTACCGTTCTGGGCAACTTTCACCGCCGGAATTCGTAGAGTCGTGTCTCGAGCAAGCACTCCGTCTGTCGGCCATGGCAGAAATGGATGCGTGTACGTGTCACGGAAGTGGTCGTTTGACAGCCGCTTTGAGTCGTAAAGTTGAGCGAGCGGTGTTCCTTCAGCTGCCGCAGCGCACACAGCATGCACGCACGGAAACTCTTCGTCTCTCCAGCTTCGGCAGGTGCACTCTTTCTCGGGCAGTGAGACGAGTCGCCAAGGATGAGTCAGGCCGTCTGGTGCCGGGCAACCGAGGTGCCGCACGTTGTACGCCCCTTCAAGACACGGCGTAAAAGTGCACGCGGTGCTCGCCAGAGACAGGTCGTTGAGTCGCGCAGCGAGAGGTGGGACCAAGTTGTGCTCGCCCGCGTTGCGGATCCACATTCCGGCGAGCTGACGTCGTTCGGAGAGAAGCTCGCTGAGCCGGACGAAAAAGAGGTGGAAAGCGTCGAGTGGCTTCGAGCTTCGAAGCTCATCGCCGAGCCAGTTGTTCGTCTGCTCGGAGAGGTTGGAAGTGATCTCGCCGTACGTCGGGAGGCTGTACAGATTCTGGAAGGCGAACTTGACCCAGTTATGAATGTCGATCCCAGCCAGATACTCAGATGCTGCAGCCTTTGTGCTGCTGAGTTGCTTGGTGAAGAGCTTGAGGTCGTTCTCGCAGTCGCTTCGAGCCATGCTGCAGATGATCCCTCGCTCTTCCTTCGTCAGCGACGTCTTCGTTCTCGATATGTTGTCCATGATGTGCCTAACGCAGTATCGGTGGCCCGCATCAGGAAAGACCTTGGACACAGCGCTGAGGAGTCCTTTCTGCCGGTCTGACAGGATCGTGAACTTGTTCGCGCCATCGAGCCCGTCTTTGACCATCTGGAGGAACCAGCACCAGTTTTCAAAGTTCTCGACTGGGACGAGAGCGAGAGCGACTGGTACAATGTGGTTGCAGTAGTCCTTCGCCGTCGCAACGAGAAAGACGCCGCGTTGGTTCATCTCACCCTTCAAGTGCACTCCGTCGAACCCGAGAAGCCTCTTGGTCATCTCCACGATGTGCATACCGACGCTCGGGAAGAATCCGGCTCGCTTGAACGTCATGCCGTCGCTCTCCTTGTCGAAGCGCCAAATCGACCCCAGATTCTTCTGCGCCATCAGATCTAGATACGCCTCCAGCTTTTGGTAGCTCTCCGCGTGGTCGCCATGCAGCTTGTCGTCGATGGCTTGCTTCATTCTGGACACGGCACTTGCACTGATCGTGACGCCTTGAGAGCGCAGGTATGTCGTGATGTCCTTGCCTTTGAGAGTTGAGACAGATCCGGCGTGGGCTGGAACGACATTGAGCTCGACGAGAGACGTGATCTGATCCATGTCTTGAGTCGTGTTGCGCAAGGGGCGAGCTGGTGCTGGGACAGAGCCTTCGACGCACGGTGGTCGAGAAGAGCCGATATGCTTTGCGTGGTTGTGACAGAAGTTGGCCGCCGTGATCTTCCAGCTCCCGTTCTTGCTGAACACGTTGATGAAGAAGGGGCACTGGAGAGTGCCCGGCTCTGCTGTTGCGTCGTAAAACTGCAAGCCGTTCACGATCTTACAGGCGTACTTGGCATTGCCCGAGCTGTTTGCCTTGACGCTACTGTGCTTGACGTACAGCTGAAAGCCGCACTTAGTCGCAAGAGTCTTGCACCGCCGTTGAATGGCTTTCTGGCTTTCGAAGACGTCAACGCCGATGTTGTCTTGGCGATCGTAGACATGACCGTGCGTCTTGCTCGCTGGGTCGCTGTCAACATCGATGTCTGGTCGAAGTAAGCCACACTCTCTCGCTGCAGCTATGTCCGCCAGGTCGAGTGAGAATCTTGCGGCTCCGAAGTTCGCTGGTTTCTTTGTTGTTGCCATGTCGCGGGCTTGGTAGATTGAGCAATGAGCTTGAGCGCTACATATCATGGTCGAAATGCACCCACGCGCGCTTCCAAGCTCCACCTCAATCGAGCTGCACAGTCTCGTATCTTATCGGATACGTTTTCTTTAAATATGACTGATATTTGTCCAAATTTAGTTTTTTAAGTTCGCACTTGCACCATCTCGTTCATCACAAGCGCACTTTATTTTTACCTCGAGCAATGTACTGAAATGCCTCTTTTATTTCACCTCTGGGGGCAAACTCAGTACATACGTACTGAATTATGGAAATTCCTCCTCTCGCTGCTGCTTGGGCACGCAGATCGCATCGGCATGTCCTGCGCTTTTGGCATGCTTGCAGCGCTCCTGTGGTTGCTCTAGCTCTAGCTCGTGAATGTTACAGCGCTCTCACACACCAAGGACACACACAGACACACATGCGCGCGCATATCGACACCAAGCAAGCGCATGTGCTTCAGCCAAAGAGTGAGCTTTCGATGCGTCGCGTCAACAGCATGTCGCTCCGCGCATGCACAGCGCCAGGACGTCGTCGCAGCACGCGCTCGACCTCACATTTCTCGTCCGAGCAGGTGTTTCCCACCATGTGTTATATTCATCAAGTGTAGTCTGCGAAAGCGATTCTTGACATCTGCAATTCTCTCGTCATACTCTTGAATTGTATTTTTTCACGAGAAAGTATACCCATCTCATGTGCATAAAATGTGATAGTGACATAACTCAGTGACCCAGACCACTTTGTCACGCAAACAACACCGACATCGCGTGGATCGCGCTCGCCAAAGCAGACATTCGCAGATTCGCTCGCTCGCGCGCACCAGGGACCAAGCAGCAGTCGTCCTTCTCTCTCTCTCCACACACTTCGCACTACGATGGCGTCGTTTGCGTTCCGCCGTGCGTCCACGCGCGCGATGCTCGGCCTCGGCGCTGGCGCCATTGGCATCACCGGTCTCTCGGGCGCGGCGATCGTCTCGGCCAAGGAAAAGCCGCGTCTCGTAGCGCCGATCACGTGCCAAGACGGCTCGGTCATCACGCCGTACGAAGTGCCGTCGCGCGACGAGCAGCTCGCGCGCCTCAAGAAAGAGCACTTTGACGTCCTCGTCATTGGCGGCGGCGCCACGGGCTCGGGCTGTGCGCTCGACGCTGCGACGCGCGGGCTCAACACCGCGGTCGTCGAAGCCGCAGACTTTGCCGCTGGCACGTCTGGGCGCTCGACCAAGCTCATTCACGGCGGCATTCGGTACCTCGAGACGGCGTTCATGAAGCTCGACTACGCGGCGTTCAAGCTCGTGTTTGAGGCGCTCGAGGAGCGCTCGTTCTTCCTCAGCGCCGCGCCGTACATGAACCGCCCGCTGCCAATCATGATCCCGATCTACAACTGGTGGGAAGTGCCGTACATGTGGGCCGGAGCCAAGGTCTATGACCTCGTCGCGGGCTCGAAGCGCTTCGTGCCGGGGAGCTACTACATCAACGCCGAAGAGGCGATGTTCCAGTTCCCAATGCTCCGCCAAGAGGGCTTGAAAGGCGCAGTCGTGTACTACGACGGCCAGATGAACGACACGCGCATGAACGTCTCGATCGCGCTCACGGCGTCGCAGAACGGCGCCGCAGTGTGCAACTACGTCAAGGTCGTGCACTTGCTCAAGGACGCGGACGGCAAAGTCCGCGGCGCGCACGTCAAGGACACGATCTCGGGCGACGAGTGGGACGTTGCCGCGCACGCAGTCGTGAACGCGACGGGTCCGTTCACTGACGGCATTCGCCAGATGGACGACCCTGCGACCGAGAAGATCGTGGTGCCAGCCGCCGGTGTCCACACGGTCTTGCCCGACCACTTCTCGCCGAACCGCATGGGTCTGATCGTCCCGAAGACCACGGACGGCCGCGTGCTGTTCTTCTTGCCGTGGGAGAACGGCACGCTCGCCGGTACGACCGACTCGGAGTCGGAGATCACGATGCTCCCGTCGCCGACGAAGCAAGAGGTCGACTTTATCATTGACGAAGCGAACCGGTACCTCTCGACGGAAGTCACGCGCGCGGATGTCAAGTCGGCGTGGTCGGGCATCCGGCCGCTCGTGAAGGACCCGCGCCACAACGACGGCACGACGTCCAAGATCTCGCGCGAGCACGTCGTCGAAGTGTCCAAGTCGAACCTCGTGACGATCGCTGGCGGCAAGTGGACGACGTACCGCCGCATGGCCCAAGATGCGATCGACAAGCTCGTCGAGACCGTCCCTGAAGTCGCGAAGAAGGCCGCGCCGTGCAAGACGCGCGACGTTGGGATCATTGGCGCCGACCGCATTGGCGAAGTCTGCAACAAGAAGTTTGACACGATCACCGTCACGCTCCGCGAGAGCTACCACCTCGACAAGGACATCTCGGAGCACCTCATGCGCAACTACGGCACGCGCGCGCTCCAGATCGCCGAGATTGAGCAAGCGGGCTTCTTGGACCGCAAACCGAGCGACCACCCGCGCCGCTTGCACCCCAAGTACCCGTACTTGGAGGCCGAAGTCGTCTTTGCCGTGCGTCAAGAGTACGCGCAGAAGGCGACGGACGTGATCGGCCGCCGCATGCGCCTCGCGTTCATTGACAGCGGCGTGACGAAGGAGCTCGTGCCGCGCATCGTGAGCATGATGGGCGACCTCCACGGCTGGAACAAGGCGCGGCGAGAGCAGGAGACGAGCGAGTGCCTCGAGTACCTCGCGACGATGCACAACTAGGAGCAGGACGCTAGGAGGAGGAGGAGGAAGGACGATGGCGCGCGTGAGACTTGCGCGACAGCAGCGCACCGCAGCGCGTAGCACACTAGCGCATCGTAGCAGCAAGCCCTCGATCCATTCATTCGTATCACGCTTCTGCTGTCTTAGGTCGCGCTCTCTGCTCGCGAGTGGTGCCGCTGGTGCTGAAGACGCCGCAGCTTCGAGAGCTTATCGGGCGAAGATGTCGATGCGACTGGCGGCGGCAGTGCGTTGTACGGCGCCACGAGGTGCAGGAGCTCGCGCGCGAGTGCTGCGTTCTGGAGCTCTGGACGCCGCGATGACGATGCTGTTGGCGTGTGGAGTGGCGACGCAGCGCTCGCTCTCGTAGGTCCAAGTGGCGGCAAGACAGTGCGCTCGTCTTCGTGGCGCGCGCTGTCGGCGAGCCCGAGGAGCATGTCGAGACCAAACTGCACGAGCTGCTGGCTGTTGCGCGGGTGCTTGAGCACGAGCGCCACGAGCGCAGCGAGCACGCCTTCGACGACGTCTTCGTGGCGCCGCTGGCGATCGTACAAGAGCACGAGCTGCGCGACGCCGTCGAGCGCACCGACGAGGTCCTGGTTCCGCACGTTGTCGCTCACAGTGTTGCGCAGTGCCCAGAGACACGAGACGAGGAGCTTGCGCTCGTCGTCGACTGACACCGCGTGCGCAGCGCTCGCACCGAGGATCTCGTGCAGCGGCTGCACACAGAGCTGCAAGAGCTTCTCGAGGCCGTGCTCGTTCCGGAGCTTCACTTTCGCGCTCGGAGTCTTCCAGACCTCCTCTGCGATCGCGTCGCTCACCATCGCTACGAGCGCTGGACTCGTGGCGTCGCTCAAGAGCGCAATGAGCTTCTTCACGTCGGTCGACGACGCGAGTGCGCGCGACGACGCAATGCCGTCGCGCTGGAACTGCCGCACATCAGCGAGGAGCTCGAGCGCCTCGAGCGCTGGGACGCATAGCTCCTTGTCTGTTGCGCCGCTGAGGTTCACGAGCGTCTCGATGCCGTGCGGAACGTCGAGCATGCGGCTCTTGTTCGCGTCGTGGAGACAGAGGTTGATGACGCCGTAGAGTCCGTGGCGCTGCACGAGCGGACTCGCCGCGTGACCACAGAGTCGGATGAACACTTCAAGTCCGCTCAGCGCTTCCTCGTCCATGCCACTGCTACTGCTGATCGTAGGCTTGGCGCCCATTGCCAGCGCGATCGTGTCGCTGTACGAGAGCGCACAGAGTGCGCGCGCAGCGTGCTCGAGCGCGACGCCATGGCCTCGTACGCACTCGGACTGAAGCAGCGCCATCCACTGGGGCTGCGACGCAACGAGCTGGCGATTCGCGTCGTTGTAGAACAACGCGTTCGCGAGGATGCAGAGTGCGTACTCGCGGATCTGCCGGTCCACTGCTGCGTCGTCACTGCTATCGCTCTCGATCTGATCATCACCACCGCCGTCGTCGCTGTTGTTGTTGCTGCTGTCCTGTTCTGGGCGAGCGCTCGCACTCGCACTCGCGCTAGCGTCCTCTTGCTCTTGGTTTGTCTGTGGTCGTGTGTGCTCAAGCGTTGTCGTCATCGTCGTGAACGACCGATGCACCGAGAGCGAGCAGAGCGCAAAGAGCGTAGGCATGTACCGCGCGATGCGGTACTGGTTGTCTTGGTTCCACGTGAGGTTTGCGAGTGCCCACGTCGCTTGGAGCACGAGCTCGCTGTCGCTACGGCGGTCCGCGAGGAGAAAGAGCGCGTCGACACCGCCTGCAGCGCCGATCACTTCTCGGATCGCGTCGTGCTGCGCAACGCTCCCGAGCACGACTGCTGCGTGGTACGCGACGTCGCGGTTGCACGACGCGCACATGAGCACAAAGCTCGCAACACCGCCGACGCCGCGAGCTGCACCACTCTGCAGCAGCTCATTGTCAGCTTCGAGGATCGCATCTGCGACGCTCCGAGCGCGGTGGTCGCTCTCGTTCTCGACCGTGTCGAGCGCTGCAACGACGCTCGCGAGCACTTGCGCAGCGTTCGTCTGGATCTGCTCGTACACGTCGAGCTCGACCGCGTCGTAGATCCGCGGCGAGTGACAGAGCTCCGTAAGGATCGGGATTGCATCGTTGTCAAGCAGCACTTCGCACACTTGAGGCTGTGCCAAGTGCGTCAAGTGCGCAAGCGCCTGCGTCGCAGCGACGATGAGGTCGACGTCTGTCGCATCAGCGCAGAACGCAAGCAAGTGCGGGACTGCGCCGTGTGTCGTGATCGCGACTTGGTTGCTCGCGTTCCCAAACGCCAAGTTGCTCAGTGCGAAGACTGCGTGGCGCACGATGTGAGCATCTTCTGGCGGTTCGTGCGGCGCAATGAGGCCGACGAGGTGCGCGACGCAGCCGTCCATGCGTCCAATGATCGCCGTGTTGCGCGCGTCCATGACAATGAGCGCGAGTGACCGGAGCGCATTGCGCTGGATCTGCGTCGCGGTCGCAGCATCCTCCTCGCTGCTGCTGCTGTCATCGCCATTGCGCACGAGCTTGCGCTGCGACGGCGCGTAGCAGAGGTCGATGATTGTCTGGAGCACGCTCGGTGAGAGCGCCATGTGCGCTTGGTTGCGTGCGTTCGTGTCTGGGAACCGCAGCTCGTCGAGCTGGTGCCACGTCTGGACGAACCGAATCTTCTTCTGCTGCTTGCGTACGGCGTCGTCAAAGTCGCTCTCGCCAGCGCACGCGCTCGGGTCGGCTAGCCAGTTCATCGACGAGCTCGCTTCATCGGCGACCGCGTCAAACGCCATGACGTCTGCTAGTGCTCCAGCTGCTGCTGCCTCGTGCGAGAGCTGCACAAGTACCGCGTCTGACTGCGCTGTGACGTACGCTAACCACGTGCGCTTGGCGCGCCACCCGAGCGCGCGCGGTGTCGTGTTTGCGTTCCACGCGAGCTGTCCAAGCGCACGCGCGCACACGACGCGGATCGCTTGCTGCGCGTGGCAGTGCTGCGCAAGGACCGCAAGGACTTCGATCGCGCCGTGCGTGCGCAGCGCAGTGTTCACGTCGTGCGTCGCACCGGCGAGAATGTCGAGACCGTCGACAAAGAAGCGGAAGAGCACGTCGACGTTCGTGAGGATCGCCTGCGCCGTAACGCGCTGGCGCCAGTTGCGCAGCCGCAAGAGCTGCTGCTGCTGCTTGTGCTGCGCTACGAGCGCGTCCATCTCGCGCTGGAGCGCAATGCGCTCGCGCTGTGCGTCCTTGGCCTGAAGCTTGAGCGAGAGGTTCCACATCTCAATGTTGTTGATCTTGGCGATCTGCGCCGTGATGCGGAAGCGCATGTCGTTCGTCTCCGTGGCGCGGCGCTTCTCGAGCGACGCGTACGCTTTCACGAGCTCTTCGTTCGCGATGCGCTGGGCGTGGAGCTCGCGCTTGGTTGCTGTGAGCCAGTGGCGCTGCTGCTCGTTCACGGCTTCGAGCTCGAGGATGCGCGCGTCGAGCGCCGTGCGAATGCCGTCGTGCTCGTGCACGAGACGCTCGCGCTCGGCTTGTGCGCGCGTTTTCTCGTCTCGGAGCGTCTGCTGCAGCGCAGCGATCTCGGCACTGAGTGTCTGGATGACGCGCTCCGTTTGCTCACGGACGTGGTCGCTACTCGCTTGGTACGCGCGCTGGACGCGCTCGAGCTTGGTGTGGAGGTCGTCGATCTGCGTGAGAAGCTTGCGCTTGACCTGGTGCAAGACTGCGAGCTGCTGCTGCAGCGCCTGCGTCTCGTGCGCATGCTGGTCCTGGAGGATCGCGAGCATGCTCTCGTGGCGCTCGCGCTGCATGCTCGTCATCCACTCGTGCGAGCTCGTGTCGGGGATGAGCGCGATCGCTGCGAGCTGGCGCCAGCGCGCTTCGCGGTCGTAGCACGACAGGAGGAACTGCCGCACGTGCTGCTGGCTCTGGAGCTTGGTGTCAAAGACACCAGTGGCGTCGTCCTGCTGCTGCTGGAGCTGTGCATAGCGCTCGCGTCGCGCTGTTGAGATAGCTGTTGTATCAGTAGAAGGCAGAGATGCACCGCTGTCGAGCAGTGTCAGTGGCGATACAGATACCGCAGCAACGGAGGCACTGTCGTCGCCTTCCTCTTGCATGAGCACAAAGAGCCGCTCGATCGTCTTGCGCGCGTCCTGGAGCTCGTCTGCGAGCGCAAAGTTGAGGTCCCAGAGCGCTTGCTTCTCGCGGAACAGCGCCATCTCCTCCTCGAGCTTCGCCTTTGCGTACCGACTCGAGCGCATCTCGAGCTCAATCAAGAGCGTCTTCGCCGCCATCTCCTTGTCGTACGATGCTTGGAGCGCCGCAGCATGTGCGGCGATCGCTGCGCACTGTTTGCGGGACTCGTCTTCGAGCTGCAGACGCTCGAGCGGATTGAGCGCCTGGAGCGGTAGACGCTGCGCGGCTTCGAGCGCAACGTGGAGCTCACCGAGGCGGTCGGTCATCTGGAAGATCGCCTCTTCGCGCGCCGCGCGCTCGATCATGAAGCGCACGCGCTCGGTCTGCGAGTCGGCTTGGATCGCCCACAGACGCGTGTTCAGCGCCTTCTCGAGCGCTCCGAGTTGCGCAAAGAACGGCGCGTCACTCTCTGCGAGCGCGAGGTCGAGCGCGAGCTGCCGCTGCACGCGCTCGAGCAGTGTCCGGCGTGTCGTCGTATGTGCGAGCTCGTCGATGCGCATCGCTTCTTCG
Source organism: Pythium guiyangense (assembly GCA_003730235.1). NCBI lineage: Eukaryota > Oomycota > Peronosporomycetes > Pythiales > Pythiaceae > Pythium > Pythium guiyangense. The sequence continues at coordinate 1,413,651 of QXDM01000011.1, forward strand.
CGCTCCCAGTCGCGCCAGTGCTGCTCAGCGTCGACAAAGCTCTTGAAGAGCACGAGCTCAGCTTCGTCCTGGAGCAGCGCAGCGATCTCTTCTGGCGTCATGTGCTCGCGCGCGACGTCTGCGGCCATTGCAGCGCGCTCGCTCTCGGTACGTGTAGCGTCACTGCCACCACCGTCCTCACCGTCGTCACCTTCGTCGTCGTCAAGTGGCTTGAGCGTGACAAAGCGCACGCTCGCGCGCTCGAGGTCATCGGCGCTCGGTCGTGCCTCGGTCGGCGGCGGCAGCGGCACGTCGAGGCGTGCGATCGCACGGCAGACGCTTTCGAGATCCGCTGCGACTTCGAGCTGCTGCGTGCGCACTTGGTCACAGAGCGCCGAGAGCTCGTCGGCCTTTGCAGTCGCCTCTTCGTGCCGCAGCGCGCTCTTCTCGAGCAGATCGAACTCGAGCTGCTCGATCGCCAAGACCTGCGTCTCCATGCTCTTCATGTGTACGTACTCGTCGTCGAGCTGGTGGTGGAACTTGACGCGCGGCTCGAGCGAGAGCGGGACCGTCAAGTACGCCCGGTCCGCGCGCTGCTCGAGCACGAACGCGTCGAGCTCTTGCTCGAGCGCAGCGTCGTCCTTGGCGAGCGTCAGGTCTTTCTTCCCGACCGAGTCTTTGCTGAACTTGGCGTACACAGTCGTTGCCGCACCACTGCTGGTGCTCTGCTGCTGCTTCTTCTCAAGCGCTTCGGCTTTGGCTTTCGCTGCTGCTTGCTCCTGCAGCAGCGCTTTGCGTTTCTTGCGCTCGGCGTCGCGCGTAGTTTCGTCTTCGAGCGCGATCGCCTCTGCTTCGCGCTCAAAGCTCTCGCGACTCGCGTTCAAGAGCTGGAGCGCGAGTGCACGCTGCTGCGCTTCGCTCGCGCTTAGCTCGAGCTGCAGCTGCTTGTGGCGCTCGAGCGCTGCTGTCATCTGTGCGCGGAGAGCGACGGGGTCCGCCGGCTCGTCGCTCTTGCTTTGCTTGTCGTCGTCGTCGTCCTTGTCCTGGTCGTCGCTGTCACTGTGGCTTCTCTCGCCAGCACCACTCGCTGGCTCTGCACGAGCCTCGAGCGCTGCGTCCTCGGCGGGATCAGCGGCGCTGCTACTCTCGCGCTTGCGTCCTGGAGCATTGCTGTCAGGATGGTCGTCATAGAAGTGCTCAATGCCGTAGCTGTCTCTCCAGTCCATCTTGTCAGCGTCCCACTGCGGCGGCGGCTCGTACGCCATCACGAGTGGTGCGTCCCACACGCTCTCGCCTGTGACGGCGTTGAGATAGTACACGCGCTCTGGTCCAAGCTCACCAGTCTCTGTGCTCACTGTCGCCGGCTCGACGACAATGCGCCACTGCCGCGATGCTTCGATCTGCTGGAGCACGCGCTCACGCGCAACGCGCCGGTTGATACGCGCCAGCAAGCGCCTGCGCTCAGTCGGATCAGACGGCATGGCGCTGTCGCGCAGGTGGTGCGCCTCGAATGGTTTGAGGAGCGACGGCAGCACGACACCGTCGGGCCAGAGCTCCGTCAGCCACTCCTTCTCTTCGCGTCGCTCGTGCTTCTCTTTCCGGAGCTGCTGCTGCAACTTGGTGACGCGCGTCTCGAGGGCGTCGATCTCGCGCTGCTGTGCACTGTTCTCATCGCGCATTGTGCGCAGCACCACGCGATGGACATCGACACTACGCTCCAAGCTCTGCTCGCACTGCATGTGCCGAGTGTGCAGCTGCATGAAGCGCTCCATGAGGTGGCGCTGGGTCTCATCGCAGAGCGCATCGAGCGCAGCAGGAAGGTCTGCGAGCTTGAGTAGCGAGGGCGACTCGACTTGGGACTCGACGACGTTCTCGTCGCCATCGTCTGTGTCCATGGCGCAGAGGCAGCGAGGGCGTCTATCAACGCGGTCGTCTTGGCCGGCGCAAGCAGCAAGAGATCACACTAGCAGTGCTTTAGCGCCGTGACGCTTCGCAGTGGTTTGTGAACCCATTTGGTCGCGACCCGCCACCAAGTGAACCACTAGTACGATGGCAAGCAAGCATGAAGACCCGAGCGTGCGTGCGTGCTCACAAGCGCCACGCTACGCCACCAGATCACATCACACATGACCTGCATACTGACCTTTGTGTTTGTCTTGCAAGCGCAAAGGGACTGCGACGACAGCGAGTCCAAGTACGATCGCAAGTGTAGTGCGTCACGGCAGCGCACAAGCGTATGTGCTCAGCTGACGTAGTGTGATGTCATGCTGCGCGCTCGCGTGTCATGTCCAAAGAGCAGCAGCAGCTTGCCATGATGTTCCTCAAGTGGCTCAACAGGACGTTCAGAGTCAAACCCATGAACGAAGCTGCAGTCAGAGGACTCGACGTTGTCCAATTCGGCCCATTGACACTGTCGAGCGCCGTCATACGGACGATGTGCACCGACCAGTGTGTGTGTGATCCAAACTTCGATGTTGACATCGTCGCAAAGACGCTCATGTATCTTATTCCCGAGAGTCTCCACGACTGAGAAGACCAAAGTCCGACCCAAGACGCACCAAGTCGTGCTGAGAGTGCGAAAGTCGACGATCCTTAGCAGCTCAGTTGACTTCTTTGGATAGCAATCTCGTCGTGATCACAAGTTGGGATCATCATGTGCACCACGAGCCAACTCCTCATCATGCAGGTCATGCACGCATGGGAGTTAGCGATCTCGTTGCGAAGCCACGCCATGATGAGCTCGGTCACACACTTGATGTCCCGCCCACGATCTGCTTGGACGGCATCAGGATCGGCCATTGTTTCGAGCACTTTATAGTACTCCGAATACCTCTGAGTACCTCCAAGAGCTCCGTAGTCAATCTCTCAACGAGAGATCTCTGTGGCGAAATCGCGCACTTGAGTTGACGTCGGGCGTTCGCAGTGCGACGTCACGTCGTGGTAGATCGAGATGATCACGCACTCGGCACTCGGTGTCTCGCGAACGATCCACATGCGCAATGTGGTGATGCCCCAACTCTTCCTCCGTGTACTCTCGAGTACTCCGACTGCCTCCGAGTACTCCGTGAGCTGCATTTCACAAGTATAGGACGTCACGTGTCACGTAGTGATCGCACACATGGGGATCTCGAGAGCATCGAGGACTTGGTCCGCACTCGATCTGCACTATGTGCCTTGAGGCACTCGAGGTCTATGCGATCGATCTGCATGCGCGACGCGAGGTGCGCCAACTCCTTCCCTCCAGAGTACTCCAGAGTACTCCAGGGCAAGACATCACGAGCGACATCGCCAAGTATAGGGACGATAGAAACGGATAGCACAAAGCAGCTTTGCTACAAAGGTAGCAAAGTTGAGCTGGGTCTGCTGAGCGGCTCACTAACGCACAGCCCGCGCACGAGAGGCACCGCCAGTGACGCACGCGATCACCTGGCAGCAGCGCGCGTGTGTGAACATCGAGCCACGTCGAGTGCGCGAGTGTCTCTCCAGCATGCGATTCGGCGCGTGGCTTTCAGCACTCGTGCTCGCAGGACTCTGTGCGCTTGCAGCAGTAGACGTACGTCGGATGCGTGTCTTGCGTTGTCTTGGTGCTTGTGCTAGCATCCGTTCTCACACACCACGCTTGACGCACAGCAAGCAGCACCCGCGACTGCGCCAAATGAACTGCTCGGGACGTGCTTGGACAAGGCGTGGGTGAAGAAAGTCGAGGCCGACCTCGGGATCTCGTCGACTGAGCTCGATGCGCGAGGACGGCACGTGCATCCGTACTTGCGTCCGGCACTCCCGAATGTACGGTTCAAGGTACGGTAGCGGCTTGCACAACGTGCCGGCTAAGCGATGGCAGTCACTGACAACGAACGCGCACTAACACCGTCATGCATGTGGCAGATCAACGACCCACGCACTCAAAAGGACATGAGCAAGATCTACACGGGCGACTGCATGCCAAGTACGTCCAAGTTCTACGGCGCAGGCGCAAAAGTCGACGCGAGTGGCAAGATCACGGACCGCGGGACTGCGAACGGCACGCTCGTGGTCGAGCTCAAGGGCTGGGCGTCCGTGCTGCTCACGACCATGGTCTTCTCGATCATCGCGCAAGAAGTGGTGCGTTGTATGCTTTATCGTACTGAGCAGAGGAGCAACGAATACCTGTGTCCACTCGATCTCACGTGCTGCGTCTATCGTCTTGCGTGTGCGTAGCTCGGGTACCAAGTCTCGTTCTACAAGACGCTCGAGACGCTGTCCATGGCGCAGCGCATGTCGTCTGTCGGTGCTGGCGCGTGCACGCCCGTGCACATGAACACGGAGATGTGGGCTCAGCCGTCTGCGGTCGACCACTTTGCGATCTACTCGAACGAGTCGTTCAGCTCAGGGAGCGTCGGGTACATGGGTCGCTCCGGGCTCTTCACGACCAAGGCGTTCGTCGCCCAGGGTTTGGACTCGAGCAAGTACAACCCGCGGTTCTCGGCCGACTTCTGGCGCGAGTACACGCTCAGTGAGAACCTCATCGCGAGCGTCCCGGTCTCGGCGCTCAAGGCAAACACTAAGTTCTATCCGCCGACGGAGGTCACGTGCGCCGACGGCTCGCTCGGCTGCCTCAACTCGTGCTCCAAGACCGAAGCGTGTACGCAACGCGAAGCGCAAGGCAAGGAGTGCATGGTCGTCGCGATGATGTACGACTACTACGACGTCGGGTACCTCCAGCCTGTGTTTGCGAACCTCGGCATCGCCGCGTACTTTTGCTTCCTCGGCTACAGCGGCTTGCAGGACTACGTCGCCGACGCGATAGCAAAGGACAAGCCAGTGGTGTTCTACCACTTTGAGCCCGATCCGTTCCACTTCCAGTACGAAGGGCTCTTTGAGCGCATTGCACTGCCGCGGTCGACGCCCGAAGAAGCGCTGCTCAACATTGCGACGTTTGGCGAGCACGGCTACGGCGGCAAGACGGACAACCCTGTGAAAGTCGACTTCCCGCCGACGTCGCTCGAGAAGTACTCGGCGAGTCTCGTGCACGAGCACCCGCTCGTTGGGAGCCTCATCTCGCGCATGTCGTTCGCTGAGCTCCAGTTCAACAAGCTCATGCGCGAGTACGTGAGCGTCTCGGGTGCTCCGAGTCCACCGGCAGACCCAGTCTTTGCGACTGCGTGCTCGTGGGTCAAGAGCAACTACGCCACGTGGCGCCTCTGGCTCGATCGCTTGCCCCTCTGCTCAGTCTACACGCACGCGGCGTACGACTTTGTCGGCTGTGGCGCGCAAGACGCTGGTGTGTTCCCGCGCAAAGTCGTCTACCGCTGGCTCATGCCACACCCAGAGAACAGCTCGCTGCCGTACAACTGCGACGGCGGACTCTCGGAGCTGCCACACCCGCTCGTCACGAGCCGATCGTGCGAGTGGCTCAAGAACAACATGCTCATCTGGATCTTCTGGAGCGCTTCGAACAAGCCCATGTGCGACGCCACGTTCTACAACTACACCGTCTCGGCGTGCGACCGCGCCGGCTCGAAGCGCGAGGTCGTGTACTCGTGGATGCTCGCAGACGCGACCGATGCATCGCTGTCGGCCGAGTGTGCGAACGGCAAAGTGCTGCCGACGTCGGTGCTGCTCGACTGCGAGTACGTCCCTGACGACTTCAACGGCTTTGTCGTCATCGCTGTGGTCGCCGCGATCCTCGCGAGCGCACTCGTCATGGCGATGGCGTTCGTGTTCCACTACCGCAACCTCCCGATCATCAAGCGGTCGCAGTTTGAGTTCCTGCTCGTGCTCCTGGCCGGCGGTGTCATCATCTGTATCTCGGTGTGCATCTACGCTGGCGCACCGACAGCGGTGCTGTGCTCGATCCGACCGGTGGGCATCTCGCTCGGCTTCACGCTCATCTTTGGCGCGCTCGTGGTCAAGTCGCTACGCGTGTACCGCGTGTTCATGTCTGGCGCAATGAAGCGCGTGGTGCTCTCGAGCACTGCGATGTTCAAGATCCTCGGCGTGTTCGTGGGCATTGACGTTGTCATCCTCGCGGCGTGGAACATCGCCGATCCGTCCAAGCCGACGCTCACGAAAGAAGCGACTGCAGCGCTCGGCGGCGACGTGGTCGAGCACCTCCGGTGCACGTCGACGAGCTTCATCTTCACGGCGCTCTTGATCTTCTGGAAAGCCGTGCTGCTCTTCGCGGGTCTGTACCTGTCGTTCCTCATCCGCAAGGTGTCGTCAGACTTCCAGGAGTCGGTCTGGATCTTCGCCTCGGCGCTCGTCGTGCTCTTCACGAGTCTCATCTTGCTCCCGATGGCGTACTTGGTCGACTTGCCGGCCACGACGTTCTACTTGTTCTTCTCGTTCTTGCTCCTGGTGTCGACCGCGACCGTCATGGGCTTGATGATCGTCCCGAAGATCCTGCGCCTGCACGCAGAGGCGAACGAGACGTCAGTCTCGTCGACTGGCGGTGACGCGCGCGCACGGAGTCAGAGCGGGAGCTCTAACGACATTGATCGCACAGGCAAGTCGCACGGAGGCAAGTTGGGACGCGAGAAGAAGGACGGAGCGATGTCGAGCATCATGCCGTCGGTCAAGAAAGCGCGGCTCTCGAAGGTCCAGATCACGCCTGTCAAGCCATTCACGGCCGAGAGCTAGCAGCAGACAACGGCGACTTGCATACACGTGACTGCATAGGAATGAAAGCTGAGCCACGCACCTTCACAAGAAGCTTGGGTTGAGCATTGCGGTCATGCGTGGATCAGCGGAGCTCATGGAGTCCTAGGTCTTGAGTTCGAGTTCGAGGTGGAGCTCTTGTAGTGTATAAAACCTCCAAATGACTGAAACACACTAAAAACGGTACAATATCTAGACTTACAAAGGCATAAATCGATTCTATCACTGTATACAAATCTCATTAAGATAGTGGACTGTGTTGTGGACAGCCTGCACCATCAAAACTGCAGCGGCCACTATTCAAGTAGCAATCCGATCGATCGATCACGCCAGACTCGCTGGACGTCATTGCGGTCGCAGTGTGTGTTCATCGCATTCGCTCTCGTGCGCTCGTCCGCAGCCACCGCCGCCGCCGCTGCGTCCGCACACCAGCAGCGCGCGTGCACGTCCTCGCTTCCTCTTGCTCGCACTACCACTCGCACCAGCATCACCGTTGCAATGTTTCGCCGCGCGCTCAAGCCCGTCGCGATCGGCGCGACCACGGCGCTGTCGCTCGGCGTCGTTTCGCTCGCAGTCGACGCGCCGATGGCGGACAAAGGTGACGGCGCGTTCGTGCACAAGCGTGAGACGACGTTCCCCGAGTGGCTCCACAACATCGGTCGCGTGCCGCTCTTCGTCGCGGCCACGACGGTCGGCAAGTTCTACCTCGAGCACCGCAACTCGTTCCACGCTGAAGGCGCCGAGGCGTTCCGCGCGAGCATTGAGAACCGCCCGCCTGGCACGGCGATCATCACGGTCTCGAACCACAGCGCGACAGTGGACGACCCGGGCGTGATCGCATCGTACGTTTGTCTGTAGCGAGTGTGCAGTGACCGACAGGACGACTGACCTCCTCTCTCGCTCTCTGTAGGCTCTTGCCATGGAAGTACGCGTTCTTCCCGAGCCTCGGACGCTGGAGCCTCTGCAGGTACGTCTCGCTTCATGACAGAGCGACGACTGCGATCGCTTGCATTGTCCTAAGCAGAGTGCGTACGTGTGATGCAATAGCCAAGAGTACAGCTACGGCAAGGGCAAAGCCATTGCAACGCTCTTCTTTGGCTCCAAGACGCTCCCCGTGAAGCGCGGCGCAGGCGTCGACCACGAGGTGCGTGCTCGGATCTTGCTCTTCACGGTCTCCACTAGACAAGCGCCAGTAGCTGAGCCGCGCTGTCTCTCTCTGTCACTCGCCACTCGCAGATGCTCGAAGCGATCTTTGACAAAGTGCAGCAGGGCGAGTGGGTCCACATCTTCCCAGAGGGCAAGATCTGCCAAGACGAGCGTACGTCCAGCGTCGTATCGCGTCTCTCTCTCTCGATGACACGATCGACTGACTGCCAGATCCATGACAACGTCTCTCTATGCACAGTCCTCGGTGGCCGGGAGCCGCCGCGTCGCGAAGAGCTCGGGCGCCTCAAGTGGGGCGTCGGGAAGCTCATTGCGCGCGCAGCCGTGCGGCCGATCGTCGTGCCGTTCTACCACTACAACATGGAGAAAGTCATGCCGCAGAACGAGCGGAACCAGCTCATTAGCATCATCCCTGAGACTGGGAACGACCTGTTTGTGCGCGTCGGCGAGCCACTGAACTTTGACGACCTCTTTGACGCGTACGAGCGCGACCGCGTCGTCGGCGCCTCGCCGTGGGCGACGCAGGAGCGCGAGCGCGCGCTGTACCAAGCGATCACGAAGAGAATAGAGGACGCGCTGCTCGAGCTCGCAGCGCCATTCGCCGAGCCATCACCATCGCGCAAGTGAGCAAAGAGAGCGCCAAGCGACGCACAGCACACGTGTGCATCGCAACCTGGCAGTCAATAGAGAACGTGACCATTTCGCGTTCGTTGTGTCAGTTCGTGTGTCCACACGCTTTTCACTGCGGTCATTTTGCGAGTGCTACTGTACAACCTGCCTACAAAAACCAAGTGTGAGAGTACAGTGTGTCGGCTCAAACGAACGCACACCAGCGCAGCAATGATCGCAAAACGAAAACGCGGCTCCTTCGCCCCTCGAGCATCGATCGATCGCTTCCTCCGCTGCAGTCGCTTGTCTGCGCGCACGCTGTGATCCCCCACTTGCGTCGCCGCCCCTCCTCGACACACGCACGCTGCTCCTTGTGTGTGTGTGTGCGCAACTGCATTGCGAATCGCTGCCTGCACTCGACGCAACGCAACCGTATCCTTGAACAACCATGAGCGCTGCGCCGTTCGACCTCTCGATCGAGACGCTCGACGCGTGGTGCGAGCGCCTCTACGGCTGCAACCCGCTCACGGAGAACGAAGTCATGCAGCTCTGTAACAAGGTACTGCTCGCTCGCTCTCTAGATCGCTGCTGCTCGTACGCGTCTCGCCACGCTCACACCAATCGACTGCACTAGGCAAAGGAAGTGCTCGTGAAAGAGTCGAACGTCCAGCCCGTGCGGTGTCCCGTGACGGTCTGCGGCGACGTCCACGGCCAGTTCCACGACCTCATGGAGCTCTTCCGCATCGGTGGCCACGCGCCAGACACCAACTACTTATTTATGGGCGACTACGTCGACCGCGGCTACTACTCGGTGCGTCTCTGTCTACCAGTCGCTACAGTGCCTCTCTGTCGCTCCCACTCACAGACTGCGTACCCATGCGCTAGGTCGAGACAGTGACGCTCCTCGTGTGCCTCAAAGTGCGGTACAAGGACCGGATCTTCATCCTGCGCGGGAACCACGAGAGCCGCCAGATCACGCAGGTCTACGGCTTCTACGACGAGTGCCTGCGCAAGTACGGCTCGCCGAACGTCTGGAAGTACTTCACAGACGTCTTTGACTACCTCCCGCTGACCGCTGTCGTCGAGAACCAGATCTTCTCGCTCCACGGCGGCTTGAGCCCGTCGATCGACACGCTCGACTACATCCGCGGCTTTGACCGACTCCAGGAGGTGCCGCACGAAGGCGCGATGTGCGACTTGCTCTGGTCCGACCCGGACGACCGCTCGGGCTGGGGCATCTCGCCGCGCGGCGCGGGCTACACGTTCGGACAGGACATCTCGGACCAGTTCAACCACGCGAACGGCCTCACGCTCATCGCGCGCGCCCATCAGCTCGTGATGGAGGGCTACAACTGGTCGCACAACTGCAACGTCGTCACGATCTTCAGCGCGCCCAACTACTGCTATCGCTGCGGTAACGAGGCGGCGATCATGGAGGTCGACGAGCAGATGAAGTACACATTGTACGTCACGATGCGTGCTGTGAGCGATGAGTGGTAGCGTGTGAGGAGAGAGAGAGAGACTGACGACCTGTGTGTGGTGCTACAGTTTGCAGTTTGACCCCGCGCCGCGCCGTGGCGAGCCGCACGTCACGCGCCGCACGCCCGACTACTTTCTGTAGACAGGGGGAGTGTGCGATCGTCCATGTAGCGGTGACGACGCACGACAGAGTGCGCAGTCGCATCAGGCGCTTGCTCGAGCGGAGATAGCGAGACGCGCAGTGGGAACCGACTGGTCGGCGCCCAAGTGCACAATCAGAGAGAGCAGGAAAGAGAGAGAGAGAGAGAGCAGCAGCAGCAGATGAGAGAGAGCGCGCGTAACTCGTGAATGCACAGCCGTTGGTTCCCTCGTGTGGCTACGTCGCGACGCTGTAGTTGCGCACGCGCTTGCGCTCGGCGACCATCTCGGACCGTCTCGACTGGAGCTCCTTGAGCTTGGCGCTCGCGGTCTTTTGACTCGGCGTCGCGCGGTCGGAGCTCCTGGCGCTTGCAAACGTCGCGAGGCTCGACGAGCGCTCGGCCTTCTTGCCTGCGAGCAGCAGCATCTCCTTGGGTGTGGGACAAGAGAGAGAGAGAGCAACAGAGTCAAGGAGCTAGCAAGACGCACTACGCAGGACACACGCAAGCCTAGGAGCAGAGAGTCGAGAGGATATCTTGCTGCAGTCGCAAGCGCGCGTCCGAGACTTTCGCAGTCGTCGTCGCATCTTCCGCCGATGCGATCGAGTCGAGGCGATCGCGCTGGAAGAGCGAGCTTAGCGCCGTCTTGGGTCCGCTGCGGGCGTCGGACGATGCGGACGACGTGCGCGTTCGACGGCGCGTTGATGTGGTACCGTCGTCGTCGCTCTCGTCATTGTCGTCGTCTTCATTGTCGCGCTCGCGAATGCTCGGAGGACGCGACGCACTCGATGCGGATCGATGGCGCTGCGGCGTCGCGACTGTGTCTGCAGTGACAACAGAGCTCCGCGAACTCGAGCGGCGTCGCTCGCGTTGGAACGGCGACGCAGCGCTCTCGGCGTCGCTCGGTCGCTTGCTCCGCACGAGCGAGAGCAACTCGGCGTCAAAGTCGCCGCCACTGCGCTGCGTGCGAGACGGTGTGTTCGACGGCTCGTCGAGCGCTTTCATCATTGAGAGTGTGCTCGAGCGCCGCCGCCCTTCCGAGCTCGTCACGTCGGTTCCTGCAGCGCTGCTGGCGACTGACGCGGTTCGCCGTCGCGCTTCTCGTCGATATGCTCGGCTCTCAGCTTCGTCGAGCTCCTGGTCGTCTCGCTGGCGCGACAGCGATGCCAGTGATGATGGCGGTGGCGGTGGCGGTGGTGGCACGGCGCTGCTCGAATCGCCACTGCCTGGACCACCACTTGCAAGGATCTGCTGCTGCTTGAGCATGCGCCGGAGCTCCTTCTTGAGCGTCTTGTTGTGCACACGAGCCTCTTCGAGCGACCGACTGAGCTCTGCGACGAGGTTCTCAAAGTCCTTCTTACCAGCGAACGCTGTCGCCTGCGCCGCGTCGTCGAGACTACTGCCGCTGTTATGGCGCTCGCGCACTTTGCGCAAGTCAGCGCGGAGCTGGTTGCTCAGCTCCATGAGCTGACTCCGTTCGCGCACGAGGCGCTCAATGTCGCTCGACGCAGACGCGAGCTTGCACTTGAGCTCTGCGACTTGCGCGTCCGGGCGGACTCGATCCGACGCGAGCCCACGTCCTCCTGCCGTGTTGTCTCCCTTCTCGCCACTAGCACCAAGCGCTTCGAGTTGTGCTTCGAGCTCTGCGATGCGCTTCGCTTGCGTCTCGATCGTGCGATTCGCCTCATTGAGCTCTGCGTTGCACGCTGCGAGCTGTGCGCTGACGCTACTGAGTGCGTCCAAGACTTTTGCGTCGCTACTGCCTGGCGTCGCGCCGCTCGCTTGCTGCTGCGCTTCGAGCGTCACGAGCTTCGCTTCGAGCAAGACGCACTGCTTCTGGGACTCGCGGAGCTCGGCAGTGAGTGCGACAGCGTCGTTCGTGCTGTTGCTGCTTCGATCTGGACTCGCGCTACCCGTGAGTTCGTTTGCCTGCTGCGCGAGCGCGTCCTTCATCTGGTGGATCACGTCTTTGGACAACAGAGAGACCATGAGTGATGGTCACATGCGAAGAGCTCACCTCTATGCCTCGGACACAGAGCCACACAACACACACCTCGGAGCTTCGCGTTCTCCAGCTGCAGCACTTCGAGCGACACAGATCCACTCGCTGACATTGCGACGCTCTCAGTACTCGAGCGCTTCGTCGGCGTGTCGGTCAAGAGCGGCGACATGCCTGTGATCGGCGAGAGCTCACCGTTGTCTTCGCTCCAGAGCGGCGACGACGCAGCGCTGCCAAGTCGATGGCTCGTTGCGTCGTCGTCATTGCCAGTGTGTCTGCCTCGATCATTGCGCGCTGCGCTGCCGAGTGAGACGCCAAACGACTCGGCAATGCGCGCATTTGACCGAAGCGCGTACACTTCGGAGCGCAGGCGCTGGAGCTCGGTCTCAGCGTGGACCAAGCGCTCTTCGACCGCCTGCTTCTCGCTCACGAGCTGCGCTTTGACTTGCGAGAGCTCACGAATGCGCGCGTCGCTGCGGCTGCTGAGCTCCACCTCGTGGTCTTGCCACTTATTCTCCCACCGCAAGTTGAGTGTCACGACCTCGCGCTTGGCGTCGTCGAGCTTCTCGCTGCTCTCGACGAGCTCCTGCCGCAAGACCTTCTCCTTCTCTTTCTGCACCTGGAGCTGCGTCGTCGTGTCTGCGAGCTTGGCTTGGAGACTCGCGTGCTCGCGCTCGCACTGCCACAGCCGCGTCTTGTACTCGCTCACGACTGTCTGGTGCTGCTCTTCGATGTCCTCGCGCTCGCTCACTGCGCGCTCGATCGCGCGGTCTTTCTCTGCGAGCTGCTCGTCGCTCGTCCACTTGGCGTGCTTGAGCTCGCTCTGGAGCTGCTCGAGTGCGTCCGTTTGCTCTCGGAGCTTGGTCGAGAGCGACGCGATCTTGGCTTCAAGCCGCAGTGTGTGGCTCTGGAGCTCGTCGTCCTAGTTTAATCACGACCATCATTAATACAATCTCGCACATCAGGACCATCACTCACTGTCTACGCATACAAAATTCCATATGAAATGCAAACCTTGCGCCGCAGCTGCTGCGCCAAGTCGTCGTGGAACTGCGTCTTCTGCTGCACGAACGCGCTCTCAACTGCTTGGAGCGACTGCAAGAGCTCGGCCATTTTGCCCTCGTACTCGTCCAGCAGCGCCTGTTTGACGTCCTGGAGCACTGCGACGTCGCGCTCGAGGCTCTGGACCTTTTGTTCGCTCGCAGCACGGGCGTCTGCGAGCTGCCACTCAGTCGCTTTCAGCTCCTTCTCGCTCTCTGCCACGAGCTGCTGGACGTTCTCGAGCTTGCTCTTTGTCTCATCGAGCCGATCGCGATAGCCGTCGCGCTCGCGCTGCGTCGCTTTGAGCTTGAGCTCGAGCTCGCGACTTGTACTCGTGGCGCTGTCGAGCGCGCTCTTGAACTCGCTCTCGCGCTGCCGCAGCATCTCGTCGAATGTGACGCTGAGCTCGCGCCGCTGCGCTTCGACCTCGTCGTCCTGCTCGCGCATGCGGCGCTCCATCGTCCGGACGTGCGCGGCAGCGTCGTCTTTCGCGCGCCGGAGCTCGTCGTCAAACTGCCAGCGCGCGCCGTCCATCTGCGCGCGGGCGTCTTTGAGCTTTTGCGTGAAGAAGAGCTCTTGCTCGTGGCTCCGCGTGCGCTCCTGCGCGAGGTCGGCTTCAAGATCGGCGACGTGGGCTTTGAGTTCGCTCACGTCCGCCTCGCGGTCGCGCACGACGCCTTTGAGGTTCGCAAAGTTCGTATCGTACAGCGCGAGCTCTTCATCGCGTCCTTCGAGGAGCTGCCGCATGACCAAAGGCCAGTTCCGTAAGTACGACAGTCTGCCAGTCTCGTGCATGCGTGGACGTGGCGTACTTTGAGATTGTACTTGAAGTCTTCCTGGAGCTTGGTGAACTTTTGCTTGTAGCTGTTCGCTGCCGACTCCTGGTGTGCGTTGGTACAATGGGCGTGTGTATGTGAGAGGCCGCAGTCGTCAGTGCGATAGATATACAGGTCAATGCGCGTGCATATGAGAGAGAGCAGCGCTCCTGGTGAGACCTTGTCGCGCAGCAGCGCTTCGAGCGTGCGGATGCGATACTCGTTGATGTCGTGGAGCTCTTTCTCTTTCTCGAGGATGAGCGAGCGGATGTTGCCAGGCGCAAAGCGAGCGCCTGCGAGTGGATTCGCAGCTGCAGATCCTCCTGCGCCGGGAGCAAACGCGCCGCCGCTGCTGCTGCTCGGGAGCAGTCGCTCGTCGAGCGCGTGTTCCATGCAGCTTGCCTGCGTGTGCTGGGTGTGATTTTTGTGCCGACACGACCTTTTACACTGGATTCGACATGATAATAAGAAATGGCTCAGTGCATTCGAAGGCATTGTGAAGCCATTTTCTTCATCACGGACTGACTGGTGTCCTTCCGACACTCGAGCGCCATTGAGCTCCACGACGTTCATCAAGACTCGCGATGCCGCGCAAGACACATCGCTACACGAACAGAGTCGCACTGCGCGTGCTCGCAGACCGCAGTCTCTTTGAGTCGATCGCAGCGTTTGCAGCCGGCGTGCCGTACGCGGTCGTCTGCGTCAAGCAGCAGCTCGCATGCGCATCGCCGCAAGCAGACTCGACACACTCTAGGCCATGGCCGCAAGACAGAGCGCTCTGGCAGCAAGCAGTGCTGGAAGGTGACATGCAGATGCTAGATGCGCTGTACACACTATGCGCTAGCGCGTCGTACGGCGACCAACTCCAGCGCGTGCTGAGCGACATAGTTGCCTGGTCGCTCGGACACACAACGGACGTCGCACTGCTCGACTGGATCTACGACTCGTTTCGCGGCATGAAGCACCAGCAGCTGATCTACTACGAGCACCAGCTCGCGATCGGCGTACGAGGCAGCGTCGACGTCGTGCAGTGGATGCAGCGCCGTGGACTCGCCGTGCAGTACCTGCCGATCACATTCGCAGCTACTGAGCACGGCCACCTCGAGCTCTTGCGCTTCGTGCACGCAAGCGGCCACTTGACGTTCCCAGTCACGACGATCGACCTCGCTGCGACGCACGGACACCTCGACATCGTGCAGTTCCTCCATGCGTTCCCAGAGCAGCTCTGCAGCTCCGCTGCGATGAACGGCGCAGCGAGAAACGGCCACGTCGCGATCGTGCGCTTCCTCCATGCGCACCGCACCGAAGGCGACGTCAACAGTGCGATGCGCCTCGCGACCGAGCACGGACACGTTGCGTGTGTGCGGTACCTATTTGAATCTGCCTCAGCTGACATGAGCAGCGTGCGCGTCCCTCGCGAAGACCTCGTCAACATCGCAGCGGCGCGCGGACACCTCGCGTGCCTCGAGTACTTCCACAGCCGCAGCGGCTACTTCCGCTTCACCGAGCGCGCGATGCACAAAGCGGCCGTCGCGAACCACTTTGCGGTCGTGCGCTTCCTCCACGAGCACCGCACCGAAGGCTGCAGAGTCGACACGCTCTTTGACGCCGACGCGCGCGGTCTCCACCACATCGTGGACTACCTCTGCACGCACCGGCCGATGGCAAACGCTGCTCGCGCGATCGCTCGCGCCAAGAAGGAGCAGCACACGCTCCTTGCCGCAAAGCTCGAGTACAGCGCGAGCAACGCGGCAAAGACGTATGTGTACAGATAGAGAGGCATACTTTGACGATAGTGTAGTGACACAGGGGGCGCTGTTGACTTAGGACTGTCTAGAGCACGTGCCATCCAGTCACAGCAACGCACAGCGCTGCTCGGTCGCGCTTGCGCTGGACACGCGCGAGTTTCCAGGCGCGATAGCGTTTCTATCCAAGCGACACCAGACACACACAACGAGCGAGCGTCAGTCGCATCAAGCGATGAGCAGGAGCGTCGTGTGTCAGTGTGTACGTACTTGGATGAATCGCGCCTTGGTGTGTTCAATGGGCGGTCGATCGGCAAAGTACTGCGCGATCGTATAGTCCACGAGACTCGGCGTCGCCACTGGCGCGCTCTTCTTGCTGAACGGCGATCGACCGACTGCGTTGGCGCTCGCGACGCGGAAGCGGTACGTCGTCTTGGGCTTGAGGAACGTCGCAACGAGCTCGCATCCGTGGTGCACCGTCACTTCGTGCTCAAACAGCGCCTTGTAGCGCCGCGCGCTTGGGTCACATTCGTTGCTATCGCCATAGACATCGTCATCGTCATCGCCACTTAGCACTGTGGCGGTTGGCTGCATGCTGTACTGCACAATGAACGCAGTGAGCGCCGCGCCGCCGTCGTGCGTTGGCGCACTCCATGCGATGCGCGCTTTCGTTGGCTCGACGGCGCCGACGAGTGTCGGAGGCGCAACGAGTCGCGCTGGCACCGTCGGCGCCTTTGTGCTCACGAGCGCACTGGTCTCGCTCATTGCGCTTGCACCAAGCGCGTTGATCGCACAGAGCTGGACACTGTAGAGCGTCTTGCCGCGGAGCTTCTCGATCGAGAACGCGCAGCGCAGACCGTCGATACGAGCGCAGTCGCCAGCGCAGAACGTGAATGCGCGCACGACCTGGCGGTTCGTCACGCCAAACTGCACGTCGTCAGCAAACAGCAGCGCGTCGTAGCGCTCGATCGCCAAGCCGTTCGCTTTTGGCGGCGTGAACGTGAGCACGAGCGTATGTGCAGCGTCTGCTGCTGCTAGTGGCAGCGCAAGTGCCGGCTGAGAGGGTGTGTCGGGAACATCACAGAGCGTCGTGGCGACGTTGCTGGCTGGCGAGAGCGCAGAGGTGCATAGCTTGTTCGCGATCACGTTGGACGCCGAGAGCCACACGCGCAGCGGCTGACCGGGCTCGAGACCCTCGAGCGTGTAGAACGTGCCTGGGATCGACCGCGTGAGCAAGATCACCGCGTTGTGACCGCAAGCGCGCGGCGACGCCGACGCATCGACAGCGCTTTCTGAGGTCGTAGAGACGCCAACGAGAGGCTCTGGCGCAGTGTCTGTCTCGCTTGAACCTGCCAGCACACTCGCGTCTTGGATCCACTCGAGCGTGTACTGCACGATCGCGCTGCCGTTTCTCTTCGGCTGCTCCCACGCAATGTCGACGCGGCGCTTGTCGACTCGGACGATGCGCGGCGCGGTCGGCGGATCCGGCGCCGTCGAGTCCATCTTGACGTAGTCGCTCACGCGCGAGAACGCGCCGAGACCGCATCGGTTCGCTGCTGCTGCGACGAACTGGTAGATCTCGCCTGGCCACAGTCCGTTCACAACAAACGCGTACATTGCGTCGGCAGGCGGCGACCGAGGCGCGAGCGCTGCCTGCGTCACGTCTCTGATCATCGCCTCAGCCGACTTGGTCGACTTGGCGTTCGCCTTTGCCGCTTTCGCTGTGGGTCGCTTGGCTCGGACTGACAGCCGTGCGTGCTTGCTCGCAGTCTTTGCACTAGCGTCGTCGCGAGGAGCAGGCACAACGAGCTCGAGCTCAGACACTGGCACCGAGACCTCGAGCACCGGCACGAATGCGCTGTTCTCAGGTAGACATCGGATCGTGACCGACTCGATGTGTGCGCCGTTTGGCGACGGCTGCTTCCAGCTCAAGCGGATGCGCGTCGCAGCGCTGTCGCTGTGCTGCAGTGGCTGCTCGATCCTTGACGGCACAAACGCGAGCGTCTCGATCGCGTCGGTCGCGAGGCTAAAGCGACTCGATCCTATCTGCATCGACACAAACACACGCACACAAGCGGATGTGAGAGAGACAGCAAAGAGGCGGTGCCAGAGACACGATGGCAGGGCGTACAGCGTTCACCGCGGCGATCTCGAACGTGTACCGGATCCCAGGCTGGAGCCCTTCGATTGTCTTGCTCGTGTACTTGGCTGGCACTTCGGTATCTGGGACGTCGCGCACGTCGTGGTCGCCGACAACGAGCGAGCTTACTTGCGTCGTTCGGATCATGTAGTGCAGCAGCGGCGAGCCATTCGCGAGCGGTGCGTCCCACGACAGCGTGATCGCGAACTTGTCGATCGCAACGACCGTGAGCGGCGACGGCTGATCGGGGCTGGACGGCACGATGCGCCACGTCACGACTGTCGTGTCGTCGCTCGCAGTCACGAGGAAGACGCCCGTTGGGTCGAACGCACATGCTGTGAGTCCGTCGTAGTGACCCAAGAGCGTGTAGATACACTCGACAGGTGACGGTGCCGCACTCATGCGTCGCCACACTTTCACGACATTGTCCTTTGCGCCAGTGGCGACGAGCATGCCGTCTGCGCTTGGGTTCTGCCGCGTCGTCGCAGTCGACACCGTGCAGCACATGATCGGCGCTGCGTGGGCGTCAGCGACACTCTCGAGCACACACGCGGTCGAGAGCGACCAGAACTTGAGCGCCTTGTCGAGCGATACAGTGACGACGACGTCGCGCTCGAGTGCGACTGCGCAACATGTGATGCGAGATGTGTGCGCGCTGTAGACGCCGCGCGCATCGCGGTCATGGAACGTCGTGAGCAGCTTGCCATGTGCGTCGGGCAGCAGCGGTCGCCACTCGATCTGGCGCGTTGTGATCATGTTGTCGAACGGCGGTGGTGATGGCAGTGGATCCGAGCGTGGCGATGTCGCTTCTCCACTTTGCGCGGCGCTGCTGTCGTCACCATCGTTGAGACTCGCCGCCTGAACATCTGCGATGGCTGTCGTTGTCGATGCACAAGATCGGAATGGCACAGTCGGGTTCAGGAGCTGCTCAAAGTCAAACGTCGCGAGGTCACGGTAGTACTGCGTCAGGAACGCAGCGTCGTCCAGCGAGAGGCAACTGGGGCTGTCAGCACTGCTAGTGCTTGTGTCAAGGCTTGGCGTCGTTGATGACAGTTCGCTTTCTGTTCCCGAGTCTGGATCGTGAGATCTGCTGCTAGTGCCCTGGTCGACACTGTCTGCGTCGCGAGCGCTCGCTGACGACTCGTCCGTGTCGATGCCGAGCTCAACGCTATCAACGCTCTTGTCTTCATGATCCATCTGGCTGTCTGCGGTTCTTGGTCGTAGCTCCTCGACACTGCTCCTGATCGCGGGTGTCAACTCCATTGACAACGCATCGTCTGGCAATGCTTCACGTTGCTCTGAAGACTCAGCTGTGTCGAATCGCGATGCTGTGCTGGTGTCTGCGATCGCCTTGACGTCTGAAGCTGAGAGCTTGCGTTGCGCTTCGAGAGGCAGCTGGAGCGTCAAGACGCGCTCGCCATTCGGTCGAGCGTGGTGTTGATCGCGCCATGTGTGGTGCGGCACGAGCTCAGCAAGTGTGTCGTCGAATGCGAGCAAGTCCATGGTCTTCTGGACTGAGAACGCGAACGGAATCGCCGTGTCCCACTCGAGTCGCTCGCGCGCAAGTGGCAATGACGATAGGTCGTTGTCAGTCTCAGCGTTCTTGTCGTGCTGCTCGTCTTGGTTCGTGTCGTCGCCATCGCTCTCTTGGGTAGCGCTACCGTGTCTTCGAGTTGATGCTTGTGCGAGGCTCCATATCTTGATCACACAGTCTCCTGTCGTCACGAGCTGCTGGCCGTCGGGCGTGAAGCTCACGCAGGACGCTCCGAGCTCATGCACTGGGAAGATCCCTATGAGCACGAGCGTCAGTGGCACGAGCAATGACGAGTGCTGGTCGGTGACTCGGCTCGCGCTTCTCGAGGGCTCGTTCGTTCGTTTGGCGTCACGGATCTCCCAGAGCATGCAAGTCGAGTCCCACGAGCATGTTGCAAGCGTAGATGCGTCTGGACTGAACGCCATCGACGTGATCTGCTGCTGATGGCTCCTACTGAAGCCTAGAGACTGATTGTCCACTGCGCTATCATGGCTGGCAGCGCGAGAGATCTCGCTTGTGCGTGGATCGAACGAGTGGATGACTGGCGTCGTGTCTAGAGACAGCAAGCACACGACCGAGTTCAGTGACAATCAAGGCGTGAGTGACTGTGAGCACAGCTTGCAATGCAAGCAAGTGAGACGTACGCGTCGCATAGGCAAAGCGGACAAGCGCTTGAGAAGTTGCTGGTGTTGCTGGTGTTGCGGTCGGTGCGCCAGACGTCGTTGACCTGCTTGCTACAACTGCAGCAGCAGCACCGGAGATGAACCGAGCGCCGCAGTGAGAGACATCGAGCGCTGCGAGCTGCGTTGTTGACTGGAAGTCGTAGATCCCGATGCTTTAGTCCAGGTGCACGATGTGAAGCAAAGTGTCAATGCATAGCTCTCGCTCAGAGTCATGTGAAGACTCGCACTGTCATGCATACCGATCGAGACCAAACGTGATGGCGACACTCGTGACACTGCTGTCACTGGTGTCGTCGTCTTCTTCAGGCGCGAGACTCACAAGTGCGAGTGCTTTCACGCTTCGCACGTGTCCGTCATAGCTGCGCACCTTCATGCCGGACGACGTGCGCGGTCGTCTCGCTGCGACGAAGGCGCCGTCGAGGAAGTAGAAGCCGTCTTCGCGCAGCGCATCATCTTCGAGCTTCTTCTGGAGCGCATCGAGCATCGCCCGCGCCTGCGCGCGCTGCTCCGGGCTCCGGTCATCGCCAGTCGAGGCGAAGAGCAGTCGCTTCTTCGCATCGAGTCGTTGCTTTGCTGCCTTGCCCATGGCACCGCGACGCTTCGAGTACGAGCCACATCGTCCTACATATCTTCCCTTTTGGATCGCGATCTTCGTACTTCGTCTAAGGCCGCAAATGGTCGTCTCGAGCTTGAGCCCAAGACAGCAGCAGCCACGGCGTGTATCCCGGCGTGGCTGCTTCGATCACTTGATTCCAGCACTTGCTTCCTAGACTCGAGGAGGACTCGCACGACTCGAGTGAGTACCTTGCACTACACTGGTCCATGTCTTTTGCCTCTTCTTGCCTACATCAGCTGCTTTGACGAGAGAGCGATGCCATCGACGACGACGCTCCAGGTCATCTGGACAACAATGATCATCTGAAGGGTTCGTCGTGCGCACGTCGAGTGCGCTATCGTGGCCTCAATCACCATAGCGGATGAGGCACATGTGTACCTCGAAGCGAGCCAATAGCTCGAGTTCCGCCGCTCCGTCTTGCTCGCTTCAAACGAGAGCACGCATGCACGAGGGTCTAGTGTCCAACGCATGCAGCGCTCAGCGTCATCGAGCATGAGCAGTGCGATTACACAGAGCACAGACGCACACGTGCGTTCGTCTACTTCTGAGCACCTTGAGCAGCACTTAGGATGCGTTGCCCTCTCTCGACGTGTCAGGCATCGTAGTCGCACTTTGTATGCGTGCGCGTCCTGCCAGGTACCTCTAGTGCCCACGAGCAACTCACGCGTGTCTGGTTGTCTGCTTGGCTGTAGACGAGCGGACAGCTCGAATGATCACTTGATCACGCGTTCGTGATCAAGTGATCATTCGAGCTACGACCGAAACGGATCCTCGGATCCTCAGTACACACTCCACAACAACCTCTCGCGGTGGCGGTGCTGCTCTGCGCGCCGAACAGACTCGATGCTGCGACGACGCTTTGCGAACTTCCCATCGCAATCGGCCCGCACAGTGCGATTTGCCGACACTCGCAACAACCGACGCCATGTCCAGCAGCAGCAGCAGCAAGACGGCACCGACGACAAGACACATGCAGCGCCTCAGCGGTGCTGCTGCAGTGCCAACGAACTGGGACGCCTCGCAGATTCCATCATTGCATGGCAAAGTCGCGATCGTGACTGGCGGGAGCTCCGGCATCGGACTCGAGACTGCGCTTGAGCTCGCGTGCAAAGGCGCGCACGTCGTCGTCGCTTGTCCAGCGCACCATCGCAACCGAGCAGCGGAAGAGCGGATCCGAGCTGCGGCAGCGCAGGCTGCACGAGCACCACTGAGCGTCAATGCCAATAGCAACTACCATCAACGAACGCACACACACGGAAGCGTCGAATTCATGAAGCTCGACCTCAGCGACCTTGCGAGCGTCAAGACGTTTGCGCGCAAGTTCCTCAAGACCCACAGCCGCCTCGACATTCTCGTCAACAACGCCGGCATCATGGGCGTCTCGTTCAGCCTCACGCTCGACGGTGTGGAGCGGCAGTTCGCGACGAACTTCCTCGGACACTTTGCGCTCACGCACCACTTGCTTGGCATCCTGCAGCGCACCGATGACGAGTCGCGGGTCGTGCACGTGAGCTCGCTCTCGCATCGGTTCGTGGCCGTCGACGCCGACCACGCAATGGACACGGACCCGTCGAGCTACGTCGCGATGGCAGCGTACGCCAAGTCGAAGCTCTACTGCCTCGTCTTTGCGATCGAGCTCGACCGGCGCTTGCGCGCGCAGAACATCACAAACGTCATCTCCGTGGCGAGCCATCCTGGGTATGCGCAGACGGGCATCATGGGACCGCCAGGCACATCGGCGCCGAGCGCACTTGCGCGCGTGTTCTGGAGCTTCTGGTCCTTTGCGCCGTTCGCGCAGAGCGCTGCGATGGGTGCATTGCCGACTTTGTACGGCGCCACTGCACGCGGTGTTCAAGGCGGTGACTTCTTTGGTCCGAGCAGCGCGTTCTTTGGCATGTGGGGCCACCCCGCGCGCGAGGCGCCTGCCGCGCACGCGCTGTGTCTGAAAGCCGCGGCTCGGCTCTGGCGCGTGAGCGAAGCGCTCGCACAGGTCCGCTTTGACATCCAGCCTAGCAACGCGAGCGCAGCAGTCGCAGGGCCTCCGCAGCCAAGAGCAGCGAGCGAGTGAGTCGCGACGAATGGCCACGTGCGACACGCGAGTGAACGCCATGGATACGTTTCGACTAGAGAGACGAACGATAGTCCGTCGACCATCGAAAGGATGAATGAATGAATGGTCCTCTTCCCCTACGCTGTGGTCTTTGAGGAGCTCCAGTCTCTCACTCACTCTCTACTTGCTGCTGCGGCTCGTGGCGCCAGTGCTGTCGCTCACAGACGACGACGTCGACTTGATCGCGTCCCACTTTTGCGCCAACGACCGCGAGCTCAAGAGCGGCGCGAGCTCGTCTCGCGTCGCACTCGCAGCTGCTGCGCCAGTGCCATTCGCTTCGCGCTTCTTCTTCTGCAGCGCAAGTGCAGACGCAGCGGCGCGCGCAGACGTCGCCATGCTCGAGCCACTCGATGCAGACGGAGGCGACATCCCTGGCGTGCTCACGATCGTCGTCGCGTACTTGCTCGCGACTGCAGGGCTCTTGCCAGGCGTCGCAGTCCGCTGCTGGCGCTGCTGCTGTGCAGATGTCGCGCGCGGCGGTGTCCGGACGCCTTCCGAGCCGCTGTACGCACTCCCGCGCTCTGCTGTGCGCAGCGTCTGCTTGTACAGCCGGCACTTGAACGCAAACTCTTGCTTGATCATGTCGAGCTCGACTTTCGGCGGGACGCTCGGCACGAGGCGCCAGAAGATCCAGATGCACGCTAGGAGCACGTGCTCGCACACGAGGATCATCACGACGCGCGTCGTGAGCGAGAAGCACGAGAAGTCGGGCCCCATGCGGAAGTGGCTAAAGTCGTTCCCGATCGCCTTGGTGATCCGGTGCGAGCACTCACTCGAGAAGAACTCCATCGCGCCGGTCGAGACAAAGATGAGCCCGATGTTCACGATCACGCCGATGCACGCCAAGACATGGAGCACGTGCTTCCACTCGCCAATGCCGCCAGCTTTGCGCGGGAACGGCCGCTTCGTCGTGCGACAGAGACGATAGGCGTCGCCGCGCATCTTGAGCGCATTGATGAGCATGCACGCTGCGGGCATGAGCGGCCAGAGCATCGAGAACATCACGACAAAGCCAAACTGGACCGTTGCGTCGTGGTAGTCGTTGTACGGGTCGTAGTCGTCCTGCTCGGCTTCAAACAGAATCGCGCGGGCCTTGGCGTTGAGCTGCTCCATCTGCGCGTCGTCGTTCGCAAAGAACCGCGCTTTCGACAGGTTCGTGAGTTGCGCAAACTCGTCGCGGTACGCCATGTCGGCGATGATCTGGCGCTCGCCTTTCGCTTTCACGAGCTCCATGGCTTTGCGGTCCGTGGCGCGGAGCTTCTGCTCGTGGTGGCGTCGGTGGATCCACGGCAAGAGCACAGCGATGAGGAGGTTCAGACCCTGCGTGACGACGATCGGCGTAACAAAGAGCGTCTCGAGGTCGAGGTGGTTGATGTCAAACGTCACGTAGCCTCGGCACGGCACGCAGCGCGTCTCGCGGTACGCCAGTGTGTGCCACGACGGCGGACACGTGCTGCACTCGGTGCCGCTGTAGTCCAAGTACGGTCCAAAGCAGCAGTTCGACGGGTCGTGCCAGAGCACCGAGTTGAGAAAGTTTGTGATGCGGTCGCCGGCGCCGGGGATGACGTAGACGAACGCGAGGAGGAAGAACCACGTGTAGTAGTTGAGGAAGTCCATGAGGAAGAGCTTCCGGACCATGGACTTCTCAAACTGCTCGATCGTCTTCCAGTTCTCCCACTCGGTGAACATCCGCGCCGCGCGCGTGACGATCACGCTCCACTGCACGACGTCGACAAAGAGGCCGTAGCAGATGCCGCCACCGAGGATGTAGAACCACTGCGCCGAGAACGCGCCTTTTGCTGGGTACCGCACCTTGATGATCTCAAACGCGGTGATCCAGCACGCGATCACGAGCATCATGATCGAGATCTGGAGCAGCATGAAGAGCCCGACCGCGACGTACTTGGGGTACCGCTTCCAACTTGCGTACGATTGGTCTGGGAGCCCGGTGACGGGGTTCACAAAGCTCTCACCGCGAAAGCGCGGGTTCCGATACACGATTGCTTTCGTCGCGAGGTTGTTCTCCCACTGGACGTTCAGCGCACTGTTCTGGCGCGACCAGCGCTTGAGGACCCAGTAGCTCCAGCCAACGGACACGACCATGGCCCACGCCACGAGCACTTGCATGTACACGACTGTGCCCATGACGCCGCGAAAGCACGTGAGCACGACGCCAAGGACAGCGATCGGCAGCAGCGCTTTGTTGTAGCAGTCCATGAACGCAAAGTAGTACGCGACCTTCTCGCCAAAGTGCGCGCGCATCTTCGTCACGAACCGCGCCGAGAGGATCTCCATCTTCTGCGTCCGGATGAACGTATTGAGGATGTACTCGCTCGTCGCTGGGTCGTGCACCGGGAAGACGCTGTGCACGTGCGGGTTCGCAGTCGTGATCTTGGCGCTTTCGCGGATGATGTGGTCCATGACTTGGATCCGATCGGCTGGCGTCACGATCGGATTCCCAGTCACGAGCGCCTTCACTTCGCGCGAGTTCCCACTGCGGAGCCACGACTGGAACTTGAGGCGCCGGCCGTACGTCGCGAGCGCTTCGTCGTTCCCGCGCAAGAGCAGGACAAAGTACTTGCTCCCCTGTCCGCCTTTGACCATGCGGCTAAAGTCGCCTTCGATGATGTCGACGTCGAGACCACTTGCGACGAGCTTCTCGACAATGAGTCCTTCGACGCCGTCTTGCTTCTCGGGCGAGCTCCCGACGTGCACAGCGTCGACGCGCTTGCGGTGCGTCACGATTGCAAAGTCGTACGACGCGCCAACGAGGTCTGCGCCTATTGCATTGAGCGACAGAGACAGAATGAGGGAGACAGAAGACAGATACAAGCATCAGCACGATGCATACTTGGCCGCTACAACGGCGCTCACCAGCAGATTGCGACGATAGTTTGTTTGCAGCAATGCGACGCACCTCGCAAGTAGCGGTACTCGCCGCGCTTGATGCGCGATGCACCCGTGCGCGGCGAGCCTGGCGGCGGAGCAAAGAGCCACTGGTCGTCTTGCACAGCGAGGCTCACGACGCTCGACGACAAGTGGCGCTCGTCACGGTGCGGGATTTCAAGCGGTCCGCTCGCGACTTCTTCGATCAAGATCTCGGTCTCTGGCGCACACGCGCTCGCATCTGCCATAGCTGCTGTGGGCCTTGTCGTTGTTGGTGGTGGTGTTGTTGCAAGTATCTTCGTGCTCTTGGATCTCTTGGAGCTTGTGGAGTTGCTATTGATGGCTTGTTTGCTTGTGTGTCACTTGTCCAGTTGAAGGAAGGATGGATCGATCGATCGATTGTTGCACGCGTGTTGTTGTTGTTGTCGTTGCTACAGTTGCTTTCTCTGTCGGCAAGAGCGCAAGAGGAGCTCAAAGCAGAAGTGTGGTCGTGTGCTACGAGCCGTCGACAAAGCAGCAGATCGTTCGATGCGCGGTGCTCTGTGTGTGCACGTGCGCGCCGCTGGCTCGCTCGTGGTGCTACACGCAAGGCTCGCTCGCTTGGTGCTCACTTGCTGTCTGCCTGATTCACAACCAAAAACAACACGCGCTTGGATCTGTGTGTGTCGCTTGTAACAGCTGCAAGCATGGTGGACCACACACTCGATTCGACTTGGTTTTGCGAGTATTTCGTGTGGCCCACGCAAGTGTAGCCATCTTGCAGCACCAGTAGGTCATTCATTCTCTCACTAGCTCACCAGCAAGAACAAGAACAACAGCTTTGATCTGCAAGCTGTTGCTAGCAGGTCGTGTCGCTCGCGAATGCAATCTCTACTACTGCTGCATATGTGGCGTCGTTGTGTCTTGAAGCATGCCAATGCCACTTGTACGACGACATCACAGCACAAAGCGCGAGGCAAGCGAATGACAAGCGAAATGAGAAAGAGCTCGCTCGAGTATCAATGGATGGATGCAAGTCAAAGTCGCTGACACACATATGCATGCACTTGCTTCGACTTTAGTCTCTCTCTGGCCATGTGAGCGACGTGACTGACAACGCCGCTGATGTGTCTACATACATGTCTTACTGTCTGCCGTGCATCGTGATATCGCTGCCGACTAACTGGCTACTACTGCTTTGTACGTCTGTACTGTACTACTACTGCACTGCTACTGTTGCTGCGGTTGCTGCGCAATGCGCATGCTGCTGTTACATGCGCTTGGTGTCACGCACAGCGTCTGTTTGTGTGCTCGCGAACGCTCTGCCGTTGGCTTACGCGGCGAGCTTCTTCTTGATGTAGTGCAGCAACACGGCTGCTGGTCGCTCCTCGTAGCCCACGAGCGTCTCGTGGCTCGAGAGCACCTGGTCGCCGAGCAGCCGGTTCAGCAGCGTGACGCACACGACGGCGACGGGGATGTTGAGCTTGTGGCAGAACGCCGCAAAGCCGCGCGCCTCCATCTCGATGTTCTTCACGCCCGCGTCCGAGCACGTGTGGAGGAACGCCATCTTGTCCTCGAGCGAGTACTCGCAGATGGCGCCGTCGAGGCGGCCTTGGCCCTCGTAGAAGTCGTCGCACGTGAGCGTCTTGCCGACCGCGAACGGCAGGCCGACCTCTTGCGCCGCCTCCGTGAGCTCGGCGATGACCTCAGGTGAGCAGATCGACGGCCGCTGCACGATGTCGCCGAGGATCGCGACGTCGTCGAGCGACTGCATCTTGTTGTTCACGCCCTCGGATGTGATCACGACCGTGCCGGGCTCGACGCCCACGCCGCCGCTCGTGCCCATGCGGATGTACGTCGCGTTGTCGGCGCCAGCGTACTCGAGGAGCTTCGTGACTTCGTGGAGCAGGATCGAGACGGACGGCATGCCCATGCCGTGGTTCGCAATCAGCACGGGGCCGACCTTGTAGACCACGTACCGCGACGTGCTCCCGATCGGGTTGAGCGCGTACCCGAATGGCGTCTTGATCTCGAGGTGCTCAGCCACGGCCTTGGCGAAGAGCGTCATGCGCTCGGCGCTGCCGCCCGTGATGAAGAAGCGCACGTCGCCAAAGAGGTCGACGATCTGCTGCTTCTCGTCCGCGGAGCACGTGAGGCCGATGTGGTAGAGCACGTCCGACTCCATGTCGCGGATGTGCGAGTTCTTGACGTGGTGCAGCTCGCTCGGACGCGCGTGCGTGGGGCTCGCAATGTGCATGTCAGCGGTGTTGCTGTCGCCGGTCGCTGGGGTCGGAGCCATGGTGATGACACTGGAGGGTGTTGAGGTAAAGAAAGTGGAGAGAGAGCGCGGCTACTGATGCTCAGGAGCGTGCTCAAGCGTGGATGTCGTTTGCTGTGGAGCGCAAATTGCAAAGTGCCAACGATCGAGTGCTGCTTGTGTGTGTGCATGTGTGCATCTCGGCATGGACACTCGAGGTGTTCACATGCAGCAGCAGCGGCACGTGTGCGCGTGAATGGCGGCGGCGCGAAAGACACGCACGTGTGCATGTTGCCGCCAAGTTCAACGTGCTGCACATGGCGACTCGAGTCGAGTCGATCGATGTCGAGGTGCGGTATGCATTCACACGCCGTCACATTTTTCTCAAGCACGTCGAGCAAACAGACAAACAGACACACGTCCGATAGTGACGTTGTCGAGTGGAAGAAGAGTGGAAGCGCATCTTTGCTTTGATGCGCTTCGCTATTTTGATGCGGACTTTTGCAATGACTTTCACTGCATGATGTGAAGGAGCAAGACGACACAAGCGACTTGGCGAGACGTGGTCAAGAGCGCTGCACAAGCATTGCGCCGCTTGCGTCTACACACCACCTACCGACTAACTACCACGTCGCCCATGTCTCCGAGATCGATGATGTTGAGCATGTTGAGCAAAGATGGATGCTCAAGCAAAACAATATCAAAAGAACCAGCCGCCGCACAAACTAAAAAGAGCGTTGGCGGCAGAAACACGCGCATAGCGCAACACCTCATTGTTGCATTGCTGCTGCATCTATAAAACGCATTGTGAGTTATTGATTGTACAAAAACACAAAACACACACCTAGTGTTTCTGACTGTCAGAAAAATCTCCAAAACAAAAAGGCAAAAGACCGCTCATCACATCAAGATATTGTCCTACTTTTCCGAGCAAAACAATCAAGTACACTACACATGGCACCAAAGGAACAGAAATACAATTCAAGAACAAAGAACGCAGACTAGTGTGCGGCAACAGATATTGTTACAACATTAGTGCAGAATGAGATACGGTCTCACGCAACGACGCAACAAGTATTGCGAATTCGTAAGTGTTACTTACATAAAATGTGAATACACATTCGATACCTTGAGCGATCCAAAACTGTGCAATATTACATCCACATAAACTGATGGTTAAAGTGTACGACACCCTCTTGCCGAGATCAGTTCTTGCTCATAAATTGACACACGTTGACGCTGTTCAAACATGATTTTCTACTTGCCTTAATCCATCGATGATATGCTCAACGTCGCTGTAAAACTGCAGCTTGCGCTCATCCGATACACAAGTAAAGTTTATGGTTTGGTCAAAATATAAGTCCACCGCATGCAATACAATACAGTATATAGGGGTTGTTAGAGCAACATCACAATTCTCGTTATAATGGCACCCCATAATTTGCAATGATGAATTGGCGCGTACTTGGGCCATACAACACGACACCACACACGTCCACACGCACACACACAGTTCTCCTCTGATAGTACAAAATACGATACCACTCACTCCACAAAGACACAAGACTTGAGCTCGTTAAGACGTTACTGACACAATGTGCTGCTGTAGATTAATGTGTGCGTGCAGAAGAAGGGTGGCGAGTGTATGGTATTCATACGGTGACTATGTTGAACTCGTTGTAGACGTGGCTGCGGATCTTTGGCTGATTAAGGAAAGATAACATGATCCATCAAGTAGGACATTCGACCGTGTACGAACTTTCCAATAGCGTGTTGAGCCTAGTCACGTCGTTGAGCGAGGCTGTGTTGTGCACGTTGCTACCGAATGCGATGAGAAACCCAGCGCTGCTGAGAGGTCGTTGGTCACAGCGCAGTGCGCGTTGATGTAGTGACTGACGGCCTGTTGGTACTGATCGATGACCTTGCGGAAAAAGAACGTGCTTCAACGTCGTCGTCGTCGATCTCTCTGTCCCTCTGCAAACAAAAACTTCCGTGCGTGCAACTCGCTCGCTGTACTCCTAGGCTGGGATTGTCATCAGCAGCGGAGCGAATGATCTGTACAACATGTCGCGCAACCTCAGTACGGTCACCAGACAACGAATGAATGAGTATATGACCGACGTGCATAGACGCTAAAACTGGAGTCGGACCGGGTGCGCTGGTGGAGTAAAACGAAGGGCACTGTTCGTTTAAGTCCTCACTGCTAGATGCTCCAGAAGTTGTTGCCGCTTGCAAAATCTGCGAAGACTCGCCGTTGCCGTCTGGTGCGCTCGTCGTATTGCAAAAAGGAGATATTGTGAGGGGATCAACGCTGGATGCGTCTTTTACAGCGTGCTCAGACACCACTTACTCGTTACACTGACCTTGATCACAGCTTGCCGCGTTTCGGTTTGTTCTGGCTTGGTGTCTATGGCGAGCAAGATGCATCGGAACGCGTAAAAGGCATTTGTTCTCAACGGCTCTCACTTTTAGCGATTGTTTGGATCTTCGACAAGTCGTACGTGTCGCGCTCACTTATCAACTCGGCATGATCACTTCAGAGACAGTGTGTCGGGTTTAACGAAATGGTTGGGCCAACCACGTGGATGGTGATGCTGACTCTCACTCGCCACCCTTCTTCTGCACGCACACATTAATCTACAGCAGCACATTGTGTCAGTAACGTCTTAACGAGCTCAAGTCTTGTGTCTTTGTGGAGTGAGTGGTATCGTATTTTGTACTATCAGAGGAGAACTGTGTGTGTGCGTGTGGACGTGTGTGGTGTCGTGTTGTATGGCCCAAGTACGCGCCAATTCATCATTGCAAATTATGGGGTGCCATTATAACGAGAATTGTGATGTTGCTCTAACAACCCCTATATACTGTATTGTATTGCATGCGGTGGACTTATATTTTGACCAAACCATAAACTTTACTTGTGTATCGGATGAGCGCAAGCTGCAGTTTTACAGCGACGTTGAGCATATCATCGATGGATTAAGGCAAGTAGAAAATCATGTTTGAACAGCGTCAACGTGTGTCAATTTATGAGCAAGAACTGATCTCGGCAAGAGGGTGTCGTACACTTTAACCATCAGTTTATGTGGATGTAATATTGCACAGTTTTGGATCGCTCAAGGTATCGAATGTGTATTCACATTTTATGTAAGTAACACTTACGAATTCGCAATACTTGTTGCGTCGTTGCGTGAGACCGTATCTCATTCTGCACTAATGTTGTAACAATATCTGTTGCCGCACACTAGTCTGCGTTCTTTGTTCTTGAATTGTATTTCTGTTCCTTTGGTGCCATGTGTAGTGTACTTGATTGTTTTGCTCGGAAAAGTAGGACAATATCTTGATGTGATGAGCGGTCTTTTGCCTTTTTGTTTTGGAGATTTTTCTGACAGTCAGAAACACTAGGTGTGTGTTTTGTGTTTTTGTACAATCAATAACTCACAATGCGTTTTATAGATGCAGCAGCAATGCAACAATGAGGTGTTGCGCTATGCGCGTGTTTCTGCCGCCAACGCTCTTTTTAGTTTGTGCGGCGGCTGGTTCTTTTGATATTGTTTTGCTTGAGCATCCATCTTTGCTCAACATGCTCAACATCATCGATCTCGGAGACATGGGCGACGTGGTAGTTAGTCGGTAGGTGGTGTGTAGACGCAAGCGGCGCAATGCTTGTGCAGCGCTCTTGACCACGTCTCGCCAAGTCGCTTGTGTCGTCTTGCTCCTTCACATCATGCAGTGAAAGTCATTGCAAAAGTCCGCATCAAAATAGCGAAGCGCATCAAAGCAAAGATGCGCTTCCACTCTTCTTCCACTCGACAACGTCACTATCGGACGTGTGTCTGTTTGTCTGTTTGCTCGACGTGCTTGAGAAAAATGTGACGGCGTGTGAATGCATACCGCACCTCGACATCGATCGACTCGACTCGAGTCGCCATGTGCAGCACGTTGAACTTGGCGGCAACATGCACACGTGCGTGTCTTTCGCGCCGCCGCCATTCACGCGCACACGTGCCGCTGCTGCTGCATGTGAACACCTCGAGTGTCCATGCCGAGATGCACACATGCACACACACAAGCAGCACTCGATCGTTGGCACTTTGCAATTTGCGCTCCACAGCAAACGACATCCACGCTTGAGCACGCTCCTGAGCATCAGTAGCCGCGCTCTCTCTCCACTTTCTTTACCTCAACACCCTCCAGTGTCATCACCATGGCTCCGACCCCAGCGACCGGCGACAGCAACACCGCTGACATGCACATTGCGAGCCCCACGCACGCGCGTCCGAGCGAGCTGCACCACGTCAAGAACTCGCACATCCGCGACATGGAGTCGGACGTGCTCTACCACATCGGCCTCACGTGCTCCGCGGACGAGAAGCAGCAGATCGTCGACCTCTTTGGCGACGTGCGCTTCTTCATCACGGGCGGCAGCGCCGAGCGCATGACGCTCTTCGCCAAGGCCGTGGCTGAGCACCTCGAGATCAAGACGCCATTCGGGTACGCGCTCAACCCGATCGGGAGCACGTCGCGGTACGTGGTCTACAAGGTCGGCCCCGTGCTGATTGCGAACCACGGCATGGGCATGCCGTCCGTCTCGATCCTGCTCCACGAAGTCACGAAGCTCCTCGAGTACGCTGGCGCCGACAACGCGACGTACATCCGCATGGGCACGAGCGGCGGCGTGGGCGTCGAGCCCGGCACGGTCGTGATCACATCCGAGGGCGTGAACAACAAGATGCAGTCGCTCGACGACGTCGCGATCCTCGGCGACATCGTGCAGCGGCCGTCGATCTGCTCGCCCGAGGTCATCGCCGAGCTCACGGAAGCGGCGCAAGAGGTCGGCCTGCCGTTCGCGGTCGGCAAGACACTCACGTGCGACGACTTCTACGAGGGCCAGGGCCGCCTCGACGGCGCCATCTGCGAGTACTCGCTCGAGGACAAGATGGCGTTCCTCCACACGTGCTCGGACGCGGGCGTGAAGAACATCGAGATGGAGGCGCGCGGCTTTGCGGCGTTCTGCCACAAGCTCAACATCCCCGTCGCCGTCGTGTGCGTCACGCTGCTGAACCGGCTGCTCGGCGACCAGGTGCTCTCGAGCCACGAGACGCTCGTGGGCTACGAGGAGCGACCAGCAGCCGTGTTGCTGCACTACATCAAGAAGAAGCTCGCCGCGTAAGCCAACGGCAGAGCGTTCGCGAGCACACAAACAGACGCTGTGCGTGACACCAAGCGCATGTAACAGCAGCATGCGCATTGCGCAGCAACCGCAGCAACAGTAGCAGTGCAGTAGTAGTACAGTACAGACGTACAAAGCAGTAGTAGCCAGTTAGTCGGCAGCGATATCACGATGCACGGCAGACAGTAAGACATGTATGTAGACACATCAGCGGCGTTGTCAGTCACGTCGCTCACATGGCCAGAGAGAGACTAAAGTCGAAGCAAGTGCATGCATATGTGTGTCAGCGACTTTGACTTGCATCCATCCATTGATACTCGAGCGAGCTCTTTCTCATTTCGCTTGTCATTCGCTTGCCTCGCGCTTTGTGCTGTGATGTCGTCGTACAAGTGGCATTGGCATGCTTCAAGACACAACGACGCCACATATGCAGCAGTAGTAGAGATTGCATTCGCGAGCGACACGACCTGCTAGCAACAGCTTGCAGATCAAAGCTGTTGTTCTTGTTCTTGCTGGTGAGCTAGTGAGAGAATGAATGACCTACTGGTGCTGCAAGATGGCTACACTTGCGTGGGCCACACGAAAAACGCAACACAGTAAGACACGTATTTTATGATACGTTTTTAAACTATGCCGTTATGGTTCAAAATATTATTTTTCTTGTTCTTGTGTTTACTAGTATATGATTTTTGTTTATGTCTCGAAAACAACAAAATTTGTAACCATAGCTACCCAAATATTCTGCACCATCAATCATCAAGCATCAAGCATTCTTACTTCACCATTTTTAACATGTATTAGGGCCAATTCGACACTGTATTAGATTAACTGACCCTCAGGTGAGAGTATGTGTGCGATGTTACGGTAGTGCTCATTAGCATAAGCATCAGAAGTCCGCAAGTTGTGCAGGATCACTAAAAAAGATAAATAGAGTTTGTGCTCATGATATACATGTGAGACAAAGGCACAAGATGTTCATCAGTTGAATGATCTCGTCATCTGCTTTCACTGCCACACCTTGTCACATGACCAGGCGCATCTTAGAAAAGCAGTACCTGAGTACAGTTGGAGATAATGGCGATGCGGATGTGTTTTGCGCCATTCTGTATCCAGAGGCAAAGTTGTGGTACCTTACAAATGCTTAGCCGCTGCATTCAGGTTTACTGTGATATCGATTGTGACTATCTTACTTAACAGGGGCGTCGTAAGAATCGTGTGTAATGTATTGACATGGCTTCTCGCAAAGCGCATAGATGTTGCGTGAGGAGACATATTATTTGTTTGCTTATAACGATACCGTTTGCACAATGACGAGGCTGGGTAGACATGGGTTTGATGCAGCGCACAGTATTTCAGGCTCTGCATCCTGGTATTTGACATTGTTATATCGCATTTCGCTAATTGCATACTTCTCGCATAGCAGGTCCGTGCGTGACGAAGTGGTTGCGCCACCGAGCCACCGAGTAACTGCCTCTACCACGCCCAGTCAACTGCACGCTTTTACGAAGATCGCACAGTTGGTGTCTCGTCTCCCTTTGTCTTTTAGGTACTGACGCGCCGAGTTGTGCCAGGTGCAACTCGGTAGCACGAATTAGTCGAACGAAAGCACCCCTAGTAGCTGATTTTGAAGGTGCGCTAGACCGGGTCGACTCAGGGGTCTGCATTGTTGGCGAATTGCAGGTTTTGCATGATGTCCGCGAACTGGTTCCTACTCATGAACAAGTCGGGCGTGCCTGTTGGTTGCCCTAAGATTTGTGACGCCAGCATGCGCGCAACGAGCAGGCCGATGCGCACGAGCAGCTTGTACGGCTTCACGTCCTTCTCCCTTGCTTCCTGCATCATGATCACGTCTTTCGTTTGTTTGTCTGCGTCGACTTTATTGACAAAGATGTTGTCGACGTGTGTGATGGAGTCAGACGTTACAGAATGTAACTATCTTGGTGAGTGAGGTTGTGTTCTAAACGTGTCGTTTGAGTATATACATAACATGTCCGTGATGCGTAGACAACATTATTTTGGCCTGCTGTATCTGATGTACAGTGCCTGTCTTGCCCCATATCGTGGCAGGTCGCATGTTGGGTTTGCCTCAAAGGATTGTCTCCTTTGTCCACAGCATACAGAACGGTCTATACAAACGTGCCCTTTGAGTGTGGTGGTGAGTGTGAGTTTGGTGTGCATGTAATAAGTGACGCTATGTTGTTTGAATGTGATGAGTGAGAGTGAGTGTGTTATGTAATATATGCACAACTAGTTGAACTCTCGCAAAGCGTGTTCTACAGTGCACGACAGTGGTTTGTGAACATGGTCATTTTTTGACTTGCAAGTTTCAAAAGTGCATATTTTTCGCTGAAAATGCGTAGTTTTGCCAAAAGGAAACATTTTGCACCAAAGATAATTCCGATCCGACTATTATTGGTTGAGCTATGGTGAGTATTTATTTTTGAGAGGGTGACACGAATCGTGAACATAAATTACTGGCCAGGTAAGATTGAATTTGGTTGCTATCACACGGCGAAATTGTATGATCTAGTACGTAATATATGCTCCCTGACATCTCAACACTTTGACACATCTGCTGCGCATCGATTCGACTAATGCTTGCAGCTTCTCCGGAGTCACTGCGTCCTAAGCTGCTCGGACACCTGTATAGCATCATTTGGAAATGATAGTGTTATATATATTCCTAAAGCAAATTTGTTTAACATTCATGTCGTAGCTGATGTGCTTTCGTGGAAGGTCGAAAGGTGCATGTGATATCTACTGGAGAAGGACTCGAATGGACACCATGGACCTCACCATACAGCAAGGTATATACACAGGTGTCGTTTGAGTGTGGTGAGTGAGAGTGAGACTTCAACGAGTCACAACTCATTGAACTCTCTCACGGACTTCGTGGTCCATGTTCTATAGCAAACTCTATACAAACGCGTCATGTGTATGGATGGCTGAAAATGCGCCGAAAATCGGTTTCTTTCGCGTCGCTTCGCGACTTCAAAAGATCGCGCGTCCCTCCCTTTATTTCGTCACTATAGACATAAATCAACGCGAGCGAGAGAACATGGATGCAGCACACAACAACAAGATCTTCGTCGTCCACAGCACATCAGAGCTTCACCGTACCACTACAAGTGCGATACAATCACTGCTCAAGCACTACAGCACTAACTACATCTGCTCTCGATCGAGATCGAGCGCGAGTACTGCGCTTGAGCGTAGATCCACTTTGCGCACGAGAAGACGCCACGCGCAAGAGAGCGTCGAAAGATCGCAGTCGGCCACAACGACGACCAGCAACGCGCAAACAGAAAGAACGCGCTGTTCACGCGCGAGCACAGCAGCGTCTCGAGAGCCACCAAGCAGAAAAAGAACCAACGAGAGGTGGACGCACTCGATCCATCGATCCATTCGTCATCACTTTCCCACTTGCGCGCCTGCGACCAGCACCAGCACTACCAGCAGTCTCTACGCACCATGGCATCGCTCGTGACGTACCCCACACGCCTCAACGCGGAGTGGACGCCATCAACTACACACACAAAAGCCGCTAGCAGCAGCAGCAGTCTCGACCACGAGCGCCTGAGCGTTGCAGTCGCAGTGAGCGGCGTGACCGACGCGGGCAGCGCCAAGTGCAAAGTGAACCAAGACGCGTTCTTCACGCACTGCGACAGCGCAAGCAGCGCGCTCGTGCTCGGCGTGTTTGACGGCCACGGCAAAGAAGCTGGGCGAGACGCCGCGCTCGCAGCGCGCGACTACTTTCGCGCGCACTTCCAGTCGCTTACACGTGCCGACTACGCAGCGCTCGAGCAGCACCCGCAGTCGGTCTTCTCGAGCATGTTCCACAGCTGCCACGCAGCACTGCGTAGCGTGCTCAAGAGCGTGTACGAGCGCCGCGGGTTCACTGTGACCGAGCAAGGTGAGTACTTAGTCAAGCGACCTGCAAATGGCAGTGGTAGCGCAACGAGCGTCCGTGGCGGCACAACAGCGACGCTCGTCGTCATTCTCGACGGCGGTCGCGTCGTCCTGACTGCGAACGTCGGCGACTCGGCCGCTGTGCTCGCCGCAAAAGTGAGTGGCAGTCGCCATCGCATCCTGCGCGCGTCCGACGCTCTCGAGCTCCCATCGCACGACAACAACAGCAGCGCCGATAGCGACTATGGCTCACTGGATCACGATGATGTTACAGCAGACAAGCGCCACATACGCAGTCGCAGCAGCAGCGAGATATCGACTGCTACGCGTGCTCTCGTGCTCACAGGCGAGCACGCGCCAGACAGTCGCCGCGAGTTCCTCCGTGCACGTGCGATCCGCCGCTCGGAGACGAACGACGCGTTCCCTGGCCTGCGCTTCCTCTTTGACGCGTGCGACCCGCGCGTGCAGGAGCGCACGCTGATCTTCCAGGTCGACGCAGCGACTGGCGAACTCTCGCAGCGCTCGGACGGCGCGTACTTGAAGAACGTGCGCGACGAGTGGGCGACGCTCGTTGCGACGCCGAGCGACGCGCCGTATCCCGACTCCCTCGCGTTCACGCGATCACTTGGAGACTTCCACATGCACGTCTGGGGCGTGAACTGCGAGCCGAGCGTCCACGTGCTGTCACTCGAAGCGATTGCACGGCGCACATTCGAGCGCCAGCGTCGCCACCAGAGCGGCCATAGCAACAACCAGCACGACCACGAGGACGACGGCTTTGTGAGCAACACCGAGAGCGACGACAACAGCAGCAGCGGCAGCGAGTCGATGGACGATACGAGCGACGCTAGTGATCGCGACGCAGTCGAGTTCACGCTCGTCGCAGCATCGGACGGCGTCTGGGACGCCTGGAAGTACGACGACCTCTTTGAGTTCCTCGACGCAAGTGACGCCAAGCGACGCGCACGTGCAACCAGCGGCTCTAGTAGCGATGGACCAACAAGCACACCGACAGACTCGTATGCAGTCGACCG
The DNA here is from genome assembly GCA_003730235.1 of Pythium guiyangense. Classification (NCBI taxonomy): domain Eukaryota; phylum Oomycota; class Peronosporomycetes; order Pythiales; family Pythiaceae; genus Pythium; species Pythium guiyangense. Next base: position 1,451,573 of record QXDM01000011.1, read on the forward strand.
CGCTGTCGCGTCGCTGCTGAAAGCGAATCTCAAGCGCGCGCAGAGCATCTTTGGCGACGACGCAGACAACATGACGGCGATGGTCTGTCACTTTCGCGTCACACCAGAGCCAGAGACTTGTTCGTGAGAGAGCATTGCGTACGTGTTTGAATGGACGTCCTTGTCGTAGATGCGCTTGATGTACGCGTGCGCTTGAGAGTGGAGAACGCCAGGGCAGTTTCAAGACCCACAAAACGCATAGTGCGATAATTGAGGGAGCGACAATGAACGGCTCTGCTTCATTTTCGTCAAGCACCACGATCGAGACAATCATGATGCGCATCGCGCAGTTGAGTGCGCGCTGCAGCCGCCACGTCGCGGCGACGCGCGCGGCGAGCCCGCTACTTGTGCGCAATGCACCAGCGAGTGCGATGTGCTTCTCAACTGGCTCTGGTGCGTGCTTGCAATAGTTCATGACTGTGCACGGACACACAGACAAGCGAGCAGCAACAACACCTGTGGCTGTGCGCTGTCCTCTTGTCCATGCGCGCTTAGCGTCGTCTCACACCTCTTCCTTGCATGCTCTGTCGCTACGTCTCTCTATTGATTCATGTGCACAACGAACGCACAGAGCTCGAGTGGATGAAGAACCGTGACCCGTACTGCAACGTGACCGAGTCGATCGCTGCGAAGATCGGCGTGAACCTGCACCGGCAGAAGCACCACCCGCTCAACATCATCAAGACCAAGATCGAAGGCTACTTTGACGAGCTGCACCGCACGCAGCCAGGGTACGTCCGTGTGTCTAGCGCTTGCACTCACACTTACACACACTGATGCTGATCGGACAATGATGCGCTGTAGTGTTCCCAAGTTCACGGTCTTTGACGACTTGAGCCCGGTCGTGTCGACTGAAGACTGCTTCGACGCCATGCTTGTGCCGAAAGACCACGTGAGCCGCAAGGTCACGGACACGTACTACGTGAACGAGACGACTGTGCTCCGCGCACACACGAGCGCGCATGAAGTGCCGACGATGAAGCAAGGCATCAAGGCGTTCTTGGTCTCTGGCGACGTCTACCGCCGCGACGAGATCGACGCGAGTCACTACCCAGTGTTCCACCAGATGGAAGGCGCGCGCATCTTCTCGGAGCTCCCAGCCGACATGCCGCGCGACGAGAAGGTCGCGATCGTCCAGAACGAGCTTAAGAAGACGCTCGAAGGTCTCGTCGCGACGCTCTTTGGCGAAGTCGAGATGCGCTGGGTCGAAGCCTACTTCCCGTTCACGGACCCGTCGCTCGAGCTCGAGATCTACTTTAACGTACGTCGATCGCTCTCGTTGGTCCTTCTGCTGCGCTGAGCTGCCTCCAAGACGCCCACCAGTCTATGGCGTCGTCCTACGAGCGCGACTTCTCTCCTTCTGACTGTGTATGAATGAATGGATGTGGCGATGACAGGGCGACTGGCTCGAAGTCCTCGGCTGCGGCGTGCTCGAGCAAGAGATCGTGCGGAACGCCGGCATTGGCGAAGAGGTCGGCTGGGCGTTCGGTCTCGGGCTCGAGCGCCTCGCGATGGTGCTGTTCGACATCCCCGACATCCGGCTGTTCTGGTCCAAGGACCCGCGGTTCGTGTCGCAGTTCCAGGACGGCGTGATCAGCAAGTTCAAGCCGTACAGCAAGTACCCCGAGTGCTACAAGGACGTGAGCTTCTGGCACGCGGACGACTTCCACGAGAACAACCTCTGCGAAGTCGTGCGCGACGTCGCAGGCGACCTCGTCGAGCAGGTGTGTCCTTGTGACTTAAGGACGGACTCTGAGAATGCCACGGGACTGTGACGATGATGGCGAGCTGGCGTCTGTACTCACGTTCTCTCGTTGGACGCTGCAGGTGTCGATCGTCGACCAGTTCCGCCACCCAAAGACGCAGCGCGAGAGCAAGTGCTACCGCATCGTGTATCGCCACATGGACCGGAACCTCACGAACGAAGAAGTCGATGCGCTCCAGGTGCGTTCTAGCTAATGCTTCTGAGCTACTGTGCCTTGCCTGTACGCTTGAGATGCTCAACCACTGACATCGCACCATGTCGGGTGCAAACAGGTCGCTGTGCGCGAGAAGATGGTCGCAGAGCTCGGCGTCGAGCTGCGGTAGATGCGCACGCTCCTCCGTCGCACACGACGCCTCGAACCACGCGCGCGCTCTACGACATCCAGAGCGACTGCAGACGTATCGTCACAACACAGAGAGCCCGCGCTGTCCATAGCACTCTCTCTCTACCTCTCTTGCGATTGATGCACTGAACGAACAAAGCGTCTGGGATGCCTAAGTGCAAGGCAGCGATGTCTCGCTCCCGAGTCTCGCGCTTGCAAACAGACGTCAAGTGACACGTCGTTGTGCCGCTTCGTAGCCTCAAGTGCGCGCGTCCAGCAACGCACACGGTCGAATGTGTTTGAACGAGGCAAGTGAATGAGGAGCAACGAGGCGCGGCTAGTGAGACGAGCTGAGTCTCGTTTGCCAGGTGCGTGCGCGGCGACGTGTTGGCACGCGTCGCCAAGACGGAGGCTAGTTGGTCGCACCACTCGCAACGGACGAGCGATAGATTCGCGATGGACGGCCAGGAGCTGTCGGCGGCTCTTCAGTCTCTTGAGCGTTTGACGGATTCGTGGCGATTCGACTAGCTGTCGCGACCACTTGACTGCTTCATCGGAGTCGCCATCACAGGTCCATTGCGCCTTCGTCCTCACAGCAGCGCAGCACGTCGTTGAGCGACGCGCTGTCTTACTCCTGAGTTCGGCGTCTTACACGAGGCTAGAGCGTCAGGAGTTCCACGACGCAGCAGTCGCGTCGCTTTGCCGCGAACTGCTCAATGACGTCTGGCGGATGGCAAGCAGCGTAGACGTTGTAGCTAGTCTTGAGCTCTGTCCTGTGCTCGTTCAAGCGCACGCTCTCCATCTCGTCCGATCAGCAGCGAGCTCCTCCTCCAGTCTCACTTTCCAACTCGCCTTCTTCCAGGCACCCAAGCACCCAAGTCACCTTCGAGCCAGCTACTCGCAACGATGAAGTCGCCCACGGTTCTCGCAGCGCTCGCAGCCACCTGTCTCTTTGCCCTCGTGTACGTCCCAGCGGCCGACGCAAAGTGGTCCCTGACGACGGACAAGAAGATGATGTACTACGAGGGCTGCACGATCAGCGGACGAGCCAAGACAAGCAAGCGCGACGTCTCGCTCGAAGACTGCATGGATAACTGCATTAGCAACGCAAAGTGCACGCACTACAGCTGGGCCGAGTCGGACGACGGCGACGACGACGGAACGTGCTCGCTGTTCCAGAAGTCGTCGAACGACGGGGCGTACATGGTCGGCGACGACCTCGACCGCGAGTGCGGCTTCAAGTACAACAAGTTTGGCGAGCCTGCGGACCCGGTGCTGCCGCCACAAGGTAGTCGTCCTAGCAACTTCCGCCCGATCGACAACTTCTACGTCCCAGGCAACCGCTTCACGCAGTTTGACGACTGGTGGAGCTACCGCTGGTCGTACCCACACGGAGAGGACGCCGAGGAGGTCGGCGAGCTCCCGGACGAGCTCTCGAGCTCGGAGAAGAAGAAGTTGCTCTCGAGCATCAACCGCATGCGCAAGGCCGAGGGCTTGAGCGTCGTCGCAGTCAGCGAGGACCTCGTGGATGCAGCGATGTACCAAGCCGAGTTCCTCGCAAACGAGTGCGTGATGACGCACATGGGCGACTCGGGCTCGACACCAGAGCAGCGCGTCGAGCAAGCTGGTTTCAACGCTGACAACGTCTGGGAGATCGTCAGCGTCGGCCAGCGCTCGGTGCGAGACTTCACAGGCTCGTGGTGGGGACTCACGAAGCACTACGAGAACATGCTCAAAGCCGACGCGACGCACGTTGGCTTTGCGCGCGTGCTCAACGACGGGTGCGACGGGTACGAGACGTACTGGACGCTCGTCTTTGCTTCGGAGGGATGAGCAACGTACTGGCACCTTAGATGCAGTACACGACAGCAACTGTGCACACCAGTGAATGAATGCAGCGCCATTCGTGCGCTGCCTGCGTAGCGACCGTGGTAGTGTCGACCAGAGTACGAACGTAGGACGCCGGTGTCCGTTGATTCAATACATGAATCCTTTGCATCTCGAGCTGTGATCGCTCGTCATGCCCATGTCCGAAGGAGAAGATGCCTCAGGGACTCCACAGCTCTTAGCATGCGATCCACGCGATGGACTTCTTTCGACACCATCGCGAGCTCTGGCGTTCGTAAGCCTCTATTTGCCTCTTCCGTTCTCAGAGTTGACCTCTCCGTCCTCGCTTCGTTGAGCGCTCGCATCTTCGCCAACGTCGTCATCTTCGCCAACGTCGTCGTCGTCGTTGTCGTGATCCTGCTCCTGGCGCTGGAGCTCGAACACGCTGAACATTTGCGTCTCTCGGAAGCGCTGGATGAAGTCGAGCGTGAGGTCGCTGTATCGTCTCGCTGGGGGCGTCTCGGACGGCGTGCTTGTCGGTTGTACGAAGACACCTCGCGCTGCTGATGCGCTAGCGCTCGTCGTCGATGTGTTGGTAGCAGTAGCGAGGCTGCTCTTGCTACCTAAAGCACTCGCGTCGCCGCTGCCGAGTGCAAGCGCACAGATGGACTCGATGTGGCGCAAGATGCGCGTGCAGATGATCTCGCTTGCCTCGGCTTGCTGCGCGCTCGGGAAGTCGGCGTTCCCGATGTGCTGCGCAAAAAGCTGGGACGAATACGACTGAAGCTCGTGCACGAGCGCGTCGCAGCCCGGGAGCTTGAGCGCGTGGTACGTGCGCACGTCGTCGTCGTGCATGCTCAGGTAGTTCTGGTCCATGTTCATCTCGATCACGCCTTTCATTGCGTGCTGTAGCGTCGAGTAGCGCGGCGCTGACGCTGATGCAATTGAGACGCGTCCGGCGATCAGTGGCACTGGCGCTTCGAGCAGCTCATCGAGGCGCGGCGGGAGGACTGTGATGACCGGACCGGCCCACTGCAGCGGACTCAGCAGCGTCGTGAGCGCAAGGACGCACGAGCTCACAACGTTCACGTGGTCCGACACGACGAGGACCTTGTGCTCGCAGCAGAGGCATCCGAGCAGGAACAGCACTTGGTCGACAGACAGGAGCGCAAACAGCGTCGGCGCAGCATACTCGAGCAGCATAGCACGTCGCTCCAAGTCGACGCTCTCACTGTGCGGGCGATGGAACGCGAGGTGCGTGATCTCCGGCGCGAGGCTCATGCGGCTCCAGCCGCCCATAGGAGGCACGCGCATGCGCTGGAGACGCGAGAGGATCGTCTCAAAGTGCGCGACAAAGTCCTTGAGCACCAGAAGCGTCGGCAGTTCACTCTCTTGCTGCTGCTTGGTCGCGAGTGCGTAGCGCTCGCTGTAGTTGCGTCGCTTGGTCTCCCAGAGCGCTGCTACGCCAAAGAGCACTTTGAAGAAGAGACTGAAGAACGGGTACGGGCTCAGGAGGCACAGACAGCACTGCGTTGTCGTCGTTGCATTCGCGCGAGCGGGTGTCGTGTTTGCCAGTGCTGCGCCGTCTTCAGTCGCCGCTTGGCTGTCGCTTTGCGTCGGAGCGCCGGTGCCGTCGTCGACAAACAGCGGACAGATCACGCAGATCGCGTACGTGATCGCACATGGGTCGCTCGCACTCGCGATCGTGAGCACGAACGTCGAGTCGGCGCTGCGGTACGTGCGATGGCGCTCCTGGAGCGTGCGCTTGAGGTTTGCGAGCGTAAAGTCCGTCGCTTGCGGCAAGCGCTCGCCGTACGGGAAGCAGAGCTCGACGAGTCCTTCGAGCTCCGCGACCTCTTTTGTCTGCGGCGGGAAGACGCACAGCATCTTGGACGCTGGCTTTGCAGGCGACACTGGCGAGCTCAGCGTCGTTGAGGTTGTCGCTCGAGTCGCGCAGCTTTCATAGGCAGACGTCTCGGTCGTGAGTCGCGCAGGAGCCTCGGCAGTCACGCTCGGCACTGGCGTTGGCGCTGATCCACGAAAGCGCTGAGCGACGTTTGCGAGCCATCCGGGCTTTCGCTGCGGCGGCACGGATGGCGTTGGTGGGGCTGATGATGACAGTGGTTCCTCTGCGATGAACTCGAGGAGCGTCTGCGGTCGATTCGGACGACCAACTCCAGGTAGAGTGAGCTTGGAAGACGGTGGCTTCGCACAGTCACTCGGTTCATCTGGCAATGACGGCCGCATGAGCGCCGAAGCTCGAGCTGAAATGGCATACTCTGACACGCCGTTGTCGTTTGCTTCTGGCTGCTGATGCCACTCTGGGAGACTCCGCGTTCGTCGGTAGTCTGCCGACAAATTGCGTGGTAGCGACGGTAGCGGCGATGGCGGCAGGCGTTGTGTCACAGGTGCTTCAGGCGTCGGTCCTGCGAGCACGACGGCGTACTTGAACAAGTCTCCGAGCGAGCTGTCATTCAGTCCAACGAACGGATTGAACGCTGACGCAACATGTGTCTCTGGCATCTGCTGTTCGTGTTGGCTGGGTGGTGGTGCGCTCAGCGCCGCTGTAGATATGCCAAACGCCTCTGGTCGAGAGCTTGTTGTTGCTGCTGGAGTGCGCAGCTCTGAGCAGGAAGAACTTGTCTCGGGACGCTCGGTCTTCCGATCTCGCGGTGCTCCGACACTCGACTGTGTCTTGGTCGACTTGAGCAAAGGCGATGGCAGTGCATCCGCATCAGCGCCGTCTTGTTGCTTGGAGCGCTCGTTCGCTGCTGGCGTTGACGACACAAGCAAAGCATCGTCGTCGCCGTCGTCATCTTCAGTTTGTACGACCGTCGCTTCAAGCTCAGCACTGCTGTCGTCGTGCTCTTGGTTTGACTCTTGTAGGACACTCCGTTCTTGTTGCTGCTGCGATCGTGTTGCTGCCGCAAGCGACTGCTTTAGCTGCTCGACTTGCGCTTCGAGTTCCGAGCATCGTGCACACTCTGTCCGCGCCTGCCATGCACACAGAGCAAATGACAGAGCGGAAACGTCAAGGAGCGATCAAGAGCAGACTCCAGCCTTGATCAACAAGCCTCATTGTCCGGCACCTTTGGCGAGCGTGCGTCATACTGCCCCTGTGCTCTGTAGTCCTGAAGCTGCGCTGCGAGGTGCTCTCGCCGTGTCTTCTCGTCCAAAAGCAGCTGCTTGAGCTCCTATGCACGTGCCATCGGCACGAGAGCGTTGCGAGAGTGAGACGAATGCGCCGTGCGTGAAGCAACATCGTTGTGACAAGAGCTCGTACTCGAATGCGTCGCCCTAGTTCCTGGTTGACCTAACAGGGCACGTTCGCATCATGTGGCGTGAGTCGATCGGCGAGAGACACTTGTGCATCGGAATGTCCATACGCACGCACCTTGACCTCTCGCTGGACCTTGCGCTTCCACTCATCGACACTTTCGGACGAGCGGAGATCGGTTGCCATCCCCGATGTCGGTCGAGGCTGCTGCAGCATCTCGAGAGACCAGAGGATAGGCAAGCGACCGACGTCTGGAGGTACTGCTCGCTTGAACGAGAGAACGAGCGTCTTGCGCTTCGCCAATATGAAGGGAGATTATAGTGATGAAAGCGAGGGTGGAGGCGACGACCTGTGCTGATTGATCAACGTGTCCAGATACGGACACGCGACCTCCTCTCTTTTATCGCCGAGTCCATGAACAAGGTTTGTTCATGTGCGTAACCTCTCACGAGTAACCGATCGAGCTCGTTTCAGATCTGAAAGTTTAGAACATGCGAATGTAGACCACACAACATCCCTTGGGATGCTGCGCGGATGTTGTGTGACCACACAACATCCCAAAATCAGAAATGTAGTCCACACAACATCCCAATGCAATATGACTACTTTAAGCTTCAGTAGAAGTAGATTGTCTAATTTAAGCTTCTTTTGTGTCAAAATTAGATTTTCCTAATATTAGTGCGACGGTTCAAGTACTTCTATTTTTGCTGCGACTGTTCAAAAAGTCGCACCAAAAAAAAGAGAAGTAAAAAACTCAGTATTTGAGTCTTTCATTTAAGTTTGTGGCACTTGACTACGTTTCAAAGCAAGATTAGTTCAGAACTACATTTGGACACACACACACGCAGCAGCGCCATCAACCGCAGTCCATACACACCACCACTCGCATCACCGAAAGCAGGAGCAAGCTCTGTCGCGATGCGGAGCACGCGTGGGCTCGGGCTCACGATATCTGCGCTCGTCGTCCAGGTACACCAGTTCGATGGACCGCTATCTTGTTGCTTCGCGACGCCAGCTCATACGATCTGCGCGCGTATGCTGTAGCTCCTTGCGCTCTTGACTATAGACGCCACCGCAGCAACAGCGCCGTTTGCGCCGAACCACTTCCTCGGCACATGCTTTGACGAAGCGTGGGTGAAGAAAGTCGAAGCCGACCTCGGCATCTCGAGGTACAAGCGCGATGCAAAGGGCCGACTCGTACACCCGCATCTGCACGCTGCGCTCGACACGGCACGCTTCAGGGTGTGTGGCCATCTATCTGTTGTTGCGTCAGTCTTGTTGCTGCTGTGTGTACATAGACGTGCTGAGGTGACACGAGTGTGCTTGTGCGATGCAGGTCGCAGACCCACGCACCGCGTTCCCAACGTCCAAGCTCTATCGCGACGACTGCAAGTCGCCTGGCTCGGTCTTCTACGGCGTGGACGCAAAGGTGAACGCGAGTGGCGACGTCGTGGACCCCGGACGCGTGAACGGCTCGCTCGTGATCGGGGTCAAGCGGTCCGAGTCGTCTTCGCTCACGACGATGGTCTTCTCGATCCTCACGCAAGAGCTGGTGAGGAGCCGTTGTTCCCGATAGTGTGCTTGTTGTCATGCATGCCCGAGCTGTTGATGCCACGTCGCTCACGCTCGCATGTGCGTGTCTGCAGTTTGGCTACGACGTCTCGATGTATCACGTCAACAGCACGGACGAGATCGCGCAGCGCATGTCATCGACTGGCGCCGGCACTTGCACGCCCGTGCACGTGAACGTCGAGGTCTGGACCGACAGTAAAGTGACCAAGAAGTTTGCCGTCTACTCGGACGAGTCGTACAGCTCCGGCAGCATCGGGTACCCCGGTCGCTCTGGGCTCTACACGACGACCGACTTCATCAAAAACGGACTCGACGCGACGAAGCACAGCAAGCCGTTTGCAGCCGACTACTGGCGCGACTACCAGAGCAATGAGGACCTTATCCAGAGCCTCCCGCTCTCGGCGCTCAAAGCAAACAGCAAGTACTACCCGCCAAAGACAACGACGTGCGCCGACGGCACGCTCGGGTGTGTCAACTCGTGCTCCAAAACCGCAGCGTGCTACGCGCGCGAAGCGCTTGGGAAAGAGTGCTTGGTCGTCGCAATGAGCGAGAGCACGCTTGATCCAGGGTACTTGCAAGCTGTGCTCGAGAATAACGACATCCCTGCGGCGTTCTGCTTCCTCGGCTACGACCAGCTCGAGGAGTACGTGGTCGAGATGCAAGCGAGCGGCAAGCCTGTGCTCTTTCATCACTTCTACCCTGATCCATTCCACACGCGGCACGCTGGGAAGTTTGAGCGCGTGCTGCTCCCGCGGTCGACGCCCGAGCGGAGCTTGATCAACACGGGCGCGTTTGGCGAGAACGGCCCGGGGCAGAAGACGAGCAACCCCGTGCGCGTCGACTTCCCCACGGCGTCGCTCCAAAAGTACTCGGTGACGCTCACGCAGGACCTCCCACTCGTCAGCTCGCTCGTGTCGCGCATGGCGCTGAACGAAGTGCAGCTCAATGAGCTCATGCAGCTCTTAGTCAATGTCGAGACCGCTGCGACGCCCGTGCCCGATCCGACGTTCTCTGCTGCGTGTACGTGGCTCCGGAGCAACTACGACGTCTGGCGCCTCTGGCTCGGACGACTGCCAGTCTGCGACGTCTACTACTACCTCGCGCACGACTACATCGGGTGCGAGAGCGAGAACTCGACCGTGTTCCCGCGCGAGGTGCGATCGCGGTGGCTCTTCCCAGACCCGACGAACAGCTCGCTGCCACACACGTGCGACGGCGGCGTGCTCGAGCCGCCAAAGCCGTTCTTCACGAGCAAGTCGTGCGCGTGGCTCAAGGCGAACCGCGTGATCTGGATCTTCTGGGTCGTGCTCGGCAACCCAGCGTGTGACCCGACGTACTACACGTACGACGTCTCGCCGTGCGATCGGTCCAACTCGAAGCACGAAGTGACGTATCGCTGGAAGATCCCAGACGCCGCGAACGCGTCGCGCTCGGCCGAGTGCAAAGGCGGCGTCTCGCTCCCGGCGCCAGTGCTGCTCGAGTGCGGATACGTCCCATATAGCGACTCGCGGTTCCTCGCGGTCGCGATCCTAGCTGCGGTACTCGCTGGCGTCTTCTTCATTGCGTTCGTGTTCGTCTACTGGCACCGCAAGCAGCCGATCATCAAGCGGTCGCAGTACCAGTTCCTCATGGCGCTCCTGCTCGGGAGCATGATCGTCTGCGGCTCAGCGTGGTCGTACGCTGGAGCGCCGACGAACACGCTCTGCATGGGCCGCGCAAGCAGCGTCGCGTACGGCTTCACGCTCATCTTTGGCGCGCTCGTGGTCAAGTCGCTGCGCGTGTACCGCGTGTTCATGTCTGGCGCAATGAAGCGCGTGGTGCTGTCGACCAAGACGATGTTCAAGATCCTCGCGTGCTTCCTCCTCATTGACTTTGTGATCCTCGCCGTGTGGGCGATCGTCGACCCGCCGCGCGCGACGATGATGGACGTTGCGACGCCCGAGATCGGCGGCGGCATCGTGCAGCAGCTCGAGTGCACGTCGACGAGCTTCATCTTCACGGCGCTCTTGATCTTCTGGAAAGCCGTGCTGCTCTTCGCGGGTCTGTACCTGTCGTTCCTCATCCGCAAGGTGTCGTCAGACTTCCAGGAGTCGGTCTGGATCTTCGCCTCGGCGCTCGTCGTGCTCTTCACGAGCGTGATCATCCTCGCGCTCGCGTACCTCGTCGAGCTCCCAGCGATCACGTTCTACGTCTTCTCGTCGTCCCTCCAGCTCGTGGCAACGGCGCTCGTCGTCGCACTCATGATCGTCCCAAAGATCTTGCGGCTGCACGAGCGACCAAGCGATACGCAGACGACCGGGTCGACTGGCGGCGGCGACAACCGCAACTCCAACAGCACAAGCAGCGGGTCTGCTGCTGCTGGCTCTGCGAGCGGCAAGACGCCAGTCAAGACGAGCGACCTCAAGAGCATCATCCCCGGTTTGCGCGCCGGCAGCAAAGCGAGCGGCGACTCGAAGCGCAAGAAGTCCAACGTCCAAGTCACGCCGATCCAGCAGTTCACGATCAACGACGAGTGATTGAGAGAGAGAGAGGCATTAGCGGATAGCACTAGCAACGCCTGAACATCGTCTTGAGCGCTGCTGACGTGAGCCAAGGAAGCAGCGAGAGTAGCGATTGGCATCACCATCGTCGCACAGGCTCGGTCCCGTACGCGTACCGCTGTGTCTCGACTGGCAGCGCCTCAATGCGTGCGAGGCACTGCATCAAGTGCGTCAGCTCCTCTTGCTGCGCTGTCTCGATCAGCTGCTTGCGAAGCGCTTCGTCCATCGGTCGGTGCTCACAGAGGAACGCGACGACGTCGTCGCGTCGTTGCCTCGCAGCCTCAATCAACGTCATGGCTCTACAGCCGTCTGTGCGGTGCGCGTGGAGGAACTGAACGACCGCGAGCTGCCCAGCGACTGCGGCTTCGTGCATCGTCCACTGCGTGAAGCCACTGACGTTGTGCTCGTGCAAGTACTGGATGCACGCGAGGTGTCCGTGCTGCGCCGCGGTGTTCACGCTCCTCGATGTGCACCCTTCTGTGCGGTGCTCATGGAGGAACTGAACGACCTCGAGCCGTCCTTTTGCGACTGCGTCGCTCATCGCCATCTTCGTGCAGCCCTCGGTGCGATGCGTGTGCAGGAAGCGCACGATGTCGAGGCGCCCGACGGACGCTGCGACATCCATCACATCCGAGAAGAACGCAATGTCGTGGTCGTGCATCCACTCGATGAGCGCGAGGTCGCCGCGTTTAATGATCGTCACGAGCTGCGGCCACCCAATGTCGCGCTCATTCGAGTCGGTGATCACGACGTCGAGCCACTCAAGGAACGCCATGTCGAGCGTCTGTCGCGCGCATGATGCGAGCGCGTACCCCATGACCGCGTCGAACGGAGCGTCCATGCGCGATTTGTACCGGACACCGCGTGTGAGGAGCTGCAGCGCGTGCTGCTCGCGCTCGTTGCCACGCTGCGCTGCGCAATGTACAAGACCCACTTGGTCAAGCGTGTCGCCGCTCTCGCGCTCACACTGCGCTTTGAACCCAAGCACGACGCCCGGGACGCCCGACATGCGCGCAGCAATGCGAGGAAACAGCTCGCTGCTCGTGAGCACTTGCACCGACGCATCGCCATCGCTGCGTTTGTATCCATTTCGCTTCTTCTTGTATCTTTCAATACAAAACCCAATAGCAAAGTGTGATTCGTATGGACAGAGCGCTAGCTATCGGGTGTGAACTGCTTCACGGGCGTAACTTTGACCTTCGACGCCGAGCTCTTCTTCGGCCCTGGCACGAGGCCCAGCATCCGCTTCGTTGAGCTCTTCCGCTTGGCTTTGGACAGGCTTCGAACGCCAGACGTGTCCTTGTCGCCTCGATTGCTCCGGTCCGAGTTATCGCTGCTACTCTGTGACGCAACGGAACCGCCAGTCGACGAGACTGACGTCTCGATCGCCTCTGCGTGCAGGCGCAGGATCTTCGGGACGATCATCAAGCCCATGACGGTCGCGGTCGACGCCAGGAGCAAGAACGAGAAGAACAAGTAGAACGTCGTGGCCGGCAAGTCGACCAAGTACGCCATCGGGAGCAAGATGAGACTCGTGAAGAGCACGACGAGCGCCGAGGCGAAGATCCAGACCGACTCCTGGAAGTCTGACGACACCTTGCGGATGAGGAACGACAGGTACAGACCCGCGAAGAGCAGCACGGCTTTCCAGAAGATCAAGAGCGCCGTGAAGATGAAGCTCGTCGACGTGCACCGCAGGCGCTCGACCACGTCGCCGCCGATCGCCGCGGTTGCCTCGTTCATGTGCACGGGCTTGGACGGGTCCGCCGCGTTCCACGCCACCAAGAGCACTACGTCAATGGCCACGAACGCGCCGAGGATCTTGAACATCGTCTTGGTCGACAGCACCACGCGCTTCATTGCGCCAGACATGAACACGCGGTACACGCGCAGCGACTTGACCACGAGCGCGCCAAAGATGAGCGTGAAGCCGAGCGAGATGCCCATCGGCCGGATCGAGCACAGAACCGGCGTCGGCGCGCCGGCGTAGATGCACACGGACACGCAGATGATGACGCCGCCGGCCAGGAGCACGAGCAGGAACTGGTACTGCGACCGCTTGATGATCGGGAGGTTGCGGTAGCGGAACACGAACGCCATCGCCACCACCAGCGCAGTCGCGAGGATCACCGCGATCACCGTCACGACCACAAAGCCGTCAAAGTCGCCAGGCACGTACTCGCAGTCGAGCAGCACCGACGTCGGCAGCGCGTCGCCGTTCGCGCACTCGGCCGACAGCGACGCGTCACTTGGATCGGCAATGAGCCAGAAGTACGTGACTTCGCGCTTCGACCCGGCGCGGTCGCACGCCGAGACGTTGTAGTCGTAGAACGTGGCGTCGCACACAGGCATGTTCGAGGCGCTCCAGAAGATCCAGACTTGCTCGTTTGCCCGAAGCCACGCACACGATCTGCTTGTGACGAGTGTTGCAGGCAGCGCTAGCACTCTACCATCGCAGTCGTATGGCCGGCGTGGGTTCGTCGGATTGGGCATTGTCCACCTGAACACCACTGTGCGCTCGGCTGTGTTGGTGTAACATCCGCTGATGTCGTACGCGACGTGTTTGGTCAAGTCGCACAGTGGCAAGCGGCCGAGCCAGAGGCTCCAGACGCGGTAGTTCGCTTTCAGCCACGTACACGCGGCAGTGAAGACCGGATCGTCGACTGGCGGACTCGCAACCGTCGTCGCGCGCGTGGCGTTCACGTAGAGCAGCAAGAGCTGGTTCATGTCGTACTCGGCGAGGTTCATGCGCGAGAGGAGACTCCCGAGGGGCTCGTGCTCTTCCAGGAAGCTCGCGACAAACTTCTCAAGGGATGTCGTGGGGAAGTCGACTCTCACAGGGTTGTCAGTCTTGCCGCCGTAGCCGTGCTCACCGAACGCACCGGTGGTCATCATTGCAAGCTCCGGCGTCGCACGAGGGAGCAAGATGCGCTCGAGTAGCCCTTCGTGCTGAAAGTGGAACGGATCGGGCTCATAGTGATAGAACACTGCACCGGTGCCTTTCGCCAGTGCCTCGACCGCGTAGCTTTCCGTGCTACCGTATCCGATGAAGCAGAAGTACGCGGCGATGCCGAGGTTCGCAAACACCGCCTGGATGTAGCCCGGGTCGTAGTAGTCGTACATCATCACCACGACCATGCACTCTTTGCCTTGTGCTTCGCGCTGCGTGCACGCCTCGGTCTTGGCGCACGAGTCACGACAGCCGAACGATCCGTCTGCGCATCCCGACTCGGCTGGCGGGTAGAACTTGGCGTTGGCCTTGAGCGCCGAGACAGGGAGGCCCTTGAGCAGCGTCTCGCTCTTGCTGTAGTCGCGCCAGAAGTCGGCAGCAAACGGCGCCGTCTGCTTGGTCGGGTCGAGTCCGTCTCGTATGAACGACGTCGTTGTGTAGAGTCCAGAGCGTCCGTTGTAGCCGATGCTTCCAGCGTTGTACCACTCGTTTGCGTGCGGCTTGAAGAGCTCGATGAGCGCCGGGTCGGCCCAGACCTCGAGGTTTGCGTGCACTGGCGCACAGACGCCGGAGGCACTGGACGACATGCGCTCTGCCATGTTGTCGGCGTTCGTTGTCTGGAAGAACGCGATCTCGTAGCCAAACTGGAGCGTCCATGTCGCATTGCAACGCCGTAGAGTGTGTGAGTCTCTCAACAAGCTCCACCTACGACGCATCACCATAGCGCACTACAAAGAGAGACGCACCAACTCTTGCGTGATGATCGAGAAGACCATTGTCGTGAGCAGAATCGAGGCCCAGGCCTTGAGCTCAAGGACGAGCGAGCCGTTCACGCGTCCTGGGTCCAGGACGTTCCCATTTGCGTCGAGCGTCGCGCCGACGCCGTAGATCATCGAGTCTGGTGGCATGCAGTCGCGCTGGTACAGCGAAGCTGTCGGGACGTTCGTGCGCGGGTCGTCCACCTGAACGAGACACACGTCGAGAAGATTGTGAGCATTGAGCTCGGGTGCAGCATCCGAGAGGCAGAAAGCAATCGCTAGAGCATGACGTACTGTGAAACGAGGTGTCGCGAGCGCAGGGTGGAGGTACGGATCGAGCAGACGCCCGAGCGCATCACGATCTGCTGCCGAGACGCCAAACTCGAGCTCGACTTGTTCGACCCACGCTTGGTCCAGGCATGTGCCAAGGAAGTGGTTCGGTGCAAACTTGGCAGCGGCGAGTACGGTCGTCTCCATGGCATTCTGCTAGCATCGGATGTGAGTCAATGCCGGAGTATGCACGTTTGTAAACAAGTCTGTCTGTCCGCACCTGTTGGAGTAGCAGGAGACACACAGCACGGAGGATCCAGAGCGGTGGTGCCATGGCTGAGCGCTTGCTTACAGCCTCGCGATGCCGAGACAGTAATCAGCGCGAATCGATACGCTGTGCGTTACTGAGTCACGACCACGACCACGACGACAGCAACAAGAGCAAGAGCAAGAGCAGGCGAGTGCGTGCGAAGCCTTTTAGCCATTCGAGTTGAGTTCGTGTTTGCCATCTTCATGTTCGCCAGCGCTGCATTTAGACGTGTGTAGGTCGTTTCAACACTCGACAACTGCAAAAATAGGCGTATAGTATTATATATTTACATAATACTATCGTACGATTATGAAATTTGCAAATATCTGCTTAATGTTTAGAGAAACTCGGCACTTCGTAGCCACGATGACACGCGCCTCAATTAGTTCTGCTTGGCACACAACGATCGACGCGCAACGATGCGAGCGATGGCGTTGCTGAACCGCGCGACGACGATGCGCGTGCCCATGACCGCGCTCCTGCGCAGCAGCAGCTCTCTGTACGTCTGACATGTGCTTGTGTACTTGTATATCACGCACTATGGCGCAGTCAATGACACTCGCCCGTGACTGATGGCAGACTGCGCAGCGGTGCCCAAGCTGCAGGAGCGATGCGCGATCAGAGCTCGCTCGCGTACCGCGTGTTTGAAGACACGTCGAGCGGCGTCGTGCCGACCAAGACAGCGATCGTCATGCACGGCATCCTCGGTACACTGGCGCAATCGCTCTAGCGTGTGTGCGCTGCGTCTGTTTGTTCGAGTGCTCATGCGTGTCTGTTTGTCTGCTTGGTGCACAGGCAACAAGCTCAACTGGCGCACGTTCTCAATGCGGTGCGTGCGTGGCCGTCCTTTTGAGCACACAACCACTTGAAGCACACGACTGACTCGTGCATGAATCGTGACATGCGCAGCCTCGCAGCGGCGAATCCCGACTGGCGCTTCATTGCGATCGACCTCCGAGGTGCGCGTCCTATTTGAACCACACGCCACAGCACATCCAGGACGCTCTTGTTCACACTACGACTCGGTTTCTACCGCTGTGCTGTGGTTCAAACGAACGCTCGTATCGTCAGGGCACGGCGACTCGCCATCGATGGCAGCACCACACACGATCGAAGCCTGCGCGAACGACGTCCTGTGAGTCAACCACTTGCGTTACGACACTCTAACGTCACGACTGATACAAGAACGAATGGGCTAACGAGCTGTGCTGTTGTCGTGATGTGTGCATGGCGCTTTGGCCGAGAAGCGACTTGGCCGACGAGCTCGGGTTTGAGCCAGACGCTGTGTTTGGGCACTCGTTTGGCGGCAAAGTCGCGCTGCAGTACGTCGCTGAGTGCACGGCGCAGTTCCGGACGCTGCCGAAGCAAGTCTGGGTGCTCGACTCGCTCCCTGGCACCGCCGCGACCGACTACAAGAACCGGAAGCTCACGGCGTCGATTGAGAACGTGCTCCCGCGTCTGAAGGAGATCCCACTGCCGATCCACTCGAAGACGCAGCTCATCAAGGACTTGACTGCGAAAGGCATCGGCCTCGGCGAAGCGCAGTGGCTCACGACCAACTTGCGTCTCGTGAGCAATCAACCGGAGACGTACACGTGGAAGATGGACGTGCCGGTGATCGAAGCGCTCTTCCAGGCGTTCCTCGCGACGGACCTCTGGCCGACAGTCCACGCAAGCGACGCAGACGTGCGGCTCCACTTTGTGCACGCCGAGAAGAACTCGATGTGGACGCCAGCAATCTTGCGCACGCTCGAGGATCTCGCGCCGCGCGGCGTGCACAGCCACTTGCTCGCCAAGTCGGGCCACTGGGTGCACATCGACAACCCGGACGGCCTCCTAGCGATCATCCAGCGTCACTTTGCGTGAGTGACACGGTCACAAAAGAGAGGGATTCGAAAGACGCATAGCATAATGCAATAGAGATTCGAATCGGCACTTGACAAGCATGGAAGAAGATCTTGATCTGCACCATCGCGGCGCTTCGTTCGCATTGAGCATTGCTGGGTGAAGAGCGTGAAGCACGCGTCATGACGACGACAGCAGCAACGATGCGCGTGACGATGCGCGTAGTGCTCGTGTGTGTGCTCGCGACAGCAGCAGCAACCGCGAGCGCGACTGTCGGCACTGGCCGCTTGCCGCCCGTGCTGCCGACGCAGTTTAGCGCCGATGTGTCGATCGTGTCGCACTTGACCGACCCGCGGCAGTCGTACCCGCCGTCTGTGCGCACGATGCGGATCCAGTACGACTACGAGCAGCAAGTCGCGCGCGCCGAGATGCTCCGCGGCCATGACGCAAACAAGACGTTCGTGCGCCGGTACGACCAAAAGCGCGAGTACATGGTTAAGCACGGGCAGTACCAAAAGTGCGAGCGCGCGTACCTCGGTGCGTCGCATGCGGTTGTGTTAGCGCTGCGTGTCATCAGCTCACTGATCTTTCGACCACTTCATCACCTACTGTGTCTCGTGACTTGCGTATCAGGAGAGGACATGCCAGCGCCGACGATCCCGTTCCTCCAGCAGTTTGTCGTACGTCCACGTGCTTCATGGCGACGTACCAGCACATCCGCAGACACACAGGAGCGCTGACAGTCCGTTCATGATGACGACGCAGGGCATCGAGTACGTCCGCGGCATTGTGTGCGAGCACTGGATGCACGCGTACGCGAACGTGCGCGTGCACGTGTACAGCGACCTCGAGAGCCACGGTGCGTCCGCTCAGTCCATCACATCCACATACACAGAGGCAGAAGAGCAAGTACGTGGTCCATGCAGTCACCTTACGCTCTCTCTCTCTGTCTCGTACTCTTGTGGACGTAGTGCCGATCCGCTTGACCGAAGAGAACATGGTCGACGACGTCCCGACCATGCTCCTCACGTACGACCTCGAGCACGTGCGCATTGGGCCGCAGCCAACGGCGGACTTTGCGATCCCCGACGGCTACGCGCATGCCGACTGCGCGCGCAACGTCGGCGGCTTCCCATATATCCACGCGTTCCACTACTACTTGCGCTTCTAATGCACGCGCCTATCGCCAGTAGTCCGGCGGTCCGTCCAAGTAGCCCCCGTTGTTGCTGTTGTTGCTGCTATTGCCACTCGTGTGGCTGTCAAAGCCGCTCGTGTGGCGCAGTTGCCCTGGGTGCGGCGCGCTCGGGTCGTCCATGAAGCCGCTGCTGTACTGCTGCAAGTGCGGCAGTGGCTGGTACGACTGCGGTTGCTGCTGCAGCGGCGGCGGCGCGTAGCTCTGGTCGCCCCACGCAGACCCAAAGCCGTAGCTGAACGCCGAGAGGTGCGGACTCGCGTCCTCGGGCTCAAACCCGCGGTGGTACGTCTGCGACACGACTGGCTGCGGGTCTTGGTCGTAGTGGAACGCGTGCGAGAGGCCGTGCGTCTGCTGCATCGACGCGTGCTGCGTCACGCCTTCCGCCATGATCGCAGCGTTCAGGAGCGCTTGCGTGCCGTCGCCGACGCCGTAGTCGCTCCGGTCGTCGTCGCTCGTGCTGCGGTGGAGTAAGTGGTGGAGATGGTGCGACTGCGCCGTCTGCATCTGCTGCTGCTGTGGCGCGTCATTCGTCGCGTCGTTGAGACCAGAACCGCCGCCAACGCCGTCGTCCTCATCGTCTTCGTCGTCGTCGTGGTGGACATGGTCGTCATCTTCGTCATCGTCGTCGTCGTCATCGTGCTGCGACGCCGTCAGTGGCGCGTGCTCGTCGTCGCCAGTCGCGTCGCTGCGCGCATTGGCGCCAGCAGTCTTGTCGTTGCTACTTGCTGCGCCACTGCTGCTGCTCGCGCTCGCTGCGCTCTTCTCCTTTGCGGCAGCGGCGATCTTCTGCTTCTTGCGCTCCTCGGCCTTGAGCGCCTTCTCGACTTCGATCTGCTTCACTTCGTCAATGTCGATCATCGAGATGCGACTCCGCTGGCGCTTGAACCGCCCAGCGTCGGCTTTGCGGCGAATCTCCGACATCTCGGGCACGTGCTTGCGCGCAGGCGGCAGTGGTTTGCTCGTCGTCGGTGTCAACCGCGTCGATGCGCTACTCCCAGCGCCAGACGACGCACTCGACGCCGCGTGGAGCGCTGGCCGCGCCATCGGCGGGCGGTGCGACACTGGCTTGCGCTCTGTGCTTCTGTCGTCGCTCTTGCCGTTCACAGCAGACGCAGAAGACGATGCCGACGACGACAAGCGTGCGCCAGCGGCTTCGACGACTGTAAAGTGCTGCGTCAGTGGCGCTGGCGCTTCCGGTCGCACGGACGCGTTCAGGAACGCGCTGTCGTGGCTGAAAAAGTCGTCGCTCGCGCCATCGCGCGCAGGTGTCTTGACTGCGTCGAGCACGCGCGCAGTTGTGCTCGTGATCTGCTCGTGGAAGAACGTGTCGCCACTCTCGGCGCCGTCTTCAGACATGAACATGTACTGCTTGACGATGCCAGCGCCGACTTTAACCCACTTTCATAAGTACAAAACCGTTGATGATGACATAGAAAGAAGTACGAGATCAGTCTTTGTGTGAGCACAGCGAGAGTGCACGCAGACTGGACGTACCTCTTCGCTGTCGTTCTCGGCCGCGTCGATGATCTCGACGATCGCAAACTTGCTCTCGTCCACGACGTCGCGCCGCATGCTCAAGAAGCTCAAGAGGAAGCGCACCTGCGTGTCATTGTAGTGCAGCAGCAGCGTGAGCTCACACGCACTTACAACCGTACAAGCAAAGAGAATGACTGTGCCAACAGCAACGCGACGTACTTTGATCGCAGTGTCCAAGTGCCGGAAGCTCGTGACAGCGTCCGAGAGCTTGTCTTTCGAGAGGAGACTGCCGAACTCGCTCGAGCTCCAGTCGTTCTTGAGCTTCTGGACGATCCACGCGTCGACTTGCGGCGGTTCTTGCTTTGCACTCGATGACATCGCGCCTGCATTCGTTGCTGCAGACAGCAGCGTCGAGGACGACGCAGCAGTGGAAGTCGAGGACGCAACGAGGGGGCTGCTGCTGCCATTGCTGCTGCTACTGTTTGTGCGTCGCGGCTGCGCGGCGGCTGCGACCGACGTCTCCATCGCGCGCTTGCTCTTCTTGGACTTGCGTCTTGGTTGCTTTCTGTGAGGACATTTCATCGTTTATTTCACTATCAAACACTTATGCAGGACATGCTCCTATCTAAAAATCAATGACTGATGTTGTTGGGTCGTATCGCGACATGCTTTCTGCAATTATACTTCAAATTGTATGCTCTCAGTGAAAACTTGTCTGAATCGGGTTGATCCACACCACCTCGGGTGTTTCAGAAAGCGTCACTCACTGCGTGATCGCGAAGCCAGCAGCAGCAGCTCGCGACGCACGTGCGCTCCTCGTCAGCATGCGGCGCCTCAACTCGCAAGGTCTGCTCTGTGTACATCTAGTCTATTGCTCTATACGCGTCTGCGCATGCACTCACTCACTCACGCCTTCTGTACGCACAACAGCCGGGA
Organism: Pythium guiyangense; assembly: GCA_003730235.1. Classification (NCBI taxonomy): domain Eukaryota; phylum Oomycota; class Peronosporomycetes; order Pythiales; family Pythiaceae; genus Pythium; species Pythium guiyangense. The sequence goes on from QXDM01000011.1 coordinate 1,472,655, forward strand.
AGAACTTCTCGATGAAGAGCGAAGAGGACATGGAGGAGCTCATGCAGACGCTCGTGGCGCAGATCCAGCTCAAGCTCAAGAACGAGCTCAACTTGCGCGAGATCTTCATCCCGAACTCCAAGGCCGAGGCCAAGTGCAATATCTTCGTCTCGCCCAACTACGCCACGTGCCCCAAGCTCTGCGTCTTCCTCCAGCCAGGACCAGGCACGTCTCTCGTACTTACACGCCTAGCTCTCTCACACACAGTCACACGCTCACTATCGCACTACGCACAGGCATGCAACCGGGCATCTGGAGTCGCACGATCCACCCAAAGACCGGCTTCCAGGGCTCGATGATCCCGTACCTCAAGACTGCGATCCAAGGCGGCTACGGCGTCGTGGTGCTCAACCCGAGCACGAACTCGGCGATGATCAACGGCCATCGCGCCAAGATCCTGCACTCAGGGACGCCTGAGGACCACGTGTCGTACGTCTGGAAGAACTACATCATGCCGAACGCGGCGCAAGAGATCAGCTTCATCGTGCACGACACCGCGGGGATCTTGCTCAAGACGTTCCTCGGGACGCTCGCGTCGAAAGACGAGCGCCGCATCGGCGGCATTGCGTTCATCGAGTCGGCGCACCAAGTGAGCTCCGGCGACACGAACAACGTGCGGCACTTGCTGCGCGAGAAGGCCGTGAACTTTGAGGCGTCGACCGAGCCCATGTTTGCCGTCATTGGGTCTTCCAAGGCGCGTCTTGGGTGCGTCTCGCTCTCGGTCGGTCGCACGTCCGGTGAAGCGAACAACCGCGAGTGGACTGTGCACTCGGTCCAGACGTCGGCGTTCGTGTTCCTCCAGTCGATCACGAACGGCATCGAGGAGTCGCTCCACGCGATCCGCGCGACGTTCCCAAACAAACTCGTCGTGACGATCAACCGCGCGCGCTTGACTGGGCAGCCGTACAACAACCCGTTCGCAGTCGTGCACTGCGTGGGGCAGAAGAAAGAGACCGTTGGGAGCCACAAGCACACGATGGACCCCGAGTGGAACCAGACGTTCTCGTTCCCCGTGACGTCAAGCGACGAGAGCGTCGTCGTGATGGTCAAAGACCGGACGTTCCCGCTCAACTCGACGCTCGGACAGGTCGTGATCAGCATGAGCGAAGTCGGCCTGAACCGCGCCGAGCGCCGGTGGTTTGCGCTCCGGGACGAGAAAGTCACGACGCTCCACGGCAACGGCGAGGTCGAGCTCACGCTCGAGTGGGTCCACGACACGTTCGTCGCGCGCTCGGACTCGGTCATGCGCGAGAACCAGCGCTCGATGGCGCGCACAGAGCTCGGCTCGAGTCGCGGCGGCCGGTCGAACCAGACTGCGAACGGCGACGACGGGTGCTACATGTGCAAGAAGCCGTTTGTGCTCCACCGCAAGCGCTACTGCCGCATGTGCTTGCGCTTGGTGTGCACGTCGTGCTCGGAGCGGCTCTTCTTGCCAGGCTTTAGCGAGCCGAAGCGCGTCTGCTCAGGCTGCTGCGACCTGCAGATGATGCTCCACAACAAGATGCCGCGCATGGGTCCCGCTGCGCTCGGGCACCTCGGCCACGCAGGCGCAACGCCGCGGCACCACGCGACGCACCAATCAGCTGCTGCAGCGCTGTCGCCGCGCGGGCCGTCGGAAGAGAAGCTCGCCGAGTACAACCAGCGCATGGAGGCGATGCGGCAGCGCGAGTTGGCCAAGGAAGCCGAGAAGCGGCCGCTGAGCATCGAGGACTTTGATCTGCTCAAGGTCGTCGGGCGCGGCGCGTTTGGCAAAGTGCTGCTCGTGCGCAAGAAGGACGGGAAGCACGCAGGGCAGATCTACGCCATGAAGATCCTCGTCAAGGCGCACATCGTGAAGAACGACCAGATCGAGAACACCAAGGCCGAGCAGCACATCCTCAAGGAGATCAACCACCCGTTCATCGTGCGTCTGCGGTACGCGTTCCAGAACCCCGAGAAGCTCTACTTGATCATGGACTACTACCCCGGCGGCTCGATGTTCTACCACCTGCGCAAGTCCAAGCGCTTTGCGGAGGACCGCACGCGGCTGTACATGGCGCAGCTCCTCACGGCGCTCATGCACCTCCATAGCAAGCAGATCGCGTACCGAGACCTCAAGCTCGAGAACATCCTCATGGACCCGAAGGGGAACATTGCGCTCACGGACTTTGGCTTGTCGAAGGAAGGACAAGTGATCGACGGCGCGATCCGCGCGTCGCAAGCCGACTCGGGCATGAAGACGATCTGCGGCACGGCCGAGTACATGGCGCCAGAGCTCTTGCGCCACCAGCCGTACGGCAAAGTCGTCGACTGGTGGAGCTACGGCAT